>FR997775.1:11758848-12970317 GCA_905475315.1 Autographa pulchrina
GGATAGGTTATTTACTTCTTAAGAAAGTAAATATACTGTTACAATCTTTTGCCAACGAACACTAGGTCCTGGCCGGACAGTCAAACTGCCATCAACTTAAGTTGATCGAAGAACATTTCCAAAGGTCAACGAAAGATTATATTATATCTAGCGATAATTGATTATTATTTATATACATGAGAGTGGATTATTTTTACCTGCTGTGCCACTACGGAAAGCACTTCAATATCGATCCGGTTGAACTCATCGAAACAGGCCCAGGCACCCGATCTAAGGGAAGAAACCTTAGGTTTATTATAACCACAAGTCTTACTGCTTAAACAACTAATCAGCTAGATAATATACACGTCATCAAAGTAATAATGTATAACACTTTTTCAACGTGCGTCTAACTTAGGCTCTAGACAGACGGACCGCATTTCAACTGCAATCCAACCGCAAATTGCAGTTCGAATGCAGTTTGAATTCAGTTGACACGACTGCAATAGCACTGCAAACCAAACGTGCAGGGGCCCGAGTCCGCTTTTTTAAGTCAGTGAGTGGCGGGTTGATAAACGTTCCAGTGTACTTGTTATTGTGCCTTATTTTCTTATTGTTTAAACCAAAAGTGACGAAATACTTATGTTGATGTTATAAAGAAAAGAAATACATGATTTTAGAACAGTTTCAAATAATTTGTTTAAATGCAATAGCAATCTAGAATTGAAGAGAAAATCAATTAAAAGAAGCTCAGTGTACACATTATTTTGCTGCTGATTTCACACAAGTAAATATGGTTATGGAAATAACGGTTAGTACTTACGCGGCAAGACCTTTGAAGAACTTGCCCATAGCCATGAAGTCCAGCTGATCCGAGCAGTTGAACACGACGCACTGCACGGCCAGGGCCTTCGCCAGATCCTGAACAAGTTGTATAGAGTTGGCTCATTTTCATTGTTCGTCAACAAAGGCCTCCCTTTCTTTCTACCAATTCTCCCGGTCTTGGGCCGATAGGATATCGTACAATAAAATTCACCGAATGCGGGAGATAACAACCAATGACCTGTGGGTACACTTCATTGGTTGTTATAGCATACATAAAAACAATCTCCAGCCCCTCTAGAAAAATCCCCTACAATGCGGGATAGTTGGCTTCGCAACATATAATCTTACTAGCTGATTCCCGCGACTTCGTCCGCGTCAATTTCTTAAAATTGCGACTATAATTTGAGATTTAAACTATCCTATCTCTCAAGTTGGATCGAACTGCACATGGTGTGCGAATTTTATTATAATCGGTTAAGTGGTTTAGGAGTCCATTGAGGACAAACATTGTGACACGAGATTTATATATATTAATATATGTTGTGAAGCCAACCAGGCAAGCAATGTGCGTGGCTGGAGGACATTATTATTATGATGAAAGGACTAACCTTGGTGGTCTCTGTCTTGCCGGTGCCGGCTGGCCCCGCGGGAGCGCCACCAAATTTCAAGTGCATCGCGCACATCAGCGTCAGGTAGCAGCGATCCGTCAGCGGCGTGATCACCAGCCGCCCACTGACAACACACACACACACAACACATCAGCGTCAGGTAGCAGCGATCCGTCAGCGGCGTGATCACCAGCCGCCCACTGACAACACACACACACACAACACATCAGCGTCAGGTAGCAGCGATCCGTCAGCGGCGTGATCACCAGCCGCCCACTGACAACACACACACACACAACACATCAGCGTCAGGTAGCAGCGATCCGTCAGCGGCGTGATCACCAGCCGCCCACTGACAACACACACACACACAACACATCAGCGTCAGGTAGCAGCGATCCGTCAGCGGCGTGATCACCAGCCGCCCACTGACAACACACACACACACAACACATCAGCGTCAGGTAGCAGCGATCCGTCAGCGGCGTGATCACCAGCCGCCCACTGACAACACACACACACACAACACATCAGCGTCAGGTAGCAGCGATCCGTCAGCGGCGTGATCACCAGCCGCCCACTGACAACACACACACACACAACACATCAGCGTCAGGTAGCAGCGATCCGTCAGCGGCGTGATCACCAGCCGCCCACTGACAACACACACACACACAACACATCAGCGTCAGGTAGCAGCGATCCGTCAGCGGCGTGATCACCAGCCGCCCACTGACAACACACACACACACAACACATCAGCGTCAGGTAGCAGCGATCCGTCAGCGGCGTGATCACCAGCCGCCCACTGACAACACACACACACACAACACATCAGCGTCAGGTAGCAGCGATCCGTCAGCAGCGTGATCACCAGCCGCCCACTGACAACACACACACACACAACACATCAGCGTCAGGTAGCAGCGATCCGTCAGCGGCGTGATCACCAGCCGCCCACTGACAACACACACACACACAACACATCAGCGTCAGGTAGCAGCGATCCGTCAGCGGCGTGATCACCAGCCGCCCACTGACAACACACACACACACAACACATCAGCGTCAGGTAGCAGCGATCCGTCAGCGGCGTGATCACCAGCCGCCCACTGACAACACACACACACACAACACATCAGCGTCAGGTAGCAGCGATCCGTCAGCGGCGTGATCACCAGCCGCCCGCTGACAACACACACACACACACGTACCTGTTTCCCAGGTACTCGTTCTGGTAGGTGAACACGGAGTTGAGCGCCTTCACGTCGCAGTGGTTCTGGCTGAACTGGCGGTAGAACGCGCTCGTGTCCAGCCGGTGCTCGTCCTGGTAGATCTCCGGCGACTCGCCAGCCTCCAGTGGGTACATGGGCTTTACGATCTGGTAGTATCTAAAAAGAAAATATGTAATATTTTTTTTAGCCTTAAAGTTTTGCTTTTTCAAAATCGCATCGATGTGGAAAATCATCACCGGAACGTTTAAAGCGTATGCTTCGTTACAGCAAAACCAAGGAAGGTAAAGGGGAGACAAATACAGTGTACTGTTTAATTTATTTCTAATCTGAAAAATTAGTAGACGGAAATGATGGTTATCCTATTTGATAATAGGTCGCCAGATGCATCCGGTAAGACTGGATGCCGACCCTAACATATTTTTTGCAAAAGGCTAGGCAGATGATAATAGTTGTCGTGTTACCTGAGCTGGCAGATCCACTGGAAGTCGGCGACGTTGCGCACGCTCTCCTCGACGAGCGTGTGCGTGACGTCACGCGCGTGCACCTCCACCACGATGAGCGCGCACAGCACCTCGCGCTGGAAGAACGTCAGGTCGCCCTTCACCAGCGCGCGCAGAGTATCCAACTGTATATACAAAGGTTGTGAGACAAAATGGAGTAAAAATTGAGAAGTCAGTAAAGGAAAAAGAGTTCCATTGTTCAGCATCGCGGAAAATTTTAAATGCATTCTAGTTAAGTAAAGGTAAATGAAAGGCACTGGTTTTGTCCCTTAAGTTTTTAACTTATGGCGTCATCTATTTTAAAATTTTAAAATCTATACTTGTAATAAATCTGTAGAAGTGAAAATTCTGTACATTGAAAATATTAAAAAAAGAAATGGCGCACAAATTATTACAACTTTTACAACACAAATTATTAAATAAACATTGTCTGCATTGAATTCGTAGATTTTACGTGATGTGCGCACAAACAAACATATAAACAGACAAACAGACAAAAATTTCAAAAATGATGGAAATGGGTTCTGTTAGTTATCCTTTAACACGCTGGCTATTTTTTTTTTTATTTCTTCAATGTACAAAAATGACTTTTCTACAGATTTATTATATGTATAGATTATCCTGGGCACCACACTGGGTAGTATTTATCCCGGAAAAGTATAAAAAATAAAAAACAAACTTAATTTTGCGGTTAAAAACTCATCGATAAGTTTCGACATCCACGCGAACGAAGTCGCAGGCACAGCTAGTCACAAATATAAACTTCATTTTTTTATCTATGTTTGGTTATGTATGTGTGTGTGACCTGTCGCAGCATGTCATGGAAGTACTCGTCCATGCGGTACTCGTCGATGGCGGCCTCGACGCCGGCGGTCCAGGCGGTCTGCGAGCCCGCGATCACCACCTGCCCCGGCCAGCGCAGCACCCACTCCGCGCGCGGGATCAGCCACAGCTCTTCCAGCCCGGCCACCAGCGTCAGCCGGACTACAGACAAACCACGTATGATAGGCGCCTTCCTAGACAATGGCTGGACAGAAAAGGCATCAGCGAGAAATGATGGTCTTCAAGCGTTACGTGAGAGTACTGTCCGCACCTCCGTTCTCGTCGATGCCTCGTACAGATGCGACATGTATTTTCTGCAATAGAGCGCAGACGAATACCTAAGCGTCGTTACGCTTACTGATTTTTCTATATATTTTACGTCGCGACGTTTCTATGTATTTTGTAATGAAGTAAATCAACGCTTTATACGCTGTGACGCGTCTTCGTCTTACGTCTTTTCTATCTGGCAATCGAAATCGAAATATGTAGAAAAAAATCCACATAGACACACTGGTGTTAATAGCTGGTGTGACTTACGTGGAAGTCATCGTAGAAGAGAAACATACGTTAAACCCATTTGAAGCACTAACAACTCCTAAGAATCTAAAGGATCTACTTTCGATGCTAATGCGACGACAGAAGTTGCGCAATGATTGCTGTCAATTATTGTACGGAATTTGTCATCAATTGCTCTCGCTTTGCCTTCCTGCTATAACTATCGGCATATCCTGCTATATATAAGACAGTACTGACTGGAGTGCCTCATGGTATCCTCGAGCAGCAGCAGCCACTGCTCCACGTTGCTGGTGGGGAAGAACTGGTACTTGAGTTCCACTATCTCACCCTCGCTCGAGTGCATGTGCGTGATCTTCAGGTCGTGCTGGAACGTCACCTGCAGACAATAATAATAAGTATTAACAGTGAATACGCTTGTTCAACGCTCTTTCAAAAGTAAATCTGGACACCGTCACATGTATTGATCTGAACCTAAAGTAGGTAGTTAAAGCAATTCTTGAGTGTCGTAGACATCAGTTTTCAAGATGTCGCTAGCTCTGAGTCCCTACTTCGATCTCCAGACGGGTCAACGTAGAAAACTACTTTTCTAAAGGCTCATTTTCATGGGTCGTTTGCACCCGTACAAACTGATGACTTGCATTGGTTGATCGGGTCATCAATCATGTCGGGTGTTCGCGCCATCTATGGACAGCTATTCGGACTGTACAGTGAACTGATCGAGTGTCGTGAGTCGTGTCGCCATCTAGCGGCAAAGTGTGTGCGCGTTCGATTGTCTGTGGTACTTTTTCCCCTGCGCGCGCTTTTTGGGTCTTGTCGTCGTCGACCATATTTGGTAACAAGCAAACATGTAATTTGTCGTTTCTAATATAATATAACTGTAAAACACAGCATTCGATGTTTCATTTATGGAATCTGGATATTAAGAAGACGTGAACCACCGATCCTGCACATCGGGTTAGTTACACCATAATAAACTCAAAACTGGTGGACTGATTTTCATGACCTTTGATTTGTAGGATCCGTCTAAATCTAAGCAGAATAAACATAAAAAAAAAACCGGGAGATACTGATGAGTGTGATTGTGGGACACTGCATAATAAACTATTAATGGTAGGTATGTGTACTATGTATGTCTTACCTTGGCGATGTTCTCGAAGCACTTCCTGAGATGCGGCTGCACAGCCCTCGGGTTCCGCGACTGCGAGAGGATCTCCAGCAGCTCGTCATCGCTCAGGAAGAAGAAGCGCGGGAACCGAAGACGCTTCAGCTCCATGTATTCGTTAAGACCACGAGATACGACTGATAGAAGGTGGATGGCTTCTAGTAAGCTGTCTAGAAGACGACTGTCGGGACAGATTATCATTATCTGTGAACAAATAAATTAATTATATTTCTTTCTCGGTTGGCGTGGCTTGGTAAGAGTCGATTTCAGTAAGTGTCGGTCTTGGTAAGGCTAAGAACTCACGGAGCGATCTTCACTCGCGCATCATCGCCCGCCACGTCTGCGGACGACCGCGACGGCTGCGTAACCGCGCAAATAGCCGATCTCGTGAGTTAAGAAATAAAACCGCAGTTCCACAACCGCGGCGGTCGCGGGTGAAAATCGCTTCGTGAGTTCTTAGCCTAAGCGTCGATCTCGGTAAGCGTCTGTTACGGTAGGCGTCAGTCTTAATAAGCGTCGGTCTCTATAAACGTCGGTCTATTAGATATAAGCGTCGGTCCCAGTAGGCATCGGTCTCGGTAAGCATCGGTCTCTATAAGTGTCGGTCTCAGTAAGCGTCGGACTTCATAAGCGTTGGTCTCGGTGGGAGTCGAACTTTATAAGCGTCGGTCTTGGTAGGCGTCGGTCTCGGTAAGCATCGGTCTCGGTAAGCGTCGGTCTCGGTAGGCGTCGGTCTTTATAGGCGTCAGTATCGGCAGGAGTCGGTTTCTTTAAGCGTCGGTCCCGGTAGGCGTTAGTCTCGGTAAGCGTCGGTCTTCATAACCGTCGATCTCGGTAGGCGTCGGACTTCACAAGCGTCTGTTTCAGCAACGTCGGTTTTCATAAGCGACGGTCTTGGAAGGCGTCGGATTTCATCGGCGTCGGTCTCGGTAGGCGTCGTTCTTTATAAGCGTCGGTGTCGCTAAGCGTCGGTCTCGGTAAGCGTCGGTCTCGGTAAGCGTCGGTCTCTTTAGGCGTCGGCTTCATAAGCGTCGGTCTCTATAAGCGTCGGTCTCGGTAGGCGTCCGTCTTCATAAGCGTCGGTCTCGGTAGGCGTCGGAGTCGATATTAAAATGTACTACAGGCTCCGCGCTGGTATAATCAGGCACTCACTCTGTCTGCTGGTATGTGTGTGAGTTATAATATGTCTTAACGAATATTGTAATTAATGTATGTACACATGTAACGAAAGTTGTAATAATTAAAATATTATAATAATATATATTGCTTGCTTTGGAATACGCGAATGTTAGACATTCAACTCCTTTGTAGGTATCATGGTCACGGGCAGACTGATACCTGCAAAGCGGTGGAAACGTCGGGACCTATTGACTACTAGTCTCCTCCTAGATTATGGTGGCCTTACCTTGGGGCAGGCGGCTGCTGAGGACATGATCCTTCTCCAGATCCTCTCCATGGTGCCGTACTTCTTGGCCTCGAGCGGCAGCTGGCGCGAGATGTCTTCAGACGTGAAGATCGGCTCCAGGTACATCCACTCCCTAGCATAACATCAATATACGTAGTTGTTATAGGCATTACAAGTTATATTTGCTAGGATATTTGACAGGTATAACAAAAAAAAAACATGAAGTATGGTTTATAGGCTAGTTTATCAATATAATTGCAAAGAATTATACAGCTCGCGAGCGACTTGCGAGCTGCTCGTGTAATGCTCGGTCGTCAGATCTGGACGCACCCTTATAATTTTTATTTGGAAAAATAAAATTCTGCCTTGCGGCTAACAAGAACTGAAAAGCATGATTGAAAAGTGTTTGACGTCTTATTCCAAAAATTATAAGGTATACAGGTATATATTCACACTTTTATGGCTTTTCCAGCAATACTGGTCATTCTAAAAGGTACTTTATTTACACTCACATATAGTTGATGTTTGTATTTAAAAGTCTCTTACTTCTGGCACTCGATCCACTCGTCCACCACCTTCTGTGTGAGCCGGAGCTTGTCATCCCACTCCTGGATGCGGAGCTCGAAGGCGGCCTTGAAGGGGCTGAAGCCGAGCTGCTGCGTGGCCAGCAGGTGCTCGTCCAGCAGCTGCAGGGTCTCGTCCGCTATCTTCATGATGAACGTACCTGCGAGTTACAAAGTTTTGTAACTAACTTCCAAGAGGCAAAGATGTTTAAGACATGTATTTTCGATAGGTGTGGCGGACGCAGAAAGGAGGTCGCATATAAATTTCATTGTCCTCTTTTAAAATGTTAACAAACAAAAGGACCAATTGTAATGCGGATTATTTTTTTGAAAACCAACAAGAAAAAGATTTTCCTTAGCTTAAATTAGTGTTCAAAATTTATATCTATTTTTAAATGTTATCATCATCATCATCATCACCTCCCGAGCCTTTTTCCAACTATATTGGGGTCGGCTAAATTTATATCTATTTTTAAATGTTATGTCGGGGGTTTTTAAATTCTAATTTGCAGTTATTAAACTTATGTCTTTCAATCTATATATAAAAGAAAGTCGTATTAGTTACACCATTTATAACTAAAGAACGGCTGGACCGATATGGCTGAAAATTGGTGGGGAGGTAGCTTAGAGCCAGGAGACGGACATAGGATACTTTTGTACATTTAAAAAAAAAAAACAATTAGGTAGTAGGTAGGTAGGTAGTAGGTAGGTAGGTAGTAGGTAGGTAGGTAGTAGGTAGGTAGGTAGTAGGTAGGTAGTAGGTAGGTAGTAGGTAGGTAGTAGGTAGGTAGTAGGTAGGTAGTAGGTAGGTAGTAGGTAGGTAGTAGGTAGGTAGTAGGTAGGTAGTAGGTAGGTAGTAGGTAGGTAGTAGGTAGGTAGTAGGTAGGTAGTAGGTAGAGGTAGGTAGGTAGTAGGTAGGTAGTAGGTAGGTAGTAGGTAGGTAGTAGGTAGGTAGTAGGTAGGTAGTAGGTAGGTAGTAGGTAGGTAGTAGGTAGGTAGTAGGTAGGTAGTAGGTAGGTAGTAGGTAGGTAGTAGGTAGGTAGTAGGTAGGTAGTAGGTAGGTAGTAGGTAGGTAGTAGGTAGGTAGTAGGTAGGTAGTAGGTAGGTAGTAGGTAGGTAGTAGGTAGGTAGTAGGTAGGTAGTAGGTAGGTAGTAGGTAGGTAGTAGGTAGGTAGTAGGTAGGTAGTAGGTAGGTAGTAGGTAGGTAGTAGGTAGGTAGTAGGTAGGTAGTAGGTAGGTAGGTAGTAGGTAGGTAGGTAGTAGGTAGGTAGGTAGTAGGTAGGTAGTAGGTAGGTAGTAGGTAGGTAGTAGGTAGGTAGTAGGTAGGTAGTAGGTAGGTAGTAGGTAGGTAGTAGGTAGGTAGTAGGTAGGTAGTAGGTAGGTAGTAGGTAGGTAGTAGGTAGGTAGTAGGTAGGTAGTAGGTAGGTAGTAGGTAGGTAGTAGGTAGGTAGTAGGTAGGTAGTAGGTAGGTAGTAGGTAGGTAGTAGGTAGGTAGTAGGTAGGTAGTAGGTAGGTAGTAGGTAGGTAGTAGGTAGGTAGTAGGTAGGTAGTAGGTAGGTAGTAGGTAGGTAGTAGGTAGGTAGTAGGTAGGTAGTAGGTAGGTAGTAGGTAGGTAGTAGGTAGGTAGTAGGTAGGTAGTAGGTAGGTAGTAGGTAGGTAGTAGGTAGGTAGTAGGTAGGTAGTAGGTAGGTAGTAGGTAGGTAGTAGGTAGGTAGTAGGTAGGTAGTAGGTAGGTAGTAGGTAGGTAGTAGGTAGGTAGTAGGTAGGTAGTAGGTAGGTAGTAGGTAGGTAGTAGGTAGGTAGTAGGTAGTAGGTAGGTAGCAGGTAGGTAGCAGGTAGGTAGCAGGTAGGTAGTAGGTAGGTAGTAGGTAGAAAAAATTGCATTGCAACGCATGCCGGGTACAGCTAGTTTTTAATAATAGATACATACATAAGTAAGCGTGTATGATTACCGGTAGTCTTGTAGGGCGTCATCTCCAGCACCTTGTTGGCCCACTCGGCCTGCATCTTGTCCAGCGACTGCTCGATGACGTACTCCTTGCTGGCCAGCTCGCCGATGTCCGCGATCAGCTGGCCGTGCGCCGCTACGCCCTGCTTCATGCACATCTGGAACGTCTGCTTCTCGTTCATCGTTACCGTTATACCTAATAACAAAATAACCTTTTTGATCCCCTTATAAAACAAGAAAAGGGATGTTTTTTTTATTTTTTATTTCTATTTCCATGTTATTTAGTTACCGTTGGTATACAACCGTTGTAATTAATCAAAATAAGTAAATTGACGTGACGATCGGTTTGTGAATTCGTACCTAATACACGAATGTGGCAACAAAAACAATTACCGTAAAAATAAGGGTGTAATATCTTTGACGATGCGATGTCTGTGGCTTCGAACATAATAATCGAAAGGAGCGATCTTTTTTATTAAAAAAACGTATTCAATGGTTTTTAGATGAAATAATATATAAAGATATTTTCAAGATCTCGAAAGTTATCAAAAAAATCGTTAAATTGGTCGGCGGTGTCTCAAACTTTTAATTTGTAAATAGTAGATGATTCTATTATTCGATATTCTATTCTATTCTAGTCACAGTAGTAGTTGGTAGTTAAATTAGTGGGTAGGATTTTTACCCATATGTAAAGAAATTGCACTTATTGCTTATATACTACTAGAAAAATCCTACCCACTAATTTAACTACCAACTACTACTGTGACTAGATATACTCGTTTAAAAGTAACACAGTGTAGAAGGACAAACGTACCCGCTTTATCCATGAACTCGTTCCAGTGTCTCTCCTTCATGCCTGGGTTCCGCACCGCCTGGATGATCGGTATCAGCGGCCGGAAGCTGTCGATGTCGTCCTAATACCATACAAGAAATATTAACATGTTACCTTTCGCGTGTCTTAAGTTACACAGTCCGTCAGTCCAGTCAGTGTCCGGTTATTTCAAGAAAGGACCAGGTCTGCAAGATAAATCAAAATTCTAATACTGACTAAACGAATACATAGTTAGGCAGAGTATTAGATATATGTTTGAGAAAGTTAGCAAGCGTATCTCCACTGCAAACGGCGGAAACGTCAAGCCCCAAAAAAAGTATTTATGCATGTACGTGCTTATTCCCGTGAATTATATTACTATAAACATGCAGCGCGATAGTTAAAAAGTTAATATAGCTTTTAATGTACAGAAACAACCGTATGCTGACAGATAAAAAGAAAAACGGAGCGCAAGGCTGCATTTACAATCAATCTATGCCTAGAAGTAGTACATTATTGGTACACATACCCTGATAGTGGTGGCGACCTGCTGCACCTTCGGCAGGTCGGCGAAGGTCCGCACGCACTTGATGATGGTCTTGTAGTACTCGTTGACGAGCGGCTCGATCGTGTCCGCGTCCACGTACATCAGCGGGTTGTCCAGCCACACCTCGCGGGCCTTCAGGAAGTCTGACAACAACAAATATAGTATTACTAGCTGTGCCCCGCGGTTTCACTCGCGTGAATACCTAGGTCCCGTTTCCGATGTCTTTATAGTTATTCTGTTATTCGGGGCGGAGACGAAGACTTTTTTTTTTACTTTTTCAAGCATTTTTTTTATTTTTTCTCTCCGTAAGAACCACCCGTGTACTTCGAGGAATATTATAATAAAATAATTATCGAAATCGGTTCAGCTGCTCTCGAGATTTACGCTTAGCAACAAAAAAAAACGGTATTTTTTTACAGTAACGTCCTGACAATAACGAAAACTAATTGTTATAAAATATCTCAAGAGATCAAAGATTAACTTTAAAATAACTGAAACAAATTACAAAAAATACACACAAAACTATTTTAAGTGATTCCTAACTTTAAAGTTCTTAAGTATTAGAGTAGATACCTGAAGCAGTGGTCGCGGTAGTATACGCGAAATACGTTCCGGCCTAGTCCCCGGCAATAGGGAACTGAGAAACATCCCGGTGGGTTTAGCCGGTAGGAGTCCGGCACGCCCCTCCGTCTTCCCCAGGGCGAAGGTACTCCATGGAGGATTTAGACAGGGTCAAAAAAAAATTTACCTGAAGCAGTGACCCAGAGGTTCCTGTAGGGCTCGAACTCCTTGACCAGCTTGTTGAGGTCGGAGAAGGGCACGACGGGCTGGCCGAACAGCTTCTGGCGCTGGTTGAGGATCCGGCCCCAGTCCTGGGCGTCCTTCATGGCTTTCCACGCCTTTTTTATGTCGTTGGCTATCTCGTGCACCTGTATACAAAAAATATTTAGTACAATATGTATACAGAATGGAATTTTTGAAGGGATTTAATCGGTTGAACGATTTAAAAACACTTTTCGACATAGTCTTGGGTCTGGGTGTTTGTGGTACTTTCGTTGTCTCTGATTCCATAACAGTGGTTCATCAGCTTTTGGTACAGACAATAGCCTTTGGCTGTCTAAATAAACGCTCGCGACCAACTAGTGACCAGGTCGCGAACAGTTCGCAAGCTGCTCGTTCAGTGCGAGTTCGCCACGCTTAGGGTCATAGACACGAAAAAAGGAAGAATCACACAAAACATTAACTCTCAGTTTCTGAAAGGCTGATCAACTTAATCTGTTGTCAAATGAACAGATCACGTTACGTTCAACTAATCACTATGAATGCTTGAACAAATGTCACAGCCCATTTGCCGTGCCTTTCATCCTGGTGTGGGTTCGGCCCATTACCAGGCATTACCTAACCGTGCGTGTGTGTTTAGCGGTATGGAGAAGCCACTGAGACTTTAATCGTGCCAAGCGAGAGCACTTTTTTGTCTGTATCTAGTACACTCGTTTACTGATTTAAGTTATCGTTTCGCGAAACGACAGACTTATATGCGAAAATGTCGATGATTTCGGCATTGTTAGGATAATGTTAGGGTTTTAGGTAGTTTTATTAAAACGGTGCGCTCCGTCTTGATACTAAATTTACGAGAAAAATTGTTCATACTAGTGCTTACGGTTCATACCCTGATAGGCTCACTCTTTAGTTTCTTATCTATACTCTAAGTCACAGCCGCAATAACAACCAATCACTGCGTCCAACATGACATTTAACAAATTTTGGTTTTGAACAACGTTTCAGAAGCCGGTGGTAAGTGTGTCAGTGTAGTGACCTTGGAGAAGTCGTTCTGCAGCGTGAGCGTCATGCACTGCGCGGTGAACATGTCGATCTTGTCGTACAGCGTCTGCTCGTCCTGCATGTGCAGCTTCCAGAACTTCTCCTGCTCCTCCTCCAGGAACTCGATGGTCGCGTCCACCTGCACAACGGACAACACAATTATACTTATATAACTGTTGCCACGACAAAATATTTGTATTTCTCCATTTTGTGCGAAACGACGTATAACCTACATTCATTCTTACCAAACTGATCAATCGCGGCTCTTGAGAGAGATAAATGGAGGGAGATTGGGGAGGCCTTTGCCTAGCTGTGGAACATTTCCCCCCAGCAGTGTATCCCTCCCAGCAGTGTATCCCTCCCAGCAGTGTATCATGTATAGATGTATGTATATTAGACCTTATGTATATAGAAGCAAGGTATATTTTTGAGCACATTATTTTGTGGCGAATAATGATTGTCTTTTATTATTTTTTCTATTTACCTGTTTAGTTATTTGCAGCGGCCATCCGATGGCTTCCCACAGAGCTTTGAAATCATCATTCTCTAAAGGCATGAAGAAATTGTCCAGTACTTCATAGTCCTGCAAATATTAATCAATGTTAGTCACAGAAACAAGTATACGTTTCATTCGCTCTATTTTAATTTTATGTACATGATTTAATTATACAGAATTATGACACGACTCAAATGAATAAAATTGAAGTATCTGTTCGTCATTTCCAATTTAAAGCTTTTCGATAAATGTTTTTTTTTTTTGTTTGTATTTATTTGTTCCAGCTAATTTCTAAAACAGCTAGACTGATTTTGACGGGACTTTCACTCACAGATACCTAATTTAATTTTAAAACTGTAATTCACTGTCGAGATGGATCGCGGCGAAGGTAGTGTGATGATCTAGTCAGTTATGCGAGGCACACGTGGAAATAAATCGCGAAAAATAGAGAGGTTTAGAAGAAGAAAGGGGAGATCTTTGCCCAGCAGTGGGATCTAAAGGCGCACCGAACGAGCATTACACAAACAGCTCGCGAGTGGCGCGCGCACGTCTGGCGGACGGCGTTATTGACACTAGTGCGTTCGCGCCATGCTCGCTAGCTGTTCGTGTAATGCTCGTTCGGTGCGCGTTCGTTAGGTTTGGACGCACCCTTAGGTAAGCTAAAATCAATTGCTGTAGGCCATAACGCGGGTTAAGCCGCGACACGCAGCTAGTATAGAGTGTATAGACATAAGGAGGAAGGCTTACCGTGTGGACCTTCCTCATGATATCGTCCTGCGTCTTGAGCGCGAAGGGTATGGACTCCATCCACTCGCGGATCTCGAACACGTGCTCGATGGTGTTGGGCTTCTCGCCGAGCTTGCGCATGATGCCCTTGTACGCCGCGATCACGTCGTCCACTATCAGACGAACCTCTTCCGCCCACATTATGAGGAGGGCCTTTATTATGTCCGAACGCTTGTTTACCAGCAGTTGCTACAAAACAATACATTTTTTTTAATTGATCCTATTTTAAAATAAACAAAACTAAAAAAAAGTTTAATAAATAAATAAATAAAATAAATGCGGACAACATCACATACATTGCTCTGAACCCATAGTAAGTAGCTAAAGCACTTGTGTTATGGAATTCAGAAACAACGAAGGTACCACAAACACCCAGACCCGAGGCAATGTAGAAAAGTTTTTTTCTACATTGACTCGTCCGGGGATCGAACCCGGGACCTCAGAGCTAGCGACACCTTGAAACCGGTGCGTACGCCACTCGACCACGGAGGTCATCAAAGTAAATATAAAAGTAGTAATAAAAGTTTTTTTATTGAAATCGACGCTTTTGCAGCAGACATGTGTTTGCAGGATAGATACAGGTGGTAGTGGTGGTCGCAAGCAGACTGACCTGAGTCTGCTTGTAACCCGGTCGAAACGTCAAGATATTTAAGCATGTACACGCTAATCCCCGTTCTATAATATTACTATAAACATGCAGCGCGATAGTTTAAAAGTTATTAATAATGAACATGAGTTGTAGGGTACCTTCAAGGAGTCGACGTTGATGGAGAAAGGTCCGATGTTGATGAGCTGCGGCAGGCGCCAGATGAGGTCCTGCTTGGCGTCGTAGTGGATCTGCACCTCCTCGCGGGTCTCGGATGCTGAGTGCTTCTCCGAACGGAAGTTCCTAAACACATATACAGGTTATAAGTATGGAAAATGGAACCCAACTGGAAGAGATAGAGTACTATGTGTGAGTGAGAGGCGAGACGATGGGAGGAAGGGGATGGAAGGAAGGGGATATGCGCAGTGTGCGACTTGCTGGGAGACGTTACGAGATACGAATAAAAAGTAAATGATTGTGGAGACGATTTTTTATTGGAAGAACCCTATATTTCACATAACTATCTACAAGTGGTGAAGAGTATCTAAAATTTCAGGTCAACCTTTTAAAGATATATACTTACTTCAAAATTGAGTTGTAAAATTCCAACCAAACAAACTTAGTCACATACATACATACACATTTGTATAAATACAATTTGTAACTAGCTCTGTCTGTCGATCTTTTTGCCTGTCTGTCACACACAAAGTCGATTCTTATAAAATTTTGTATAGAGCTTGAACCCCGAAGACATAGGCTACTTAAAGTCGCCATAACTGCCAGTTAAAGCAGCGTTAGGTTTTTGTTCATATAGGGTGTTAAGAAAACCCTGTCCGACCCGAAAGAGTGATATAGGGTTCACAATCACATGCCCAAATAAAATATTAAATTTGGAATATTCGTGATAGTAACAATAATAATGAAGTTTGAAATAACCATTTTTTGCCGCAAAATTCCCTAAATTTGAGGTTTAAACAAAAGTTACCATTCTCGTTGGTATTTTTGGAGGCCGTTTGAATGATCATTTGGCAGCACCTGTACCACTACCCACATTCTCTCAATTGCTTTTTTAGAAAAAAAAAAAATATGTTATATATATTTTTTTTCTTTAATATAATCATATTATGACTCTATTATAACTCAAAACTGATAGAAGGATATTTAGAAAAGCTTGTAAGTATGTACTAACTCGACGTATTTCTCGATGTCGAGCACGTAGATCTCCCTGTAGCAGGCGTACTGGCGCATGTAGGCTAACAGCGGGATGATGGCGCGCCGGTACGCCTTCAGCAGCCGCTCGCGGTACTCCACCACGTTCGGCTCCATCAGACCTATACCCACCCACAACAGCTTTAACGATACACTAAACGAAAGGAAAAGTATATAATATACATACATACATATAATCACGCCTCTTTCCCTTGTAGGGGTAGGCAGAGACCACTTCTTTCCACTTGCTACGTTCCTTATACACTTTTTTCGCTTTGTCCACTTTCATTATTCTCTTCATACATGCTTTTCGGTTTATGGTACTCTTGACCTGGCCTTTTTTTATTTACACTCGCCTTATACTTTTTTCATCAATCGTTCTTCATTCATTCTCTCGTCATAGCCAAACCATTTCAGCATACCTTTCTTAATTTTTGTCTCAACATGCATCATCTGACATACTTCCTCCACCTTATCATCCATTCCTCCTCTTACATTTAACGTAGCGAAGCGGCTCTAGGTAGGCCAAAAAATTAAAAAAAAAAAAAACAATATTCGAACGCACTGCAATTACATTGGAAACCGACCCATCAGAATCGTACAAATAATTAGCGACTCATCGTTAGAACGTGCGCAGGTAGACGTTTATCGATAACTAGGGTCCGGCGCGCTGCACATTCCTATCTTTTTTGACTTTTATGGCCTGACGACTCAGATGATAACGCGCGTACTATAATATAAACACAACAATTTAAGAAGCCCTCGGCAAATATTAGAAAATTTCTGATAGCTTCAAGCAGATATACATACAATACGGCATCACCATCATCACATGGAACAAGTATGTATTGAGATCCAATAATGCTTGTTCCAAGTCTGTGTGTTCCATGTTCATAAGAATACTAATATTACACAAACGCGAAAGTTTGTATTGATGTTTGTTACTTTTTCACTCAGAAACTACTGAATGGATTTCAATGAGACTTTACAACAGTAAAGCTTGTTTGATGATGGATGTGGTTACCTATAGATGTGAGGAACAGCTCCTTGTCGAAGACCAGGCCGGTCATGATCATGGGGTGCACCTGCGGGATGAAGTGGCAGCGGTACAGCATCTCACGGAACAACCTCTGGATCACCACCTAACACACACACACTAGTCTTATATATCGATTAAGAAAGTTTATAAAATTATAACCTATAATTGTGTATACAAAAATTAAAAACGCACTTCAATAAAAAACCGACCAAGTGCGAGTCGGACTCGCGCAAGAAGGGTTCCGTAATATTATCTATAAAACAATCGCGTTTGTTGTATGAGAACCCCCCTTCAATATTTATCTTATTATGTTTTTAGTATTTGTTAATATAGCGGCAACAGAATAATTTGTGAAAATTTTAACTGTCAAGCTATCTCGGTTCTTGTGATTATAAAGCCTGGTAACAGAGAGACGGATGGAAAGCGAAGTCTTAGTAATAATGTCTCGTTTTTACCTTTTGGCTACGGAACCCTAAAATCTGATCCTACAAATTATGACATTTATTAGGAACCAGCTGATCCCCTCTCTATTATCCCCTCTCTACTTAAGATTTTTCTTAAAAAATACGTGTCATATATATTATGTTACTACTATGTAAATAAGAGACTATTTATTTTTCTTCTTTTCATACCCATTTAACTAATACGTCTTAGTAGCCGTCAAATTTCTAGTCGCTCGCACTGGCACTGGCACTGTCACTTGTACTAAGCATTAGCTACTATGGGCCGGCCGCTGAGAGAATGCGTTCCTGACACAAATATCAATTGCTCTTGATTTGTATGGGGAAATAAACAACCGTGTTATATTATTCAACTAGCTGTGCCTGCGACTTCGTTCGCGTGGATGACGAAACTTATCAATGAGTTTTTAACCGCAAAATTAAGTTTGTTTTTTATTGTTTATACTTTTCCGGGATAAAAACTACCCAGTGTGGTGCCCAGGATAATAAAGAATAATTATACCAAGTTTCATCGTAATCGAACCGGTAGTTTTTGCGCGATACCTGAACAAACAGACAGACAGACAGACAAAAATATTTTTTTTCACACTTTTGGGTTTGGTGTCGGTCTTGTAACACCCCCCGCCATTTATTTTTTTGATATTTTTAATGTACAGAATTTTTACTTCTACAGATTTATTATAATTATTCAATGTTTTAGGACAAAAAAGTGTTAAATTATGTTTAGTAAATTCTTCACCACATTAAAGTTATATTTACGTGTTGATCGGGAACGAATTCTCTCAACGAGCGGACCATAAGTAACATACCTCAAACTGATTAGGGTCCGTAGTATAGTAAGGTCCCTTCTCGGACATCATGAGATGGAAGTAGAAGAGCGTGACGGTGGGCGAGCGGAAGGGCGAGTTGATGAGGTCGGAGGAGTCCCACTCGTAGTTGTCGGGGCACCAGTACGTGCACAGGCACGGCGTCTCCAGCAGGGAGACCAGCATCTGCATCGACTGCTCGATGCAGAAGCGGAGCGCGTACTGCACAACAATGTTAATCATCAAAACTAAATTGAAAGAAAAAATATTTTGGCGTCGAAACGTCAGAAACATGTAATTTTCGTTATTTCTTTAAGTTTGAATTTGAATTTGAATTTGAATTTTTCTTTTTTTTTATGTAACCTGTTTGAAAAAAAATGTGTTTTTTTTCACTTCAGGGTATAATTAGTACCTGCATCCTGAACCGAACCAGCTGCATGAACCGCGCCAGTTTGCTGACGCCGTAAAACTCCCATTTCTTCTCGTATATGTTGAACCATCTGTTAACAATCGAATTATTTCATATCATTTAAAAAATAGCAAATTATTAGCTCTAATTAATAATGTAACTTGTTCCGCTGCGGTTTTACGAATCTTGCATAAAAAAAAGCAAGAGCAAAATTTGCAAAGTTTCGCGATACCGTGCGCAATACTACCTAGCAATTTTACAGCAATTATTGTGCAAAGGCTGTTTATTGCTGAAGCTTTTCTTTAGCAATATACGCATGCACGGGTAAGAAGAAGTAAGGATAGCAGAATGGTACAAACAAACCATTACTACGGTTTTGTGGGGCTTAGTTTATAAGTTTTCTTAGCAACATCTATATTTATAACTAGCTGTGACCCGCGGTTTCAACCGCGCGAATGAAAATTCATACACTATCTTTATAAATTATAGCCTATGTGTTATTCCGATGTATAAGCTACATTATTGTAGAGTTTCATTAAAATCCATTCTGTAGTTTTTGCGTGAAAGAGTAACAAACATCCATACATCCAAACAAACTTTCGCATTTATAATATTAGTAAGGATAAATCTGTAAAAGTGAAAATTCTGTACATTGAAAATATCAAAAAAATAAATGGCGGGGGGTGTTACTAGACCGACACCGAAACCAAAAGTGCGAAAAAAACATTTTTTGTCTGTCTGTTTGTTCAGGTATCACGCAAAAACTACTGGTTCGATTACGATGAAACTTGGTATATTTATTCTTTATTATCCTGGGCACCACACTGGGTAGTTTTTATCCCGGAAAAGTATAAACAATAAAAAACAAACTTAATTTTGCGGTTAAAAACTCGTTGATAAGTTTCGTCATCCACGCGAACGAAGTCGCAGGCACAGCTAGTGTAATAATAAATAAATAAAGGTTATCGCCAACTATTGCTGCTAACGCTAACCCTTAAATAAAACCTATTTTTCTATTTAAAAAAAAAACACTAGCCTATGTTACCCCCGAAAATTCAAGGATTCTAACGTTACCAAACACATCAAAATCTGTTGAGACGTTCAGAAGTTATAGTGGGCTAAAGAGACTCACAAACATACATGCATACATACATGAACCCTAAAAAACATAACTCCCCTTTTTTGGGCAGTCGTGTAAAAACTTAAATTCAAGTGAAAACGGCATTACCCTTTCCCGACATCACGGAACGACATCCTTATGGCGTGCGCGGTCTGGTTCAGCCAACTTATATTCAAATATTTTAGCATCTGAAACGAATTCAGCAATAAGTTAATTATTTGTTTTCTGTGTCAGTGACTGCACGTATAACAGGGTTTTAGGTCACCTTAAAAATATTATTGAAAACTGACACAAATAAATTACTACGAATTATTTGTCCTATAAACGAATAACATCATTATGACGAATATAGCATTATGTCAGTTTACAATGAATAATTTAACACGGTTTCCTACTTCTCCATGTAAATCAAGACCAACTGACATGTGTCAGGAACGCATTCTCTCAGCGGCCGGACTATAAGAGCAAGATCCTCACCATGGAAGTGCAGTGCTGCTGCGCCGCGTCGAACTCTGCCAGGCTCGCGTTCCTGCCGTAGTTAGCCGTGAAGAATAACATCGACTCCACCTGGAAACAAATACTTGTCTATATCTCTAATATGCATGTATGAAGGGAATAATGAAAGTGGACAAAGCGAAACAAGTATGTAAGGATCGTAGCAAGTGGAAAGAAGTGGTCTCTGCCTACCCCTGCGGGAAAGAGGCCTGATTATATTTATTTATGTATCTCTAAAAATATAATACAAGTAAAGATTTATATGAACGTGCTACTACTAAAACTACAATGTTTATTTTTATTTTTTTGGGTTTGTTAGCAATCAAATATAAAATAAAACATGGCATTGGCACGCATTCGTGTGCAAACGGTTAATTACTTATAATTCAGGATAAATACAGTCACCGCATCGCAATCGGGCCATCAGTTTAAGAGATAGGTTCACCTTGAGGCACTCGTCGACGACGAGGTGTATGCAGGCGACGGACTCTGTGAGCACGTACAGCGAGTGCCACTGGTTGAAGGCCAGCCGGCCGTGGAAGTCCTCCATCACGCACGGGTGACGACCTGGGAATTAAAAATAACATAACATACCATCATGCCTGTATCCCCGAAGGGTTAGGCAGAGGTGTACCAATGTAGAGGTGTACACCCACAGTTCGCCGGTATGTTTAGGTCCCATGTAATAGGGGGCGAGCCTATTGCAACTAACCGGGCACAAATCCAAACTCCGACCTGCTACTGAGAATTTCATAGAAAAACCCAATAACACCTTGGTCGACTTGGGAATCGAACCCTAGACCTCTAGCGTAGCAGTCGCGCTTAGCGCCACTTGGCCAACGAGGCAGTCTACGACCTAAGTAATACCTTGTTAATACCCCACTTAAGACATTCATAGAATATCGATAATTTACTTATTATGGGCCGGCCGCTGAGAGAGTGAGTTTCTGACAGGTAGTGGTCAACAGGAAAATATAACTGTACACACACACAGTTTTCATGATATTTTCCGTTGTTACGACAAATAAGTGATGATCATTTATGTTTGATAAATTCTTCGTCATATTAAAGTTATATAGCAGACGACCTCCGTGGTCGAGTGGCGTACGCACCGGTTTCAAGGTGTCGCTAGCTCTGAGGTCCCGGGTTCGATCCCCGGACGGGTCAATGTAGAAACCAACTTTTCTACATTGCCTCGGGTCTGGGTTGTTGTGGTACCTTCGTTGTTTCTGAATTCCATAACACAAGTGCTTTAGCTACTTACTTTGGGTTCAGAGCAATGTATGTGATGTTGTCCGCGTTTATTATTATTTATATTTTCATGTTGACCACCACCTGCCAGGAACGCAATTCCTCAGTGGCCGAACCATAGAAATATAAAATACCAGTGGTTCCATTTATCGCATAAATACACCGTCCCCGTAACTGACCCGACTGTACTTTATACACTGAGATATAATTATACATAGAATAGATACATTACCGTAATAACTTTTGAACTATCGCGCTGTATGTTTATAGTACTATGAGGGGCTCGTGGCTAAGTGTAAGCCGATAATACAGGTTAAGCCGCGCTCGCCGCGGTTGGTCCGTGGATGGGTGACCATTTATAACATACCGAGACCCCTCCGTGTTTCGGAAAGCACGTTAAACAGTAAGTCCCGGCTGTCATACATAGATCTTTGGCAGCCGTTAAGTCAATTCTGACAACCAGTCTCACTATGCGATACTGTGTTTCCCAGTAAAATGGGTTGTGGAGGTCAGATAGGCAGTCGCTCCATGTAAAATACGGTATTCAGCTGAATCCGGTATGAATGGTAGCCGACCCCAACATAGTTGGGAAAAGGCTCGGGGGATGAGGTTATATGTTTATAGTAATGTTACGAGTCTGCTTGCAACCACGGCCTGTGTAACCCGGTCGAAACGTCAAGCCCTAAAGGTATTTAAGCATGTACGCGCTAATCCCCGTTCTATAACACTAGCTGTTTCCCGCGACTTTGACCGCGTCAATGTCTGCTATAATGATCGCGATTATATTACCGTAATCAGGTACAGGCGCTACATAGTCCTTCGTCGGCACATTGATGAAGTTGTACAAGTCTTTGTACTTCTGTATCGTGTAGATTATCTTCATCTTGCCTTCCATTTTCCTGTACAGCAACTCCGCCTGTGAAAGACATGATAGACCATTGAAATAACACTTGTCTACTGTGTTACACCAGTTTTTTATGTTTTGATAATTATATTAATTATACTTTTATTCGGGGAGGAGATGCATCCAAAAAATCAAAATTCATGATTCTCCTGTCTTGACTGCTTACTAAGAAGTGTTATTATTATTCTGTTACAGATTTTTTAAATGGTGATTTATAACCCTTTTCTTCTCAATTTTTATTATTTAATTGTCTTGATCTCATTTAATGATACGTTTTTTACCCATTTAGAATTATAAGCCTTATCCTTTAATTTTGTATGCCAACAGGCAAAATGTACTGGAGCTATATTTTTTTCTAAGTTAAGACCATTATTGTACCTACATTTTATGCAAATAAAGAAATTTTATTATTTGTTTGTTTGTTATGATAGGATCAATGCAAATATGTAGATCTTACATTCTGCTAAAGGACAGGCAAACAAATGATAAAGATGATTAAACCATATACATATTGACTGGCCTGTTGGTCTAGTGGTTAGTGACCATGACTGCTATACCAGAGGTCGTCGGTGATTCCTACCCAGGACAAATCTTTATGTGATGAGCACGACCATTTGTTCTGTGTCTGGGTGTAATTTATCCATAATATGTATGTATTTAGAAATATATAAGTAAGTTTATCAGTTGTCTGGTTACCATAGCACAAGCTCTGCTTAGTTTGTGATCAGATGACCGTGCGAGTTGTCCCAGGATATTATGATACATAGTCCGGCCGCTTAGACAATGCGTTCCTGACAGGTGGAGGTCAACAGAAAAATATAACTTAAATGTCGTGGAGAATTTACTAAACATAAATTATTATGTATACACTTATTTGTCCTATAAACTAATAATATTATTCAAAACTATTCGTTACGTCAGGTTACAGTGATTAATATAACGCGGTTTTTTATTTCCCCATACAAATGTAGACCAACTGACATGTGTCAGGAAAGCATTCTCTCAGTGGCCGGAGCGTAGTGAGTGGTGACCTCGCTCTTGAGCGCGTTGACGTGGTCCTCGTCCAGCTCCTTGGCCTGGCGGTGGATGCGCACCATGCGGATGATCTTGGGCATGTTGTGCAGCGGCATCATCGGCAGGCCCTCCAGCAGCAGGCAGTCCAGGTACAGGTAGAACCTATACAAAATATCTTTTTTCTCAACTAGGTTGGGGTCGACTACCAGTCTTACCGGATTCAGCAGAATACCGTATTTTACATGGAGCGACTGCCTATCTGTCCTCCACAACCCATTATACTGGGGAACACAGTATCCCATAGTAAGACTGGTTGTCAGAAGTGATTTAACGACTGCCAAAGATAGACGTATGTCGTCGGGACCTACGGCTTAACGTGCTATCCAAGGCACGGATGAGTCTCGGTTGTCTAAATTTACTATTATTTAGTGATATACCTTAGATTATTTTCGACCTCCTTACGGAACTCGACGGCGAACTTGATGCGCTGCGCGAACGTCTCCGGGTCATCTGCCTTGAACATCAGACGGATGCGAGGGATGCTGCGAAATGCAAGGCCCAACGGTGATAAACCAAAGTGAACTTTACTGCATTAGCATAAAGGCTATATTAAATCTTCAACGAAGAATGTAGTTACAATTAGTTGATAAACCAAAGTGAATCTTACTGCTTTAGCATAAAGCCTATGTTACATCTAAAAGAAAGAATGTAGTATAATTAAATATTCCTTATATTGTACTGTGTACTGTAGTAGTAATTAACATATATATCTATAATTGAAATGCTTATTAAATTTTTCTAAGTATGTGTACGAAATTTTTCTCAGTCATATTATGGGAAACTATGACTATATCAATATACAGGGTGTAACAGAACAAAGGCAATACCTTAGACACCCCAATTATGGTTTAAGACATTTATTTCTCAAAAAGAATACAATTCACTTACATGAGAAATACAAGCTAATCATAAAACTAAATATAATAATTACGAAGCATGTAGGTACTCGCAAATACTTGAGCTAATTTGTTGGAGTTACAATTTTTTATAATGTTGTGGGTATACAATAAAATGATAGTTCAAATTATGTATCGTTTCGAAGGCAAGTCGATGGCAATTACAAGTTTTTTTTTTTTTTTTTTTTACTATTTATTAGTACCTATATTAAATTATACGTCCGAAATAACATCCGTAATTTAATTAATTTATAATCACTAGGTTTTGGCCTAATGATTTTATAAAAATTAGTAATCCTTACTAAACGTAAAATGTTTAGGCGAGCGGAGCGGGCGGCTCAAAAGATATTTCCTTCAAAAATTAACACCTACTCTTAATACCAGCGACCCGATGCCGCTATTTTAGGTCAGTGAGTGGCGGGTTAATAAACGTTCCAGTGTACTTGTTAGGGATTGATAAGAACAGTCACTTGCAATCCTACAATGACAACAGTGGCACTGGAACTTTTATTAACCCGCCACTCACTGACTTAAAATAGCGGCATCGGGCCCCAGAAATCGATTCAGAAGCCCATTCTGAACCAACTACTTTCAGGAATTGCGTTTGTTCTGTTACACCTTGTATAGTAATAGTCTCCAACACATTTTGGTACAATAGGTCTTATTGTACCATATTCATGCAAATAAATGATTTGATTTGATGTATGTGACTTGTTTAGGAGCTGGGGCCGGTGCCGCTATTTTAGGTCAGTGACTGGCAGGTTAATGAACGTTCCAGTGTACTTGTTAGGGAGTGTCCACATCTGACGAACGAGCCGCTCGCGAGCATGCCGCGAGCGGCGCGCGCACGTCTGTCAGGCGGCGTAATTGACACTAGTCACTAGTGACTAGTGCGTTCGCGGCATGCTAGCGAGCGACCTCCTCGTGTAATGCTCGTTCGTCAGATGTGGTCGCTCCCTTATTGTGCCTAATTTTCGTATACAGATAATTTTAGTTCAAGAACAAATGTACACATACTTGCCACTGTCGTCATTGTAGGATTGCCACTGACTGTTCTTATCTGAATACGAAAATTAGGCACAATGACAAGTACACTGGAACGTTCATTAACCTGCGACTCACTGACTTAAAATAGCGGCATCTGGCCCCTGTACCACAGATTACTAAATAGTTACTACGTAACAGATACTTCACTCAGTAGAAAATTTCCAATACCTACTGCTATAAGAGCCTACTCCGTCGCGTTAGCAACCGCTGCATGCTAAAATGTGCCTAAATGCCCAAGCGTACAGTTGTGATTGCTTTGCACCGCGCGATCCCACAGCAATCGCAGGGCTACCACTTCGATAAAATTAAATTTACATAACTTTTTGTGTCATGTTTTTGAGAACTGTGAATATGTTCTGACTTATATGTGGCAGCTTAAAATTGTATCGTTTCTAAAATATTTTTTTTATAATTTCGTTCTGACCGTGCATCAGTGTGTAGGTAAAATAAAAAAATCTTATCCCTTATTTTACTTGATTTGCACCCATCTACAGCACATAAGGCACCAGACGGCATCGTAGGTACGCGTACGAACAAATGGAACTATTACAATTAACAACGTGCGTGCGCTTCGCTTGCGAAAACCTCACTGAATTTGGTCCGCAAACGGCCCGAGACCGCTCGGCCGAGCGGTAGGTAATTAAAAGACGGAGGCCTGCCTGTACTCACGTGTATTTCCGCTTGGTGCCGTCCAGAGCCATGACGTCCCACTTGTCCGTCACCTTGTCGTAGTTCATGGCCGCCACGTTTGTCCACTGAAAATAATTAAGTGACAAAAGTTTCCATTAACTAATTAAATTATTAATAAATTTCATAGATAGATTGTAAATATGTAAATTAATAACATAACAAAATACTGTCCCAGCTGTGTTTGCCATAACTGAAATTATTGTATTTTTTTTATATGTAATTAAAGCTTAGTATTTTTAAGCTATTATTTGTATTTCCGAACATCACCATCAGCATCCACAGCCCTTGTCCTCCCACTGCTGGGCTTAGGCCTCCCCTTTTTCGTGCCATTTTTTACGGTCCTGTCCAGCCCAGCCTTATCCAGACTCGACCCGAGACTTTAACTATGTCGTCGACCCATCTTGCTCCCGACATAGATAACTGATAAAGTACATAGCGCACTTTTTTGTTTATTATAAGACCTTACTATATCGTAATACCTACCTATTTTTCACAAATAAATTCATTAGATTTGATAAAAATTTAATTATAAACACAAGCTTTCAAATCAGCTCAGCTTACAGTACTAATGAAGGCGAATTAAATAACCCAAAACATGATGCAACAACTCACACACGATCTGACCCCAAACTAAATAGAGCTTGTACTATGGTAACCAGACAATTGATAAACATACTTACATATTTCTACTATATACTTAGCTTTTTCTTTGCATATTATAGATAAATTGCACGCAGAAACAGAACAAATGATCATGCTCATCACACAAAGATTAATTTTGGGTGGGAATTGAACCCACAACCTCCAGTATAGCAGTCAGGGTCACTAACCACTAGACCAACAGGCCAGTCAAGTGTAACACATAAATTGCAAGTTAAATAAAAGCTTGTACTAACCTCGTACTGGTTGTTGAGCGTCTGTATAACGTCACCGTCGGGCTTTGTCGGCTTCGAGTCGTCTTTGGGGATGAAGGCCAGCCCCGGACACGGGTACTGCTCGCCCTCGATCAAACCTAACGACATCCACTCTTCAGGGACACTGGAACGTACAATTAAACAATTATCTTTTATATTTAAAGTATATGTCATTTATGAGAAAAGAATAAACATATTTTTTTTATTACAACTTTTGATCATCATTCATCTAAGTGTATTAGATTAATTACTAAAAATGTTATTATTTATTTATTAACAATTCAATACTTAAATCTAATATAACAACAAACACTTACAACTATACTAAAATTAAAACTTATATGTAAATAAACCTAACCTTTTTAAGGCTGTTATTTCATATACTAATTAAGTTAATTCCAGATACATTAATTAGATACAGAAAAATTATAAGCACTTACTCCTTACTAAATAAAAAATTTTAAATTATAAAAGAATCTTCTTCCCTAGTAAATAATTTAATTAAACAGGAAATAAATTATAATAAATAGTAACAACACAAACTCAAACTGTCCCACTGCTTAAATTAAAAGCCCATAATATGTCCTCGATAACTGCATTTGGTACAGCAATGTCATCAAAACTAACTCACCGGCAATCAAAATCAGTGTTATCAAAGACCTCCAGGTCAAGTTTGGGGAACGGACTATAGAGACCATAGTGCTCCTGGTCAGTGACCTTAAACTCTTCTATAGGCAGCAGCCAGTACGGCTGGATGCCCAGCTCCCGAAGCATTTTCTGAAAAAAAAAACATGGTAATTTATTTCTTTAAAGATTTTTAACTATGCATGTAATTATTATGACGACCTCCGTGGTCGAGTGGCGTACGCACCGGTTTTCAGAGTGTCGCCAGCTCTGAGGTCCCGGGTTCGATCCCCGGGACAATGTGGAAAACCACTTTTCTACATTGTCCCGGGTCTGGGTGTTTGTGGTACCTTCGTTGTTTCTGAATTCCATAACACAAGTTACTTTGGGTTCAGAGCAATGTATGTGATTTTGTCCGCATTTATTTATTATTACAAAATACATTACACTAATTTAAACTTTTAGGTTCACTTCCACTAGACAGCTATATGAATAATTATTTTTGGAATAATAAAAATAATACGATTTATAAAATTTAAATTGTAACTATGTAAAAAGAAATAAGTACCTACTACAGTACATATTAAGGTTAGAGACGATTATAGATTTGAAAATAAATATTAATTGAAGATTAAATAAACTCTCGTTATTAGTTACAGCTACAGAGTTTACGAGGTATGTAGTATAATGTAGTCTTAGATTTTATTGACACTTTGTGATTATTAATGTTGTTATATTATTGATTAAATTGCTGGTATGCAAGGTTAAACCAGTGCTGACAAACAGTGTGTGAATGAAAAATAATCAAGAAATATCTAACACAGTGTGTAATGCTTTAAAAAATAGTCATAAGTATCTAACAAACCTTTATATTTGCAGCAAGAAATTTCCTTCTCAGCCGCTCAATCTTGACCAGTCTTGGCAGTTCTTTAGGCAATACAATGCTTAGAAATTGTAGTTTAGGCACAAATGTTTCAAACGGAAATTGCTGGAAAGAAAACAAGTATCATGTAAATAAAGAAAAAAATCTAAAATAAAATGCTACACACTGACGGTTCTCAAGATGCACCAGCTCTGAGGTGCAAGGTTCAACACAGGAGGATTTCATGAAGAAAACCACTTTTCTACATTTATTGGAGGTCTGCAGACCTGCAGGTATTTGGTACCTTTCCTGTCTCTGATTCCATAACTCAAGTTCTTTAGCTACTTAAGGTTCAGATGTAAATATGTGAAATGGAAAAAAAAAATCTTTGTATTTGTAGTGACACAGTACCTGTCACACAATCACCACGAAACCAGTTACCTCATACCACCTTTACCACCGAACCAGTTACCACATACCATGAACCATTACCACCAAAACCAGTATCTTACAACGTTTTTGACGTCTCCAAGAAATAGAACCTCCAAATATTTAACATTATATTAACTTACTTGTTATTTGGCTGTACTTACAATGCTTTCGTCTTCTCTATAAGTAGTCCAGCGGCCGGGGGGCAACAGTAGTTTAGGTCTCTGCGGTTTTGGTAAAGAGACCAGCATAGGAGCCAATTTATCCGTTTTTGCCTGCAAAATTAATCATGTTAACTAGTCCTATAAACTTATCTTCAATGTAAAACACAAATTATGCGCAGCAGAACTTCAGTCACATATTTGCAAAGGACATTCATCATGTATTAATGAATAAAGGTAATACTAATAATTGCTTGTATTTTAAGTTTATTTTTATTTGCATTTTGCCGCTTCTGGCTTCTCCCGATCAGCTGTGAATGTCAGAACAAGAACAAATCGCAGCACAGATTATATAAGTTAAAAAAATCTACGCGCTAAAATCTTGTTTCGTTGTTTCGTAGGATCTCTTTAGCGACAAAATAAAGTAGGTTAAAGATGTTTACAAATTTGTAATTCTAAATCATAGCCCTCCTTTTTGTTCAGACGGGTAAACATTTGGCTATAATTTTCTAAGGTGATACATAATATAATTAATTTTATTTCTAGCTTTTTCTGTAACTGCATAAAATTACAGTACCTAATTGTAACAAACCTGTAATATTAGTTTCATGCGCTTCTTAGTACAAACATCTTTTGTAGGATCATCTTTTGATAATTCCGACACTAATTCTGAGTAATATCCCCTCTTTGGAATGTTATCTCTTGTAGTATTGTCGAACACTAGATCGTGTTGTTGAATTTTTTTGCGTTTACTATACATTTTGGCGATCTTTTACTAATATATCTAATATTTCAAAACCAAGCGTTTTATATTATAATATTATGGTATTATGTCAATGTGACATAAAACTTGTCACTTGTATACGGAGGCTGTTTTGAAATTAGTTTTCAAAACAGCCTCATACATACATAGAGAAAAGTAATAAGTAGGGTAAGTCCCGGTAAGACCTAAGGGTAAGACTTCCCTCTATATTACATTACTCTTTGGGTAAGACTAATAGTACATCTCCTACATAATACTTTGCTTTATATACTTAGTTTACTATACTCTATGCTAATAACTATCAACAACCAGTATACCCTTTTTTTTACTTTTGTAAATGTGATATTGTTTTATAAAATCTCTAGAAACATAAATTTCGTATCGTCGCGTCGCGTCGTCGTAGTAACAAGCATCTAACAATAACTTTATTAAATACATAAATCCACAATGATGAGTGATGTGTTCATTCATGGCTCAGAGCAATAACTAAAGCACAAGTTTTTGCTCTGAAATTCATGGTTACTAATAAATTTTAGTCTAAATGACTAATTATTATTATTTTTTGTCGTAGTATTATCTAAGTAATCTGTGGTGAATCGTGATATTACTGTACTCTGTGGCCATTGGCCAACAACACTTTATTCATAGAGAAAATGGAGATAACTTAATAAATAATGTGCGTTCATGTCAAAGCCTGTAACTGTTTAAATACTTATTTTCACAGAGGATTGCTTCCTCTGTGAAATTAATAATATTATAAGTATTATTTTACTCTTTCGCGCACAAATCGGTGGCTCGAAGCAGATTGCGCTTTGACTAAAGCATGAATAAATTCAATGAATGCTTCAATCGTAATTCTAAGAAATTGCAAATGGTTCTCTAAAACTCAACTTGTGTCAATTTGTGTCATGGTGAAAAATGTGAATTTGTTTCTGAAATGTGTTCTGGCTCTTGGCTAGCTGCTTGTATTAGTGTTCGAAAGTCTTCGAGTCTGTCGTTGTGGTACCTAATTGTATATTTTTTTTAAGTTTTTAAACTTTTTTCTTGGGTAGCTGGACCTCTTTCCGCTGATTTTGATAAATGCATCGTGATTGCTAAATAGGTTATGCTTAGGTATTTGTACCTATTAGTTTTTCAAAACGACATATCCTGGTTGTGAGTCTCTATGTTTGTAATTTACAAAATTTAATGAGTGTAAAGTATTGAAGTTAAATTGTGTTTAATTTGAGGTTACCTTATTCCTAGCTCCTCTTACTGGGAACAAGGGTTAAACCTTCCGGTCAGTGGGTCGTCTTAGGGGCGGAGTAGTCCAAAGATTTATGGGAAGGGTGAGGATGGCAGGTGCCTACCCCCCTGTACCAACCCCACCCTGCAGAACCCCATGTTTATGGAGATATTCATGGTTAAAATTTTGAGGTTAGTTAGGGTATTTTAAAGATAAGATAAAGATAATTTATTTTGTAAAACATGGGTGTATGTGTACAAAGCAGATGATTGCAACATAAGGTGAAAAAAAATAATAATAATAATCAGACCCTAACATGTTTTGCCTAGGATAGGCATACAAATGGTTTTTGTTATTAATTTTTTTATATATATTTAACCGAAGCGTCATAATGTTAGGCATCAATTAAGTATTCCCTCAGATTATAGAAACATTTGCTAATTAGAAATTTAAAAAATTTAAAAAAATTAAAAATTCGGTTAATTAAAAAAAAAAAGGAATTTTATTACAATTTTATCCATTAAAATTGTATGCATATTGTATAGACTTAATTAGTTTTTCAAAATTATCAAAATTTTCTATAACATTCCGTCTCCTCCAAGTGTATTCGCACAACCATTGTGTACTATCCTCGCAAATTGCTAATGCGCAGGAACCTTGTCACATTAAGAGCCACGTGACGTCATCCAGAATTGAAAATACAGCTTGAAATGCAATTGTAAATTTAATAGGTTAACGTATACGTTGATGAGAATGATAAATGATTAGTCCTGACCAACACGAAAAATATTGACATCCTCAATTTTTTTTTGTTTTTTGTTATTTTTGTGTAATTTCAAACCAATATTATACTTTCTATTGAAAATATTCTTAAAATAAGACTGTTTTACTTGCAAGTGAGGTGTACCTTGAACTTTATATTGATATAATTTCCATATTTTTTTATATTTAATTCTGGTGGCAAATACAATCTTACTACCGATTTAGCTCTACAATAGTGTGGTTCAGCTGCTTTGAAGAATTCAATAAATGTTTTCACACTTGCTAGTTTTTCCGGTCAGTGGGTCATCTTAGGGGCGGATTGTAGGAGTTGGAGTATACGCTTAGGGGCACTATGAAAAGCAAAGAAAACCAAAAAAAAAAATTTTAGTTAAAAAAAAATTTTTGGACAGTCAATTTTTCGAAGTTTTTTTTTTCGGAATCTTTCCGTTTTTTTTGCAGTATCGGGTTGACCTTGTCTGTAGCAACCATTTAGGGTCTGAGAAGCATGGCTCTACGACGCACCGTTTCCGAGATTTGAGCCTTCAACCCGTTGTTCATTTTATATAAAACAATTTATATTTCCAAAATGGTAGCTCGGATGAGATTGTTTTCGGGAAAGAAATTGTTGCTCTACTCAAAAGCCATGAGGTGATGAATAAATATTAGCAAAAACTTCGAAAAAAAAATACATCAAAATTTTCTAAGTGTCGGTCGACGTTTCAGCTAGAGTATTGTTAGGGGCAAAGGACTTAGTCAAATTTTCGGAGTTTTTTTTTTTTATGGAATTCCGCCATTCTTATTGCAGCATCTGATTAAGCTTGTCCATAGAAACCATTTAGGGTCTGAAAAGCATGGCCCTACGACGCACCGTTTTCGAGATATGATTTTTTTATTTTATAGCTGTACCCGGCGGCATGCGTTGCAATGCAATTTTTTCTACCTAGCACCTGCCTACTACCTACCTACTACCACTTAGGGGTATGAAAAATAGATAGTAGCCGATTCTCAGAGCTACTGAATATGCATATAAAATTTTATAAAAATCGGTTAAGCCGTTTCGGAAGAGTATGGTAACTAACATTGTGACACGAAAATTTTATATATAAGATAAAACGATTTATGTTTCCAAAATGGTAACCGGTATTAATAAGTACCATAAGGGCGTGCACTTTCAATATTAAGACGCGTATAGGGCTATACTGTGCATATGCAGTACCAGGCCACGTCGACCATTCGTACATTATCGGCGGGGACAAGTGGGCCTACATCGGCAATTTCTTAATTGAATACCATTCCTTCCTAGCCCTGGGTATAGCCTGTGTATGTCACGTAGCAAACGGCGGAACCTAGCAGCATCCGAGGGTAGGCTTTATAAAATATTTTGTCGGTACATATATTCGCCCATGTACCACTTTAACCGCCGCTGACTCCTACAAGTGCGACACTGGCGCTTTAATTCTAGCCATTGCCGCTCTATTGTGTTGGTATGTACTTTGCACCTAACGTTATTTGAGCCTGGTACTGGGATCCCAAGGCTGGGATCCACAGGGATATCAACAGTCCCTGCCGTAAATTGTCGGCTGTGGTTGACACTGGAATGTCCACGCATACCCAGTCTTAAGTGCACGCCCATGTATGCCCGGTGCTGGTCAGACATAATGTAGGAGTCAGGTCTAACATTTTGTTGAATGATTGGATCTAATGTGGCCCTATTTTTATTAGGAATCAGCTCCACGTGATTTTTTTTTGTGAGTCGGCTTATGCAACCAAATGACCACGTTTGCCTTTGCAATAATCGACCCCTGTGGTATTTGTTGGTGTAAAGGTGGGTTTCGTCGACCTCCACTATATCATTGTCCCCGCCGATCATATCGCGGTCATGAGCTTCGGCCACCTCGCAAACCTCGCGTAGGTAATGATACATTTGTATGGCCGTTTTTCGTGTCACCCCTACGTCTCTAGCAGCTTGTGAAACTTTGTCTCCGAAAGAAGTGGAGCAAAAGCCTGAGAGTATTCAAAATCGAAACATTGCTGCGTTCAAAAAAGGTGCCCTTTAGAGGAGACCTAATTATGTTGCAGCCTGCCCTTCGGCAACGCCATCTGAACCCCAACTTATAATTGCTGTTGTGTTCGGCATTCATCGGAGGCCTACAGGATGGGCAGCGCGGCGTCTGCGACGGAATTAGGAGCCACCGTTTTGCAGCTTCAATGGCCCTTTCCTCACTGGAAATAGCCGCAGCATAAGTCCATAAATTGAAATTTCCATCCAAAATAAGTGAAAATGGATCCATTTTAAAAGTAATAAAAATTACAAAATACAACTTAAAACTAATAAAAACTACAAACTACTAGTTAAAACTAATAAAAACTACGAACTACAGCTTAAAACTAATAAAATAAAAAAAAACTTACTACCTAAAAAATAAAAGAAATTATAATTAACAAACTAAAAATAAATAACTACTAATAAATAACAAAACCTACTGAAAAATAACATAAAATAATAACATAAAATAATAACTTATAAAAAACCAACGAAATACTAAAAGAACGATAGAACAACTAACTAAACAGAAAAATTTGGATCACGAGAGTATTCAGAATTCCCAATATTTCACGTATTTTGTGTAATGTTAACGTAGGCTCGAAACTTTACCGTAACGAGAAGCGGTCTTACACTTAATAAAATTCGAATGTTCCAAGATATTTACAAAAAAAAAAAAAAAATATCATATCTCGGAAACGGTGCGTCGTAGGGCCATGCTTCTCAGACCCTAAATGGTTTCTATGGACAAGCTTAATCAGATGCTGCAATAAGAATGGCGGAATTCCATAAAAAAAAAAAAAAATCTCCGAAAATTTGACTAAGTCCTTTGCCCCTAACAATACTCTAGCTGAAACGTCGACCGACACTTAAAAAATTTTGATTTTTTTTTTTTTTTTCGAAGTTTTTGCTAATATTTATACATCACCTCATGGCTTTTGAGTAGACCAACAATTTCTTTCCCGAAAACAATCTCATCCGAGCTACCATTTTGGAAATATAAATTGTTTTATATAAAATGAAAAACCGGTTGAAGACTCATATCTCGGAAACGGTGCGTCGTAGGGCCATGCTTCTCAGACCCTAAATGGTTGCCTTCGAAAATTTGACTAAGTCCTTGCTCCATAGCGCCCCTAAGGCTACACTCCAACCGTTTTTCCATGTAACATGCTATTTTGTTTGTGACTGCCACCACGATTTTCTCTGGCGATACTGCCTCCATCTTTAAAAGATCTTTGAATAACTCCCGTGACTATCTTTTACTATTGTTAGTATTCCTAAAAAAATATTTTTGCACACTCTAACCTGTTTGTGAGGTTTTGTAATAGTTATATCGACGGTTAAGAATCAATAGTGTCTATTTCAAAAAAGTCAACTTTACAGTAGATAAAAAAACATTTCTTCGCTTCAGTTAATAAGTTACCAGAAATGTTTAAATCGCTAAAAAAGGTTAATAAATGCTGTAAAATGTTAAGTAAACTTAGATTGTCTTAATATTGTCTAAAACTAAGATACCATGAGTTAGGTGGTATTGGTTCAAAAGAGTTAAAATTATTTTATTTATCTATTAGATAGGTGTTATTGGACGAAAACAACATAGTAAAAAATCAAATAGTTTATTAATCATAGCACGTACTAAAGTTGTTTTCTATCCCTTACAATAGGTATCTTACAAATGAGGCAAAGAGTCATATAAGTTATGGCACTCTGCTGGTAGAACTTGTTTGAGTTCTTGCAGATGTTGGTATTTTAACGCAGTTATAGCAATCATGTTAGTATTTAAGGGCAAATACGATACATCATGATTGCAACGTTTTGGTCGATGTGGCAAGGCGTACCAGTCTTGGTCAAAATGGAGTTTTACGTCAATAATATTTTCTCTATAGTTATAACGAATGGCCCGCAAGTCAGTGACGGTGTGATCACCTGCTTTACGTCCTGGCCGTATGGATTTATACATCCATGAAGTTGCATCAGCGTAATTTTTAACAAAATTATGATCAATCTGAATAACTTCGTAAGGATTTGATTTTACATGGCAAATTAATCACGCGATTGGTGATTCTTCGCTCTATTGCGCTATGGACAGAGTCGCACTCCATTTGCGTATGACCACGTTCGAGAAATTTTTGAGTTATTAAAACTTGGTGTTTAATACTTAAGTTAAGAAGCGCATTTGCTATAATAACGTTTCGGTTTTGGTAAGTACATCCTTCTGAATAAATAATTATCGGTATTTTCTTTTGCAAGTAATGTCGCTCTAAAGTCTAAAGCCACTTTTTATGTTTTTCGCCTCGTTCATTTCAATTTCTTTAATCAATAGCGTAAGCAACTTTGGGAAGTGGTTATGTTGAGTGCCGTTTGATTTGGGTTTTCCATTTTGTACTGTAATAAGATCTTACGCCAGGCTTTTTTTAGAGGCGCAAAAAAGCCACGTCAGGTGGCTGGGTAAGATGTGTGGAATTAGAAGGGATAAACACAAATTAAATGTTGTGATCCTGACATAGCTTGATGACGCCTAAACTTAAGTGACTGGACAAGTTGTCACATATGACCACTTTTCTTGATGATGAGGAGGTATGATGAGGTACTGGGCTTAGGTGGTTATCAATTTGAATGGTCAAATAATCTTTTTCCGTTGTTGCGGAGTTCGGTATCAATAGTCTGTTACAGACTGATCGCAATAAATTCATCAATGAGAATAATAATGTGACAGGATCTGTGTTCTCTCCTTCGAAGATCTTGATTCCCATTTGCACATCATTTAGAACACTTTTCAGGTATATGAAATGTAAACGATTAGCTTCGTCTCTGTACATTCCACTCAATAAATCTGCAGTGTGGCATTTATCTTTAGTAATTGAAAAATGTAACTTAAGCTCTTCCCACTGTGTTAAAATTCTGGCAACAGTTGGCTCTATAGACAGCCAGCGAGTATAACGTCTAGTTAATGAGGCTTCTCTTATCATAAATTCAATATGTTGTGGAATAGAGTGCTGTGACGCGTGACTGACGGCTAATTGTAGGGAATGACAGATGCATCTTATTAGGATTAAATTGGGTAGATTGTGCTGCCTCTTAAGTATTTCGTATACGCTGTTGTGACACCCAGTCATTACTGCAGCGTTATCAGTCCCAATCCCAACCAAATTTTAGAGCGATAAGTTGTGCGATTGTACACAATTTATTAATGATGAGACAAGGCCACTGGCATCAGCTCGCTCTATAGGCTCCAGCGACAGAAAAGCAGATACAACAGAATTTTGTGTCACACTGAAATCTTTCACAATTACGCCCATGAATTTGGTAACACTAACGTCTGTAGATTCATCCAAAATAGGACTATATTTTTGGCTGCCAATATCTTTGACAAGGTTTTCTCTGAAATGTGGCGCTAGAACCTGGTTGATGATCTGAGTGCACTTCGTCCTATGTATTTTTATGTCAGCACATTTTGAATCTGCGAACACATCTTTGCACAATTCTGACAGATGGTCTATTTGAGAAATTGCACTGTGTTCCGTTATATATAAGGCAAGCTTACCTTCGGCTTTTTGGGTACATCTGTTCACTTAAGGAGTTGGAGTATAACATATTTTTTGATTTTGTGAAATCGCTTCACATTTTTGCTTGTTTTTTTTTTGTATTGGCGTGTTTCTTCAAATCATTTAACTTTGCGAATGCGAATTGCGTCAGACGGACGCTCCGGTCGAACTTTTCCTTTTGATGGTAACGCCTCCAGAAGATCCATGGATGTTGTTTCAATTCAGTTACCCATAAATCTTGAGGAAAAAGGAAACGTTCGACCGGAGCGTCCGTCTCTCACAACTATAGAAATAACAGTACACACATACTAATCGAACTATGTGTGAGCGAGCGCAAAGGAACACCTTACTCCGGTCCAAGCCGAGTACATCCGAATAAAATACGTTATGACCAACGAAAATGTACGGCATGTAAAAAAACATTATCTATGCATAAAATACTTTCAAAACAAATTAATTTTATGTTGTTCAAATCACCCTCCGGACCACGGAAAGAGAGGGGGTTGCATCTCTCGATTTTTTTCCCCTTGTCGCATGATTTTTGTACGGCGTTGCGGAATAATGGATTAGAAGCTGTATTGAAACAGTATGAAACTGATGCCGTAGAGAATCAAATGACCAAAGGGAATGCGGTGCGGTGCGGTGATGAAATTCATTCATCACCATCCCCAGTTCTAAGTTTGATTAAATATGCAGTTAGAGCCAATGTTCCATTATGTACCCCAGATAACCTTGAAATGTCTGCTTTTAATTGATTAAATTGTGCTTTAGAAAGTAAAATCCAGAAATGCACAATATCTTCTGACATTCCTTCTATATTATTAAAATCAAATGTTTGGTTTCTTTCTTTAATAAATGATGCAAAATCCTGGATATGTTCTGCAGTAAATGTATGATTAGGATGAGCAATGTTTGATAAAAGCTCAGCCCAGTTATTGTCATTTAAATGGAACCCACATATTCTGCTGTTTTTAGGCACATAAAAATTAAAATCAGTAAATAACTTCACCCTTAGCCATGTTGGTACACTCAGCCGCTGTGGTGAGTCACAATCAGGACAAAAGCAATAAGCTTGTGTATCAGGTGCTCGAGTATAATCGGGTAAAGTTATTGTTTCCGTTGATGCTGGTACATTTGCAGATACTGAAACAGGAACTGGTGCTCTATCAGCTCGTTGCCAACATGGGTGGCAGATGCGATCCGATCCATGAACCTAAAACAATTTTATTCCGAGTTAGTGTTATTCTCTTTATGACAATATGTTCTAAACGCAAACATAAAATACAAAAATAATATCTGTTTGTACCTGCCGTGGTAAAATCCACTCGCTTATTACATTTCTTATATGTGTTTCCCTTGCAGAATTTGTATGCAGAACATGATATCTACTTCGTAGTACTGAACATCCACAATTTACACATAGTGGTCGCTGACGACCAGTACTTGTACTTGGTTCATTTTCTCGAGAGACAGAGTTGTTGAGAGCCAACATCCAGCAAGAATGGCAAACCAAGCTCTGGGCTGTAACCTGCAAATAAGACATGACCATATTTATTTTTCTTTAAAAAACAAATTGTTTCAATAATAGAGATTATTTTAAAAACATTAAATAAGTAAAACATTAGCTTACCAGTTGTGGAGCAGTCCATTGCCGAATTACTGATAGTATTTCAACGGATTCCAAAGTGCCTCTCCTTCGATGCACAATATCAATGCCGCAATTGACGCAACGCATTGGTTCTTCGTTACCACTAGTGACAATAACAGCGCAGTGTGCGCATGAGGTTCCATGTTCGTGCAAAGGTTTTCATCTAAAGCAGGTGCAACGTTTAACAAAATAGCGCCGGAGTCATCGTTATAAGCAGGTTCAGTGTCCAAGGGTAGAGCCGGGTTATCAATAGGAGTTGTTTCGGAGTCCATTATAATAGAAACAAAAAAGTTCGCAAAAAGTAACCAAAACAACATACGTAGTACACAAAGTCAAAACTAATGTTTTTTTTTTCACTGTTTGTCATTATTGTCAGTTGGTATTGCCAGTTAATAAAAATAAAACGATTTTACAACAATCGAACTACATATTATAATAATCGATTCAAAATTATTTGCAGGTCAAAATCAATCAATGATTATAGATGTTTTTTTTCTGTTTGTTGTTGATGCAACTAAAGAAAAATAAATATAAAATCTTTTGAAAATCGCTTAATAACAAATTCTCGCGAAAATAATTTATATTTTATTCAAATGCAGAAATCGATTATAAGTTCTGAAAGACTGTAATCACAAATGTTATTAATATGGCAACACAGAATTAGCCTGCAATATAAAAATGGCGAAGTTTTTAGAACTCAATCGGCTTAAATACTTTTAAATGACTTGTTTGTATATTTTCTTTCCAGCTACGAGAATCACAAAAATATTAACTTTAGATTTAATCCTTTAATTAATTAAAATTACATCATACCAGAACAAACAAAGACTAAAATTAAATCTTATATAGATTTAATTAAATTGTTTCGTAAACATGCTTTTCGATGGACAACTTGTCCGCGAAAAGCCAAAAATGAACAATTCCCTTTACCCTGGAAATAGTAAGAAACATCAACACTGCAGAGCGCGCGCGTCTCCTGGCTGTGGGAGAATGGGAATCGGGCCTCTGGTTACAGGCACTTCCGTCAACCACCCTTGGTACGATTTTGGATGACAATACTTTCCGGCTCGCCATCAGTTTACGTTTAGGTATACCTTGTGTCGCATGCCATCGGTGTCAATGCGGTGAAACAGTCGATTGCCTCGGTCACCATGGCCTGTCCTGCAGCAGAAGCGCAGGACGCATATCCCGTCACGCAAATATTAATGACATTATTCGTCGTGCTCTTGTCATTGCCGGTGTACCAGCTGTTTTGGAACCCAATGGTTTGGTGCGCAGCGATGGTAAGAGACCTGACGGTATGTCATTGTTGCCTTGGAAATTGGGTCGGTCTTTGGTGTGGGACGCAACGTGCGTCGACACCCTTGCGCCATCCCACGTTCTAAGTTCGGCGGCCTCTCCTGGCGCTGCTGCTGGAGCTGCGGAGACCCTTAAACGGCGAAAGTATAATAACCTAATGGGTAATTATATTTTCGAGCCGTTTGGGGTTGAAACGCTCGGGTCATGGGGTCCGAGTGCACGAAATCTTTTTAAAGAACTGTCAAAACGTTTGGTAGACTCTACTCGTGATCAGAGAGCTGGTTTGTTCCTTGCACAGAGAATCGGCATAGCCATTCAACGTGGCAATGCTGCCAGCCTTCTGGGCACGTTTCTTGCCATTGACAAGGATGACGAAGAGTATTTTGACGCGTGTTAGTTTTATTTATTTATATAAGATTTAATTTTAGTCTTTGTTCTAGTAAGAAAATAAAAAAAAAATACCGACTTTGTGGCGCACCATTTTTATACGGCACTGCGCGCTTTCTTATTATTTTTCATGGATTTGTAAAAATTGAGATTGTAAAAATGCCGTACAAAAACAAATGACCAAAATGCACTCACTTTACCTGCACTTTTGAATTCTCACCAGCACTCAGTTGGACTGCTTACAAGTGACAGCATAGTGCTGAATTTTATTATTTTATGCTCTCATATCGTCCTATATACGTCACCTGGTGGTTCATATGACCCATCCATTTTATTGATGGGCCAGTAGTCTATAATCTATAATAACTTGTCTTGACTGACTGACTGATTTATCAACTAAGAGCGTAACCACCGAAATAAATTTATTTATGCATAATTATGTTCATTTTTCTTATTAGTGCAGATTTACACGCTTCTTCAGAATACATTCTGTTTTTTAATATACAGTATCTCTTTATACAAATATGGAAGACACTATTTATTATGTAATTTATATTTGATTCTTTGTGCTCCACGCAATTTTCGAGAAAGTCATAATTTATAGAGTCCTTTAACAATTGAATTAGTTTCATTTTGATGTTCTCTTTGTACGCCTCTTTTTCTAGAAATATATTTAAGGCTTGGGCACACCAAACGCGGGACAGGCGCAGCACCTGAGCAGGGCAGGTCAGTTGCGCCGCGGTTGATGTCACACCAGAAACATGAGCAGTCGGAAAGCAGTTTGAAGGCGGGCCTGCTTTCAAACTGCGTTATGTGTGTCGTATCGATAGCCACACTCAGTACACTTCAAGATGTTGAACGGTTCTGACTCTGACGAAGAGGAGCTATTGTTAGTTCTAGCTTTAGATAAAAAAAAAGAATATGGGTTCACGATGTAAATAAGAGAAGAGAAGAATATGGGGAGTACCATCGTCTATGTCGGGAATTAGAATCTTTTGAAGATAGGTTCTATACTTATTTTCGGATGTCAAAGTAAACCGTAAACCTGTAAACCGTATTTCTATAATATCTGTCCTTTAAATCATATAAACATTTATATTTCCTCACTAACTCAATCAATTTTTCATTCGTTTCCATGATAAAGTTGTAAAAAATCACAACCGTTTACGACCCGCGCTGCGTCTGTCCCGCTCAACTGCTTTGGTGTGACTAGTCAATATGGCGGACATAGTAATACAACGCGTAGTTACTGCGGCCGCCCCGCGCCTGCGCTGCCACCGCCCCGCGCCTGCGCTGCTCACGTCCGAAAGTTTTGTAGAAGAGCAGTGCGTGCGCGGCGCAGTGGCGGAGCAGGTTGGATCAGCGGGCCCGCGTTTGTTCAGTGTGTCATCCCTCATATAACTACATGAATTACAAACGTAGACGCACTGCTACCGCACCGCAACTGCTTTTGGTGTGCCCAGGCCTTTAATAAGCTTGCACTTTTTTCGACACTATCTATTCAATTCTTAGAGGCGTACGTAAGAGATTTTTTTACAGATTCATAATTTTTAAACTCTATAAATTTATGTACTTCCTCTGGCGTTTCGGAAACTAGAATATTTTTACAATTATTACAGTCGTTTTTATTTTTTTTAATAATAAAACCACAGACATATGCACATGCTTGTAGTTTGCTACTTCCTTCCTCCAAGTTTTGTTCCAGGGCGGAAGTAATATTTTCTTCAATTTCTTTTTCAAGTGAAATATGCTCAGATTGCCCCGTGTCAGTGCACATGTCTTTGGCTGGTGTCAGGATCGTTTTAAAATTTGTAATGAAGGCACTGTTGCTATCCAGCTCACAATTGCCTGAGCTGGTATGTGCCATATTGCTTATTACGGCAGTTTTTAGCCCAGCAACGAATTGTCCAATTGTCGGGTTGCTATTGGAGCCACAGTTGAAGCGTATGCATCCAAATAAATTTTCAAGTGGGCCTGCTGCAGTCTTCTTGTGGACAGACTTTTAATACAGTAGTGTTTGGCACTGAGGATTCTCCAAACCATTTCTATGCCATTGAGGGTCCAAATCCACCCATCTTTTAATGGCGGATTACCCCTACATCCCAAAAATTCAAGGGTTTTAAAAAATATTTTAATTTTTTCGAACATTTGCAGATGTTCTGAAGATTTTTTATTTTATTAGTTGAATTTTTTTTTCCTCTTCTAAGGTCTGGTGTCGACGCGTTTACACCATCGAACAGTTCGTCCATATTTGTAATCGAATTGTCCGTTGCCAAGGCTTCAGTCGGCATGTCTCCTGAAAATCACAATAAACAAATTAAATCAATATGAGCATATTACTGACTATCTTTCCACCTGCGCCTTTGCTGGCATAGGTATACTAATATAACATACAAGAAATTCTTTATCCTTTATTTTTTGGCCGGGATGTTAGTGGTTAATGCACATTTCTTTAAGCACCCTTAAGCAAGAAACAAACGGTTAATAAATTGTTAGTGAATTTTTAAATGATAAAACCAATGGGGCTAGTTACTTGCTCAACACAGGACCAAGTAATAATAAAAAATTTAAAAATACAATATAACTACTACATGGTTTTACTCTTTAATACTGTTAATACCATTTAAACTAACGTGTAAGAAAGGATGTTTTCATTAAATGTTCATAAGTATCATGCATAATTATGATCTGAGTGAATAAATGAGATTGACTTTGACCGTAAAAGGTTTCTTGCCTCCTGCTATTTTGGTGTATATTCCTGCTGCAACTGAGTGGCTTAAAACTTGTGCCGCAAGTTTTACCCACATTTTTTGTTTAGAATTAGGGTCAAGGTGGTCTTTACTTTAGCATGGAGCAAATACAAAATTGGGATTATTATTATCCAATTCATAAAATTGCCTGATGTGGCTCCATTTAGCGATTCCTGTAAAGTGATTATTAAAAGCATTAGAATTAAGGCCACTGCATACGTGACGGGTAAATACTTCGGACGGGACGTGAGCAGGACGGGCACGTGATTGCCTCGTTCAAAACGGGAACGTGGTGCAAACGCATACGCACCGTGACATTGAATCGGATCTAACGTGCTAGTGTTGTGAACAACGAAAGATGGATTTTTCAATTCAAGAATTGGCTTTAATTGCTATTGCTCTAGATGACGAAGAAGCTACGACCGTCAAGAAAAAAAGGAGATTTTCTGTACATCCTACATGGCATAAAAGAGAACAAGAAGGAGAATACCACACTCTCTACAAAGAACTTCTGGATGATGAGACTCAATTTTATCAGTATTTTCGTATGACAAAAGAATGTTTTGCTTTACTGGAAAAAATACTAAGCCCTCATTTACATAAGAAAGATACTGTTATGAAAAGAGCTATCACACCTCGAGAACGATTGGCTGTATGTATAAGGTAATTATAAAAACATATTTATATTTTTATGCATAAACTTATATTTCAAAATTGTAATCACGTAACACTGCAATCGTAGGTAACATAATTTTAGGCTCAGGTCTTCTATTCCGACCTATACATTAACATTTAAAAATATTAGCCATTATTTAGCAGAATCATATTGGGAGAAATAAAGTTGTATTGACTTCGACGACCCTGGTTGTTCAGGAAGTTGTATTGATTCTAACGTTCCTGGTTGTTCAGGAAGTTGTAGTGATTCCAACGTCCCTGGTTGTTCATAAGATGACAAACGCGATGATATAACAGACATTGATGGTGATGAAGGCGAAGGAGAAGACAAAATAATAGGTGTAGATGGTGAAGATGTTAGATTTTCAGTTAATTGTTGAAGCTCCAAATCGTGGATTACTTGAAATATTTTCCCTTTTGCCACATGTTGCAAATATGGAGAAAATGATTTTAAAGTAGGTGCAAGCCCCTGTAAAAATGCGTCAATAGGATGTTGTTCCCCTTTTTCAGTATTGTCGTTTTTATTCATGAGCACATATTTCATTAGGGTAGATGAAGCGGATTCAGGAACAGGGGCAGACGTCTTTTTTTTCAGTCGCGAATTGGTCTGACGCTGTTTTGGCAGATCTGGTGGAGACTCATTTTCCTTATTTGTAGTCAAAGATGCAACTGGTGTTACTACAGATGGACTAGCTACAACATCATTGTGGATCTGCGAATTTGACTGCTGATAAATGTCTGAATTGTTGCTCCTGGACAGTGTTACTTCTGATGGTGGAGAAAGCATAATTTGGCTGCTTTCTACAAAATTCTCTATTTTATCTCTATCTTCGTCAGCATCCTTGAGAAATTGAAGTTGTTCATAAAATTTGTACAATTTGATTTTCTTAGCAGCCTGACCGGTGGTAGTTTTTAGACTTTTTAAATTTTTTTTGTACTGGTCTCTTATATTGATCCATCTTTGTTTGCAGATCACCCAATCTAAAACAAACAATATTTACTAAATTATCATTATAAAATTAAATTTTAATTTCGGTTATCCGTCGTCATTTTGAGTAACTTTTGCAAAGCAACTATTATAATATATATACTACTAAGTATAACTAACATTATCGGATATGAAAAAAAAATCTACTCTCCATACAAAATGATTGACTTGGCGGCCAATTTTTTATGCAGTGGAGAGTCGATAAAAATATTTTATATAGCTTTATTTTATAATTAACATTATATCTTATAATCCGTATTTTTATTTTATGATTTATTTGTTTTTTTTTTCAGATATTTGGCCACTGGTGACTCACATTTGTCAATTTCATTCAGCTACCGTTTGGGCCATACCACAGTTAATAAAATTGTTAAAGAGACATGCAAAATTATAGTTGAACAATTAATGAGCGATATGTTACCCGAGATGACTACGGAAATGTGGAAAAGTGTTGCTGAAGACTTCTGGCTACTGTGGAAATTTCCCAATTGCTTAGGAGCACTAGACGGTAAACATGTAGTGATCGAAGCACCACCTAACAGCGGATCTTTATTTTTTAATTATAAATCGACATTTTCCATTGTTTTATTGGCCCTTGTGGATGCAAAATGCAATTTTATTTACGTAAATGTTGGAGCTCAGGGAAGAAATCACGATGCCGGAATTTTTACAAATTCTTCACTAGGGCAACGTTTAATGAATGGTACTCTTAACGTACCTCAAGACAGAAATTTACCCGGTACAAACATTATTGCACCTTTTGTTATCATTGGTGACTCTGCCTTTCCACTAAAAACCTATTTATTACGTCCGTATCCATACAATAGTGGAAACCGCGAATATGACGTCTTCAACTATCGGTTAGGTCTTGCTCGTCGCTGTGTGGAAAATGCTTTTGGTATTCTTACTCAGAAATTTCGAATATACCAGGGAAGAATCAAAATGAATCCAGATTCGGTAGATAATGTAATACTAACAACATGCATATTATACAACTTTATAAGAAAAAAATGTGAAAATGATGTTCACCAAAATAACACGTTACAGGATTCGAGTCTTAACAATTTATGTCCTCAAGGCGGTGGTGCATCTCGACAAGCATTTGGTGAACGAGAAAAATTTAAAGCATTTTTCAATTCTTCTATAGAGACTTCTAACATGCATAATGAATGAATTGCTTACTTGGGGTTAATGTGTTATAATAAAAAGTATCTGAATATTAAGTTTACTTTTATTATTGTGTTATAATACCTGTTCCATGTCACGTCATCACCATTAAAATTACGGGTGAAACGTCACTCCCTTATAATAAAAAAGTTTGACTGTAATTGCTACATATTAAAATATTTAATAATAACTTTTTAGTTACGAATACCACAATATATTCATTAAAATAACACTTACCGTTTTCAGTGAATGATAATTCCACAGCAATTTTACGCCATAGATAATTCTTGTATTTTGTGTCTAAATACTGTGAGTTCGCTAAATTATATAAAGCTGGATATGAGCGTACACACTCAATAAGTTTTTCGTCGTCCATTTTCGATAGGTACTTGGATTGGATCAAGACGTCACTACTTATCTCTCCGGCACGAACGGAGCGACTGTGCATACGTAGCGAAATCACGGGCGGGACGGGGCACGCGCGGGGCGGGACGGGACGGGGACGTGCTAAACATCGTCGCCGACGATATTTTTCCCGTCCACGTTCCCGGCCCGTCCATGTTCCCGTGACATATACGTTTTTGGATACATTTTGTATGCAACGATGTTTCCAAAACTTCCCGTCACGTCCCGTCCGGATAAAAACCCGTCACGTATGCAGTGGCCTTTACTTACTTTAAAAAAATATAAAAGTAGTTAAAGATTCAAAAGCGCTAAGCGAGGGGAACTATGCATGGGCGAATACAATACAAATAGAGGGAACACCAGAAATATAGAAAAAGATAAATACATTAGCAGTGAAGCAGACTTATGGACATTCCTAATGAACATTGCATGGCTAACAATAACAGACAAATCTATATTATACAAAAAAATTATGGAATATACAGGGTGTTTGGAAGGTGGGTGCAAAGCCTTAAAGGGGAGTTAATACAGACCATCTAGAACATTTTGAGCCATATTTGTCCTAACCAAAGTCTGATATTTATTTTTTTAGAGAACTTTTACGATTTTGGTACCAAAATCCCAAAATTTTCCAATTAAGGCCTAATAACGCAAAGATTGAGTGAAAATTTCTATTTTTTTTAATTTACTTTATTGGCCTAATGTGTGTTTAATGGTATGAAATCATTTCGAAGCACCGTATTTACTAAAAAAATAACTTTCAGACTATTTAAAATAAATAGAAAAAAAAATTAAATAAAAAAAATGGATTTTAATTGGCATTTAAAAAATAAATAAAATAGCTACAGGTGTTCAAATAATTTTAAAAACATGCTGAGTTATTGCTCTTTTTTTTAAGGTATCATTTACTTAGATAGCTTTACAATTTTTGAAGTTAGGGTGCCTGAACCAGTTAAAGTCGATTTTAAGGAGTAAAAAAAAAAGACAGTTTTTGATTTGATTTTTTAATTTTGATGTTCAAAATGGCTTCCGCCACAGCGTATACATTTACGATAGCGATTTCTAACTTCTGTCGTGGTGATTTTAAGCTGCATTTCTTCTTTCATTGTTCTGAAAGCTGCTTCTATTCTTTGAATTAGTTCTTCTCTTGTTGAAATCTCAGTTGTGTATACGAGCTCCTTTGCCCGTCCCCAGACAAAAAAAATCTAACGGCGTCAGGTCGGGCGATCGCGCGGGCCAAGGAATGGGCCCATCTCTACCTATCCAGCTGCCTGGAAAACAGTTATCAAGATGTTCTCTGACAATCAATGTCCAATGAGATGGACATCCATCTTGTTGGAAAATTATTGGCCTGTCCGTATTTAAAATGGGTACTTCCGCATCATCCAGGAGTGTTGGGAGATCGTTTTGTAGAAAATTCAGATAATTTTCACCGTTTAAATTATCTGGTAAAATGTGGGGCCCAATCAACGTCCGTCCAATTACTCCAGCCCATACATTAACGGAGAATTTTGCTTGGAAAGACACCTGAAACAAAAATTAATTCTAATTAAAGTGTTCTTTGAAGATGTGTTGAACATCTGGACTTAAATTAATAAACATTAATTTGTATACCTGTTTTTTCCAATGCGGATTGTTGTCCTTGTCAGCCCATTCATGTAAATTATGGAAATTCGTGATTCCTTCTCTAGAAAATTTGGACTCATCAGTCCAGAGGATAGATTTTAGAAACCATCTGTCGTCAATGTCGCTATTGAGCATAAATCGGCAGAACTGCATCCTTCTCCCAGGATCGGTTTCTACCAAGCCTTGCACGCCTCTACCGTGAAACGGATATTTATGTTCCCGATGCATGGTACTCCACACTTTCCATATTGAAAGGTTTAAGTTTCTCGCCACAGTTCTGACGCTGGTTGTAGGATCCGCTTCAAAGGCTGCAAGTATTTGTTCTTCAACGTCGGGGTCATGTCTTCCTGGATTCACTCCGGGTTCTGCATGATGGATGCCAGATTCCGAAAGTCTGCGATACGTGTTGTAAAAAACTCGAACATTAGGTAGCCTGAAATGAAATTGTTTATTAGTAACGTCAGTTACAAATCAACATGGCAATTGAAGTAATAATGTTAGTATTAGAAGTTACTTTACCTGCGGTTCGGGTAACGTTCTTGGTACAAACGTCGTGCCAAAGCTCCGTTACCATCAGCTCTGCCATACATAAAAACGATATCCGCTTGTTCCTGAGATGTAAATGCAGCCATGGCAATCGTACATACACTCAATTAAAATGTCAATTAGTTCAATAGTCCGAAATAACACGTGCAGGAGCGTAAAGCTACAACTGAACACGGTAAATCACAAACGCAATACAAGTAATTCCAAAATTAATAATCAACACGCGCAGGAGCATTAAGCTACGACTGAGTACGGTGAATCAAACGTCTACTCGCAACGCGCAAGGGCAGCGCAGTGAAGGAAGAGAGAGAAAAGATGACATCACCGAAGCGACGGGTCGGGTTCATCTCAGGTACTAACGAATTTATAAACTCAAAAAGCATCTTTACATCCTCGGCAATAAGACCTAAAGTTGTCTTTATCATAACAAAAGAATCAAGAGCCCTTTGTTATCGTACGCCGCCCGGTCCGCCGGCCACCACGGCAGCCTTTGTTTCGTTTTGTAAGGCCGACTTTTTTTAAGTGCGTCTAAAAAATAACCACTTTAGACTTTAGTTTAAAGTTATTTGAGGAAAAATCAGGTTGATTTTAATTTTATTGAAATTTGAAATTTTTTACCCTTAATTGGTCCAGGCACCCTAACTTCAAAAATTGTAAAGCTATCTAAGTAAATGATACCTTAAAAAAAAGAGCAATAACTCAGCATGTTTTTAAAATTATTTGAACACCTGTAGCTATTTTATTTATTTTTTAAATGCCAATTAAAATCCATTTTTTTTATTTAATTTTTTTTTCTATTTATTTTAAATAGTCTGAAAGTTATTTTTTTAGTAAATACGGTGCTTCGAAATGATTTCATACCATTAAACACACATTAGGCCAATAAAGTAAATTAAAAAAAATAGAAATTTTCACTCAATCTTTGCGTTATTAGGCCTTAATTGGAAAATTTTGGGATTTTGGTACCAAAATCGTAAAAGTTCTCTAAAAAAATAAATATCAGACTTTGGTTAGGACAAATATGGCTCAAAATGTTCTAGATGGTCTGTATTAACTCCCCTTTAAGGCTTTGCACCCACCTTCCAAACACCCTGTATAACAACAATAGACACGGGTTATAAAAAAACAATACTTAATTAACACAAAAAATATTTAATGAATAACATTAAATAAAGGAGCGTCACAGAAAGAACAAAAAAAACCATCACGATAACAATCGCGATGATGAGATACATAATCCAAGTACGTATAGCGATTACAGTGGTAAATAAATATAGCGGCACCGTGGCGGCACAGCGATCACAAAGATGATAAAGCGTATCATGTGGCATAGAAAATGTCACACGAATGGTATTCCAATATGAATGAGTATTACGAAGGACCTCGTAAAAGTCTGATAAAATCCTCATCATGCGGTCGTTTTCAAAATCTTCTTGAACAGGCTCGGACAGTTGATCCGGATCCGGAGAATAAGGAGGTTCTTGAATTATAACCTCTGCAGTAGTAAGAGAATCGGGTTCTCCAATTTCCGCAAAAGGATCCATATTGACGCCCTGTAATGAATTGTTCCAAGTAACCGTCCCCCGACTGCAAATATTTAACTTGTTTTTAATTTTTTAGTTCAATTTTTTTGTCATGGCAGGCGTGTTTTTAATTTTTTTAATTATTAGTTTTTTATTTCATACCTTTTAGTGATACAATGACCAATATTGAGCAAAAAAAAAAATCTTTCGGAACCCTTTGCAGGCGATTTCGACTCACACTTGACCATTTTTTAATGTCCACATAGCCTATGTCACTCGGGATAACTCAAAGCTTCTAATGATACCACAAACATTGAAATCGGTCAAGCCTTTTAGAAGTTATGGTGGAATAAAGAAACTCACAAACATACATACATACATACATACATACATACATGAACCCTGAAAACATAACACTCCTTTTTGGGCACTCGTGTAAAAATATTAGGCTCTATATGTACATCATCATCATCATTTAGCCAATCATAGTCCACTCTGCAAGCGTAAGGTAGGACGCCCCCCCGCCAGGTGGACTGACGACCTGAAAAAGGTCGCTGGAGGGGACTGGATGCGGAGGGCGGAGGACCGGGTGTTGTGGCGCAAATTGGGAGAGGCCTATGTCCAGCAGTGGACTATATGTACATATTACTAAACAATTATTTTTCTAAAACTAAATAACAAATGACTTACCAATTCCTTGTTTGTTGTCTGATGTTACATTGGTCCTAAACTTTACATCATAATTCATGAACAATTTCCGGAAGCACTTCAGCAGGTGTGGTGTGTCAAAAAGTGTGATAATTTTGTGACTGTTCACTTCAATGTACGGATTCTCTACAGAAGCTCCAAAAAGACATAGAGCTCTATTGTTGACTCCATCCAAGTCACAAACTGAAGCGCATATATTAATTCCAGCATCAAAGCAAGAATTTAAAACCTGAAAGTATTTTAAGGGAGATTGGTGACAAATAATCTTAAAACACATATTTAGTTAACATAATTCAGTAAAGAGTTAAATAAGCATGATCATCATTCAAAATTAACAAGAAATGCATACCTCCTTAATCAAAGCAGATAGTCTGTCAGCTGTGACAAAACCACTTGATAAATAATAAGCCACTGGCTGTTTCACTTGCTTACTAACTCCAACTACCATAAATACAAGGGCATATAAGCTGCTTGTGGAGATCTACCTTGTGTAGCATGGTCTTGAAAACCTTCAATAAAATCCGCCTTATTTCATCCCATAACAATATGTACTCTCGTTCGGACGGCCCAAAGTGTTTTGTTGAGTTTTTCAACACTGTAAGAACTGTTTTGTGTGTCCCCACATTCATTTTAAATTTGCTCAAAAGGGATTTTAATGTGCTGGGTGCTGGTAAACAAATCATTCTCCTCAACAGTTTGTAGCTTGTTGGTGACCTTTTGTAGAGCCTCATTGCAGTTATTTTAGCCTCCATGTTCCACCTGCGCCTAGGTTTCTTCCTCTTATAATTCTGCAGTTCTCCTTGCAGTAACAGTGCAAATGTTGAACTCATTTTTTTATTGCATATTTCTTTGACTGTTTCATTGTTACAAATAACATTTAAAAATGCTTAATTTTTTAAATGTTTTACAGTTTTTTGTAATCTATACACTTTATTCATACTTTTTTTCAGTTTACATAATATCAACATTTTGCTTTTTGTATCAACTTCTCGTTTTGAAGACTCGCACACAAACATTCCTGAACTGGTTAGAGTAATTATGTTTGCATTAAGTTCTCTTAAAAGATAAATTCTAGATGGACCGGCAACAGGTTCAAACTTGGCAGGTTGATCTGACAGATTAGAAATTGTTGTTTCCTGAAAATGAAAGGTTGATTAAAATCCTTCAATTATTTTTAAAATAAGTCATAGTTGAGGTAAGCCACCTATAAGGGCTCTATCTCACTAGGACACCATGGTGGTGGCCACCAGTCGCGCCACCATGGCACAGTATATATATATAAGCTAAAGCAGTCCAGTGTGGTGCCGGACATAAAGAATAGCAAACACCCCCTTTTTGGGGAGGACTATGTCCAGCAGTGGACGTCTTTCGGCTGAATGATGATGATGAAAGCAGTACTTTAACTACCTACAATCGTTCGATTTGACACACTCACACAGACACGCAGTGCTACAAGACTGATAAGGTATTTTTGGGATAGTCCCATACAAAAACTACTCAGTATACAGTGTATATCTGTGTGAGTGTGTCAATTCATGCGATTATAGTAAATTGAGGTACTGCTTTAGCTTATATCCTCCGGTTTCTCATTTGAGAATTCGGGATAAGCAAATACTTAAGTAATATTGGAGTACAAGTACTTACACCAAATTCTCAAATCAGAAACCGGAGGTAAATCTACTGTGACCATGGTGTCCTAATGAGATAGGGCCCTAAGAAAATTGGTATGATTAAATTTAACTTGATGATGTGTTTTAAATACACTTTTCAAGTGTTAATTGTACTAACCTTATGGCATTGACCATCAGGTGCAGCTGTTCTGAACAACTTCTTCTCAAAGAAGCATGTGTTTCTAAAGTGTTTGCTGCAAAGCATCTTATGCTTAGAATGGAGTCCATCCTGGAATTTTGGTGAAGACCAGGCTTCGTTTGGGAAGCAATACTTTGACCATAATTCACACCTGGAAATTAAAAAATATCAAAATTTACTTTATTTACTTAATATTATGTTTGGAGTCGGTGTCAGCCGCTAATAGCAAATTTTAGTACTATATTATAAGGACAGACACCGACTCCAAAAATAACAATAATTGTGCTTGAAGTATAATTATACTTATTATCCTAATATTTTGGTTATTTGATAAGCAGTACATTTAAAATTATTTAATCCTTTTCAGTGAATCGGTTTTTGAAGGCGGTTCTCTTTTTTTTTTAAGTTTTTTTTTTATCAATAGTTTTTACCCAACCTTTCAATGATGGCACATTTCTTAGGCTATCAAAATTCATTGATTTTAAAACAGGCAAACTGGCACTCCACAGCTCATGATGAGCCGAGATAACTTTGACAGCAGATTTAAGGGGTTTTCCTGGCACAACTGTTCTGATTGGTCAATACAGATGTGGCGGCGACTGATAGTGAGTAAGTAGTAATTGATGTAGCGGAGTTTGGAACGAAATCCATTTTATTTATTCAAATTACTCGGGATGTAGCGGGGCATAGAGTATAGTAAGTATCTATATAAAGGAATAGAGCCTTTTTTTTGCAAACTAGGTCGAACTAGTAGCGCCATCTGTGAATTGAATCCGAACTAATATGCCGTCTATATATACGTAGGTAGGTTATACTTATATCAATAAATACAGCTATTTATATATACATATACCTATTTATGGATATATTTAACTGCTACTATTCATGAATTCCAAGATATTTGAAATACTCTTGAATATTTATTGAAACTGCTGTACTTGGTTGCATTAATACGGTTTTGAAGATAACAATAGAAGCAAGTAAACAGTTCCAATAAATATCAGTTAAAGATGTTAGAAAAGCAACAAAGAACAAATTAATTTAATTTTTTATTTTTATAATGCTTGTGTTTATTATAATAAGTTTGTGCTCCATTTTTAGTAATATCTTCACCATCATAAGTCAATTTACCCGCTAATATACGATTAATAGATCGACACCAACTATGCAACATAGCAATTATTTTAATTTCCGTAAAATATTCTTTTAATTTATTTCCGTGTGCTAGGCAATTAAACGGATAATCAATTAAAACATCTGTGTGATTAGTGATCAAAGCTCGACTCTACGCACTCACTAAAAGATTTCACAACAGAAAAAAAACTCAAAAAAAATTGAGAAAATCTAGACATGCGCACGCACAGAACGTAGTTCACCATTTTGATTTTTTTGTTCTAACGAAATTGTACTGGTAGCTACTATTGCCAGTGTCACAAATAGTGATAGTGATATTTTATCGATTGATTTGATTAAAACAGTGACATTTTTTGTTAACAACTGTGAGTATTTTTTTTAAATAGTCTCTATATTTATACAGGGTGTCCCAAAATTCAACGATAAGCGGGCGCCATAAGGAAAAATAATAAAAAAATGTACCTAGTTTTTTTTTTAGTTACAAGAGAAATTTAGAATTTCTTTGAAAATTTATACCTTTCATGATATTTTGAACGACCACGATGACAATTTCTCAAATATGCTTAAGATTTTTTCTTTATCTTGTACCTAAATAGTGCTACTATTCACCACAACTCTTAAAAACACCTAATTGCCCGCAGTTTTTACACAGAAAACGTTCAAAATATTTTTTTTCCCTACAATTTTGAAATATTTTTACTCTTAGTGTACTTTGACTCATGGTCTTGTAAAAAAAAGTATGGACACCACTACGGCAAGTTGTTTTTAAAATTGGCGCAACTAATCAAGATTCTAAAATGGTATAATACTCTAAAATCTAGTTATTTTAGAGTATTATACCACCACTACCACAAAAAAAAAATATTACTACCATTTGTAAACAAGACCCAAATTCATTAATTGTTCTTCTTGTTAGTAATAAATATTATAATGTTCCAAAAATGAATAAAACAATGGAAACTATTTGTGTAATTAATATATTAAATAATTAACATTACAGTAAATGTTCAAACTGTTTTCCACCGGCATTAATACAGGCACGACATCGCCTTAAAAAGGACCGTTTTATTTTTCTTGCATATCTTCTTGCATTGATATGTGCCGCAGCCTGAGTTATTTCATGCCGAAGCTCATCTAATGTCGCAATCGGTTTTGCGTAGACCCTGTCTTTGAGACAACCCCAATAAAAGAAGTCCAGGGGATTTAGGTCGGGTGATCGGGGTGGCCATAAGATAGGACCAAGTCGCCCGATCCAATGCCCCGGGTACTCTTGGTCTAGGTATTGTCTCACAGGACGAGCGTAATGAGCTGGGCAACCATCATTTTGATACCACATATTTTGAAGGTCACTTAAGGGGACGTCTTCTAGTAATTCTGGCAAATTATTTTGTAAGAAGTTCAAATAACTTTCCCCATCCAAGTTTTCTTGTAATTCAAAAGGCCCAATCACTTTTCCATTTAATATTCCCGTCCATAAATTAACTTTAAATTGATATTGGGATTTCTCTTGTCTCATCAGATGTGGATTCTCATTGCTCCAGCTGTGTAGGTTGCGAAGATTTAAATAGCCATCTTTCTTGCAGGTTGATTCATCCGACCATAATATTTTGTCCAGGAACTGAGGGTCTTCCCGGTGCTTTTGAAGCATCACACGGCAAAATGCGATTCACAGTGGATAGTCCCGAGGTAGTAATGTTTGCACACGTCTGTAATGATATGGGTGCAATCGGTGACGTTTTAAAATTCGATGTGCTGTACTTTTTGGGATTCCCGTAGTTGCTTCTATGGCACGTACTGAGGTAGTTGAATCAATGTTTATTGCATTGAGAACTTCTTCATCACATTCCGATCTAGGTCTTCCAGCGTTTCTTCTAACTGAAGGCAAACGACCCTCCGAAAACGCTTGATGCACATTAATAAATACTCGATAATCTGGATATCTTAGAGCGTTTGGGTACCTTTCTCGATACAGTCTGCTAGCAGCGTTAGCATTGCACCGACATTCGCCATAAATGAGGTGCATGTTAGCGAATTCTACCGGCGTGTATGGTAGCGGCATGATAACGCGTAACAGCCCAAAATACGGCAAAAGTCAATCTGAAATAAGGAAAAACAGTTAGAATTTTTTTTTGAGCATTGGTACACATTGCATTTGTTGCATTTTATAAAACTCAAAAGTTTACATCCAGGAAATTGACAACGTCTTCTTGAATCTGTTCTTACAAGCTCGTGGCCAACTCTATCAAGTCGAACGTCTTTGGTAGGCATAGAAGGTAAGTTAGCTGTCCTTTTCTTTTTACAAATAGCTTCTTCCAGACTTGAGCTTGGTCTTCCTCTCTTACTCTCTCTGTGTGTTCCATATTTTGTCAACGTTTCAGCCAAGTCACTGCGAAACTCTCCCAAATCCATAAGGCTTTTAGGGTTCACTCCTTTTTGTTTGTTTACTTTTAGATATAGTACCCAGGCGTTTAAAATAGTTATATCCAAGAGATGATAAAAAATTTTGAGGTACCACTTTCTTGTCTTCATATGGACACGATAACGACCTAAAAATCTGTCCATAAGATCGACCCCACCCATATGAGCGTTACATTCTAGTATTACCTTAGGACAGGAAATAGGCAGCCTTCTTTTTTCTTTTTTGTCATACCTCTCTATAGTCTCCGACGGTTCAGCTCCAACATACGTGGACAGAAGAATTACTGGTTTGTTGTCTTTCCAGCTAACCGCAGCTACTTCTGTCCCTTCGTAATTGGACACATTTTCCTTGTAGTGACCTCTAGGTACGGATTGTTTCATTACCTCAGATTTTGTTGGTAATTTGCAATTCTTGCCTAACCTATTTCTTTGCACTGTTCCTAGGCAGTAAATTCCTTGCTGTGCAAAATAGTGCATCAGGGGCAAGTTTGTGTAATAATTATCGAAATAGATTATGTGGTTCCGATTTCTCGGCACCCCACGTGTAAGTCTAATAACTGTATCTGAAACAACACCAAGCTCTGGTTCTGCTGGGAGACGCTTGTGTGTCATTTTACCAGAGTAAATTTCAAACTGGTAAGCAAAGCCTTGCAAGCAGCACATAACGAATAACTTGAAGCCCCATTTATGTGGCTTATTTGGTAAGTATTGTTTTAAAAAATGCCCTATTTTCGTGGCACACATTTGCTCGTCCACTGATAACCTCTGCTCATATGGAAACGAACCAAATCTGTTATTTAGATGATCGATTATTGGTCTTAGTTTATGGAGCCTATCATGGTTGATATGGCTTGTAGATAAATGTTTGTCATTGTCATTGAAATGAATGAAACTTCTTATCTTTTCAAATCTGTTTAGTGACATGGTTTCAGAAATAGGGGCAAATACAAATTTTGTTGACCAATATGATCGTATATTGGGATATCGAAAAACGGACATAAATGTGAGTATTCCTAAATTCTGACGCAATTCTGTGGTCGTAATTGATTCCGGTCGAGCTGGATTTTTTTGTATGCTGTACCTATTGCTTTCTTGCACTATGTGTTAAAAAATTTGATCGGTAAAAAAGTAGGAAAAAAGTTAATACGGTGTCTCTAGGCTTGTTACTTCGGAAAGATAATGGAATTCGGAATATTGTTTGACGGCAATACTGCTTGAATATTTTATTCTCGTCAAACTGAAAGCTTTGCTTTTTCTAAATAAGTTGTCGGTTGCTGATAGGTGTACTCGCCGGAATGTGCTGGTTTGATCCAGAAACAGTTGATTGATTGTCATTACTGGTACTATTATTATTCGAATTAGGAGAATCTGAGTTATTTACGTCATCCGTCGGCTCATCTTCTAGCACCTGCAGCAGATCTTCTCTCACCTGCAGCAGATCTTCTGTCGACGGATAGAAGTCTAAGTCGTCTCCATCGGACTCGCATTCATCCTCCGATAATTCACCAGCTTCCAATCTTCGAAGTATATCCTCTATATCATCATCCTTGCAATTTCTAGCAGCCATCTCTGTAAAAAACATATAAAGCCATGCACAAATACCCATCCGCCACCAAATTACCGCTAAGACTATAACGCAATTTATTTTGTCGTTACTGCATACCGTATCATTTTTGAAACATGAATTTTGGGACGAAAACTATCGAATTCATGCAAAATGAGAAAATAAACCAGAAAAACCAAAAAATAGAACTACTTACCAATACAATACACTTTTTCTATAGAGTAAACTTCACTCTAACTAATTTTTATTGTTTTTTAAAAGTTGTAAGTATGTACCAGTCGCGCCAAAGTCGTGCGTTGGTTATAAAATAACATGCAAAAATAGAGGCACAGATTATTCTTTTCTAATGCAGTATATGAAATATCTTTAAAATTGGTTAAGAATTGGGGGAGAAAATAGACGAGAGCCAAACCTCGATTTTTCGTCAGTTTTTTGGTCTGAGCTGCAGTTGTCCTTATCGCACGAATTTGAGGGGCGGAGGGAATTAGAGCGACAGCAATACTTTCTTCAAAAACCGAATTTTCAAAAGTCTCTCCGCTCCCCTTTCCTCTTAATTATAAATAAATCATCAGCTAGTCGGTCTTTACGCCAGTATTCTTCTTCCAGCTTTTTGACGTGATTGACCTCTTTTTTCCAATCATCAGGAGTCATGGATTGTAATGCCTCTAATGTTATTGATTCTATTCTACTCTCTAACTGTTCGACATTTTTATCTGAAACTCTTTGTTTCATCAAGTTCCAAATATACTCAATGGGATTGAGGTCGCAGTCTAACAACGCAGCGGTAGTCTAACAACTTCATGGCATTGTTTTGCTAATAATTTGTTCATAATACACTTCTCATCAAAAAAATCGAAACACCTCGCAGTTTATGATTTGATAAGGATTATCAGAAAAATGTGTATATTTAGGAATAAATGTAAAATGTCATTTAATAGTGAGTAGTATGAGGTTTTTAAATCCTAATGTTAATGTTCTAAATTTAAATTAAGTCTTCATAGGTTTCGTATTTTGTATAATGAGTAATTTTTACCCTGTATGGAATATGAAGGAAATGGGTAAAACAACACGCGTAAATGAAAAAAAAATGTAAGAAACGTTTATTTAATAACTTGTATTCCCTCCGCGAGCTCTTATTACTGCTTCCATACGGTTCTTCATCGATCGGATGAGAGTCACGATCACATGTTGTGGTATATTATCCCATTCCTCTTGGATTGCATTTTGCAGCTGGCTAAGTGTTTCTGGGGCTGGATCTCTTGCTCGAATTCGTCTCTTTAATTCATCCCATAGATGTTCAATGGGATTCATGTCCGGGCTTCTTGCTGGCCATACCATAATGGAGATACCGACTTCGGTAAGATAATCTCGTACGACGCCCGCGGTGTGAGCTCTAGCATTGTCGTGCATGAATATGAAGTCGTTGCCAATAAAATGTGCATAGGGCATCACATGAGGTTCAAGACACTGTTCGATGTACCGATGAGAGTTTAGTGCAGGCAGCCGTGGCCCAGACACAAAGGCAAGTTCTGTCTTACCGTCGGCGCTGATTCCTCCCCAAACCGTCCACGAACCGCCACCATAGCTGACCTTTTCTTCAATGCAGCATTGTGCAAAGCGTTCTCCATCTCTTCTGTAGACCTTGTTCCTTCCGTCGTTACCATACAGCATAATTTTACACTCATCAGAAAACAGTACTTTGCTCCACTGAAGGTATGACCAAGTTAGGTGCTCGCGTGCAAAGTTAAGGCGCGCTCTTCGATGGTCTGCAGTTAATTTCGGCCCATTCGCTGGCTTATGCGGTGCCAATCCGCGTTCCTTTAACCTTCTTCTTATTGTAGAGTCACTTACAGCTACTCTTCGTACAACGCGAAGCTGCTGCTGCAGTTGAAAAGCGTTAAGGCGTCGATTTCGTAAAGAAGTTGTTACAATAAATCGATCATCTCGCTCAGAAGTGACCCGATTCCTGCCAGATCCTGAACGGCGCGTGAACGAACCAGTCTCCCGATAGCGTTTGTAGACTCTATGAACAGATGATAAGCTTAGATGCAATCTTGCAGCCACAACACGCTGACTAAGTCCAGAATCCAGCAATGCCACCACTTGGGCGGCTTCTGCGGGCGAAGTATCCATATGTTTTAGAAAAAAAAGTTTTTTCAGACGTCCCAAAGTCACAGTAAATGAAATAAGAAACAAAAAGTTTAAAGACAAGCGCTAATTTTTAGTTTTTAAACGAGAAACGTACTCCAACCCTAAATACACATTATTTTGTCTCAAAACAGTGATGAATTTTGATTTTTTTCTTCTTACTGTAATGACCAAACTGCCAGCTACACAATAATGTTTTTTTTTTCATGGAATTAATTCTCTTTTGTAAAAAATTAGGACAAAAACAATAAAAACGAAAGTGTTTCGATTTTTTTGATGAGAAGTGTATATTTTTTTGGAACTTTGTGATTTTTTATCAATATGTATAATTATTCTGGTTAAGTATTGTGAACAGGGAACTCAATATTATTAGCTTGGAGCCACTTAATCATTTCTTCCTTTTTTGAACCCATATTCGGCGTTCTGTCTTCCTCTTTACTGTGATATGGGGCGTTGTCCATAACTAAAATACAATTAGGTGGTATGTTAGGAATAAGCTGTTCTTTCAACCATTTACTGAAATTTTCTGTGTTCATCTGGTCGTGGTAATCACCAGTTTTACTGTGTGCCTTAAACATAAAAAGTGCGCCATCGACAAATCCGGATTCACTACCAGCGTGAACTATAATCCAGCGGCGACCAGGGCTCTCATTTTTTTTTACTCCCACATCCGTAGCTGATTGCCAACACTTTTTTGCTGTATAGTGAGCATGAATCCTAGTCTCATCAATATAAATAACTGGCTTTTTGTCGGCGCCAAGAGAATCATTCTCTTTCATGCGGCGTGAATACTTAGCCCTCCATGCCTGTATATTAGGTCTTTCAATTAATGTTAATCTTTTTTGATAACATTTTTTAAATCTATACCCTAAATTATCTTTCATAGTTTGACGTGAGGTAGTCTCACTCCCTTTATAGTCTAAATCTTGTTTAGCTGCAGCCATATTTTTTCTCATAGTGGGCACTTCCTTTCGTACTATGTGTATAGAATTGATTATACATCTTAAAGCTGTAAGAGAAAAACCATCCCAAAATTCCTTTTTTCCCCTCTTTTTTTAACTGGAGTTTTAATTTTACTGCCACTAGCCACAGCTGTTTGTTTTTCGCGCCTTAATTTTGCTACTGTATTTTTTGATATCCCTGTAGCGCTCATTACGCGCTCTGTGACCTTGGTCATATTTTGAAGTATTTTGTAATTTCTAATACCGTTTTTTTAGATATCACTACGTCTTCACTAGTGTCAGGTGCAGCTTTCAATGATCGAGTTACATTCTGAAGTAGTAGCATAGTGTCCTCTTTCTCTTGTACAGAATAATTGTCCACTTGAATAATAATTTCACGTGCACTTCTATTAATTATTTTCTTACTCATTGTAACAAAACTATAACAATATAACAAAACTTAACAACGATAACAAATAACAGAAAAAATAACAACAAAGAAAACAACAACAAGAAAACAACCAAACTTAAACGTGTAGGTACTCGTCCATCGCAATTCGCATCAGCCAGAATAATGCTAACGGTACAGAGTCTAATGTCAATGTCAACAAAATACGTCACCAAAATGGCGGCCAGGCGCATTAGCAATTTGCGGGGATAGTAAAATCATGTTTGTTTTGTTTTTGTCTGAATTTTTGTTTCAGCCCTCTCCACTGGCTCTCTATCCTTTGAGTTTGTGTCCCATCTGGTGCCACAAACTTATTAGTCGGGTAACTATGGTTGACCCATTTATGTATATATCCATGCTAAGGAAGGCTCAGATACGCTCTCCAATAGTCTGTATGAATGATGGAACCTTCCTCGACATGTTTTGTTATTAGTGGCACCAACATTTCTGTAGACCTATCATTTTTGGGACACCTCCAGCCGCAAGTCAGCACTGCCGTCTTCAATCATGCCAATAACCATGATGAGAGTGATAACTGATTAGTCCTGAGCCTGACCAACACGAAAAATATTGTCGTCCACAATTACATTTTCTTTTTCCAAATTTTGATTCATCTATTTGGACAACTTTATTGGCGCCACCTATCTTCCCTTGGGCCCTTTGGTTTTCTAACTCATAAATTGTGACAGTCTCCCGGCAATAACTGAACCAGTCCGCCACAGTCCTTGTAGAGACTACTGGACCATCATCACTTGTTAATTCCTTTCACTGTTGCCAACTCAACTACATCAAAATATGCTAGATTGGTGTAAAAAATATGCTAACCATCTCTAAAAAATTACATAAAAAATGCCAACATAATTAAGTATCAGTATTTATTAATAAGTTACGGTAAACAAGGATTTTTTTTTTTTTAAACGAAATAAAATATTTAAAAAATAGTAATTAAATCAAGGGGAATAGCATATCAAGGTCTTCATCTTCATCAACATCAGCTGATGTGGAAGGCTGAGAGCCAGAGTCGTAACTCTCTTTGGTTCCGATACTGCGTAGTACATTGTCTGGAACAGTGTAAGAATAACAGCACTTTCCTGCTCTTTTTAGGCTGAATCTGACGTACAAAATGGCATTAAGGGTTCTCACCGCCAAACGGTTTCGGAGTTTTGTTTTTACCAGACTCATTTGGCTGAATACACGTTCAATATCCGCGTTTGAATACGGCAATGTGATAAGAGCCATTGCAAACTCACATAAATCTGCAAAGGGGTTATTATCAGCTGCATCTTTATATTGCATGACTTCATTCCAGAACTTTACTGTGGAAGTCAAGGATTCCCATTTAATGTGAACTATGTTTCTCCATTGAGATACCATCGGAACTCTTGGGCTATTTCGACAATGGATGGCTAAACTAGTGTCTTCTGAAGTGTTTTAAAATTAACCGCCAATCGGTTATCTCGAACGTAGTTCTGTCACAAGTTTTAGTGCGAAATTATTACAACGTTGGCGTAAATAGTTGGCTGCATCAGGCTGAAGATTGTATTCAAGTAATTTGGTCACAAAAGCATATTCCATGTATGGTTTCGGATCTAAATAGCTATCTATGTTTTCTGTTAAAATGTCTACCCTTGCCGTTGGGTTCCGAATACCGGCCGACCTATCGATTCTACTAAGCCAATCAAATCTATACTAGATATTATAAAGCTGAAGAGTTTGTTTGTTTGGTTGAACGCGCTTATCTCAGGAACTACTGACTATAAACTTTTTTAAGGTAATCAATTTTGATCGAAATTAATGCATTATTACCAATTATTGGCTAGTTTTATCAACATAATATTAACTAAAATTATAATTTACGCAGAAATACTTTTTTTTTTGTTTTTAAACTTCTTCATCGCGATCATAATAACAGAAATTAAGGCGGACAAAGTCGCGGGCAACAGCTAGTCATTCATAAGAGCATGCACTTGAGGAAGCAGAGATTTTGAGCATTAATAAAAATATTGTTGAGTAATTTTTTCTATCAAAATTGGTGTGGTTGTCGAAAAGAAAATACTGTCATACGTTGATCTTTGGCATTCGTCAAGTTAATTCAGACAACCAGTCTTACTATGGGATACTGCATTTTACTCAATAAAATGGGTTGTAGAGGTCAAATAAGCAGTCGCTCCATAAAAAATACGGTATTCAGCTTAATCCGTTAAGACTGGAAGCCGACCCGAAGGTTTCATATTTCCTGTAGCGCTCCCTTGCTACTTGCCATAATAAGTTTTATCTACAAACCAGCGGCATCGCCGAGGAAACACGGTAGCATTCGTTATGCAGGACTCGTTGGTGGCTTGGCCAATTTACCGCCAAAACATTTGGCTAAGAACCATCACATCATTATAAACAACCAATACAGAAAACTGTATCCGAATCGTGTAACCGGATAAGGAGATACGAGGCAGCACACAAACAAATTAAACATCCTCAGTTTCTTGGCGGGTGATAAATAAAAAACAGCAGTATTTTCCAATTTTTACACGACTGCCCAAAAAGGAGTGTTATGTTTTCAGGGTTCATGTATGTATGTATGTAGGTATGTATGTATGTATGTATGTATGTATGTTTGTGAGTTTCTTTATTCCACCATAACTTCTAAAAGGCTTGACCGATTTCAATGTTTGTGGTATCATTAGAAGCTTTGAGTTATCCCGAGTGACATAGGCTATGTGGACATTAAAAAATGGTCAAGTGTGAGTCGAAATCGCCTGCAAAGGGTTCCGAACGAAATTTTTTTTTGTGTTGTGTCATGCTTTTTTGATGTTCACTAAAAGGTATTAAATAAAAAAAATATAATTAAAAATTAAAAAACACGCCTGCCATGTAAAAAAAATTAAAAACAAGTCAAATATTTGCAGTCGGGGGACCTGTAATGAATTGTTCCAAGTAACCGACCCCGACTGCAAATATTTGACTTGTTTTTAATTTTTTTTACATGGCAGGCGTGTTTTTTAATTTTTAATTATATTTTTTTTTATATCATTATATTCAATTCAAATTCGCGCAACGCCAGAACGAACAAACACGCAATGAGACATCCAACCCCCCACACCCGACGCGCTGAATATATTTATTAATTTAAGTACATAGAACAATAGAAGGAAAGAGGAGGGATGAGATGGATTGAAAATTGATGTGTAGAGGATGTTGGCCACTTGGTTATGCCTGTGCAAATATTCGCTATTAGAGTCTGTGTATTTTGGGCCCTTCATTCAGGTTAGCGCCTATTTTTTTTTATTGTAGACAGCCTCTTTGGCCTGGTAGTGGCCTCAACTGTAGGTGTACATTGGTACACCTCTGCCTAACCCTTCGGGGATACAGGCGTGATGGTATGTTATGTTATATTATTCTGTTAAAGTGTCCGGTTAATTGTGCCTCTGAATGTTTGGGCCCTTCATTCATGTTAGCGCCAGTTTTTTTATTGTTTTGCTGGTTTATGTAAATGATGTACATTTGTACTCACATTCCTCTCAGTGTAGTTCGCAATTAACAGTTAACCCGCCACCTTAACAACGATTGTGCCATTTACTGTACTTAGCACAGCAGCGCCCCCAATGCCACGACTCTCTCTTTCCACTCAGACTATGTCTTTAAGTCTCAACCGGACAGTGAAATGTCCGGTTGAGACTTAAAGAATATTATTTGCATTAATTAGTCTTTCACTCAAAAGCTAATGAATGGACTTTAAGCAAACTAGACCGATTAACAAAATCTTTAATTTTGAAAATAACTATGAAGACATTGGGAACGGGATCTAGGTATTCACGCGAGTGAAATCGCGGGGCACAGCTAGTCATTGTATAATCTTGTTGGGTCATCGTTACTTTCAAACAACTTGTTTACCACTTGAACTTCCTGTAAGATAGGTCTTAGGTATAATAAGTACAAATGATTCTGTGGATCATTATATCTACATGTTGTATAGTATTTCTGCCGTATAGCAGTGTTCATCTCGCCTGGCAATTTCAAACAGGGTTTTTAATTCTAACCATTGATCTAAAATACGGCAGACCGCTGGTTCAATTGATATCCATCGGGTATTGCACATCTGTGGAATTGTTAATGGAACGGAGCCACCGTTGATCGTTTGAAACATGTTTCTATAAAAGAGTTCGGTTTGATTAATGGCTAAACCAGTTATAGGTTTCTCTTATAAAAAATTCAACATTAAGTGGTAGGGTTTCTGCTGAAGCATGAGACATAGCCAACTGTAAAGAATGACACACGCAGCGGACTAAGACTAAATGAAGTATCTGATCGAAACATCAAGCATTTTAAGTACTGAAATATCTGTCTATTCATCGAGTAAGAGACTGTATTCCTGATCTCCTAAATCTGTCACAATTTCTTGAATGAAGTGTGGAGCCAATACATTTTTGATAATATTCGTGCATTTTGTTCGATGTAACTTGATGTCGCTGTGTTTGCTGTCGTCAAATCGGTGTTTGCATAGTTCCGATAAATGATCTACAGCCATAATTACACAGTGCTCGCAAACAAAAAAGCTAGTGCAGATTCTGCTTTCTGGGTGTTCAGATCTTTTTTTACTTTAGGGAAGTTAATTTTTTTTAACTCTTCATTGGCTCTATTGCTTTTCTGTGCTTTGCTGATGGAATATATAAACATAACATACCATCACGCCTGTATCCTCGAAGGGTTAGGCAGAGGTGTACCAATGTACACCCACAGTTCGCCGGTATGTTTAGGTCCTATGTATTAGGGGGCAAGCCCCGGTGCCACTAACCGGGCACAAATCCAAACTCCGACCTGCTACTGAAAATTTCATAGAAAAACCCAATAACACCTTGGTCGACTTGGGAATCGAACCCAAGACCTCTAGCGTAGCAGCCGCGCTTAGCACCAATAGGCCAACGAGGCAGTTGGCCTAGTGATGCTACTGATGGAATATATTGTAACCTCAAAACAGACAATTTTGCAATCATGTCGCACTTACAGTACGCTTTCGAAGTGTCGTTTTCAACGAGCTGCAACCACTTTTTAAAATCGGCCATTTTCTCCCAGTCTTCTCGGTAATGTTGGTTATACTTAGGCGCCATAACAAAACCATCAAATTATAAAAAAAGAACACGGAAACACGAATAAGACGAGACGACGATATGAGTGAGTCCACATTAATAAACAGCATAAGACAGATAGGCATCTAAGCGACGCTGGCGCTGAGGAATGGACACTAGTAGGGGAATCCCATAGCACAGAGAAATAGAGAATATTATATTCGCCCCAAAAAGGGTTGCCATGCTAGTGACTCACTAGTAGGGACGTGGGAAATTGATGGAGGTAGGTATCAATATCAATTTTTATTTCAAGAAAGATTGTGATTTATATTCTTTTCATGTTTTATAAAAATATACTATATGCTAAAAGCTAAAAAAATATGCTAAACAAGAAGATAATATGCCAAAGGGGAATGCCAAGTCACCATAGTAATTTAGGCCCTCTGTGCACACAAATATAAAATAATAATAGGGAGCAATTCTAACAATAATTTAGTAAAAGTTAGTAAAATGATTTACAAAAAACTTAGCATTTCAAAGTTATTTAACCCTTTATTTGTCATGACAACAAATACAGAGTTACGATAATGAGCCTTGCGAACTTCCACCGTCCGCACGACCCATATCAGTACCGATAGACGAAAGACTATTCGGCGACTTTGTATATTCATATTTTAGTAGAATGTTCTATGCACCGTTCTTATCCCTGTGCATACCCTTACGACATACACTGCAGTATACGTAACGATGAGGGGATTCAGATACGTGCAAATGATTCTTTAATCCTGACTCGTAACACTTGCTACAATTCTTGGTGGTGAAAGCTTCATTTACGAGTATTATGAACACCGATAGATTCTTGCGCTGCCGTATAATTTTGAGTACATCGTTGTGTCTAAACTTTCTGTGACCCTTGAAGGTTGCCGTGTTCATGAAATCAAAGCCGGCTCCGTACACGACTAGAGTATCCGGCTCGCTGCCGAAGAACTCGTCCACCAGTTTATGTAACATCTTTTGATCGTTAATATATTTGTCAAACTTTAAACGTTGCAATCTACGCTGCTCGTAAACTCTTTGCTTCTCGTCGAACCACTTCAATCTTTTAGATTTGAACTTGAACCCTTTTGCTACGATACGATTCATCGACATTGACACGCTCACTCCGTCTGAAAATTTGAACTAATGTTTTCTTTTTATTAGACGTGGATGATTTCGTAACACTGGGGGAGGTATTAACCGAACTGTCGTCATCCTCAAAAACATCTTGACTGTCCTCATTGAGCATGTTTGACGATGTTGAAGCGTGTTCTGTGTGTTTCTTTAAAAAAGTAATGCATCATAATGAATATACTTTCGTCTTTTTGAGGCAGCTTGACCGGATTTTTATCATTGCTGCAACTTTAACTCCTTACGAAATCGATCCCTTAAAGATTTCCATTTTGTCATTAACTCAAGTCCTGAAGCAAAGAAATAACTTTTAATTTAAAGGACAATGCCAGAAACTCTATAGAACTTTGACCCATCCAGTAAAAATCGTTTGCAAGCATGCCATATGCAGCATTTTATTGCTGTTTTATTACTGATAATGAAACATATGTCTTAATGCATTTAGAACTTGCGGTTTCTGTTTAAATCTAAGAACAATAATTACATTTAGGTGCCTTAAGTTTTCGGACAGCATTAGGTTAGGTGTAGTTTATATTGTGAAAATAAATAAATAATTGCTGTTTATCGTTATAATGCAATTGTTGGGCGGGAGTTCAGCATGAGGAAGGAGGGTACTCAAACTATATATTATTATAGATACAGACCCGGTAGTATCGACCCTAGTAATACTACTGATGTAGGACTGTTGATAGGAAATAAAACAACTTATAAAAGAGATTGATTTATTAATCTTCATACGTAATCAATATATTATCAAGAAATGCTGCCGGAGCATCAATATTGTTTTGATGTCGTGCCCAACCAAGATACCGTATCAAAGTCATTACATGACAACAACATCCAACTGTTCGATTACCTACAACACAACTGCAGCAATATCCTAATATAGAGTTGATTGCCTGGCTACTACAAGGCTCTCTATCAATTAAAATATATGTAAAATAGTGTCTTTGGCCGATTTGCCTAGACTTTATTCTACCCCTTATTAAAAATGGATAGATTCCCCCAATGTGAGACACCATTTCTTGTGAGTGTTACACTTCTGGACACACCTCTATTAAATAGAGGCCATTTTCTCTGATATGTTCTCCATAGTAAGAACGGGCCTGTTTTACTTGATATGTTCCTTAAGCTATTAAAATCAATTCATCGAAAGTTAATATGGGAAAATGCTGCAGTTGCGGTTGATTTCCATCAATTCTGGAAAACATTGTTCTTCGTCTATTTAAATTATAATCTTGGACAAATTGAGCTAAATGTTTGGCTTATTTAAGTATTGCAGTGCAATATAACTTTTTATACGTGAATATTGGCTGCCAAGGACGCATAAGTGATGGTGGAGTTTTCGCAAACACAAAAATTCAAAATAAAATTAACGACAATAGTTTGAAAATACCCAATGACAGCTCACTACCAGGCAGAAACAAACCTGTTCCTTATGTGTTCGTAACAGATGATGCGTTCCCGTTAGAAAAACACTTGTAAAAACCTTTTCCAGGACCACAGTATAGCAATTCTAAGGAAAGAATCTTCAGTTATAGACTGAGTCGTGCGAGGAGAACAGTAGAGAACGCATTTGGTATTTTGTCGGCCAGATTTAGAGTTTTACCAACTACAATATTATTAAATCCAGAAAAAACTACTACTTTAATTATGACATGCGTGCTACTGCATAATTTTCTAAGAAAAACTGGATCGAGCATGATTTACGCTTCATCTCAATACTATGATAGCGAAGACGAAATAACTGGTACACGTATCGATGGACAATGGAGATTAGACCAGCAGCAATTAACACCACTTGAAGCATGTGAATTACAGGCAGATGATGGGAAACAAATAAGAAAAGAATTTGCTTAATATTTTTCAAATTAAGGGTTATTAGACTGGGCATCTAATTACTATTAAAAGACGTTAAAATAAAACTCACCTGCAACCCTCCATCGACAGTTGAACTTGGGATATTTTTGCCCTTAAGGAACATTAGTTTTTTAAATGCATACCATTTACTTGATTAATCAGCTCCTGCACCAGATTTAGGTTTACATTCTCGGTTAAATTGACCTACGAGTGATCGAATCTTTTTTTCAATTACTTTTTTTATCCAAATTAAATTCACTGGCAATTTCCATCCAAGCATCGTGTTTCTTATTTCGGTTTTTGTAGTCCTCTGATATCGTGTTCCACAGTACTTCTCTTGCTTGAAACATTTCAACCAATTTGTAAACATCTTCGTTATTCCAATAACCTGACATATTTTATTGCTTGACGCACGCGCAACCACAAATCTGTATACGCACAGCGACGCACGCTTAATTAAACAAAGGGACTGACAAGACACCAGACACTGCGCGCAGCGACCGGCATACTCTGAAGTTTTACTTTGAATTGTAACATTTTTGTAATAAGATTCATTTTATTTAGTGATATTGAGTTTTGCAACTTATGACAGTTTTGGGGGTGTTAAGAGACCTCTTTTGATCTCTTTGGTACTTTCATTAGGTAAGGTACAGGCGCCAATGAAGGCCCACCTAATTTCAAATCCTCGTAAAATCATGCAGATAAGTAATGTGAAGAAAAAACATAATGGAAGTTGTAATAAATTTATTTGAGAAACAAGATATCTAAAAAAGTAGTACAGCTTTTAGCATTTTAATACAAAATATGTAAACACTTTTTAAAAACTTGGAATTGGGCTATCTTGGGAAGCTGGTTGCTGAAGATGGCCCGAAAAATATTAATGAAAATACATACACTTGAGAGCAATAAAATCGCACACCTTGACTTTTTTTTGTTAAGGCAGTTTTTTTCATGAATCTGAATAAATATTAAAAAAAACACACATACTAATTGAAAGTCTACCTCATTACCTTTCTAATGATATCAAATACAGTGTAAAAAAATACCCATAAAAGGTTTTACGAAACAAAACCCAACAAACGGGTAAAATTACCCAATTTTGCTTAAGATATAATGAAAATCAAACTCGAAATTCCTGATCGAATTGTTTATTAATAAGGTGTATTCCCTCCCCTAGCCTTAATTACAGCTCGTAATCGGTTTTTCATGGACCGTATCAATTTTACCATGAAATCTTGTGGTATAGCGTTCCACTCTTCTTCAATGGCAAGTTGAAGCTCTCGAAGGCGCGTAGGAGCAGGGCTTCTTGCTCTAACTCTTCTTTTTAGCTCATCCCAGACATGTTCAATCGGATTGAGATCAGGACTACGAGCTGGCCACTCCATCGCGGTGATTCCAACGTCTGCCATGTAGTCGCTTACTGTACTAGCGACATGCGGTCTGGCGTTGTCATGCATTAGGAGAAAATCTTCTCCCAAAAGCCACGCAAGCGGCCTCACATGTCCTTCAAGCACTTCTTCGACGTATCTTGCAGCCGTCAAACCTCTCGATCTCGGGCCGGTATTCGCCCCAGTGATGAACACAATGTCAGTTTTAGTATCCAACATTATGCCACCCCAAAACATACACGATCCACCGCCAAAAGCCACACGTTCGCTTATGCAGCATTGTGAAAATCGCTCTAATGACCTTCTATAGACCCTAGAGCGTCCATCATGACCATGTAATGTCATTCTGCACTCATCAGAGAACATAACAGACCGCCATTGGTCATACGTCCAATTTAAATGTTCCCTGGCAAATTGTAGTCGGGCTTGTCGGTGAGCTGTGGTCAATTTGGGACCATTTGCTGGGCGGTGTGAAGTCAGTCCTGCTTCACCAAGTCTTCTTCTGACTGTCCACCGACTTATACTGACATTGCGAACTTCTCGAAGCTCTTGTCCCAGTTGAACCGCATTCAGTTGCCGATTTCTTAAAGACCTCGACACAAGAAAGCGGTCATCACGCTCAGATGTTCGGCGTCGCCGGCCAGATCCTGGTCGCCGAATGTAGCCACCGGTCTCTTGAAACCTCTGGTACACACGACGAACAGAGTAGCGGCTCAAATTTAATCGTCGAGCAACTTCACTTTGATTATGGCCTGCTTCGAGCAAGGCAATAACTTGAGCGGCTTCTGCGGGCGTGGTATCCATATTTTTCCATATGTTTTCAGTAGAGATGTTATCGCGTTGAGCTTCGGTATGCAACTGATTAAAAATCTAAAAAAACCGACCCTTTTATACCTTCGGGTAGGGGTGCAAGTTGTGACAGTGCTAACGGGTGAATTTGGCTAATTTGGTGTACGACTGGTTTCTGTAAGTTACGTGAAGGTAAATGATTTTCATTTTGTGTTTTTTTAAAGCTAAGCTTGTATTGTTTAATTTTCCCTAATGATTTGTACTCAATATCTTTATATTTAAGAAAAAAAAAACAATAATAAACCAAATTACAAGGGGTGTGCGATTTTATTGCTCTCAAGTGTATATGCATTATGAACACTTAAACACTTTAAACATAAAACATTAGAATAAAAACATATCCTTCTCATAACATTCTTCATAAAAGGTAAAAAATCAACCAAAAATTTAAATGTGTCTATCAAAATGAAAATCAACTATAAAATAAAAACAAACTACTAAATAAAATAAAATTTAACTTTGAGATCAACTTTGAAAGTAACTCATCAAAATTTTTTTTTTTATGCCATTCATAGATAGCCCTATCTAAGGAATACTGAAAATTTACTTTGATATCAATTAGGGACACGACCAGTTATCTTCTCCATGGAACCAGATTCTATGTGATTTCTTAATGTTCGCCTTGGTATGCCATATGTTTCAGCAGCTTTTCGTTGTGACATTTGGCTCCTTTTACTGCTTGAAGGGTGGATTTCAACTGTGTTTCTGTCCATTCCCCGCGCCGTTTTAAGAAGGCTCCATTGTAATCTGCCATAAAAAATAGAATAAAACAAAGAAAAATTTAGTACCTCAAAAAAATTGCTGACTTCAAATTTAATACATTCTAAAGGGGTTCACACACAGAGCAGGTAATGTATATTAATATACATTACATCCCGGGATGTATAGCTTTAAATTATCTTAAAGTATCACACACAGAGCATGTAATGTATCTTTCCCTTCATTCCAATGGTATACGTCCCGCTTGACGCATGTTTCAGCTGCTAAGGTTTTATACAGGGTGTTCTTATTTTTAATTTATATATTATATGTATAATACTATGGACCCATCGAGTTACTTGCTATTAGATTTACTAGATAGTTCTTCAGAAGATGATGTGGGTTGTTATTTTGATGCGCGCATTGCCATGAGTGGCAAAAACAGAACGATTTGGATTGAAGATCACATAAAGCATAAGGAAAATTCCGGAGAGTTTAAAATATTTGATGAATTATCAGACGGAAAATTTCGTGATTACTTTCGGGAGTCAAGATCAACGTTTATAGAACTTCATGATCTAATTAAAGAAGATATTAAGAAAAATAATACACACATGCGAAAAAGTATATCTTCTGAAGAACGACTTGCTGTGTGCTTAAGGTAAAGATGAAATGAAAGTATAAAATAATCATTAATCAAGTTTAATGGCTTATTCCAATGACTATAAAGTGCTTATTGTACTTGTAGCGTCAGGGTCCGACATTGTTTAAAAAAAACACTAAAGTCTTCACACAATCACTCAGTTTATTTCAATTAAATAAATCTTTAGGAGGTAGAAGTGAAACGCCAAGTGTTGACAACAATAATATATTAATAAAAATGACAATGGGTAGGTACTTAGTACTAGCACTGGGACTTGTCCTAGCTGGAGGTGTCAGAGTTGACGGCAGGTAGGCTATCGAACCCTTAAACCTCAACTTAGGTCTTGGAGTGGACTGCAAGAAGGCTATCGCACTCTTCAACCGTGGTAGTACTATAGGACTGCAGGTACGCTTTCGCTATAGCACTAACCGCTAGCTAATGCGATGATTCCGTCGGCGCATGTTCCTTATATAGGCCGTGGCCGATAGTGCCGTGTGCAAGCGGTAATGGTGGTGGTACGAGCGAGACAGGTAGTTACTGTGCGAGCGAGAACGCACTACGATCCGCGCGTTCTGCGTGTTTATTATTATTGGTGTTACATTCTCCCCCTCTGGTACTCGTTGACGTCCCGTTAGAGTACCAGGACTGTGTAGTAGGAACCTTTCTTGGTCGGCCCCGTTTACGAATAGGAATAATTGGTGCTGGAGTCTCATCTTTTCGTTTTTCGAACTTTACTCAAAATCGAAATCAAAATCAAAATATTTTTATTTCTTATAAACCAAAAAAAGGCGCTTAAGAAACGTTAGGTACGTTAAAAACTACTGACTCTAGTTGCTCGGTTCCAAAGTGTCATTCCTATAGAGAAGAGCCGGCAAGAAACTCTATAGGTTACTCTTTTAAAAAAAAGGTTAACATCGATGTTAAGATTACATTGATTTTAAGATATGCGACAACAACGTAAACAGCAGAATGTTTAGATTAGTGTAAACTAAGACATCCAAAATGGAAGAAAATAGAATCGAACATTCTGCTAGATTTACATTGTCGTCACATTTACAAGGGACGAACATATAAGGAAAAGACTAAGACTAAAGACATAGAAGAATAATAAAAATATACTTTACATACAATCAATATGTAGTCCTAATAAAATCCCTAACAGGAATGTCAAGGCATGTCAAGAGCCTTCTTTATAGGCTATGGGGGCAGCTAACTGTGGTAAATAAGCTAAAACAAGAAAATTAGCAGACCGCCAGGGAGGCCACATATGCAGATGATCTAATTCCACGCGCGCTTATCCTCTACGTAGTCCTTAACCGTATAATACGCCTTCTTTATTAGTTTTGATTTAATGCACGTCTTAAACCTTTCATTAGACAAACTCGTTATCTCTTCCGGTATTTTATTATAAAATCGAATTGAATTTCCTAGGAAAGATTTAGTATTTGTTTTAGTTAGTCTAAATCTTGGGACTACTAGCTTATTTTTATTTCTTGTATTTATATTATGGTGATCACTATTAACACTAAAATTCTGTATATTTTTGCGAATGTACAATCGGGGACATCCACGCCTTATCACCTTACCGTCGAGAAACAGTTTACGTCGCTTGCGCTCTTTCTAACGCTCTAGCGACGCGGTGACGCCTCCTTATTTCTGATTGTATTTTAATATAGAAATTGCCAGTGTCATTGCAAACGTTGAACACTGTGCACGAGTGAAACATTATATCGTATTAATGTTCGTCGTCGTCGTCACTAAATACTACGAATGTTTTGACGACTTATGCAATATGTTTCTCTTATGCAAATATTTTCATAAAAGTGTGTTGTCTATTATGTAAACTAGAAATGCTAGAATATTAATATGTTAAGATGATTATTTTTTATTTGATTTTGCAGTATATTTGAAAATAAAATTAATAATAGAGTAACTAAAAAAGATAGATTTGCCTACAATAATGCGTTTACATTTAATTATGTAATTTATCGTTATTTTTACTCGCCTGCCAGGGAAGTGTTAGGTTTATTGCTCGTGTCTCATAATAAGTTTCTAGATTTCTTTTTTTAAACGTCTGGACAGATTTAGGTTTTTTTAATTATTTCTATGGGTGATTAAAACAAAATTGGCGATTTTTTTACTACACCTATCGAGTGCGTTGTCAAAACATAGTTTTTATAAATGACTGGCCTGTTTGTCTAGTGGTTAGTGACCCTGTCCGCTATACCGGAGGTCGTGGGTTCGATTCCCACCCAGGACAAATCTATGTGTTAGGGGCACAATCATTTGTTCTGTGTCTGGGTGTAATTTATCTATAATTTGTATTAGAAACATATAAGTATGTTTATCAGTTGTCTGGTTACAATAAAACAAGCTCTGCTTACTTTGGTATCAGATGGCCGTGTGTAAGATGTCCCAGGATATTATTATTATGTTATAGTATTATTTTAAATGTTGTTTTTTTTTTAATATGCACTTTGTTGCATAATGTTAATATGTTTTAATGTAATTTGGGTTGAGAAATGAATTAATATTAAAAACTAGTCGGGATTTTTATGCTTTTAACAGCTTGTTTACTAAATAGTAAAATTGCATCAATACCAAAATTTAAATGTTATTATATTATTTGTTGCCTAACTTTAAGTTAATACATATAGGATGCATAATGCATTTTACTACTACTAAAATACTAATTAGATATAAACTTAAAATATCTGATTAGTATTTTAATGCTATTTTCTTTTACTAAAATCACCGTTTATACTCCAGTTTTGAGTTTTACAACTCTATAAACCCAGTATCTGAACCTTACCACTTTTCCTTGTGTGTGTAGCAGGTATTCTTTTGAATGGAGTCTGGAGTATGAATTTTGTTGCGCCTTTAATTGCCATAGCAATATTTTTTATGTTTGCATCTACACCTAGGACAACTAGCTAATGACAAGGAGTAAACGCGCAAAAAAGAGACGTTGCTGGTCGGTCAACGTCTGGCTTGAAGCATAAGCTAAGCATATTATTGTTTAAGTAAGGAATAAAAAAATAAAACAAATTAGATACTTCAAAATATATTTTTATTTACTAGATTACTAAAAATAAATTAGAGCTACCGTTATTACGCTCACCAGTAGATGCCTTTGGCGCGTCAGTTGCTGCCTACCAACGAACTAAACTAAGTTAATATGATCGTAATTTTGGATATCAAATTAGACTAGCTCCATTGGTGGCGAAATTGCTAAAGGGGCTACGTTTGATGATGTAGTAATTTTAATATTACCTACACTCCTACTACTGCAGTAGGAGTGTAGGTAGTAATTTTACTGAATCCATAACATTTATAATATTTATTTACCTTATTTATCAAGATCAAGAGGGTTTTAAACAAAAAAAAACTATATGGAAGTCGGGAATGCATTTATAAGTGCCGAGGCCAAAAGACGGTTCGTAATCGAATTAAAAAGTGATACCTTGTATCAACAAGATATTCTGGCTCAATGGTTTGACAACCAAAATTATATTTATGATTTTATCGTCGGTCTAACTATCCGAGCAAGACAAACAAAAGGCATATTTCTGTCCTTTTCTAACGCATGACGTGCGCAGTAGATAGAACGAGAGCTGCATTTTGTGCATTACATTACAGTTCTTGAGTAAACTTGAACGATAACAATAAGCTGTCGCGAGCAAAACTAAACTATTTGATAATGATTTTAAGGTTCATATTAGGATGTTACTGTTTTTTTAGTGTTTCTCATAGATTGTTTGTAGATTTTATTTTGGATCCGACGTCCATTTAGTGTTTTAATGTTAAAATACGATAGTATATAGTAGTAAGTAGTATATATTAACAATTCGAATTAAATTATATCTTTAATAGAGAGGCAATAAAATCAGAGGTGAATAAGAAGATTATTGATGGAACTTATAAAACTACTTTAAACCGTCAGGGGCCTGATAATATACCTAGAATGACGATTGAAATATAATAAGACTGCTAAGAATTAAGCATTATGCTACAATTATATTACATATCCTCGTCAGACTCAACGACCTAATTTAATAACTGAAAGTTAAAATAATTAGTATACTGCGGTCGAAGAAAGTTTTAAAAACATTATAACGCTCCCAATAAGCCAACCGCCAAATCTCTAGCAAAAGTCTCTACCTATATAGATTATATTATTAGTTTTGCAGGCTTTCTGCTTTTTTTTTTAATGTTCTCCTCACTGTTCGCATAGAAAAGACAAATTGTCGATCAAAGGTCTTCGTTGGAGTAAAAGGTTCGCCTTCATAGGTTCTCAGCATCCGCTGTCGGTCTTCTTCGTCGATGAAAAATCGTGACCTCACTTCGCGCGGGCAGTTATTTAGTCTGCCATCCTCTTCCTACCGTCTTATCCACAGCCTTACTGTAAGAGCGCTGCAAACAAAATGTTTAAACAATGAATCCATACATAATAAAATTCTAATAAGTTTACAAAAACATGACGGCAACAAGATGTTTTATATGTGCACTGATACATTGTAGTGGCCATACCGGCGGACTTTGATGTAATTACTTGAGCTAACCAAAATTCAAGTAAAATCATTTTTTTTTCAATCCAGTAAATATCATTTTATTTAGATATAATTTGGTCATAACAACTAACATGCGCTTTGCGTAAACAAGTCCTCGCAAGCTCGGGTTTATGACTCTTTTGTTAAAAGTGAGCTGACTAGTTTTTTATCTATAGTAGTGGAATTCTATTGTTATAGTGACGAGTAGGTTTGTGCACGGGTGCACCGATACCTTGCTCCGGCCAAACCGGCCGGCTTTGCTAATTATTGTTTCATTTTTAAAATTCAAATTAAGGCGTTTATTTAAATACTCTTTTAAAGTTAGGTTTAATATTATGATAACCATAAGGAATGAAATAAGATTAAAAAAACACCTAACAAAACACTATTATAAATAGATTATTCTTTAAAATAATGTGTATACCCTAAATAAGAATATAGATGAACTATCTTTTTAACTACAACTTTTTTTTATTTAACATAGGTATCACTCATTTGGTGAAGTTAAATAAATCCCAACAAAAGTATGAATGGAAATGCACTGATTTACTGTTACTTTATACAGTGCGTAAAAAAAGCTGTAAGAGTGTGTGTTCCTACAGGTGACGTGGAAATAATGAAGTTTGAATATAAAAAAACAAGTAGGTATTGGCCACAAAGATAACTTTAAAATTTGACACTAAATAGATTAAGATGTTAAAACATGAGACTAGTGTCAGATGACTCACACAATCAATTATAATTATCAATTCTGAAAACGTCCCTACTTAGCACAACAGGATTTTTTATACATTTGTATTAAAACCATTAAAACACATTATTAAAATATCAACGTGAACAACACTTAATAAATCTATACTTAAAAGAAACTTGTGTTTTCATGTTTGGTGCAATAATAAAAAGTATATGAAACAATTTTGACCAACTAGAATTTGGTATATGTAGTTCGCGTTACTAAAAATATTTTTCTATCCCACTACTACTATATCTATCTGGTTTTCGGCTGACTGATAAAAAACATAATGCTTAAAATAAAATTAAAATGTTATACTTACTTACAGATATTCTCAGGTCATTCGCAATTTGACTAATATATATTTTATTCGCTCTTCGATAGTCAATTTTCAATATCACATAAAATAAAAGTCCGGTAAACACGCGCGAGTGTTCGTAAACAGTAGTCAAAGTCACGGAGAAAACATCGAACGTCAACAATCAACAAACAGTGAGATGCGACTGACGTCCACAAAAATAGTCATAATATATATTTCCATCTCGTTACTGCAATGTCCTAATTGGTCAACGTCACAGGAGGGCGGAGCTTCCGCGCAAGTCGCCTGCGTCGAACGTCAAGCTAAATATTTTTAAAAGTGATAAGGCCTGGGTGTCCCCGATTGTACATTATATTTTCCAAGATATAGAGAGCTGGCAACGTTAGGATATTAATTTCTTTAAATGTATTCCTTAGAGACTCGCGAGGGCTCATGCAGTAGATTGCACGATGTGCTCGTTTTTGCAAAATAAATATAGACTCCACATCCGCTGCAGAGCCCCATAGCAGAATGCCGTATGACATTATGCTGTGAAAATACGCGTAATAAACTAATTTAGCAGTGGGAACGTCTGTTAATTGCCTAGTTTTTCGAACTGCAAATGCAGCGGAACTAAGCCTATTAGATAAAGTTGTTATGTGAGCACCCCACTGTAACCTAGAGTCTATTATAATACCAAGAAATACAGTATCGTTAATAAAATCGAGTTTTTCGCCGTCAAGCATGAGATTTAAATCTGACTGAGACCGCACATTTGGAAGTGAGAATTTAAGACATTTTGTTTTGGACGTGTTTAAAAGCAGGTTATTCGTTGAAAACCAATCAGATAATTTTTCAAGGCCACCATTTAAATAACTAAGATTCTTCGTTTTCCTATCTATTTTGAAAATGAGTGAGGTATCGTCAGCAAATCAAATAATGGCAGTTAAGTCGTCCATCATATAGGGGAGATCATTAATATATGCTAAAAATAGAAAGGGGCCTAGAATTGAACCCTGAGGCACGCCCATTCTTATTAAGGAACCCGACGAAGTTACTCCGTTTACGCCTACTTTTTGCTGTCTAGTTTTTTTCTGATGATTGTCCTCGTAATCCGTAATGTTTTAGTTTAAGAATTAGAGTATCATGATCAACGCAATCAAAAGCCTTGGAGAGATCACAAAAAATGCCGATGGCGTCCTGTGAACCCTCCCAAGCTTCTAAAATGTGAGACACTAATTTGGCCCCGGCGTCGGTGGTGGACCTTCCCCTAGTGAAACCAAATTGACGATGGTGAAAAATCTTATGTTTACCAAAATGTGACATCATCTGGTCTAGTACCATTCTTTCAAATATTTTACTTAAAGCAGGAAGTACTGAAACTGGTCTATAATTAGATGGATCATTCTTGCAACCAGATTTAAAAATAGGAATAATTTTACTGTGTTTCATGAAATCAGGAAAGGTGCCACAGTCAACACAGTCATTAAATATCTTTGCAAGAATCGGGGCAATAGTGTCAATTATGGATTCAATTACTTTGACAGATATGCCCCATAAATCTTCTGTGGTCTTTACTTTAATACAATTAAATGATTTCTTAACTATGGTAGGAGATACATGATTAAAATTAAAATTTGGAATATTCCTATCAACGAATTTTTTAAGTAACAATTCTGCTTTTATGGAAGAAGAAGGAAGAGATTTTGTTACTTCCACAGGTATATTCGAAAAGAAATCTTCAAACGCTTTAGCAACTTCTGTCTTATTTGAAATGATTTTGTTGTTTATTTTCAAAGACAGGTCTGTATCTCTCTGTTTACTATTACCAGTTTCAGAATTGATGATCTTCCATACTGTTTTTATCTTGTTATCTGATTTATCTATACGCCTACTAATAAGTTTAGACTTGGCCACTAAACAAACTTTTTTAAATATTTTGGAATAGTTTCTAACATAATTTTGAAAATCAGGATTAATGTTAAAAGATTTTTTATCATAAAGACTATAAAGTATGTCTCTACTTATTCTAATGCCCACTCATTAAATTTTAATTTAAAATTAATTTTTATGTTCTTTAAAGGACACATTTTCTGAAACGATTTATGTATAATTAAAAACAATTGATTAAAATCCTTATTTGGGGCTCCAGAAAATGAGTATTTATGATTAAGATTTAAAGTAGCATTATTTTTAAATGAATTTAATACATTGTTAGTTAAGGGCCTGATTGTAATAACTTTAGTTAAAGGCAATTTACTTTTAGCTTTGATTGATACTAATTGACCCATATGGTCAGATCTTACACCAGGAATCACATTAAAGTTAAGAACCCCACCATTTGTAAAAATATTGTCTATGCAAGTAAGAGAGGTTGAAGTTATTCTAGTTGGCTCGTTAAAAATACAGTTCAAGTTAAATGACTTAAATAAAGACAACAGTTTACATTTATCAATAGAATCTACCAAAATATTAACATTAAAGTCACCACAAATATATATTGATTTGTTATTACTACATAATTTACTAAGTATTTCTTCCATAACATTTAAAAAAGACAATAAATGAGACGCGGAAGGTATACACAAAGAATAATAAGACTTTCTATCTCTGCACATGCTACCTCACATATGCGGTCAACAGAGAAAGAGGTGATGTCTTGACGTTCCTTAAATTTAAGATAGTTTTTACATAAAATCACAGACCCACCCCCCTCAGCTGATAATCTGTTAAACGCACTGGCTACTGCAAAATTATTAACATGAAAATTCATCTTATCTGGTTTTAACCAAGTTTCACAAAAACAAAGAATATCAATTGAATATTTATTTATTTATTTATTTATTTTAGGGTCCCCAACAAGGGATATACACAGAACATTATATCATAAAACATTGAATCAGTACTAAGAATGTGTACTCCCTCAATTAGAGGAGACCACAGCATGCACAATAATTTTGAACTTAGAGCTGTTACAGTACAGTTCAACATTGATGAAAACAATTACAATTATAATGAAATATGAATAATATTGATATAGAATATGCAATAGTAAAACAATAATTAAAATAATATAAAATAAAAGTTAAAATAATATATGTAATTAAATTAAAAATAAAGAATTTATCGAGGTTAAATTAATTGTTTTATACATTTTTTATATTTACATAATGGAACACAGATGTCTACATCGTGTGATTTCGACAGTGTGTTATACTGTCTACAGAGCCTGGGCAAAGCAGCGTATTGACCGATATTGGTTCTTGACCGTGGGGTATTTAAAAGTTTGTAGACATTTTTTCTAGGGATGCGTGAGGGGATGTTTACTTCAATGGCACCCAAAAGCTCGCTGCAATCTATCGTTCCGTTTATTAATTTGTGTAAAAATACTGAATCGGTCTGCATTCTACGAGTGGCTAAACTATCTAGACGATAAAGCTTGAGCCTATCTTTCTAGCTTCTGACTTGTTTAGCCATGTGGTCTCCGTAACAAAGATGGTACAAGAATCGCCTCTGAACACTTTCTAATCGCTTGGTATAGACTTCATAGTGCGGATTCCATATTACGGATCCATATTCTAGGATCGGGCGAACTAATGCATTGTAGATTAAGATTTTGGTCTGGGATCTTTTAAATTCTTTGCAATTCCTCAAAACGAACCCAAGTGCCTTGAAACCACGTGAAACTGTGTTTAAGATGTGCGTATCGAATTTAAGACTGCTGTCCATTTGGACACCTAAATCACGAACAACGGTTTGTTTAGTGATTGCAACTCCGTTAATGTAGTACTTGTTAATTGGAGGGTTTTTGTTGCGAGTGAATTGAATGTAGTGACATTTAGTCGTATTTAAATGCATATTGTTATCGTCACACCATTTAACAAGTCGATTTAAATCTTCCTGCAACAACCGAGCCTCATCCTTACTTCGCGTAGGTTTCATAATTTTTAAGTCATCGGCAAATAGATAATAATTCGAGTGTTTAAAGCAATTAGTTATGTCATTTATGAATACATTGAAAAGGGTAGGTCCTAAATGCGATCCCTGTGGAATTCCAGACGTCGCAACAAAGCTGTCAGAAAAATAGCCATTTGCTACCACTTTCGAGGTTCTGCGCTCTAAGTATGATTTGAACCACCTAAGTAACGTTCCGTGTATACCCAGTTGGTCTAATTTGTTTATTAAGAGACAATGATCAACTTTGTCAAAAGCTTTGCTGAAATCTGTATAAACTGCGTCTACTGGGATCCGTTTGTCGAGGTAAGATGATAAAGCAGACGTAAAGCACAAAAGATTAGTGGTTGTTGACCTACATTTAACAAAGCCATGCTGATATTCAGTTATTTTTTGCTTGAGGTACCATATTATGTGTTGATTAATGAGCTTCTCAAAAACTTTTCCAAATGTTACTACTAAATAATAAATAATATTTATCTACTAACAGTTCAGCATCTAAAATTTTGCCAGAAAAGCGATTTATATTCTGACTAGCGACCCGCCCCGGCTTTGCACGGGTGCATTGCTGATACTAAATACCTATACTACATAATCATAAAGTGTTGTAGGGCGAAGCGCGGCCTTCGAAGCACTATTTGGTATAGGCACGCGCTCCCCGGCCCCCCGGCCGGTACCGCCGCAACCGCTATGTCCCTGCATTTTAAATCTGTAATATCTTCGAAAATATTCATTTAAATTACATGCTGTACAGGGCCAAATTGATCTTTATTACATGCACAATGTATTTAAGGTACTTAATTGGATAAGGATTAATGCTGTATTGCTTAAAATCGATTTTTCGTTAATAAGTAATAAATAAAGGATAAAAATGGTTATTGTGGGTTATCCTCAAGAGATAGACATATACCATCGCGGACTTTTTTGTAGACCTTTTTAAGGTGTACAATACTGTACACTACATTACTTTGATCTATCTCGTAGGGTTCAGCCAGCGTTTGCAATGTAAGCGCAAAAAATTGTGTTTATTTACGACCTTACATAAAAAACTCTAAGATTATCAGTGTTTCTCTACTATATTATGCATGTATTATATATATAAACCTTCCTCTTGAATCACTCTATCTATTAAAAAAAACCGCATCAAAATCCGTTGCCTAGTTTTAAAGATCTAAGCATACATAGGGACAGACAGCGGGAAGCGACTTTGTTTTATACTATGTAGTGATGGTAAAGCAGAATGCTATCAGAATGCTTCTCTATTGTCGGCAGTGAAAGTTTAAACAATCTACATTGTTACTTAAATCTACACTTAACCTACTCTGTGTTATATCTCCTATAACTGAGTTAATATTAAAAGCTATTAAGCTAGCAACTAAAAATTTATATCTTCTAGGAAGATACATAGTTTCATGGGTTAGTTGAAACCCAGTAATAAATTGGTTAGTGTCAAAAAACACTAATTTGTCACTATGACAACAAGTATACATGTACAAAGTGTTATTTAAGTAATGCACATACTTATTGTGGTCATCACTTAATGTGTTTGCATAAGGCAAAGCAAACAACATAATTTTACCTATATCTAATCCTAGTAAAGTGTCAATGCCATGAACAATGTCCTTTCTCTCTATGCCTAAACTATTACCAACTAATAAAACAATGTTTGTGTTTTTATGTAATTTCATGTGTTTAATTTTAAGAATAAGGTTACTAAAATGAGCGTTATGGTAGCAGTAATTTGTTACATTGTGAGTGTTATTATTATGTAACAATGACCCAAATTCTGCTCCTATTGTATCTGAAACTACAATCCAGTTGTTACAATGATAGTCACTGTCAGCTAATGGCTGCGAAACTGTAGGTAAAGAAGTGACCTGTAGGGGCTCAGATGGTTTAACAGTGTTAATACTATTGCAAGAGAGATTGTTTGTCAGTGACTCATATCTCTCTGCATTGCATTTTACTAGGTCTAAAAGTTCACTAGCCTCTACCATACGCTGACCAAGTTGTTCTTCATTGGAAACATATTTATTAAAGATATCTTTCAGCATATTCTCTTTGTACATTAAATCATTATATAACAATAGAGTGTCTTTGTCATATTTTGCCCTACATTGATCCAATTCACTGGTATATAATTTTAATTGCGTTACCAAGTGAATATGTCTTTTATGTATATTAATATTATTTAATTTAAGGTGTTTTATTTTTCTTAAGGCAATATGGGACTTCCTAATTAATTTCCTACATTTAATGTATTTTTTTAACTTGTTGTGACTAATTAAAGGACATTGTGCAATGACATCATCACCGGTAAGATCTATAACTACAGGCTGACAAACAGCCGAGGCTGAGCAACCTACCAACTCATCATATAGGCTCTGGGTGTTCGAGACCTGTTCATTAGTTTTCACTGACTCTAATAACAATATTGAATTATGGGCTTTACTGAGTTTATGTTCGAGTTCAGATATGCGACTCAAAGCTCTTTCATGTGTATCACTGCATTGTTGGAAAGAAGATAGTACTTCTTGCAGGTGTTGGTGCCGGTCTAGTAGGTCCACATGTTCAATATGTAGTTCAGCCAGTTCATTCTTGAGAGTGGTGTTCTTGTCGACTATGTTCTTTACTTCAACCTCGCTGTCATCCCTTTCCTGTAGTAGCTGCCTGCAGAGGGTTTTCGAAGACTCCAGCTCCTTTAAGGTTGCCCGAAGTTTGTCCTCCATGTCCCTTGCAGTTGCTCTGCGGGTCATCATACTCCTTTTCTTATGTTATCAGTTATCTGAAACTTGAAAAGTAAAGCTAAATATCTAGATACTAAAAAACCTGGTGGTAGGGCAAAAACTAAAAGCAAAATAGTAAATTAAAATTAAACAATCATAAAATGTTGAAATATAGATTTAGGGATAGTTAGTTAGAAAATAAAGTAATAATTTATTTTAAATTAAAATTAAAAGGGATACAAGATGGTTATTTAATGAATAGAAAAGGATTCTAAATTATGTAAAGTTTTAAAAGATAACTATTATAATAAGAAGGTAGGTAGGTAGGTTAAGAAAGAAAACAATTTGCCTAGTTTAACAAATACTATAACTTAATAACTATTTATGTGTTATAACCTTGTATACAAGGTTTTTGTCAAGTAATAAATGCAGTGTGTATTGTCTGGGGCGATTGATTATGTCGTCGATTTTGCTTCCACAGTTCGTCAAACAAAAGGAGACACAATATAAGCCAGTGAGTAATGGACGTTGCTCATCAATGATGAGCTGTGTAATTAGATGGTGTGTTGTATGGTGTATAATGTCTGTAGTTAACCATTAATACTTAAGGATGGGTACTTTCCTTGACTTATAAGTTTCAAATTTCTCCAGTGACCGTTGACAGCTGATTTCTTCGACCAACTTTTTGCGATAAACTTTTACCAAACACTGCACTTAACTAGATACATAACTTATTGACTATAATAAAGATAACTGACAACAATTTACACAGTAATATCAGTAAAAAACTATTAAAAACTATTTTTCTAAATTTAAATTACAAGAGGTCGATTTTTGACGACTAGTTGGCTGTGTTGCCAACGCTAAAAAAAAAAAAAAAAAAAAAACTATGGCTGATGTATGATATCTTCCAATACACTCTTCTGGGTTGTTAAGGTTAGCAACCTCATATTACTACGTCAACCGAACTACGTACAATTATTACCAGTCGGTAGAAGGATACACATATATGCATGTGCATTCTGGGCAGCATTCGTCATTCCGTAATCAACCACAGGTGCATTTGGGTTTGTTAGCAACACCTGCACTTAATCCGGCTACTGAAAATACAATTTTTTTAAATAGTTCAATATATACAGTGAGCAATGCATCGTGTGATATTGAGTTCGATATGGAATCAATGTGTACTGGTGGTGATCCTTACGACTGGCCAGAAGATGTTAAATTCTTTATTAACAAAGAAAAAGGATTTCAAGGATATGGACCACAAATTTTTGGGCAGTCTGTTACTGTTACTGGTAAGCTTGAGGCCAGTCGTGTCGCAAGTAGACAATGTGGAAATATACCCTTCCCAAAGCACGTACACCCAAACCGAAACGAACAGAGAAGTCCAACATTTTATGCCGGTCGAAGAGGACGAACAGACACCGATTCAGATATCGGACGTATTAGAAAAGGTCGAATCGCAAAACTATCAAAACAACTCCGAAATGTCAATGTCAGAGAAGTTATCATTGGAGATGGGCAGCGACAAGTACCAAATGTGCCAAATTCGTGCGAGTCAGACCCTGATGTCGATCTTTACTCCTACGAATCAATTGACGGATTCGAATCTTCCTGAACATCGACTGGCATTACAGAACTGTGTATTATATGACAAATGGCTAAATGAGGTACCAACAAGCACTGTCAGTGCTCAACGTTCTTTTCAAGAAATATACGAAGCTTTTATTAAATTCAGACGTGACGTTGATCCCAAAAATAGATTTGCTATGGATTGTTGGTACCGATCCAGAAAAAATGTAAAAATAACGCCAGCTGAAGACTGTTACTGGTCAACTGCGTTTCCAAATCGTCAAGTAGAATTTTGGAATTTTTGGAATTATTATGGACCAGAATTTTTGTATAAGTATGATTATATTTTGTATAATGATCATTTTCCTGATGCTAATGTAAAATAAAATATGGTTTTTAATTGGTTATTTAAAGTTAATTGCTATGGAAATTAATAATCCAATGACTATTGTAAGTGTTATTAATGAATTTTACATGTATAAAAATTTGTTTACTAAGTTACATAATAAAATTGTACTTTTAGACTCTGAAATGGCTCGGTTACACGATAAGATAACATTGTTATCGTTAAAACAACAAGCCGAGTCACGTACACCAATAGAGTCACGTACTCCATTGGCTATTGTTGACAACATTGTTAGTGTTTCTACTGATAAAGTGTTAATTAATGGAAATATTGTAATTAGTGATAAGGGTCATAAAGATATGAATATAGAGTATGAAAAAAACAAAAATATAAAAATAAATCCTTTATTTGTTTTTTATTATGTCTAATTCCCAAGGTTCAAACTTAAAATTATTCTTAGATAATATATTATTCTTTAAAAAAAGATAGAACATAGACAATGGATGAGGTTTTTTGATTAAATATTTCAAAAAACCGGCTGCATTCCAATGATATTTCCAAACACGACTTGTAAAAGTCGTTTCATTTGGAATGCAGTCTTTATTAGTCAATACAATAATAGGTGTGCGTAATATACATGCATCACCTTCATATTTAATTCGGGCAGAACAAGTATCACCACCAAATAACAGTTTTAAAATATCTTCAGAGCCAGGTTCAAAATTTGGCTCATTCCATAATAAAACACGTCTTTGTAAAGCGTCTTGCAATGGAAATCTGTCATATTTGTTGAAATTACCTATCTGCCCGAAATTAATACAACTATGAATAAGACAATAAAAAAAAAAATTCTTACCACTACATGAAGGACCAACTATACAAATACAATTTTTTTTGGGTACCTTCTTATCAATTAAATAATACAAATTTTTAAGAAAATTAAATATATCGCTCTTATCATTATTAAATTGAAATTTCAATTATTCTTCGAGCACACTAATACTATCTGCTATATCATAATAATATTCTGATACTGTATTCCATGGAGCTACATAAATCAGTTTGTTCATAGAAATTACACGAGTTTTTAAAAATAATTCACGATATGACATATCACATATTTTCTGCTGAATATTATGGAAACATGTTTGTAATAACTGTTTATTTTTTGGAAGATATCTATAAGGACCGTCTGTCCAATGACCAGTATAAATGATATTCTTCATAGGCGTTATAATGAAACTCTCTAGCCACTTTTCCAACCGGTTTGACTTTTCTTTTCGGTTTTTACTCCCTTGATTTTCATTATATCTTTGGTGATTTGGGTTCTCAGAGCCATCAGTAGTTTGTAGGCAGGACAATCCTGCCCAGAGATCACTGCGAGCGAGCTGAAGCTCCGTTTGGTCCAGTACTGATTCTTCTGCAGTTTCACACAGTCTTTGAATGGGTATAGCTCGAGCTTCATAAGCATATACCCACGCTCTCCCGGCGACGTTATATTGATATATCCGTCGCCGTCCTTTAAGGAAATACTTTGTGAGATTCTGCCAGTACTCTGTACCAACGAATGAGCTTGCGCTAGATTTCCGAGCATAGTGGCGTAGTCCTCTTCGGTAACCACCTCGTCCACATTCTCCTCTGGCTCTGAGTCCGTCGCTTGAGTAAAAGTCAATTTTTTCTTCATTGGTTTTTTGGCCATCTTCGGACGAATGTCTACGTCCAGTTCGCTCTCGTCCTCTACGCTGTTTTGGCTTTCCATGAATAGTGTTCCCGGTTGATAGTCCTGCTCGTTTTCGTCGTCGGTACTCAATCTCCTCGGCTTCTTTAATGGTGATCTCGCCTTCTGGAACGATACTCTTTTGGTCGAATCCACTGTTTTCTTCCTCTTCAAACTGGTTGTCGGTTGTGTATTCGCGCAATCTTTGGATGTGGAGGCAACGGCACGTTGATCCTGCGTAGGCGCAGTCGTGGATGACGTGGATGTGCTTTTCATGCTCGGCAATAATGAAGATTCCATTTCGTCCATTTCTTCTTGCTCCGCTTGCCGTTTCGCCAACTCCATTATAGCGTCCGAATAATGGGTGAATAATTGCTCGTTCAAAGCGTCGTCCCAATCCATCGCTTGGAGTTTCCCAAATGTCGTGGAGAATCCGTCTCCGCAGGCCCACTCCTCGAAACTCGCGAATCCACAGTTTGTTAAGGTCATCTTCTGTTCTCGTAGGTAGAGTATAAACTCTTTCATTATTTTCGAAATCTTCTGACCCACATGATACATCTTCATATTCTTCGTTTCTAGACTTTTTTGGTTTACTAAAGTCAACCATGGTTTCATCGCTGGAATTGTAACGTCGCTTTGCCAAGAATTTTCTAACCATTGCCACATACCGTGTTTCTTCATCGACGCTATCTGTTTCTTCTTCTGAGTCAATAATTGTTTCCCTTTTGGTTTTTTCTTGGGTGTTTCTTGAACATCCAACACATAATGGGTGTTCATCTGTTCCGGCAAATTTTCCATCATTTCCTCCGGATTTTCGTTCAAGGCCACAATTTTCACACATTGGTCGTCTTCGTTCAATGAAATTGGTGATAGAGGTCTGTCCATTGTTGAAGACTAAAAATTCTTTTAGTAGATCAATGTTGAATAGATGTTTTCACTGTAGTGAAGTAAAAACGACTGTGCTACAACTCTCACCGTAAAGGTTTATATAACTTGAAATTTCGTTGAACATTTCAACATACACACCCCCCTCCACAACAACAACAATGCATGAACTTAATCATGTAAGATTCCTGATGCCGAGCACGCTCCATAAGTTCCGCAAAGGTCTTGATATCCGACCGTGCTATCTTCTTTTTCAACTCAGTCTTCAAGAGTCCATATATAAGGTCTAATTGTTCCTCTTCTTTGTGTCGTTTGGGCGGTAATAACCCAAGCAAGGCACGTTTCTTGCATAAAAATGTATCAATTTTTTCTTTTTCGCCTTGTGACGTTGCGAAGATCTCCAGATACACTTCATATGGTTCCCGCTGCGGGGCGAAGGCGGCACGTAATTGTTTTAGTGCAGAAGACCAGGTCTTAATATCAGCGTTTACTCCTTGCCACCAAGTATTGGCTGTATCTTTCAAGAGTAAAGGTAACCCTTTGAGAGCTTCTTCGTCTGATATCCGCTCGATCTCCTTGAATATCTTGGCAGCGGTTATAAATTCTTCCATTTTGTTATGGTCGCGTTCACCATAGAATTTCGCGGTGCAACGCGTGAAGTTTTTATTTGGCATAGTATTCGCCGGTATGCGACTTAATAACTCAGCGAATTGTTCTTGTGTCAACTGTATTGACGCCATTGAATTTTCTTCTTCTTCTACCTTCAACTTCGGGTTGTCTTTGTTCATTTATCACGTTGGGCGCCAAATGTAGGAGGTAGAAGTGAAACGCCAAGTGTTGACAACAATAATATATTAATAAAAATGACAATGGGTAGGTACTTAGTACTAGCACTGTGACTTGTCCTAGCTGGAGGTGTCAGAGTTGACGGCAGGTAGGCTATCGAACCCTTAAACCTCAACTTAGGTCTTGGAGTGGACTGCAAGAAGGCTATCGCACTCTTCAACCGTGGTAGTACTATAGGACTGCAGGTACGCTTTCGCTATAGCACTAACCGCTAGCTAATGCGATGATTCCGTCGGCGCATGTTCCTTATATAGGCCGTGGCCGATAGTGCCGTGTGCAAGCGGTAATGGTGGTGGTACGAGCGAGACAGGTAGTTACTGTGCGAGCGAGAACGCACTACGATCCGCGCGTTCTGCGTGTTTATTATTATTGGTGTTACAAATCTTATTAATTTCACAACAATTGTTCGTAATTAGGATAACTAAACTAATCTGCACTTGTTATACAGGGTGTTATGGAAAGGCAATAATAATCCGAAAGGGTTGAAGAATAAATTAGGTATAGAGCCAGTTTACAAAAGTTGAGACGATGGTGAGTTAATTTATTAGATTATCCCAATTATTTGCAAGACTTTATCGATATCTAAAAAAAACATACCAAATGTGCCACTGCTCATACACATCTCTTGCTAAATGTTAAGTAAAGCTACATTGCTTCAGCAGACTGTGCGCCTAGTACTTATTGGTAACGTTGCTGGGTATCAGCGCCACCTAGTCGCTACGTGTTTTACACAATCAGGTGCGCCAACAGTCGATTGTGCAAACGCAAAAACCAACTCCAGGTCCCTCCGGTCGAGAAACCAATAATGTCAGTAGTTATTTATTTACCTATTTATTCATGTTAACCATAGTTAACATGAATAAATAGGTCGAGCCTACGATATTACAAGAGATACCTAGACAAATAACCGCGTATAAACCGTTCAAACTAAAATAAATGTATGTTATGTATGAATAACTATCTCAACTTACAGTTTTTAGAGGTGTAGTTCTATGTACGTCCTTTGTTTAGCCTGCACAAGGTTTTACTTGGTCATAGACCTCTTTAGGTTTTTCAGCATATCTGCTGTAACACTCCTGAAGGCGGCCGAAATCCACTTTTTCATGTGTGCTACTGTATCATACTGCACCAAGTAAACTGAATTTTTAATGTAGCACCATAGTTGTATTCACTGTTACTAGGACTTTACTAATTTCCAATAAAGAAAATAAATAGAACGGGGCTAAATAATAATATGTCTACTTATCTCCTGGTGCGAAAAAATAAACATTAATCTGATAGTTCCTGTCATCTGCAAACCTATCATCATTATTACTTCTCTTTTGCCTGGCCCTCCGATCACCAAAAAGTATGAGTTGCTTTAAATAAGGTTGTAATACCTTAATGTTCGTCCGGTAGTCGGTAGTCTGGCTATAAAATCATGTCATCCTAGCCGATTTAGGCGATGGCAATTACTTAAAATCTGTGCGCATGTGGCATACCTCACCTATCTTCTTAGAAAAGGCTCAATTGAAACACGAACATTAAAACATTACAACCTTTTTTAAAGTAAAAGCATACTTTATGGTGTTCGGTCACAGAAAAGAGGAAGAATAAAATATGACGGGTTGCACTTGACGGAAACTGTCAGGCAAATATTTATTGTGTAATTTTAAAAACCCAATTGCACTTTTTTATACCAGGAGATTAGAAGAAACAAGTAGCGTAGCAATCACACAATCTCAACAAAGTTTGTTTCGACAGTAGATCAGGTACGAGAACAGCAGAGGTTGTGGTGTCTACGAATACCAGACCTGACATCATTAGGTTATTTCATGTCGGGGTGCGTTAAGAAGGTTTTGTACGCAGTGCTATGTGAATAATGTGTGATACAATAATACAATCTAAAGTGCGGATCGAGGCCTGTTAACGGCAGATATGCTGCATGACGTTAAGTTTTCTTTGGAAGAGAGCAGCTTTGTTCATACGATCAATACAGAGGCCGAAACATTAAACAACATTAAAAAAAATGTAAGTCTTGTTATTATTAATCAAGTTAATTTAATTTAATTACACATCATTTGATTAGGTACCTACACAACCTACACAGTTTAAAGTCGATCTGTTTACTTCTGTAATCTTTTAAGATCGCAAAATAAAGTTAGTTGTAAACGTGTTGTTAAACTGAGGTGGTTTACCTAAAGTTAGATTATTTTTGGGGTTTGCGCGCGCGCGTCGCTTTTTTACCAAGGCGTTTGATGCCCGGTCGGTATATTACCTGCAATGAGTACTAGGCTTACAGACTTCTGAGGCGTTTACATATCTCAGCATTGCAGGTGTGACGTAATAGGATTACGGGACTCGTAGTGAGGTGACACGTTCGACAATATTTGATATCGATGCATTATTTAAAAAAAAATAGGCCATAATTATTTATTGAACTTATGTTCAGCTGAAATTTTGTAAACTGACTCTATACCAGATGTACTCTTCACCCATTTTTGATACTATTAGCCTTTCTGTAACACCCTGTATACAAAAGTAGTAGTACTCGGCAAGCGATTACGTAACGTGTGCACCGGGCAACGGTCGACGAACGACTGAACCGAGTGGTGCGCGCGCGCTGCCTTGTATCGCTCGGCATTAGGGTTGGAAAATGACGTCGGTCAGTTGTTTGTTCACTGTTGCCCGTTGTACCCGCAGTTTACAAAATAATGACGGTGGCGCCGTCATACTTATTACGTTATTCATTATTTGTTGTATACGTAGGAACGGAGATCTACTGAATTATGAGTAGAAATGTGAGTCGTGTTCTGCGGCGTCATTACATATCTAGATTCTGGCAATGGATTTTGTACATGGTGTCCAGAGTAATATGCATCGGCAGCTGTGTTGTCTTGTTGTGAAAACTGACGAATCAATTCCGTATCATTATTGTTTGGTGGCATCATTGGAGTACTGGATGCGGTCGGTGGACTTTGTAATGAGTAGTGGGCAGGCGACTGTTAATAATCAGAGCTTGTCGAGTTCGAGCTCAATGAAGAAGGGCTAACAGGATGCATTGGCGAATTCAGATAGCTGGCCGGCGACATATTATTGTAATTAGTAGTATATCCTGGACCCGGGACTCTTTGTGTTTGCATGTAATGTTGTTCTCGGGCTTCCATTACTATATTGAATTCTTGTCTCTGAATCCTCATTTGGAGATGCGTAGGTAGCTCACATGCAGTATCACACATGCTCATAAAAAACTTTTCCATGGCTTTGTTGCTCGATGATACATTTTTAAAAGTACTCTCCAGGATTTGTTTCCTCAAAATATCTCTCTCAGCAGATCTTTTTTCTCTTCTCTTTACATCCTGTTCTAGTATGTTAACAATCGATTTGTTTTTTTTGGAGGCTGAAAATTTTCATTTAAATACCACAACCACGCATAATCCTTCATGGTAGCAGAGCGTGGTTCCGGCTGGTACAGTAAGAAATATCAGGAAAGTGATAATACAACTTCAGTTTGTGAAATAAGTGTTGAGATTCAATGGATTCAATAGAACAAGTTTTTTTTTTTTCATTGTCTATTAGACATGGGCGTGCAACGTGCATTGTACATATTATACTGAGAAACTATAATTATAAATAAGCAAAGGAAAATATTTGTAAGTTGACAAAATATATTTTTAGTGACAGTGACAGTTACCAAACAAAAACAACCAAAACATGTTACTAAGAAACAACCAAAGAGCAGATAAATATAGGTAAGGTACAGGCGCCGAAGATGGCTTGACTCCTAGGAAAGCCCACTTTAAAAAAAATACAGTTATGATTATTCGAGACATTTGAAATTTCAATAGTTTCTTTTATTAAAGAAAAAAATAAAAAATTACATGTCTACGTAGAAGAACTTTGCACATTTAATCTGTTTCTAATTCGTGTATCTTGCCAAGAGACGGCTCCAACTGTATTAACTTTAATAGTTTCCTCAAAATATCTCTCTCAGCAGATCTTTTTTCTCTTCTCTTTACATCCTGTTCTAGTATGTTAACAATCGATTTGTTTTTTTGGAGGCTGAAAATTTTCATTTAAATACCACAACCACGCATAATCCTTCATGGTAGCAGAGCGTGGTTCCGGCTGGTACAGTAAGAAATATCAGGAAAGTGATAATACAACTTCAGTTTGTGAAATAAGTGTTGAGATTCAATGGATTCAATAGAACAAGTTTTTTTTTTTTTCATTGTCTATTAGACATGGGCGTGCAACGTGCATTGTACATATTATACTGAGAAACTATAATTATAAATAAGCAAAGGAAAATATTTGTAAGTTGACAAAATATATTTTTAGTGACAGTGACAGTTACCAAACAAAAACAACCAAAACATGTTACTAAGAAACAACCAAAGAGCAGATAAATATAGGTAAGGTACAGGCGCCGAAGATGGCTTGACTCCTAGGAAAGCCCACTTTAAAAAAAATACAGTTATGATTATTCGAGACATTTGAAATTTCAATAGTTTCTTTTATTAAATAAAAAAATAAAAAATTACATGTCTACGTAGAAGAACTTTGCACATTTAATCTGTTTCTAATTCGTGTATCTTGCCAAGAGACTGCTCCAACTGTATTAAAGTATCTGCAAAATTCTTCACTAATAAAGAAACTTTCATTTATATTATATGTTATTTCAGTCGGCTCTAAATGATCTCGTAATAAACCGTGAAGTTTATTCAACTTCACGGTTTATTACGAGATCAATGGTATTAACAAGAGAGAGCGGCGCCACACGCGTCAAAATTAGGAACTATAAAATGGTTGCGTTCTATTACAACAATTCTAACAACCCTGCAGAGGTCTCTTGTTGCTGCAAAAACATTAGTGACTCATACGCAAACCAGCTACTTTTATTTATTTCTTCAGAACCGACACCGGTTGATTTTGACCCTTTAAGTTTTTTTCTTTCTCTCAAGAATTGAGATCGTAGATTATGAATTTTGTTCTCAACTTCTTTTCGCGGAATATTTAATATTTTCGACATTTCTTGCCACGCGTCATGCTTCTTATTTAAATTTTTATAATGATTATTCTTTGCATCCCACAAATACTCATAGGAGCGATATAGTTCAATAAGTCGCAGCACTACGTCGTACGACCACATTATCGCAGGTTGCACGCACGTCCACACTCTATCACTACTCTTCATCGACTGTGCGACAAGGAACAGTTTCAACAATGTCGCGGCGATATCGCCCGATATCACCGGGGACACATGTCGCTCGACAAATGTTCCTAGTGGGGACGAGGCTTTATAAGCCCCGCACGTTGATATTGCGATGGAACCTTGTCGCAATAACAGCTGCGTGACGTCATCCACCGCAGAAAAGTACAGACAACAATAAAGTTAATAATAATAATATTCATTTATTTATTTGCTTGAATGTAGGTGAACAATCTGTATTGTTAATCTTCTTTTCGTGTGAGGTGTTGCCACCTCTGGTGAAAACAGTTTATAATCTTGGGTTATATTATCATACTAATATTATAAATGCGAAAGTTTGTTTGGATGTATGGATGTTTGTTACTCTTTCACGCAAAAAGTAATGAAAGGATTTTAATGAAATTTTACAATAATGTAGCTTATACATCGGAATAACATATAGGCTATAGTTTATATAGATAGTGTATGAATTGTACAAAATATAGCGATATGAGTATTCACGCGGGTTAAACCGCGGGCACAGCTAGTATACATATATTTATAGGTATTTAATTATAAATATGTCGGAGAAAGGAGGCGGTACACCGTCGTTCTCAGACCTTGTGAGCTTATAAAAATGGGTCACAGGCAATAAAACGATATTCAACAATAACTAAATTATTATTTAATGTAAGATTAAATTAGTAATAATACACAATAAGAAAAATCACTTGTTACACAATTATAATCAAATATCTCACTCGCGACCGATAAGTACTGTGGTAGATTAAACTAGAAGCTAGACTGATAGTGATACACGGCAGTTCCTAGGTCTCGACCTCCCTCGACGGCTCCCGAAGTCAAAGTGAGCTCGTCGACGCCACATCGACCTTCTAGGCTCTGCCAACGACGCCATCTTGTCGTTGGTGCGTCACCATCAATTCAGCGACTGTACTAATGACCAACCGACACGGCCATTCTGACAAGACACACGTCCCCGTGTGTTAGTCTGAAACAAAATAAAACCAAGCACAGTATTTATCGTTCGGTCTATCCTGACCTTAACACTGATTACATAAAATTACAAGGGTACATCTAGATAGTTAATGAAATCTAAGTACTAGGCTCTATTTTCACAAACATTTAAATAAGACTAGAAAAATCAATCAAATATCAGTTCAGCTCATGTAATCACCCAAATGATCAAGTAACAAGGCCAGTATCATAACACTTTACAATTCTTTAGATAACCTGTGTCTAGGCACATACTCTATCTAGACCTATACGGCTCTACTAGCCCAGCAAATCATACTTATGCGATCCATCTACCAGGATCACCGAGTCGTCTCATGACTCTACGGTCTACCCGTTTAGACCCGACCCCCGCCAGTGTTCACTGCAATACCGCGGGCTCACGGTGCACTACCCAGAGACCAAGATAATCGCAAGCACAATGTGATTAACGACACCCAGTCATCCTAAGATGTACATACCGATTTCAATGAGCTACGGCTACAGCGACACAACTGGTGCGGTCAACACATACGGTCACACTTGACCCGGTCTGCGACTAGAGTACCTAGCTTAGAACATATTATATCTCACAATTTGACTCATCCTCATTAACTTCAATTGGTACTTGACCATCTGGCATACGTCTAATCCTATCACGGGCGTATTTATAAGTGCGCTTTGAACTTAGAGACTTTAAAGTATAGCGATCCCCATCTAAGACCTCTATGACTCGGAACGGCCCCTTGAATTTAGGGTCTAGCTTCACTTGATTTCGCTCCTCATTTTGAATTAGAACAAAATCTCCAACTGAGAAACTATCAGGCCTTGTCTTTGTCCTATCAAACCTCTCTTTATCATATCGTGCCGATGATTCTATACCTTCCGCAGCAGACTTCCTAGCCTCTTCTAAGTCTATCTCTACCTCTTCGTCAATGGCCATTAAAGACAGTGGTCGTGCGACTTTCCCTATCATAAGCTCTAAGGGAGATGATTTTGTGACTCTGTTGACAGTACAGTTAAGAGCTAGCTGCACTTCTCCTAAGGCATCTTGCCATGATCTATCTTTACTGCACTCTACTGCCGTAAGCATCGACTTAAGAACACTCATAATTCGCTCTACCTGGCCATTGGCACGTGAAGATCCTGTCGCAATAAGGTGTAGCACAATATTTTTACTATCACAAAATTCTTTGAACTCTCTACTTGCAAAACAACGTCCCTGATCAGCTATTATGCGAGTTGGTGTACCAAAAAGTGCTACACTTTGAGTTACTGCATGAATACTGCTTTTGCTGTCAATGTTTCTGCTATGATAAAGGAGAACATATTTAGTGAATGAGTCTATTAAAACAAAAACGTATTCCTTGACGTCATTTTTACCACTAAGTTTCCCTGTTGCGTCGATGTGTATTGTGTGCCACGGAACTGTAACTTTGGGTATGGGGTGTAACTCTGCCTGTACCCTACCTGAGTGTGATTTCGCTATCTTACAAGTGACGCAGTTATCTACGAACTTCTTGACAAAGCGTGCCATGCCCTCAAACCAATAGTGATCATAAACTTTTTCTAAGGTCTTAGGCCAACCTAAGTGGATAAGAGACTCGTGAATATTGTTTATTACTGACCACCTCATCGCGCGGGGTACAATAGGTAAACATTTCGTCCGGCCATTACGCTGTACTTTCCTATAGAGTACACCTGAACGCAACTCGTAAGTTTTAGCTAGACTTTCATCTAATTGTCCAGAATTTAATTTTTCTATGAGATTAACAATATCGCTTTCGCGTTGTTGTTCAGCTAGTAACCAGTTAGATGAAAGTTCAGCCAAATCCACCCGTTTTTGTTCTACTTTTGAGATAGCGAATTTATTTGATTGAGGACTAACTTGTACGGTATTGCGAGAGAAAAAGTCTGCATGACACATTTGTTTGCCTTGCCTGTATACAATGTCAAAGTCATAACACTGGAGAAAAGCCCACCACCTATGCACCCTTGGAGTCAAATCAATTTTGTTTTTAGAACATTTTAATGAATTACAGTCAGTATAAACTGTGAACTTTCTGCCATGTAGGTATTGGCGAAAATACTTGACCGCATTTACCACAGCCAAGGTCTCTAGCTCATAGCTATGATAACGAGCCTCGGCTGGGGATGTACGTTTGCTGAAATAAGCTATGACACGGCGTTGATTTTCGACAACTTGAAATAAAATTGCACCATAGCCATCGGTGCTGGCGTCTGTATGCAATTCAATTGGGTACTGCGGATCAAAAATCATTAATACGGGATCATTTGTCAAAACAGAAATTATTTTTTGACGGATAACCTCATGTGCCGCCTCCCATGAAAGTTTTCCCTTCAGACTGGTAAGCTTGTGAAGTGGAGCCATAAGACTCGAAAATTTGGGGACAAACTGTCTGAAATATGATGCCAGTCCGATGAACTGCCTTAGCTGGGTGACCGTTTCGGGTGGGGGTAGAGCAGTCAGGGCTTCTATTTTCCTACGATTAGGCTTAACCGTACCAGCCTCTACCTCATATCCCAAAAACTCTACTCTCGTCTTGAGGAAAGAGCATTTTTTGAGATTGAGAGAGAAACCGGCTTTAGTCAATGCCTCTAATACCTTATTTAACCGCTCAATACCCTCCTCAACCGTCTTTGAAATTACTAAAACGTCATCGACGTATACGATCACAAAATCATTTACTAGATCTCCTAATGCTTTAACTATCGCCCTCTGAAATACAGAGATAGCGTTACGTAATCCGAAAGGCATGGTCAAATATTCGTACTGGCCGTCAGGCGTGATGAAAGCAGTACGTTCTATTGATTTTTCACTAACAGGGATCAAATGAAACCCACTAGCACAGTCAAGTAATGTGAAATAATTAGCTCCATTGAGTCTAGATATTTGGTCCGATATCAACGGTAAGGGGTATCTATCCGGTACAGTATTGTTATTCAGTTCTCTGTAATCAACACATAATCTATCTGACCCGTCACGTTTCTTAACTAATAAGGCTGGACTCGCATACGGCGAATGACTAGGCCTTATTATATTAGCTTGCAAAAGCTCGTTAATCCTATTACGCATAGCCTGTCTTTCGTCAGGAGCGAGCCTATACGGCCGGCGTTGTACAGTCTTATTAGGGTCTATCAACCTGATCTCTAGTTCTCCCGTATTTACACGCGTAGTAGGCATATCGGTTGTAAAATAATCTAAGTAACGACCTAACACATTAAGGAGTGAGTCCCTACCTTCAGGTGGTGCATCAGTATCAAGTACATCAAAGTTAGGTACTGCATTAGCGGTGTTTATAACATGTTCTAAAGGTGTCTTAGATAACGAAAACCTAGTAGCACTCATATTAATTACAAATCCTAAACTCAAAATTTCACGTCCTATCATAATACTACTGCGGAGGTATCTGTCAGGCACAATATGAAAAAGAATTTCAAGTGTGAAATCATTTATCCTAACCTCACACAAAATCTGTTCAGTGCTTATGACCTTATCTTGCCCTATGCCAGTTAAAGTAACTACATTATGAAATTGTTTACCACTAAATTTAACAGCTAAGCTTTCCTTAATCAAGGAACACTCTGCTCCCGAATCGTAATGAAAATCGTACGACTCACCGTGTTGCTCAAGTGTCCCGGTAGGTGGCTGCACGACGCACAGGTCCACACGACGCTCGCCCTTGCTGCCTGCTCCGTTGCTGCTACCACCGTTTACCGCGGTGCTGCTCCTGGCGCCTCCTGGACAGCGGTTGGCGACGTGGCCTGCCTCACCACACTTGAAGCAGATGATCTTCGGCTTTTCCGAGTGACTTTGCTTTGGAATGAAAGGTGTATTAGGTCTCGAGGATGTTAGTTGACTTCCCTTGTACTCTTTACCCTTGTTGCGGCATTCGGACTGTTTATGGCCGATTCGTCCACATATAAAGCATTTAAGGACACTCGGCTGCGTTAATTTAGGGCGTTTGGCCTCGTATGGAATGCACGTTTCCTGAACATGACTTGCGGCCAACTTCCGTTTCATAAACGAAAAAGCTTGCAATTCTTTTTGGAGGTCTTGTCGACATGATATTTCTGTAGTAAATGCCAGTCGCTGAATACGGTTATCAAATTGAGAAATATGGGCCAAAACTGTGGCCACAGCAATTTGTTCATTAGTTGATTTTTTCCACCGGCTTGTGAGGGTAGTTATCAGGCGACTTGCATATGCAGCTAAGGTTTCATTTTCCTTTGGCTTGTCATTAATTAAATTAATTAGGGTACCTGCATTTGTCTCCTGACAAGCAAACCTTGCAAGAAACAAGTCCTGGAATTCCTTCCATGTGATGTCCGCGTAGGTGACTTGGGCCAGCCACGTGGACGCAGACCCTTTCATCGCCTTGCTGACTACGCGCACCAACTGCGACCCTCGCAGCGGGTTATCCTCCATGCACACGTCAGCGGTCGCGCACCACGAGCGCGCGTCGGCGTCCGCCTTATCGGGATTAAATTCGGGTAGCTCCATTTTGGAGTTGATATTCGCGGGAGAATTTAGAAGTGTCTTTATAAGGGCCAACATATTCGCGTTTTGCGCTTCTAATAACGATTGCAATTGTCTATCGTGGGTAGTATCGAAATTATTGCCTGTTTCCATCCCACTTCTGATGTCGGAGAAAGGAGGCGGTACACCGTCGTTCTCAGACCTTGTGAGCTTATAAAAATGGGTCACAGGCAATAAAACGATATTCAACAATAACTAAATTATTATTTAATGTAAGATTAAATTAGTAATAATACACAATAAGAAAAATCACTTGTTACACAATTATAATCAAATATCTCACTCGCGACCGATAAGTACTGTGGTAGATTAAACTAGAAGCTAGACTGATAGTGATACACGGCAGTTCCTAGGTCTCGACCTCCCTCGACGGCTCCCGAAGTCAAAGTGAGCTCGTCGACGCCACATCGACCTTCTAGGCTCTGCCAACGACGCCATCTTGTCGTTGGTGCGTCACCATCAATTCAGCGACTGTACTAATGACCAACCGACAAATATTTACTATTAAATTACCTACTAATATTACAAATGTGAAAGAGGTCTTGTCTGTTTGATACGTTTTCAATTTGAATGGCAACTAATAAATAAAACCAAGTATTAATAAAATAGATGTTTATTATTACAATTTAATAATTCTAGACTATTCTTCAATTCCATTCATATTATCACTGTGTAAAGAAAAGACTCCATAATGGGTTCAGAAAACATGTTATTTATTTCATAATATTAAATATTTCACAGTAAAAACAGCGTAAGGTTAAATACATTATTACCTTAAAATTAACACCAAGTAAACGCGTACACTATTTCCTTTGATGTTCACTAGAGCCCGCTCGACGATAGAATGACCCGAATAACCGGCATGATTACCCCCACAACTCCAAACTCCCGCCATAACGCGTGCCTCGCTCTGATTGGTTAGATATGCGCGGACCAATAAGAGCGATTCGGCGTTGCCAGTTCATAAAAACTGAAGCTTGCGAAGTAAAGTGTTGCCAGATAATAAATAAAAAGGTGTAATATAAAATACAGACGCTAACAGCTCGGCCATCCTGCGAAAAGCGAGTCCCTTCGCGACACAAAAAAAAGTAACATTTACATGTAAAATTCTATTTTAAGTTACAAGTTAAATTAAATAAAGTCTTACAGGGGTAGATTCCATACATAATGTAAGTACGACAAACTCTAGTACATACATAACTCTAGTACACTATTAACCTTGGAATCTAGTTAAAGTTATACAATCATAAATCATGGTAACATCGCCATCTTATAATAATAATTAGTACTAATATTATAATCTTAATATATAAGGTCCATCAGATTTAACTACATAATCTAAAAGCAATTTTATTTTGATAACCTAGTTGACAGCTTTATATTTAACCACCGGGGATTCATCTTAAATCAAAATATGACATTAACTAACACTTATTTTCATAGTAAGCATAATAATAATATAGCTATAAACAACATGATGTTATTAATTCCAATAATATTGTCTTAAATATTACATTAATGCGTTGTAAGTACATACTTTACTTTATTAAATATTGGATTATTTATTACATTTCCTAAATCAATTTATTCCAACCTAGATGTACTATCGTTAGTATGTGGTAGGTACTAATTGGTACGTTCATTACAGTCCTGATTAGCATTATCTTCGGACTCAGATTCTGTAGAGTCATAATTCCGATCGAAAGCGAGCCACGGCTTAATTCTATCTATCGCTATTACATTTTCGTATCGACGTTGGCCATGATTGTGGGTTAACGGCGTATCTTCTATTAAAAACCTATCGTTAGGCAGTACTTTCAAAATTCGGTATGGACCCTGAAATTTTGCCGCTAGTTTTCTCGATTTGCCATCGCTTGGCACATCTCGCTTTATGCTAACTAAATCGCCCAAGTTATATTTGTAAGCGCGCTTATGTCTAGTATCATATCGGATTTTGTCTTTAACCTGTTGTTCGGCAATGCGTGTACCTGCTTTGGATCGTACCTGGCCCAAATCATCTGTGGAAAATTCTCTAACATCGTCTATAATATCGCTTAGAGCATTTTCGGAGCCACTACGTATGTTAAAACCAAGAAGTAGTTCCGAAGGGCTTTTGCCAGTCGTCTTGTGGACAGTAGTGTTCAAACCGATCTGTATTTCCGGAATATACTCATCCCAGTTCTTATCATCTTTATTGTCCGTTTTAGAGGTGAGTGCACTTAAGATTGTCCGATTGTAACGTTCGCATTGTCCGTTTGCTCGGGGTGTGGCCACAGCATTAAGTATGTGCTTGATACCCATGGTTTGGACAAATGCGCGAAAGCTGTTACTGGTAAAAGAAGTCCCTCTATCGGTTATCAGTCTAGACGGTGCCCCAAAGTAAGTAATATGCTCTTTAAGGGCTTTTATTGAGGTAGAACTTTTAGTGTTTCTGACTGGCTTTATATTTATGAATTTCGTGAACCCATCCACAATTACTAATAGGTAGCAGTTGCCCTTTTTGCTCTTCACAAATGGTCCTAGATGGTCCGCGTGAATTGTATGAAATGGAGTTTCAACTTTAGGGATCGGATGTAGTTCGCCTTGAACTTTCCCTGTATGGTCCTTACTCCGTGCACATTCTAAACAAGACTTGATATATTTTTTTATAAACCGGCGCATTTTGGGGAACCAATAGATTTGCTGAATTCGCGCAAAGGTCTTGTCAAAACCGAAGTGGCCTAGGTCATCGTGGTTTATTTTGGCTATCTGCCACCTTACCCCCTTAGGTACCACCCACCTTAAATCATTTACTTCCTTACCTACAATTCGATAAACTTTACCGTTTTTCAATTTATAATTTTTTATAACATCTAGCACCTGGTCCGATTTAGGGTCTTTCAAAATCTCTCTAATACGTGCTATTTCGTCATCACTACTCTGTACCGTAGCTATCCAATCATCCGTACCTACTGTTAGAACGTCTAATACGTGCGACTCGTCCTTAGCTTCCCCTACCGGATTCCTACTCAGTGCATCCGCATGGGACATACGACACCCAGGGCGATATTCGATCTCGCAGTTAAATTCCTGAAATTGAACCCACCAACGCGCTATGCGAGGTATAAGATCTCTTTTTGATAGAGTCGTTCGCAGCGCGTTACAATCTGTCAGTATTTTAAATGGAACACCTATCAGATATACACGGAATCTGTTGAGGGAGGATACAACGGCCAGCGTCTCCAACTCAAATGAGTGGAGCTTTTGTTCATCGGGAGTAGTTTTCCTACTAAAATATGAGACTGGCCTCAAATGACCAGCATCATCTTTCTGCAATAGAATTCCTCCTATCCCGTGCTTACTAGCGTCTGTATGTACCTCCGTTTCGCGTGTTGGGTCATAAAGAGCGAGCAAGGGCCTCTGTACCAGCGTTGCCTTAATTGTTTCGAACGCATTCACTTGTTCAGACCCCCACTTCCAGGTGGTATTCTTTTGAAGAAGGTCCGTTAGAGGCTTTGCGATTGTAGCAAATCCTTTAACAAACCTTCTAAAGAAGCTTGCCAAGCCGATGAATTGCTGTAGTTCACGTTGGCTTCTGGGTGTACGAAACTTCGAAACGGCTTCGGTTTTCCTTTCGCCGGGTTTAATACCATCAGCATTAATTTGGAAACCCAAAAATTCGATGCTATCCATGAAAAAGTTGCATTTGGATAATTTAAGAGTAAGACCACCCTGTTTTAAAAGGGAAAGTACTTCTTCAAGCCTACAAAGACCTTCGTCAAAAGACCGTGCTGGGATCAAAATATCATCCATATAGACGAGAGCGTACTTTATTTTCGCTTCAGAGAGGATCTTATTGATCGTTCGTTGGAAAACAGATGGTGCATTTACCAATCCAAAAGGCATTCGTGTATACTGAAACTGGCCATCGGGCGTCACAAATGCGGTTTTATCTTGCGAATTCTTTTCGATAGGAATTTGGTAATAGCCGGACGCTAGATCCAATGATATGAACAGTTTATTACCTGCGAGCCTATCGAGCTGGTCGTCTATTAGAGGTAAGGGATAGTGATCCTTTTTTGTGCGTTTATTTAAAGCTCTATAATCTACGCACAAGCGTTTCTCTCCGGTTTTTTTCTTCACCAGCACGATTGGACTCGCATATGGCGAAGTGGATTCGGTTACAATGCCCGCATCCATCATCTCCTGAACCATATCTCTGACCAGCGCTCTTTCGCCGTAGGACATGCGATATGGCCTGTATACCACTGGCTCTGCATCGTTAAGCTCTATGACCATTTCTGTTGCAATTGTGAAACCGAGATCTTTAAGACCAGAGGAAAAACAGTCTTTGAATTTCGATAATAACCTTTGGAGCTCGAGTTTCTGCTCTGAAGTGATGGTGTTACCGCACTGTACGGACTCATCCAGGGATTTATCATCGAAAGTTACTGAGTATACATTTTGTTCGTTCATGGTAGGGATAGCACGTGTCAGTAAAGACCCCTGTTTTAGACTGACCGAACTACCAGAGACGTTTTGTAGCAGCAAGTTACCAAAACCACCGTGTAATTTATACTCGCCCGGGAGTAAATAGTGTTCTTTACCTGTGGTGCCTCTAACGGAGCCGTTCACATACACGAAACCGGTAAGATTAGTTCGTGACTTCACAGGTATCATAGTTAATTGTTTTGGAGCAATTACTACGTCACCTTGAGTCATGAGGAATATCTTCTGATGGAAATCCTGTTCGAACACTACTTCGTTAGGGGTCTTTATGATAGTAATACCGGGTTTTTCTGTAAACGTATGACCCAAGAGGGCTGGGTGTTTCAAAGCGGCGTCTTCAACAATGAGAATCTCTATATTCTCTTTTATCCCTTGGACAGTTACGTCGGCATTACATTTTCCCAGTGGTTCTATGTGAAAGCCACCTATACCTCGCAAGACTGGTAATTCGTCCAGGCTTGTATTCAGCTTCAAACGCTTTGCTTCTGATTCCCTAACCAAGGTACACTGGCTCCCTAAGTCTATTTGACAATTGATCGGCTGGTCATTTACAAATATTTCGAGGACGTACTTCTGATTAGTATTATCTGAATAGTCTACTAGAGCAACCTGCTTTTCATCCTTAACTTCACTACTAGGACGTTCAGTGTTTTGGATAGCGTGCCGCTTAGATCTACAATACAAATCTAAATGACCTTCGCGGTTACAAAGAGTGCATTTTGTTAGGGGTTTATTGCATTTAAAACTCTTGTGTCCTTCATCATTACAATTGTGACACTTAATGACAAAAGTAGACCTCTTATTCGCGTCAGATTTGTTCCGATTGTTATTTGACAAAGAGTTCCTTTTATCTTGCCCGGACCTATCCGCGGTTTCCCTACTAGTGGCTGGCTTAACAGTTTTAAAATATCCAAGCACATCTTCGGGTCCACGAAACCTAGCCGCTTGTGCTCCTATCCGCACCGCCCTATCGTCTACGCCGTGTAATAAGCAATCGACTGCTTTTCGACCTACGATACCACATCGGTTCAGGAGATTTATCTTTGCGTAGTAATATTGTTCAAGGGATTCGCCGTAACGCACACGCTTGGCCAACATCTGAGTTAGTAGTTCCGCATAGTCGTACCTACAGGGAAAAGACTCAATAAGCTTCCTTTTCCATTCTGTCCACGAGTAAAGCATCGTGCTCAGGCCTTTATACCATGTCTGAGCAAGTCCAACGAGTTTTGGTAGAGCAAAATGAATTGTTTCGCGTTCATCCCAATTATAAATCTCCGCGGCTTCCTCGACTTTAGTTAACCACGTTACTATAGTTTGTTCGGTAGATAAAGGATCGAATTCCGGAATCACGTTTGTTAAAGAAAGCTTAGAGGTCGATTGTCCCTTCACATTGTTGAGGACATTCAGGAATTTATTTAAGATGCTATGAGTGGCATCAGGCATCTCAACTTCCGCTAATTCACATTTTGTACGACATGAGGGAGAACGAGTTCGTCCTCGCTTCAATAAGCGTCTAATAGGAGTATCATAGCTATCACTGCTACTGCTGCGATGACGACGTCGTCCTACCCTCGTGACTTGGATTTTATCATCAGACGAATTGTCACGAAACCGTTTCCTACTACGATAATAATCACTAGAATCATCACGAAGTCGAGTTCTATCACGACCTTTATCGACAGGATCGTCGCGATATCGGTCCCTTCTACGACGGTTATAAGGTCGGTCCCTGCTACGATTTCGTTCGCTACCGTCTCTTCTTGATCGCCGGTTGTTAACATTTTTATTATAGTTTGGCATTAAAAGAGAGTGCTTGCGGCTTTGCCTGTCTCCTACCAGACTCCCTTCCGCTCCCTCACTCTCGTTATCAGAATTACTTATTAAGCGTTTACGGACTTGCCTGATATTCAGACTCCCTTCCGCTCCCTCGCTCTCATTATCAGAATTACTTATTAAGCGTTTACGGACTTGCCTGGTATCCAGACTCCCTTCCGCTCCCTCGCTTTTACGAATTTGGCGTCGCTGCGGAGTCCGCCGTGGACCCTCGTTACGATCCAAACTTATCGGCTCATCCTCGTTATTGCAGCGACGTCCATTACCACTGCCCGTAGGCGATGAATCCATTATCTGTAATTGTGATTAAGATTAATGTATTTAACTTCAGTTTAATGATATTATTATGGTGGTAAGAAGATTAATTCATGATCAAAGTAAAATATTCATCGCCCAAGCAAGCATAGCATTTCCAGAGTGTAGCCCTGGCGAAATGAAATACCTGCTTTAAAACACATTATATATCCACGAGAGTACCCTGGCAATATATAATATGCTCAACGTAATTAATCAAGTCAATAGTTGTATTATGTGTATAAGGAAAGTATGTACCACATATCCAGAGAGTTGCCCTGGCAATATGGGATACATGCTTAAAATAGTCCGTTACATCTCCGTAGGAGTGCCTCGGCAAGATGCAACAAACCACCACATGACGATTTTAAACATAACCTAACAATTAAAAAAGTATGCATCCCATTTCCAGAGTGTCGCCCCGGCAAAATGGGGTGCATGCTTAAAATAGTCCGTTACATCTCCGTAGGAGTGCCTCGGCAAGATGCAACAAACCACCACATGACGATTTTAAACATAACCTAACAATTAAAAAAGTATGCATCCCATTTCCAGAGTGTCGCCCCGGCAAAATGGGATACATGCTTAAAATAGTCCGTTACATCCCCGTAGGAGTGCCTCGGCAAGATGCAACAAACCACCACATGACGATTTTAAACATAACCTAACAATGAAAAACGAATGCATCGTATTTCCAGTGTCGTTTTGGCAAAAATGGCATGCTTTATAGAGGGTATTTATAAACTTTGTAAGTAAAACACGGCATAGCAGTTTCGTGAATTAGGTATCTTAAACATGATGGCGTGTCTTGTGACAATTATAGTCTTTTGAATTTCCAATAAATTAAAATGGTACTTACGTGACTATCGTTGTTTATCACATTAAAACACTTTATGGAGCTTTTCCTTTACAATGTTTGTCACGAGTGTGAGCAAAAGGATAAAAAGAAAAAATCTAATAAGCGTGGACGGGATTAACGGATGGGTTTAAACTGTCGTATTTCAAAACATTTTTTTTTTCTACGAGTTAAAATCCGCTGATCCCACTTCTGAAATGTAAAGAAAAGACTCCATAATGGGTTCAGAAAACATGTTATTTATTTCATAATATTAAATATTTCACAGTAAAAACAGCGTAAGGTTAAATACATTATTACCTTAAAATTAACACCAAGTAAACGCGTACACTATTTCCTTTGATGTTCACTAGAGCCCGCTCGACGATAGAATGACCCGAATAACCGGCATGATTACCCCCACAACTCCAAACTCCCGCCATAACGCGTGCCTCGCTCTGATTGGTTAGATATGCGCGGACCAATAAGAGCGATTCGGCGTTGCCAGTTCATAAAAACTGAAGCTTGCGAAGTAAAGTGTTGCCAGATAATAAATAAAAAGGTGTAATATAAAATACAGACGCTAACAACTGTCATCTGAATCAGAATTAGTTTCAGAGTCCGTTGTGTCAGATTCACTGTCGTCTGCCGTATTTATGATAAATAATTCGTCAGTTATTCGGTCTTTACGCGAGTACTCTTCTTCAAGCCTCTTCACATGATTAACTTCTTTCTTCCAATCATCTGGAGGTATTGACGCCAACGCCTCGAAGGTCAAAGATTCAATTTTACTTTCTAACTGTTCTACATTTTTATCAAAAACTCTCTGTTTGACTAAGTTCTAAATGTATTCGATAGGGTTGAGGTCGCAATTATATGGTGGCAATCTTACTACTTCATGGCCATTGTCAGCTAAAAATTTTTCAATTTTATAATTTTTCGGCGGTTTATGCTGTTTTTATTAAATGTGGGTGAATATTACGGTATTTGATTTTTTTGTGTCCCTGAATGAAATGTAATCTGTTCCATTCAATATTGATAATTCCTCTATTTGACACTATTTTTATATTTGTAAGGATGAGAGCCAGAAAAATTTTTTGCTGCTTTTGTAGCAAGTTTTGTCCAACTTGCTACAAAAGCAGCTGAGGCTCTTCATGTACAACGTATTGCTCAGGTAATTTCCTCGTTGTTCTAGCTTAAGATCGCTCCGTACTAGTTCATTTCGGACAGTGAACTAGTTCATTCTATTAGTGCTAATAGCTCTATTCGGTCTTCACTCTCGGTCAGCCTTTCCATAGAGCAAATACGCTCTCTAGGTACTAACAAAGACAAATCAAATCAAAGTTATTCGTAAATGTAGGTTTCATTACAATTAGTTCAGTCAATAAATCACCCATAAGGGGTTGTAGAGTGCGTGAGCAAGGCCCTAAGCAATTACTTCAGAAAATTGTTCAGGGTGCTTAGAGAGTTAACATACTAAAAGTCCTGACATCTAGGGGGTGAGGCGGAGTGGGGGGAGGGGGTTAAAGTTCCCATTTTTCAGTTTTTCGCTAATATCTTTTAAACGGTGCGTCATGGAGATAAGAAGTCTTCTACGCAATGAAAGCTTATAAAATTATGTACAACTTTTATCTTATACACTTTTTCACATTCCTACCTATTTTCGAACTACACGTTCCGGAAAAGTGAAAATTTAAAAAAATACTACTTGAATTGAACACTACCTCTTGTATACTACTTCCTTCACGTTATTTGGGGATAAAAAGTATCTTATATCTTAAATCAACTCCTACTATATCAATTTACTAAATTTTATCCAAATCTGTACAGCCGTTGGGATATCAAAACTTTTATCTACACTTGTCTTATACACTTTTTCCAAATTTTCACCAGTGTTCGAGTATTAGTGTGATGTGACAAGCATTACCGAATGTTAAATATGAGCTAGTATATAAATTAGGTATTTTATTGATAACATAAGCTGGGAGTACCTCCAAGCGATGAAGGCGGTAACAGTTTGAGATCTCGTTTTCTACCAGTGGTAATGGAGCAGAAGCGGGTCGTCACTTGTCATTCCATATTTCCCGTCGTAGAAAACGGGATCTCACTGGCTAAAACTCCCATAATCATCCATGCCTTCGGGCTTATGTTATTGTTGTCGTTTATGATTCAACCTCTTTGGCATGGTAGCCTACCCGGTAAAGCAGGGGAGCAGCCAGAACAGTTCTTTGCTTTGTAATCGTCATTAGTTACGCAATTAGATTATCCATCATGAGTGCTAATAATAATAAGTGTCCTGTGTGTGATAAGGACATCGTTAAAGGGAGTAAGAATATTTCTGAGGTGAAACAAAAAGGAATACTCGGCCTTATCAAAGCTAGTATAGATCGGAACGATGATAAGCACCAAATTTTCCGCGCCTTGACATCCGTTTTAATCCACACTAGCTAATTGTCGTAAAAATTACACTCGAGCCGATACAATTAAAAAGATGTAAGTGTTGCATCTACATCTCAAGAAGAGGCAGGCCCGTCTCAGCTCAGGTCTTCAGCTCCCCAATTCGACTTCATGACTGATTGTTTATTATGCGCACATAATGTAAAAGAAGAAACCAGAACGCTTTTGAGCAGAAGAAGAATAGTACATTCAGTTAAAATGGATAATCCAATTGCGTAACTAATGACGATTACAAAGCAAAGAACTGTTCTGGCTGCTCCCCTGCGTTACCGGGTAGGCTACCATGCCAAAGAGGTTGAATCATAAACGACAACAATAACATAAGCCCGAAGGCATGGATGATTATGGGAGTTTTAGCCAGTGAGATCCCGTTTTCTACGACAGGAAATATGGAATGAAAAGTGACGATCCGCTTCTGCTCCATTACCACTGGTAGAAAACGAGATCTCAAACTGTTACCGCCTTCACCGCTTGGAGGTACTCCCAGCTTATGTTATCAATAAAATACCTAATTTATATACTAGCTCATATTTAACATTCGGTAATGCTTGTCACATCACACTAATACTCGAACACTGGTGAAAATTTGGAAAAAGTGTATAAGACAAGTGTAGATAAAAGTTTTGGTATCCCAACGGCTGTACAGATTTGGATAAAATTTAGTAAATTGATATAGTAGGAGTTGATTTAAGATATAAGATACTTTTTATCCCCAAATAACGTGAAGGAAGTAGTATACAAGAGGTAGTGTTCAATTCAAGTAGTATTTTTTTCAATTTTCACTTTTCCGGAACGTGTAGTTCGAAAATAGGTAGGAATGTGAAAAAGTGTATAAGATAAAAGTTGTACATAATTTTATAAGCTTTCATTGCGTAGAAGACTTCTTATCTCCATGACGCACCGTTTAAAAGATATTAGCGAAAAACTGAAAAATGGGAACTTTAACCCCCTCCCCCCACTCCGCCTCACCCCCTAGATGTCAGGACTTTTAGTATGTTAACTCTCTAAGCACCCTGAACAATTTTCTGAAGTAATTGCTTAGGGCCTTGCTCACGCACTCTACAATGTCTTTGTTGGATGGACTAAATAGGATGTTACAATAAAATAGACATCTGTAATTATTTATATTTATCTCTGTTTATTATTACCATGGAGTACCAACTTGACATAATATTTTGTATGACAATTTTAACCGAGATATTTTTTACCATTCAAATGTGAATCTGTTGTGGTGATCAAATTATATTTACTAATAATTGTATTAATCTAACATATTTGATTTTCCTTCATCTGATCAATCGCTTAAATAATGTTTTATCATTATTAAAATAAGTACTAAGTATGACATCCAAAACATTTGTTTTTATCTGCACAGTACCTACTTGAATTTTTGGCAACTGTGTAATAAATAGAAAACCTAATTTGGCAGAAGGTTAGAATGTCTGAAATCTATTGGTATTCGAAATATGCATAGACGACGGTGACCACTTAGGTACTTCTTTCTTAGCTAGATGATTCTGTTTGTCACACAGGCATTTTAAATAAATACTGTAGATACTCAGAACATAAGTTTATTAAATAAAAGTGTGGTACGTACACACGGCTACACATCAAGTTCTACAATTTCATGCACATATTCGTTAAAAATATCATCTAAAAATTGAGCTGGGACTTGAAATTCATTATGTCGTCCCCAGCTCAGATACCATGTTATAGTCATAACGTGGGCACAACAGCCCACTGTGCGATTGCCCACTAAGCAGCTACAGTAGTAGCCAGAGATAGCTCCCAACGTATTCGCCGTTTCTTCATTCACATTAATTAAAAGGTAAGTGTAGTATGTCCGACTGCTCACGAGTCTAGACTTTATTCTGCCCCGTATAAGAAAATTATTAGTTCCTAAAACTAGTGGTACATCGTCTTCGATTAAATTATTAACTTCAATTGTGTATATCCCATTCTGACGAACATGTTCACCATAGTAAGACTTAGCCTGTTTCAGTTGGTATGTTCCAACAGCTAGTCTTTTCAATTCATCCATGCTGAGCCTTGGAAATTGCTCCAAGTGTGGGTGGCTGCCATCAATGTTCAGAAACATAGTTCGCCTTCTATTAAAATGTTCACTTTCCACAATGTCAGCCAAGCGATTGGGAACATTTAATCTCTGCCTGGCGATTTCTAAATATTCGCAGTACTCTGGTTTATTTTCGATCACATACAGGGTGAAACTTATTGGTCAGAGCACAAGCAACTCTAAAGACTTCTATCAAGTGCATTGCAGCTCTTTTAAAAAACTCTTGTCTAAACAGCTTAAAATCTCGTTTCAGACGACCATTTATCACCTCAACCACCCACCTACACATTTCACCTACACACTTCTCTAGCCGTTTTTGGCAAAGGCCCAAATAAATCGAAGGAAACGACTTCGAATATCTGGTTAAGTGCCGTAGTTTGGAGCAGTCCAGCTGGTTTAAGGTTGCTAGGTTTGTACCGTTGACATTGAATACAATTCCGAATATAATTTTCTATTTGGGTTCTCATCCCCTTCCAATAGTATCGTTTAGCGATTCGTTCAATAGTCTTTTCCCCGCCATAATGACCAGCGGAGGCTTCGTCATGATACACTTCGATAATATTTGCTTGCTGCACCCGGGGAACAACCAGTTGGGCATTTTCGGTATCATTGTCTGTTTTGTACCTGTATAGCACTCCTTGATTCATAATGTATCCTTTTGTACTCCGATATTTTCCGCTTTCATTTTGCGTTCCTTCTAAATCATGTATTATTTTCTCTAAGTCTTAATCTTTAAGTTGTTCTTCCCTTATTTCTTTTGTGTTTTTCCTTGGCATATCAATTACTATGCTGCAAACCCCACAGTCTTGTTTAATTGCAGGGTCACAATTTGGACGTGATAAGGTATCAGCGACAACATTGGTTCTCCCTTTGATATATTTAATCGTCAGATTATAATAATATGGTTGCAGTTGTAGAGTCCATCGTGCTAACCGGCCCGTCGGCGACTTTAATGACATTAACCACTTCAAGGCTTGATGGTCGGTTAATATTGTGACATCTGTACCTTCGATAAAACCACGAAATTTTTTGCATTGCCAGAAACATGAATTTGGAAGAAATGGAGCCAGAAATATCCATTCCACATACAATACAGGAAGAAAATGTAATCGTTCCAGATAATTATTTACATACATCTGAACGACAATCGCTGATAAATAACTTCTTTAATATGTAAAATTAAAAGATGAAAACATTTTGTGTACATTTTTATTTTCACAAATTTCACACCATAATATCACTCACTTAGCACAATAATAGCACATTGAAAATAAGGAAATAGAAACAAAGAACATAAGGAAACAACATAACTCACAGTACAAAGGCACACCTCAATATACATAATGATAAAATTAATGAACTAACCTATCAAATTGAATCATTTTTTAATCTTTGATTTTCTAATCTAGCATTTCTAATTCTAACTTAAGTTTAGTTATATTTATCTCGTTTTCCTCATTTTTTAATTCTACTTTTCTTTTTTTAACTAATAAATATTCTGCTAATGCATTTTCCCTAAATATACGGGCCTTATGCTTTTCCTCTTCCATCTTCCGCTTCTGCTTGGCTGCAACAATGAACAAAAGTTATTAAAAATGACAAAAATAGTAGTCCCTCTTCACTCTTCAAACCAAAATAGTAATATATAATTATAATCATGATCCAATATGTAATAAACTAATAATTAGAGGTCTGAATTAGATAGAGTTATTTCCGTACTTGCATCAAAATGCTGATATTAATATAGATCTTACCGGGATTTATAATACAATCCTGTGTGGCCTCAGAGATAGAAGAGAAAATAAAACTTTTGTGTGCTCTTTAAAATTAATTTCGTGATTTAAGGCATGTCTACTTTATTCTTTCGCTGTATGAATTCAGTGTAAGTACAGAAATAACTCGACCTAAGATAAGTTATAGAATCAGGCGTTACTTTGCGGAAATCCATGACATTAAATATTATGAAAGATATTTAGTTTTAATTCCGCTACCAAAATCCAAGCTTGGAAGCAGGATGCAGTCCCACCGTCCCGCCCTCATGCAATATGCGCATGCAGGAAAGCCCACCCTCCCGCCCTCATGCATATGCAAAATACACGAAAAGTGAGACAAAAGGGGGGTAGCATGCCATGCAACCAAACCAATACTCTTGAGGTATTGGTTTGGTTGCATGGCACTTTTCGTGTATTTTGCATATGCATGAGGGCGGGAGGGTGGGCTTTCCTGCATGCGCATATTGCATGAGGGCGGGACGGTGGGACTGCATCCTGCTTCCAAGCTTGGATTTTGGTAGCGGAATTAAAACTAAATATCTTTCATAATATTTAAACTCGACCTAATTCTGACCTCTGCTAATAATGAATAGATTTATTTCCCATAATTTTTAAGTTTGTCAATTACTAAAACTACTGATAAATATATAATATAGCATGGCTCAAACAGGGAACAGATAATACCTTTACCTTAAATACATAACAGAAAATAGCACCATAACGGAATAAATAACAGCCACCCACCAAATGTGCCACTGCCGCTGGCTCTATTCAGGAAAAAGCTTTACTGTTTAGGGGGAGGAGGAGGTGTCTCAAGAATTTGTATTTCTTTTAACACCTCCCTCTAGTCAACTCCTCCACCACAACTACCATCACCACCATCGCCTTGCTGTATAACTTCCACATCACCCATCACCAAATTTTCACTTTCGATAGCGTCTCCACCAAACTCCACGGTAAAACCTTGGCATGTACTGCCTAACAGTGACGCTACTTTGTCCAGGACTTCATCAGGTGGGTAATAGTCCTTGCCTCCATCAGTCTGTAAAAAAATTAAGTAATTAGTTACTACAAATTATTACTTTAACTTATCATTGCGATTCATTAACCACAAACAATCAGTAACTAACCTTATTATGGCTGATTCTCATGTCTGCGCGACGTTTGCGAGCAGCCTTCAAATTTTCCCATTTCAAACGAAGCTGCGCTGGGGTTCGTTTGGAACTCGATACAGACGAATTGAATTGTTCTGTTAAGCTTTGCCAAGCCTGATCCTTTAGCTTATTATTGCTGGCATTCGTTGCTTTATTATTAATAATCGCATTTGCCGCCACTAGTTCCACTAGGATCATCGCTTCATCCTTGGCCATTGGTGCCGCTTTACTTGACTGTATAAATATAAATATTTAAAAGCTTGAACGCATTATGGAATGTAACAAATTTCATCAATGTAGTTACTTACAGGATTCATTTTAATTCAGTTTTTTTATATCACAACACAAAGAAAACTTACACAAACAATAATGGCAAAGCGAAGTGTTTATGGCGTCGCTGTATCCATAGACTATATAATATAATGCTGTATCGATATGTCAAAACTGTCAAAACGTTTTATTTCATGATTGAATTTGGTAAACCAAATGGAAAAAAGTAATTTAATGTTATTCACCTTGAAACCTCTACAAAAATATACATGATAAGTACTTTAATTAAACATGAATAAATAGTTAATATTTGTTTTTAGCATTAAACATTTTTGCAGCAAATAACTAAACGCTTCAAGAGGGACGAAGCTATCCTTCGTTAACAACAGATAGATAGCATTATGCTTGATTGTGAAACGCAAACTAAGGATAGATAAGATCTTGCTGTTAACCGGGGATAGCGATCTGTCTGCAACCCGTACGAGGGTTCTTCATGCAGATATTTGTCCAACTCCCTTATACCTGCAGCCACAGAGCTTTCTGGACGAGTTGCATGGCTCATCTCAACATCGAAATATTCCCAAATGCTATTTGTTGTTACGGTAGCGACGGTAGCTACTGCGCATTGTTCCTGTCTGGGCCGATCTTCTGACACATTCGCCTACCTGGACTAGCACTTCTGCAACTCTACGTCTAAAATTTTCTATGGCTCTATGGTATGATTCTGCAGTGCGGAAGGCTTTTTGCTGTATCAGCATATAATGTGTTGGACTCTAAGTTGTGAAAACGAGCAAGAAGATTATTTTTCATGTTATTTAACATCATAGGGATTTGAGGAAGTTGATTTTTGTTGTTTTGGGCCAAGCAAATTACAACATGTTTAGATAAAAGCTTGGCAAATATTGACACTTTTGATAGGTTCACATGTTTTTCCGAGCTTACTTCCAAAGTGACTTCGTAGAATGGCCTGAGAATTAGAACGATTTTTTCAGTGAACTCCCAATCAGATGTCTGGAGGCTGAGATCGCTTCTTATCAGAGCTATAGTGCTGATAACAGTATCTTTAATTTTTAACATTCGTTCCAACATATCATTGCAAGAATTCCTACCCGTCGGACATTCCTGCTTCAACTTTAAAATGGGCAAATTCATTTGCCTTTGGGCGTATTCTACGTACGATTGGGCCAGAGTACTTCTTTAAAAAAAATCAACTATATACATTTCACAGTAACTACCTCAGCGATGGTTTTTATGCCGTCCTGCACAATTTAATTTAACGAATGGGCTAAGCATCTTGCAGATCGCCATTCCCCTAATCTCACAGCTGATAAAATGTTAGCTGCGTTATCACTCACTATGCAACTAATTTTGTTCGATATCTGCCAGTCTTGGATATTTTGTCTTAAAAATGCAACCAAACTGACACTGGTATGCCTCTCATTATAATTGGCACAGCCTAATAAAATAGATTGGAGCTCAGTATTTTTATTAATAAAGTGCCCAGTAACTGCTATATAGCTTTGGTTAACACTTGATGTCCACCCGTCAGTACAAAGGCACACCGCGTATGATTTTTTTAAATTATGCAAACAAGATTCAAAAACTTCTCTGTACGATTTGGGTATGAGTGCCTTTGAAAGGGTTTTCCTAGTTGGGAAGTGGTACCCCGGGCAAAAAGAAACTAATTCAATGAGTGTTTTAAACTCTGGTTAGAAAGAAAGAAAGAAAGAAAATCATTTATTTTGCGCAAGCGCACACACAAAATAGGTACATAAATAATAACAGACTGTAAACACAAAAGAAGGAGAAAATAAATGAGAAAGAGAAAAAATAAAAAACAGTAGACTAAAAATACATGAGCTAAAATACCACTATCCAAATATACATTTTAGTTCCCCCTTCCTTTGCTAATGTGCGTCATTGTGGTGCGTGCGCAAAAAAGGATATGCTCAGCATATGCTGCGCTCTCAATTAAAAAAATTGGTGCCACAGCGCTGATTTTCAGCACATCCATGGGTGACGTAATGGCGTCCGTCCCACCCACCATTTTGCTGAAAAAACTCGCTGAAACTGTAGCGTAAGTGACACTAAATTTCTAATCTATTGTTTTAGTATGTCTGATGTGATGGTTCGTCTACTATTCTTAACGAATGGTGACCCTTAGTCACCATGGCCACCACTTGCTTGCAATTCCAGAAGTCGGCACTCGTTTATGACGTAAAAAGCGGTCGTCGGAACATGTAGGCTATGTATCAATTCAGTCGCTCACATATCACAAGTAAAACTTAATTTTAAAGGAATTAAATGAAATACTCACAAATAAAATAAAAAGAAGGTTCTCAGATTGACCTGTATGTATGTATGTATAAACGCGATTATCTCGCGTTTGACTAAACCTATTTTATAAGTAAACAAAGTATTAAATAAAAAAAATCTTAAAAAAAAAAGAGAACCTCCTTCAAAAAGCCGATTCACTGAAAAGTATTAAATAATTATAAATATACAAAATATTAGGATAATAAGTATAATTATGCTTCAAGCACAATTATTGTTATTTTTGGAGTCGGTGTCTGTCCTTATAATATAGTATTAAAATTTGCTATTAGCGGCTGACACCGACTCCAAAAATAACAATAATTGTCTCTATTTTTGCAACATGTAGACACACATAAACTCATTCTTCTGTTGTTATTGTGCTAAACGCCTCCTCAGTAATCGATGCTATTTCGCTAGGTGCTTAATTCACATTATTTTCTGCAATGCGCCTCTTTACAATTGCCCAAATCTTCTCAATTGGATTTAAATCACAGTGGTATGGTGGTAAATAAAGAACCTCATGTCCATGTTCATTTACCATTTTTTCAACTTCATACTGTGGATCACCTTTGTGCCTTTTAATTAATTCATACAATTGTGCTTTTGTCCAACAATCATAGACTTCAATATCATTATTCGTAAGCCACTCTTGAAGCTCTGCTTTTCTATTGCCCATTGAAGGGGCCTATTTTATCTGTGTGCAGTAGTATGACGCATTCTCCATCACTAAAATGCTATTCGGTGGTAGATTTGGCACAATGTTTTCTTTCATCCATCGCACGAAGTTTATTGAATTCATATCGTCATGATAATCACTCGATTTTGATTTGAACATTAGCAGTCCGTTGTCAACAAACCCAGTTTTAATACCAGCATGAGCTATAATCCATCTTGCGCCAACGCTATCAGGAACAAGAATATCAGGCTCTTTCTCCGATTGCCAACATTTTTCGAGGTGGTATGAAGCATGGATGTTCGTTTCATCAAGGTAAATGACAGGTCGATTCTCTTCCTCACGATTCTTGCGTAGCCTCAAAATATATTTGCTGTCCAAGCTGCAATATCACTGCGCTCTATTAAAACTTTTCGTTTAGTTTGACTGGCATTTTTTTTGTATTTATAGCCTTAGTCTTAAAAATACTACTCAATGATGTTCTGCCAAATTTAAAATCAATATCTGCTTTCAATTCCAACCAAAGTTTATTTATGGTAGGAATCTCCTTCTTCACGACGTAAAACGATTGAATTTTATGCCTTATAGCGCACTTATCAAAATCGTCCAGTTCAGCAATTTTTTTCTTCCGGTTCCTACTATTTCCGGGGGTCACAATCTTTGAAAATGAAGCTGCTGCTACATTGCAGACAACCCTCTTGTGTTGTTTGAGTGACGGTACATTCCGAAACGCCTAAAAAAAAATTAAAATAATTATACTACGTGATGTCTGGAACCAAAGTGTAGAAAAAAATATTGTAATGGTATCCCTAAAACTTATCAAATAAGTAACGCGGGCTCTTACCTTGGAAAACCTTACCGTAGGCCCGTTATTATCGCGTTTTTCGTCACAAGCACGTTTGACGTTTAAGATAATATCTCTACCAGTACTTTTAATCACTTTCGGCATAATGAAAGCGATTATTTACTTTGAAAACGAATAAAAACACGGAACACAACACACTCTCATGACACCTGACATAAACGACAAGATGGCGGGCTGGCGGCCAATGGTTAGTTCCGATTTTGGCCGCGTTCAGACTTATCTTGCGCGCACTCTAATCTGATGATTTACGAGCGAGGTACTACTGATAAGTCGATGGTGTGATCATCGGTGTTAATAGTAAAGATGCGCAATATAATCTTTTGTATCGATATAGCGTATCGATACGCATCGCAACCAATCGTATCGATTCAGCAATATATCGCAACATCTTGTATCGATACATACGATATCTATCCATTTTTAAAAAAAGTTAAATAAAACAAAAGTATCAGTCGGAAGAGTAAAAAATAGTTTATTGTCTTAAAAATGGAAGTTATAAATCATAAATCATATTTATTTCTGTAAATTAGTTATGCAAAACACTTTTATATGTCAAAACTAGATGGGGCCGGTGTTTCGTACCTGACTACTCTGAGAAGAAACATCCAAAATAAACTCAGAGGTCACTGTCTCTTTTAAAGTCCAGACATTGATCAAGACATATGAGGACCATGAAGATTAATCTCTGAGATGGTATTTTAAAGAAATACCCACACCCGGACAGGTCCACTCAAGTCAGTGCAAGCATTTGTCAGTGATCGTGTAGCTTGACTCATAATACAAGGAGCTCAACGACACGACGAACAATACCAAAGAAAGGACATTTGGGTAGGCCGCATAAAGTACTCAAACTGTTACAATATTTTACAATTGCCATTGAGAGGCGGTATGGCTACGTAAAAACAAGAGTCTAGACAGACGTTGCGGATTCAAGCGATTGCGTCTATCTGAAAGTGTGTTTCCGGCTAGTGAAAACAAGCGTTCAGATGGCACTGAAGTCGCAACCACTGATAAATATCGAAGTGCCAAAGTACTGAGATTAGGCCAAATACTTAGTCTTGTGTTCCAATACAATATTGGTTTTTCATTTCTGTCCATAAGTGTAAGTCACTTTAATTACATATTCTTAAATAATACTTTTTATAGTTTAATACATTCAAACTTTTTTTGTAACGAGTGTATTGTACCTATTATTTATTATATTATAGAAACGAACTGAAATCAAGAAGCAAACTTTTATGTAAATATGAGCAATAATTAACAGTGTACGGTATAGACGAAATAGCAATGTAATACAATTAAACCTTCTTATAACTACAATATTATTTTGTAATGTCCCCAAGGTAAGGTTAGGTTAGACGACCTCCGTGGTCGAGTGGCGTACGCACCGGTTTCAAGGTGTCGCTAGCTCTGAGGTCCCGGGTTCGATCCCCGGCCGGGACAATGTAGAAATCATCATTCTACATTGCCTCGGGTCTGGGTGTTTGTGGTACCTTCTTTGTTTCTGAATTCCATAACACAAGTGCTTTAGCTACTTACTTTGGGTTCAGAGCAATGTATGTGATGTTGTCCGCATTTATTATTATTAAGGTTTCTATGTTATTGGGTAGTACGTATCTTTTATCATCATTTCTGTTCATGACCTCTTTGTTCACTTGTTGAGAATATAATACGTGTTTCATAGATTTAATCATTGGAGGCGCTGTGTGCGCTGTGTTGTATTGTCTGTTGGAGACAAATGAGACTCGTAGATGTAGGTACAAGTTATGTATTACTAATTAAACACTACAGTTTACAGGTTACATTTATAAAGGTAATTTATGTTTTGCTTTTTGATGATAAAGTAACAAAAATATTCCTTACCAAAAATTCTGCCATAGCATTAAAATTTGGATGTTGCGGAATTGATCTGACTGCTTGCTGGCTTTCTTCAAAATCAGTGTCTTCGGTATCTGTTCGATCTAACATTCTATTTAATTCAGCTTCGGCGTCTTCATATGAAAGAAAGTTTGATCGCTTCAAGACGCAGTCAGTTGTCCCCCAGTCTCGTTGGGGGACAACATTAGCATTTTTTGAAAGTATATCGCCATTCCTTTTGGGCCAGCGCAACTTTCCCCTAGTTTCCCAGGAGGCAGGCACAGTCGACAGCTCAACCCGACCTCTGCGACGCGTTGCCACTATTTTGAACATTTTTCTAAAAACAAAGAAACTGTGATACCTATTGTTACTGAACAAAAGTAATTTTCTTTATAAAAGAAAGTTAGTAGACAGTATCTCTAATACACGCCGAGAAATACGAGCTTATTTTTAATACCGGGACTGTGATAGGTACCTCTACCTACGTGTAAACAAACGCCCCGCGAGCCCGACAAAGATCTGGGTCTGCGTGTGCGCGCAGGACCTCTCTCTTAAGTTTGGACTAACCGACTGACGTTAACTAACCGCGCGCCGCGCGCGCTAGGCTGCTAGCCGGCGCCGACAGATGGGCCCTTAGCTATGTTTGTGTAATCGCGCTTAGCAAGTAATTTCGCCAGTCACACTCGCGCGAGACATAAATAAATATGATAGGTAAATTAAAAACTAATTGCAATTTTAAGAAACTCAATGGATGTATTTTTCTTCAATAGAACCGATGATTATAGAACCCTAATAATCTGAATAAGAGTACTGAGACGGACAGCTTAGAACCGTTTATCAGAACTGCGATATAAAACGTACTGTTAACCAAAAAATATCTGGATAAGACAGTTACAAGTGACCTGTTACGCAGACATGTATAACAAATCGTCTGCGTGAACAGCTTATATTCAAAATCAACATTGTCGCCATTATTTATCCTAACATAACCTCTCTTTTCTAAAACTAAACGATGTTATTACAAATAATAAAAAGATGTGTTTATTAAAAAACATCTGGGTAGTATTCAAATACCTACCTGATTGTTTTCTACCACTTTGATTGGTAACAATTGAATAAAATATTTTATTCGTCGAATAGGGTTAATATAAGTCAATTGTTTATTTTTTTAAACTGGTTTTATCTTGTGGCGCTCGAAAATTTTACTGTAAACTTTTATATATTCTCACAGTAAAGTAGCATGCGTTTTAATAATTGTATTGTTATCAAAAACATTTTAGCAAAAATTACTTTCCAATATTTATAATTTCTTCCAGAGGGGTGCCACCATCACTTGGAAATTTAACGCAAAATATATGTGATCACAATTAATTATAAGAAACAAAATGCTGATTTTGTACTTTTAATTACATAACTTCTTTATAAAACAACGACAAAGATCTGAATTATGAAAATTATCTGAATATCAGAGTTAAATGTTTTCATCTGCTTAATAGAGTTTTAAATTCTGAACAAAGGGTCGATCAGCTTTTATGCAGAAGTTAACCAACCTTTCTGTTTATATATCCAGCTGGTATCCAGCTATTAACAAAATGTTATTCAGATTAAAGCGATTTATTATGTGCCCAAATTGCTTGAATATCGCCTGTATAAGCGCTTATACAAACCTTATCCCTACATCTTTTACAGCGCTTAGTCAGCAGAATTGCTATAATATAAAAGTTAATCAGCTAGTTTGTGTTGCTTGGGAATGGACAGTATTTATTAAAATTAATTTCCAGATGGCTTAGTGAATGATAAGACCACCCATACTCTTAATGTTCGAATTCTAATACACACACCGGCAAAATTAGAGGAACACAAAAAAAGGCCAGATTTTTTAAACTACTAGCTTTTTATGTCTGTTTTTCGCTTCATTTGACCTTAGTTATTCGGAATAAGTATGAAACAACAGAAACTAGGATTAAAATTAATTTATTGTTAGAAATACAGAAAAAAATAAAGAAATGTGACATTTATCAGTTTTGCGAACAATTTTTAAAATTAATACCTAGTGTTGCCTCCACGGGCTCTTATTAGGGCTTGGATGCGTCTGCCCATGCTCTTAATGACACCTTCGATCATTTCCTGGGGCAAATTGGTCCACTCCTCGACTAGTGCCAATTTTAACTCCTCAACATTCCTAGGAAATGGAATCCTCTCCCGTAGTCTTCGTCCAATCATGTCCCAGACATGCTCTATTGGATTCATGTCTGGTGATCGCGCTGGCCAATCCATTTGGGTAATTCCGATTGCATTTAGGTAATCGCAAACCACGCGAGCAGTGTGGGGCCGTGCGTTATCGTGTATAAACAAAAAATCTGGCCCTATAAATGGGGCAAAAGGCATGACATGGGGTTCCAAGGTCTCGGTTATGTACCTGTGTGCAGTCAGAGAACCGCCATCAATGATGACCAACGCCGTGCGTGCTGTCAAGTTTATGCCACCCCACACCATAACGGACCCTCCACCGTATGACACCGTTTCGGTAAAATTTGCTTGATGGTAACGTTCTCCTCGATACCTCCACATCCTCTCCCTCCCGTCGATGAAATTAACAATAAACCGGCTTTCGTCAGAGAATAAAACTCGACTCCATTCATCGGACCAATTTTGATGTTGACGAGCGAACGCTAATCTTGCAACTCGATGAGTTGCCTCAAGTTTAGGCGCTTTAGCTGGCACGTAGGACTTTAAACCAACTTCGTTTAACCTTCTTCTCACTGTACGTTCACTTACACGCACGTTACGCACTTCTTCTAAGACATTTCGGGTCTGAACAGCTGTTTGACGACGATTTCTCAAAGTTTGCACCCTTATAAAACGATCGTCCAAGGCACTAGTTGCACGATTTCTGCCTTGTCCCGGCCTCCGCAGGTAAGACCCTGTCTGTCTGTACCGTTTCACATTACGGTGGATCACAGATACTGATACTCCCAATGTTCGACTCACTGAACGGTATGTGTGACCTTCCTCGATCATTGTCACTGCTCTGGCGACTTCAGTTGCAGGTAAATCACTCATTTTCTATGCAATACAATGTTAACTCTCCGAACAACAAAATAAGTTAGGGCCACTATTGACTGCATAAACAAATTTCTTATCCAAAGCACTTAATTAGTTTACGTTTTAAACGTTCAATTATATTCGAATACCATTCTATAATATTTGTGTTTCTACAAATTATTTCATATTTAGTATTGAAAGACTTCAGTTGTTGCTCGTTGTTCTTTTCTAATACAAAGTTAGCAAATAATTCAAAGTTCACTTTAATACATTTATTTATCAGTAGTGACATGTCAATTAGTTTTAAGATATCGTTTTTATTTTCACACAAGAAATCCTCTGGCGTGAGGTATTCTACCTTGTGTGAAGGATTTAAACGATACGTCACGATTCTATTTTTGAAAGCACTTGAAATAATGTAAATGTTTTGAAATTCGGTTCGTAAAAGACTATTAGACTTATGTATATTGGTTCTCAAATGATATTTATACTGTTTTATAGGTAATTCAATCAGACATTTTTCACATTCAATAAATTGAGAATTTATATGCTTATCATCAATATTATAGTGCCTTCGATGTGTAGACAGGTATCGTCGTACTGTAAAGTAAAAAAACAATATTGTGAGCTTAAAATGAATATTTTTAATTGTACCAAGTAGATATATGATATATAAATATATGATTACATGAGGTACTTATTTAATATTTGTATACTCTAAATAGTTAAGTAAAAGTAAGTAAAAGATACATTAATTACAAGCTAAAAAGTTTACATAAAATAACAGAACCGTGTCCTAAATACAAACACCTAAGCTATACGCCGCTAGTAATAGTTACTAACAAAATCTAGAGGACAGCGTTTAAACTCTCCTCTAGTTTCATTAATAAATTGTTTTAACCGATCCCATGCCGGCGTTCTATCGTCGGTACGATTTTTAACTGTTATTATCGCATGTCGCCAACGGTTGATAGATGAAACGCGTTCTATTTCTTCGACGTTATAAATTTTTAACTCCACGTAATATTACCTCGTTTTAGTCTCGTCGCTTTGCCTGCTTAATCCGTTGGCGACTCTACGAGTAAAATAGAAGTAAATTGGCGGTATTTTTTTACCCTGTGCGGCTACAACAGATTCCTCTTGTTCGTCACTGCAAGCACTGATCGGTTTAACGATCGTCTTCTTCTTCTTCTGCTTGGGTTTTTCGTGAGACGGTTCACCCCCCGCTGGTCTCTTCTCTCGCCGAGTAGTTGATGATGGCGGTGACGAACCTCTTGATTTTTTAGACTGGACCTGATGTTCAACTTCGTCCTCAGAGGATGATGAAATGTCTCGCTATTTGCTTTGACCTAAAAAGATACAAAAATAAACATGATTAAACTTATTTTATAATTAAGAAATAGCATAGAAAATACATTATCTGAGCTACCTAAAAAAATTATAACATACTTATCACTACATAGTATAAAACAAAGTCGCTTCCCGCTGTCTGTCCCTATGTATGCTTAGATCTTTAAAATTAGGCAACGGATTTTGATGCGGTTTTTTTTAATAGATAGAGTAATTCAAGAGGAAGGTTTATATGTATAATACATGCATAATATAGTAGAGAAACACTGATAATCTTAGAGTTTTTTATGTAAGGTCGTAAATAAACACACTTTTTTGCGCTTACATTGCAAACGCTGGCTGAACCCTACGAGATAGATCAAAGTAATGTACTACAGTATTGTACACCTTAAAAAGGTCTACAAAAAAGTCCGCGATGGTATATGTCTATCTCTTGAGGATAACCCACAATAACCATTTTTATCCTTTATTTATTACTTATTAACGAAAAAGCGATTTTAAGCAATACAGCATTAATCCTTATGCAATTAAGTACCTTAAATACATTGTGCATGTAATAAAGATCAATATGGCCCTTTACAGCATGTAATTTAAATGAATATTTTCAAAGATATTACAGATTTAAAATGCAGGGACATAGCGGTTGCGGCGGTACCGGTCGAGGGGCCGGGGAGCGCGTGCCTATACCAAATAGTGCGTCGAAGGCCGCGCTTCGCCCTACAACACTTTATGATTATGTAGTATATTTAGTATCAGCAATGCACCCGTGCAAAGCCGGGGCGGGTCGCTAGTGTCCTTATAAATTGAGAGAAAACGTTAAATGATATGAGGATATAAACATGAATGTGAAAAAGTTAACTTAGTTGAATAGATTGAATGAATTAAATAGATGAGTTTTATACTGAATAGAGAAATTTACTAAAGTGAGACATGACAGAAAAAGAACAGATCAAAAGACAACTAGAGACTTAGAGCTGCTTTTTCTTTCACTGATTCACCTCCCGCTGATTGTGGTTTCTTCTCTCGCCGAGTGGACGATGATGACGGTGACGAACCCCTAGATTTTTTAGGCTGGACCTGCTGCTCAACTTCATCCTCAGAGTAGAAAAGATGGCTCGCTAATTGCTTTGACCTAAAAAAGATACAAAAATAAAAACGATTAAACATATTCATAATTAAGAAATAGCGAGCTGTTATAATTATAACATACTTAAGTGCTTACAAATTGGAAGAATTGTATTAACAACAAAACAAAATCGGTAACACATTGTTACATACAGAGTGTATGCCTATCAATTTAAATAAATACAGTAGTACAATAAAGGCCGGCGCTCACTGACGGAATGGCACGGCATGGCACGGCAGGTTGTGCAGTGGCATCCCGCGGCGTGCTGCAGCATCCCGCGGCGTTCCGTGGCATGCCGTGGCATCCTGCTGAAAGCCCAGCCACTCTGGCATCCATCAGTTTTGCTCCGCGCGTATTCGAAGTTGGTTGTGTCGCATAGTGTGCAACATTTCACACCTTGATAAGAATAGTGACACTAACCAAAAAACCATTTTTTTCAGTAGAAGCATTTAAAGTTTAACAAACAGTAATTATGAGTTTTGCACCAGAAAGTATAAAAAATCGATATCATGTTAGATTTTTATTGTAGAGAACATTAAACACGACTGTAATGTATTTTTATTTTTTTTTGAAAAAGTATTTTTGAATAACAGATTTTTTCAAAAAACCTTTTTAGTGACGTTATACCATTAATGAAAATGATTAACATTTCCTACTTCATGACAACCAACCGACACAATAACAATACATAAAATTTAATTTTGTAAAGAATAAACTGTTTTTATTTATAAAATAAATTTATTTTAAAGTTTAATACAAATTACTTAAACATTAACTTGTTTGCGATGGCAACAGCTAGGATAATCACATTTTTATAAATATTTTCAGACTTTAATTTTTGTTACAAAACTCCAACAAACTTAGGTGATAAAAATGAACATAAAAATTGTATTAACAGGTCATGTTAAAGATAAACACTAAAATTAAGGGTCGTGTTTTATATGTAAAAGGCTTTTTTGCATCAAATAGCCCGGAAAATAAAGTAGGTAGGTCTAAAAACAAAATAACTATCAAAATAGTAAAAAAGTTAGTAAGAATAACACAATCATTGTGTAATTACTAAATATAAATTGTACTTAACTAATTGAGATCAAGAATATTACTTTATCACAATAATTAAACTTATTCTTAAAGGATTCTATCAAAATAGGAAGAAACGTAATAATTAGGAATAAGATTTTGATCAATCAACGATTTGATGTCGTTTTTCTTCCTTTCAGCCAAAGAAAGCTTAGCTGTATAAAGAGGCATCAACAGATTGTTGGCATTAGGAACTTGGTTCCTATTACCTGCCTGTTGCCTACGAGTAGCTACCCTATTAGCTTCTAGCCTAATCTCTTTAACCTTTTCGCCGCCCAGCTATACTAAACACGATGTGTCGCCGTACGCCAACGTATAAATGTATAATAAATGTATAGTACGAAAGTAGGGATGGCGGTAACATCATGTCGATAATGAAAAAAAATATGTGTAAATTTAAATTGGTACTCAAATTTACAATTAAAAATACAAACTGTTAAATTATAATGGTAATTTGTTTTATTTTATGAACATTTATACTAAGAAAAATGGGTATCCGTTATCGGAGATGAAGATACATGCATAGAGTTGCTAGAGATAATAATAATAATTCGTAACATTAGCCACTTCACTATTCATTTCATAACGTAGTCTGTTTACTTCATATCAAGTCATTGGCGTTCATAGCACGATACATTTCGTAAGGAATAGAGTTGTCTATGCTTTTCTTTCTTTCTATCGAGTTTGGTTTGCTTTTGGTTTTAGTTTACATTTAAAATCTAACGTCAGGTCACGATCAGGAACATTGTTTGTAGTGATTAAAAGTGGCAACATATGTGTAGTTTTGGAAATGGATGGTAAGTAACTATTTTAATACAGATGTACTAAACTTTAATAGCTTATTTTTCATTTAATGCAAATGAAAAACTGGCACGTTTGATGGATATTAGGTAGTCATAAAATACCTATTCGTTGCGGCTCTCGGTTTCGCAAACTTTTAGCTGTGTCGGCGAACAAATATAGACCTGAGTCGATCACAAATTTTTCGCGACCCAAACAGTTTGTAATCGAATCAAAATGACTCAATCATTTGGATATTTCATAATCATGAAAATAATTATAGGTATAGGCCGCGCGATTAATTATGAGCGCTGGACGAAAGTAGAGGGGGATGCGCAGTAGCGATTTTATACTAAGAATCGCTACTGCGCATACCCCCTCTACAATTTAGTTCATCAGCGAGGGCTCGTCGCTCGTGACTCGTCGCGCGACCTATACCATTCTCGATCACTGCACACGGCAACGCCGCGACTTTATCTTTGGCGCGCTCTATAGGCACGTTTTTCTTATTTTAGATTCAAATAAAAAACGAAAGTATGTTCCGGAGACGGCCGATTTTGATGAAGACCGGACCCAATGTTCGGACGACAATGATATTTTCGATTCCAAAATGTATTCACAACCCTTGGATGACCAACAAGAAGATGAAAATAAAAATAAGGACAGCAGTACTTACACAGAAAAGAACAGCCTATCTACACTTAGCGTCGTAGATTTGCATGGGAGTCAGTATTTCGGCAAATTGGTGTCAAATGAGTTACTAAGATTTGACACAAAAAAAAGATATGAAATTATGCAGAAAATTTTAGAGGTTTTCCATAAAGAAAAATGAAAACTGAAAAATGATTAAACTGTGATTATTCCAATTAAGCGAATATTTGATTGAACTGTGATTATTCTAATTAAGTTAATTTGTAAGTGCACAAATAGTAACAGAAATATATATATGCAGAAAATATTAGATTTACTTAATAAAAATAATACTTTAGAAATGCCAAATACAACTTAGGTAGAGAAGTGAGAAGAGTTAAATAAATACAGGTTTTAAAACTGAACTTACTCTTTTATTTTTGACAAAATAAAATCAACTTTTCAATAGGTAGTAAAACATAATCTCAACTTAATAATAAATGTATATATTGCTTTAGCTTATATAATAAATAAGTAGGTACAATATAAATCACTTTTTTTATAGTACCTACCACATATTTTTTTAACCTTTTGACCGCCAGAGCATAAACGCTTCGCTGTGCCCTCCACGCCAAGCCACAAATTCAACGAAATAACCCTGAAAATATTAGGGATTCCAAAATGTTATCGATAAACCAAAGTGAGTAATAATTTTCGTCTGAATTTTTTTTGAATAAACTGCTTATAACATAAAAAGAATCTTTATTTAACCTAATCTCCCACTGTAATAAACTTAAGACCACATTAATAGCAACTATCAATAAAATATCAACCTTTTGAGACACAAAAATACATATAAAATTGCAGCAAGTTACAGCACTATTATCTATCAGTTACGCGCCATTGGCATGTATACATGCCAATGGCGCGGGCAACTATCCATTTTTTTTTAATCTCTCGTTTATGATTAGGGATGTAGCTGAATAATGTAACTTATCGAGTTCATTTATGTATTAGGTAATCAAATTTGAAAACTGCTAAATAGGTACAGATTTTAGTGATATTATTTATACACTTTCATATTCTTAAAATAGTTGCCTTGTATTTGTAAAATGTCACATGAAACTTAAAAATATAAAAAAATCAACAATCGTATTTATTTATTATGCTCATTAACAGCCTTGTAATTGAAAAAGGTTACATGAAACTTAAAAATATAAAAAAATCAACAATCGTATTTATTTATTATGCTCATTAACAGCCTTGTAATTGAAAAAGGTTACGTGAAACTTAAAAATATATAAAAATCAACAATTGTACCTATAAAACATTATGCTCACTAACAGTCTTGTAATTGTAAAATTTAAAACTAAATTGTATATTATCTATAATTATTATCAATAACAAAAATTTCTGATGTTGATAGTAACCTACAAAAATATTTTATAATTATCCACTATGCTGGGCTGTGATATTTTTGAAAGCAGGGTGCAGCACACAAATATACATTACATATGCTGCACATATATCGCGTCATCTTGCGTCTTTTTTCATTTGCACATGATTTACATCTTAGGTATTTTCCCATGATTGTGGGCATATGGTCTTTTGAGTTACCTGGTAATATACGCAAGGGATTTCTCGCACTTTCCCTATTTCGAATGGGTCTCTCTAAAACATTGCTATTGTGATAACGTTCTATTATTTGCCGAGTTACGCACAACTGAAATTCGGCAAATTTTAAATTTGGAGTACCGTTTATCTTTTTAAAACAATAATATGCATTTAAAACGTGCATATCGAATATGTGGAAAAATAGCTTCTTGTACCATTTTATGGTTTTTCGTATACACTGTAGAGATGATAGCAACATATCTGCAGTGTCAACACTTCCCATATTTTTAGAATAATCTAAAACGGCTTTAGGCTTGATTACTGGCAATCCCGTACTTCTACAGGTTCTTGCCGATGGTTCCATGTCATTATCATGTATGGTTGTTAGCATGTATATATATTTCTTGTCCTTCCATTTACAAGCCATAAGGGGACCAGAAAACTGAGTTTCCATTTCATGTAAATTTAGTTTTCTACCTAAATTGGGCATACCTTTTCTATTTTTTTTTACGGTGCCGCAAGCATAAATTTGATTATTATATAAATATTTAAATAATAAGGGACTTGTGTACCAATTGTCCACATACAAATGACGATTTGAGCCAAAAAAATCTTTCAATAAAGTGGAAACAACAGCTCCCCCAACGCCTAAATTAGCTGGATCATTTATATCTGTATTTGCACCGCAATAAACTATAAAATCTATAATTACTCCGGAATCTACATCACACAAAACGAACAATTTAATTCCAAATCGATTTCTTTTTTTTGGCATATATTGTTTTATTGATAAGCGACCCTTGAATGGCACAATGCTTTCATCAATGCATACATTTCTATGTGGTGTAATAACATTTCTAAATTTTTCCCTCGCGTGAGTTATACATGATTGTATTTTCGACAAAATATAATTCTCTTCATTTGGTCGGGAAAAATGTAACATCCCAAGAATTGTACAAAATCTATTTCTTGACATTAATTTTGAAAATATAGGAGAACTCAATAATATATCGGTAGACCAGTGTTCTTCTATAGATAAATGGCGGTTTCTGGTCATCAGCATCATAATTACAAAAAATATGTACATTTCTGGGACAGTTACATCATACCATGCACGTAATCGTGAATGCATTCGCAAATCAACATTTAAAACAAAATAATTGTGGAATTTGTTTGTCATTTCAACTATAAATGACACGAAATCAGAGTCCATAAAATGCTGAAATATATCTAACTCCGTAACAATTTCAGCTGGGGTGAAATGTATACCACAGGGAAACTCGTCAAAAGCAGCAACTTCGGGTGTACGTCGTTCAGCAGTCCACTCAAAAACCTGCTCTGTCTCAGAATTTCTGTTATGACGAGCTTGTCCAGATGTTGAAGGCGTATCTTCAGGCAATTCTTGATGCTCATCAGCAGTCGTCGGCTGTAAAATAATAAATGTTTTTTATTTAACTTTAAACTTATAAGAAATAAAAAATCGATTAAAAACACCCTGCGTAAAAATACTAAAAAGCTAAAAAGCTAAAAAAGGTTCATTATTAAAACAAAATCTAAACTGGTAATACTGAAACAAAAGTGTCAATTTTATTCACCATAATATTATCGTTAGATGTTATGTTACATGGTATTTGTTATTTCGGTTTTAAGTCCAAGCATAAAGAAAGAAAGAAAGTTGCAAATATTTATATAGTCGAAGGTCAACTGTTTGACCCAAACGTATTAAGTTACCTATTGACTACAATACAAGTAAGTATAATCTTGAATATTATTATGTATAAATATTTAATAATTATTAATATTATTATCATTTCCTTTATTTATTTATTTTATAATTTTTATTACTTATTGAAGATGATATTAGGATTAGCCTTTAACTTTAAAAGTATAATTTAAGTCAGATACAAGATAGTTTTGAACGTCAAAAAAGTAACGAACATTTACGTGTTGGACCTATTTTTAAATACTTTGTGATTAAAATTAATTTGTTTTACTTAATTACAAAGTGTTTTATGTGATATGATAAAATTGAAAAACTTTTTATAATATCACTGTTTCTTTCATTTTCATTCCAATCAAATGAATTTCAGCTTTATTACAAAGTAATAAGATTGAATTTTTCGAGTATAGTCAGGTACCTTCCTACTTATCTCATCAATTTGTTTAATTTCAGGTGTAAAAACATGTCTTCCAAACGACCAGGATCCCCGTCCATACTGAGTGGATTTTTAAAGATGAGGTGTGTAGAAAAATCCGGTCAAACTAAAAAAGAAGCTGCTACACAAACGCTCGTCGAGCCGTATGTTGGCCGTTTGGGCGGTAATATATATTATGCTTCGGAAATGTTACCAAAGCTAGAATATGAAAACGAACCTTCCGATGAACGGAATAAAAATTTTTCAAGATTAATAGCTTTCGAATTAGAGAGAGTGCCAGAAGATAAAAGGAGCAATTTATATGGTCATATTCTCAATTTAATTAGAATATATAGAGGGGATTCCGATTTGTCGGAAAGCATTGATGTAATACCAGAATGTTCCTCGGACACCCCAGTAGCATTAAATATAAAAGTCAAGAAAATTGATTAAATAATTTTTCTATTACGTACCTATCAATTTTCTTGTAGCGAATTGTATCGATAAATTAATGTGATGACAAGTAGGCACAGGTTCCTACATAATTATACAGGCCGCTGGCCAGCAAGCCGGCAAACTTATAGGTCGCAGTAGTTTAGTTGTGTATGTTGTCTATTGTCTCAACACACTGGCACAGTATAATAATAGTATTACATACAGTAACGTGACTGGGCCTTGGTCGAGAGTTATTTACCTACAGCCGCGGAGTACGTAAACACGCGAAAGGGCTGCGAACGCGGCCGAGCTTAGCCGAATGGTGGCACGCGGCGCGCAGCTCAAACAGGTCGTAACACGTATCGTTGATACCGTCGTAAGGGCTAAAGGTGGTGATAGTGTTATTTATACTTACGTATTGTACATAAATTGTGAATAAGTAGGTTTCAAAAGTGTATTTATTATGTTAGATTATGCTAATAGTATAATGCTAGTACTAATAGGTAGGTACTATGTGCCTGTTCAGATAAAGAATGGGACTGGGATTGAACTAAAAGCCTTTATATGTAGGAACCTGTGCCTACCTACTTGTCATCACATTAATTTATCGATATTAATATAATTGATTTTATGTGATTATTTTGTTTATGATTAGGTGCCTATTTATTGATTATTGTTTTACATTTGTTGATTATTGAATATGTTAATTATTAAATTAGTTGATTAGTACTTAAGAGAATTTTTAAATTTGTTCATTAGATACGTAATAATAATATAATAGCAAGTAGGAACAGGTATATACATAGTTCGGCGTGCAAGTTAACTTGTTATTGGTACCTAGATGTTAATTATGTCAACCATGTCCAAAAATGATACTTTTTAAATAATAATAAGTACTATGTAAATATCTGTGGTGTTTCCTTTATTTAATCCTAAAATGACAACTAAATCATAATAGGCAATATTATATATAAACGCGAAAGTTTGTTACCTACGCGTACGCTTCCACGCGAAAACCAGGTACCTACCGAAATTTAAATGAAACTTAAATAATTAAGCAGTAGGTAACATAGCATAATTATTAAGAGAATGACATTATAAATCTATATACCTACCAAAGTTGTGCACTAAGTATATACCTAATTATTTAAACTCGTCATATTAAAATGAGTCGTCTTTATATGAGTACATATAAACTTACATCATACCTACTTGTATCTATATATTTACCCTAGACTGTACTCGTACTTACTATTAAAACATCTGACATTAAATTAGAATTAACTTACCCCAAAATCATTTTCATTCATTGATTCCGAATCAGAAAACTCATCATCTTCAGTGCCTTCTAGAATGCGCAATAGTTCTTCTGTACTATAAACCTCTTCACTCGCCATTTTTGCAATTATAATGTAGGTACTCGATAAAATATTTTTTGCAACTTCCCCGCATTTAAAAACACGGCACGCGCTTACGACGTCACGAGTCCGACATCTATACATGTCAATGGCGCAGAAGGGATTGCATATCGGTAGTATGCTAGGGATGCGCATGATTGGCGAAAAGGGAATGTCGATAATATTGAAAATATAGTAAATATGCTATTATACCCAAGAATTTTTCAGTTTAAAATATAGTATATTTACCTTTTTTCTCAGAGACTAAGGTTATATATATACTTTTTAATAGTTATTACAAAAAATAAGCGAGTCATTAAGCTGAAGTTTTAATATTACTTGAATTACACTACATCACTAGTAGGCATGTATACATGCCATTGGCGCGAGAGAACATGCTTTTTTAGCCGATATTTAAGTTGTTTTTATCAATCAAATATTAGAATAACTATATTGCAATTTTGTTCACTGTGTACAATTATGTAATAACTGGGTATTCAGTTCTTAAGATACAACAATAAAACACGTGAAAGTAATGATTTAATGTGTTTATTTTGTTTTTCTCTGTGATCTGTTTCTTGGCATCTATAGATGTCGGTGGCGCACAGGGCACGCTTGCGCATGACATCTATTCATGCCATTGGCGTTCAAAAGGTTAACAAAGATTGACTCATTTGAAAACATTATTCTAAAATCACAGATTGATTCGTATCAAAACAATATTCTAAAATCACAGATTGACTCATATGAAGACATTATTTTAAAATCACATATTGACTCATTTGAAAACATTATTCTAAAATCACAGATTGATTCGTATCAAAACAATATTCTGAAATCACAGATTGGTTTCATTTATAGGTACTAGGTAATTTACCTTTTAAAAATTATTCTTACATCAAGTGATAGTTATGAAAACATGGGGCAGCACACAAGTAGACGTTGCAAATACGACACATGAATCGAGTTTGTTTTCTAACCTTTTGTTTGGCACATTCTTTACAGTTTCGGTATTGGGGTTTAATTTCGGGCATATGTTCTACCGTGTTACCGGGCAGTATTCTTAATGGGTTATTTACATTACTCCGCGGTATTTGTGGGTGTATCAGAGCCAGTGGGTTGTACTTTTGAATTATTTGTCGAATAATATTTAATTGAAAATCTGCTATTGCCGCTTTCGTATCATTTTTTATTACTTTATATGTGTTAAAAGAATTTAGTAAATGCATGTCTACAATGTGAAAGAATAGCTTTTTGTACCATTTCAAAGATTTTCTAATACACTGCACAGAACTTAACATCATATCAGCTGTATCAACACTCCCCATATTGCTGCTATAGTCTAGAACGGCTTTTGGTTTCATAACTGGCAAACCAGTACTGCGGTCCTCTTTCAAAGACGGGTGCATTGTTTTGTCATGAATAGTAGTTAATAAATGTATATCTTTTTTATCGTGCCACTTGATAGCCGTTAGCGGTGGAAGAGACTTCGAAATAATTTCTCCTCTTTTTAATTTTTGAGTCATTGATGGCATTCCCGCTCTATTTTTCTTCACAGTACCACATGCATAAATATTATTTTCATGCAAATATCGCAATAATTTAGGACTCGTGTACCAATTATCTATGTACAAATGTCTATATGACCCAAAAAAGTCTTGAATCAGTGTAACAACCACTGCACCACCAACACCCAAATTAGCCGGGTCCACGATAGCGGTTGTAGCACCACAATACACAATAAAATCTAAAATTATGCCAGTGGTCACGTCGCACAGGACAAATAATTTAATGCCGAATCGGTTTCGTTTTTTCGGGAGATATTGTTTCATTGAAAGTCTCCCTTTAAATGGGACTATGCTCTCGTCTACACACACATTTTTGTAGGGTGTTAATAATTGTTTATATTTTTGGCGGGCATGATTAATCACTAGATCTATTTTCTGCAATTTTAAATTTGGATTTTTTTGAAAAGGATTACAAAAATATAACATACCTAAAATATTAACAAATCGATTTCTTGGCATGAGGCTGCCAAATATTGGTGACAATAATAATGGATCTGTAGACCAGTGCTCTTCGATGGTCAAATGTTTGTTTCGCGACATCAACATCACTATTGAAATAAAAATGTAAAACTCAGGAACGGTTATGTCGTGCCATCTGTGCAATCTAGAGTGGGCAGACAAAGGCACATTTAGCAAAAAATAATTATGATATTGATTTATACAGGTAATAATTTGCGTGACTAGTTCATTATCTAAAAATTGTTGAAATATGTCTAATTGTATAAAATTTCCATTATTAAAATGTATGTTGAGCCCAGACGCGAAATCATCGAATGGTTCTATTTTTGGGTTATATGGAGTTGAAGACCATTGTTCTTGCTGCACGGTTATTGGACTTGTTGCTATAGCTTGTTGCAATGTCGAAGCGTTGTTAGATTGTGCCTGGAAATAAAAATGAATTACATCCTATTATTGACTGCCTCCGTTGCGTATAGTCTATTTCACATAGGATGGGTACGGTGACACATATATATAGTGGGTGATGAGCCGACAGCGAAGCGTGAGGTCGTGGGTTCGATTCCCACCCAGGACAAATATTTGTGTGATGAGCTTGAATATTTGTTCTGTGTCTGGGTGTAATTTATCTATAATATGTAGGTATGTATTTCCACATATATAAGTATGTTTATCAACTGTATAAATAAATAATAATATGTGCATATATGTGCCTGACGAGGCCCAAACGAAATAAAACATAGCGACGCCCCCACCGAATATAATACTAAAGTCATCTTAAAAAAAAATACAGTTTTTAATACGTATATCAAATCTACGAACTTAGATACACCTCCTGTTTTTTATTCATATCTATTAATCTTATTATTGGTTGTCATGTTATTGAAAAATATTTTTATTCGGCAGAATTCAAACAACAGCTAAGTATATACACGAATAAACTTGTAATACTTCGTTACCAAACAGCGCATTCCAGAATTATCCAGTAATAAGCTAAAGCAATAATATTCTAGTATTGCATACAACTGTAGGTATTCGCTATGTCAAGCATTTTGTCAGGCTACCGTCTGCCGACCACCAATTTACTTGCGCGGGAAATCACTTGGTGCGGCGCTCGGCCGTTTGAACAAAAGTACCTACGCGCGTCGTAATTCCTTGCAGGTAGCAACGTGTCCAGTTCGTGCTAAAAAACTGTAATAATCCTAACACGCCATTGACAATAAATAGGAGGCAAAACATGAGCTAAATAAGAAAGAAGGACCTGTAAAAAAATCTAGAAAGTACTGTTGAAACAATAGACAGAAATTATGCTAGAAAGAAGACTAAGCAAGTGAATACTTATTGCCCAATGAACTGAAATGAACTTAATGAACCAAAAATTTGCCTATCTTGTTTCACCCGAGGTACATAAAATAATTAACTTTTCCTTGGCCTCTCTGTCTGATACATTACCTACTTTTTATTACAATTTTTCTAAGCTGTATAAGACATTCATAGGTAAATGAAGCACATAAACTTACCTCATTATCGTCCTCTTCTAATGTGCTTTCCCATTCAACATCAAAGTCGGAATCAGGTTCCACACCTTGTAACAGCCGCAACAACTCATCCGAATCATATTCGGTCATTTTGCACTGCACTGGGAAAGAAAAATGTGCGTGCACGCGTCGCCCGGCACTATGACACAATGACCTTGACGCCTAAGCGCTTACGACGTCACAGGTTTACTTCTATTGAAGTTGACGGCGCTAGTGTCACTCGACATCTTGCCATTACGTAGAGATGGGTCTAGCAATATCGAAAACCCTCAGTACATAATAATTAATTTTAATGAAATGATTTGATAGGTAGATGTACATTAATTTTGAAACGCATTGTAATACGTTATTTACTGACCGGAATTTATTTTTATTCATAGAATTCAAAAAACTATTGGATGGAAAAGAAAACAAATATTATAGTAAATAAAGATTCTAATGAATGCAACTTTCGCGTCACATCACTGGCCTACTTGATATGAAGTCGTTGGCGTGCGGGATATAAAATTATTTGAAACCTTTTATGTTTTACCTTTTTAAAACAGAAAATAGTCTGTTTTGCATGAGAAAAAATAGTTCGTCGTGTCCATATTACAAAATTACAAAGAAACAAATGTTTTATGTATCGTAAATGTATTTTTTATAGTAGGTAGATACAATGAACTTCTATAGAAGTAGTGGCGTGGACGGCACGAAAATCCTGAACTTCTATAGAAGTTGTTGGCGGCGAAAAGGTTAAAATTATGTTCTAAGTAAGATTTCTTAAAAAATATTTTGACTGTAGCAGGTTTAATTCATTTCTTCTGCAATTTTCTGCCATGCGTTCCTTTTCATATGTTGATCCATGTAGAAACGGGAGGAGACATTGTACATACACTCGTACGAACGAACCAGATTCAACAGTTTCTCTTCATCCATTTTTCCGTATTTTACGTGAAGGTAATATTACTATATCGCGTACGCACGTGCTAATCACTTGCACGCTCAGTCAGTGTGAGAGACAAAAATCGCGCGCGCCAGTGCGTTTTCTCCTTCCCTTGCCCCCGCGCACCGACCGGACTGCGCCCCACCGAAATGCTGCACAAGTTTCAACCTTATTTCAACTAGCTAGCAATCATAATTCCTCGACCCCAAAGTGACCCATACGTCTCGCGGGATGCATGGCGCGCCGCGGCATCCCGTGGAATGAAAAAGCAAGACACGTCATGCCGCCGCATCCTGCGGCGTGTCGCGTCATGCCGCAGCATCCTGCGGCACGTCGCGGCATCGTGGTATCAAAATAAAGTAACATAAATTCTAAACTCATGGAAATAAGATTCAAAAAAACTTAATTAGTATTAAAATGCTTTGCCATGACACACCGTGCCGTGCCGGCAGTGGGCGCCGGCCCTTGTCGAGCCTTGCCTCCCGTGAACCGACCGAGCCCCTCCGTAAACAAATTCTTATACCTGTCAAGGAAAAGCGTTAATCTATTATTATAGTCACCATAATTAGTTTTATTTGAGTCTTTCGTAATAACATTTTTGTATATAGGAATAGAGCCATTGTCTCCCTAACAAGGAGGTGGTGCCCCCCTTTACGACAAACAATTCCTACGAAATTCCTTTTTTGGGGTAAATACCCCTCTCGTTCATTGCTGCTATATCTTTTGCAGCACTTGACTCTTTTAATTTTTATTTCTTTTTCGTTTTGTTTCCTTTAATTATTATACAATTTTATTCTTTCTTGTGCAGTGTCTTCTATGTGCCCTAGTGTCTTGATACTTACCTGGTCGGGACCAGGGGTAGCGTCGGGTCATACTTTTCCCGATCTCCCCTGATCCCGCTCTCAACCCTAAGATCCTAGCCTGTGCAGTGTGTTTTAAATACAAACTTAAGACTATGATGGGGTGGGTGAACAAGCATGGGGCAATAAGCAGTAGGCGATGGTCTAGACCAGTGTTTTTCAACCTGTGGGTCACGACCCCCTGGGGGGTCGCGAAGCTTCTGTAGGGAGGGGGGTCACCAGAGGTCGAGAAAACTAGGTACTTTATTAAAAGAAAGACAATAAAGATTATTAATATTTATTTATTTATTAAGTAAGAGAAACAAAACATAAAATCCGAAGACCCATGTTAATTAATGCGAAGGTTGTGCTTGTTTTTTATTAATTAATGTATCCCATCGTGGATCTGTATTTGCGACACATAGAATTAAATCGTTTTCCAAATTTAAGCGATTTCTTTGCTTACTCTTTATCTGGGCCATCGATGAAAATGTCAACTCGCATAAGTACGAGGTGGCAAATGGACTCAAACACTTCAAAGCCTCAATTGTCAATTCCGGGTATTCTGTTTTTCTCCTTAACCAAAAGATATCTAAATTAGAAGACTTGAATTCCAAGTGTAACATCCCATCGGCAGATAATTCTAGCAGTTTATCTTTGAGCTTATTTGGTAAATTAGCCTCATTTATAGCTGCATTTAAAAACGGATTTAAGATCCACCTCTGCCCAGTGTTCTCTGATATCTCTTGCACTGAGAAGTAATGACACAATTCTTCTTTCAAATTATCTAACAACTCTTTCATACCAGGTACATATGTCTTGATGTTTATCTCACATCCGACTTCTTCAGTAAAAGATTGTGTCGACGAAAATGAATCGAAGTTATTTTGATTTATGGACGACGACCACAAGTAAATTTTTTTTGTAAAGCCATGTATTTTGTCTTTTGCAGTGATGACATTTTCATTTCGCCCTTGAAGACTTTTATTCAAGATATTTAAATGCTCAAATAAGTCAGAAAGAAAAGCTAATTTCAAAAGAAATTCCGGGGCGCAAATGAATTCAGAGTATTCTGACTTGGCCTGCTGTAAATATATTAAAAGTTCAGCACGAAGTTCCATAACTCTTGCCAGTACTTTACCTTTTGACAACCACCTAACCTCTGTATGGTAGAGTAAATTTTGGTGGAGTGCCCCCATATCTTCACAAATAATCCGAAACAATCGTGACTGCAACGCTTTTCCTTTAATAGAATTTACAATCTTTATAATAATATTTAGAACTTGGCTGTATTCCTGTGGCAAGACTTTGGCCGCAAGAGCTTGGCGATGGAGAAAGCAATGCACCCAACAAGCGTTTGGCATCTGTTCTTTCAGCCTAGCAATAAATCCACTCTTCGCACCAGTCATCGCTTTTGCTCCGTCGCTGCAAATAGCAATGCATTTATTTGCCCAATCGATATTCATATCTTGCGTAGCTTCAAGGAACATGTTATGCAAACACTGACCTGTAGTATTTGTGGGAAGCGCTCTGCAAAATAGTATTTCTTCCTTTAATTTATCACAGGATTCAAAACGCACAAAAGCTACAAACTGCGCACATCCCGCAATGTCCGTGGATTCATCAAATTGCAAAGATACAAAAGTGCTTTCCTTTATTTTTTCTATGACTTGATCACGAACGTCAGTAGCCATATCGCTTATCCTGCGTTGAACGGTATTGTCAGAGAGAGGTATACTTTTGAGTTTTTCGACCTCTTGTTTCCCAAACATAATATCTGCTATATCTAATATAGCTGGTAAAATCAAATTTTCGGCAATAGTGTGAGGTTTTCCTGCTTTAGCCACACGAAAAGCTACTCGATAACTAGCAAGCAACGCTTTCTCATTTAGGTTGGACATTTGCACTATACCAGTTTTTTGATGTTGAAGAGCTTGCAATTTTCTCTCAAAAAATTCCACGGGCTTATTTTTTTCATTTGGATGTTTTGTGTTAAGGTGGCGTGTTAATTTCGACGGCTTCATGCTTTCTCTTGATAAAGTTTCAAAGCAAATAACGCACTGTGGTTTATTGTCAATCACAGTAAACCCGAATTTCAAATAATTGTCGTCATAAAGACGTTTTTTCTTTGTTTTACTTCCACTACTTTCACCAGAAGTTGACGGTTCTGTTGATCTTTTCAGGAATTTATCCATGTTAAATTATTACAAATCACTACAAATGCGTAATTCTTACAAATAAAAGTAAAAACAATGTCTAACGGTCGTCATACAATTAAACGTCGACGTGAATTGAGTGAGTATCGCGTCGTCCCGCGACCCCTCCCCCGCAACGCTCGTTGTGTCCCGTTCGTTCGTTCACTCTCAATTACTCGCCAGCTAGCCACCCACCACACTTGCCGGGCGGTCGGCATCGGCCTTGGTCGTACGTGCGTATGTGCGTAAATTGCTGCGACGTATTCGATGTATATAGATTTAAAATAATGTGTTTTAAGTACATACTATATTATGTACTTATATCCGAATCCTAATTATGGAGACGCATAAAAATACGTCGTATGGAACGAATATTTGTAACGCTGTAACATACACGTACATATATGATAAAAAAGCGAAGGGTCGGGGGGTCGCGAAATGTTTTTTCATACCAAGGGGGTCGCATCATGAAAAAGGTTGAAAAACACTGGTCTAGACAAAAGCAATACATTTTTTTAATAATCAAATGCTAACTATCAACAGCAATAATAATAATAGTTTAAAAACAATAATAAAACAATAATAATAAGGCAATAGCCAAAAAGCAACATAAATGAATACAATAATAATGAGGCGATAGCCAAGAATTTACATAATTTGAATTGTCCAATATTAACATTAATAAAAATAACAAATAAAACATAAATATAATAATAAACATTTGGCAATAAAATTTACAGAACTATTAATTATAATTGGCAGCTCACAATGGCACTACGCTACTGTCGAACCATTTGCCTTAGCGGCCACTCTAAAAACTCTCTCACAGTAACTTAGTTAAATATCGTCGTCGTCCCGGAACGCCATGCCTAACGAAACCCGGCTCAGGGAGAGGTCAATTTGGTGCTCGCAGTCGTATCTGAGGGACGCAAACCGTGGGCACTCCAAAAGGACGTGCTCCACCGTCTCCTCAGTCACGCCGTCGCACGCACAGAATGGATCCTCAGAGAGCCGGAACCTATGTAGGTAAGCTCTGATCCCCCCCCGTGTCCCGTGAGGAATTGAGGTTGTAGTGGTGGGCCCCCTGAAAGACCTTGGCAGCCAGGCGCACGTCGTTGCAGAATAGTTTCGTGACCGTCCCCGTGGCGGAGGCTGTGACTTGCTGTTGCCATTTTTGTAGAGTCCCTGATGAGGCGCTTGGCGTAGGACAGAGGGAAACTGGTACACTGGAGCCCGCTTGTCGTGGAGAGCACCCCGGTTTGCGAGCTCGTCGGCGCGCTCGTTGCCTGGGAGCCCGGCGTGCGCTTTTATCAAGGCCCACCGGACGACACTCCCCTGGGTTTCGACAGCCGTGAGTTCGCGCCTGATGCTTCTAGTGAGGGGGTGAAGGGCGCCCGGATCCCTGATGCTCTCCAACGCTGACCTGGAGTCGCTGAGGATGTAAGCCCTCTTCCAGTTCGGCCTCTTCTGCACCATCTGCAGTCCCCTCAGGATCGCCGAAACTCTGCCTGGAACACGCTGCAGTAGTCCGCGAGACGAAAGCTGCAGCGACAAATCTCCTCCTGGTCCTTCCAAAAGGTCGTCGCCGCCCCAACTTTCCCCTCCAGCTTGCTGCCATCGGTGTAAACGTGCACCCACCCCTCTTCCAATTCCGGCGAGGTCCTCCTCAGATGTGATTAGTTGGAAGGGGACAGGCGCCCGCAGGGCAGGATGTGGTAGAGTGAAGGGTCTCGCGTTCTTCTCCACCGTTCTCCCAGGCAGCTCCCTCAGCGGTTTTCCTCTCTTCACCTCGTACAGTGCCTTTGCCTCGGCAGCGCGCAGGTCCAAGGGCAATATGCCGGACAACAGCGCCGCTGAGGTCATTGATGTAGTCCTATGGGCTTTTGAAACCATTATCGCGAACAGCCGCGTGATGCTGTTTAATCTAGCCACGATGCCCTTCTTCTGTGCCGCATCTGCCCATGCAGCAGCTGCGTAAAGCATCGTGGGCTCCACGACTGCCGCGTAGATGGTCCCAGTGATTTCCGAGTTAAGACCCCAGCTGGCACTCGCTGTCCGGGACACCGACCTGTAGAGGCTGATGAATTTAAATACAAAATTAGAATTTTTTAAATATTTGTTACTAAACAGTCTATCGTAAGTTTTTTTACTGATACAGAATACTAGCGAACCTGTGTCAATCTCCATGGGCATACAATATTTGTTTTAGTATAATGCAGTTTGCATCGGTCAGAATATACAATGTTATACCATATTTATGGCTCTTATTTGTTATGTTTTGTCTGAATATTAGTCGACAGCGCAGTGGCGTGCATTGGTTTTTTAAACAGGTAGGCAGACTTTTATCAAATGGATAAATTTATGCGATAAAGAGAAGTTCCACAAAAAATAACGAAATAAATGTAATATTTTGTTTTCTACTCACTTTTTGACTTAGTCGGTGGCAGCGAACATTTTCGTAAGGCAGATTTTTTCCACCACAAATATCTCAAAAATTAATGATATATATTAAACACTATATGAATATATAATGAATAAAACATGTAATTTTTTTGATATCTGTAGTGGCTTTAATACAAGCCTTATTTAATAAGTATAAAATAAGATCGACACGTCTGTCTTTTTGAAGATATATCTAAAACGTCTTGATAAAACGTTCCAGATCGTTTTTAACTTAATAAAACACCCTTTTCGATTGAAATGAGCGAAAGATCGGTTAGGCGCTTTTGACCTTGAGTGTTTCGTAAGTAAGTGTGTATGCGTTTTAAACATGAAAAGGATCTTTCGGCAGATAAACTAGTAACTGGTATTGTGACTATTAATTTAGCTAAACGCATGACCTCGGGAAAAAGTAGGTACAAATTATTATTTGACAAATGGTCTATTACTTGTAAAGGATTCAATTCTCTAAATTCGTTACTCTCGTAAAAAACATTTAAGCTCATTACGCAATCGATCGAAATTAAAATTAAATGAACTATAGCGTTTTTGAAAATCATTAAAAGAAATTTGAGGAATATGTTGCGTAATTTTCCTTTGAAAGTAACTGTAAAAATGTAAGACTTTTAATATTGCTAAATCTATTGCCGGACTCCATTAGAATGTTGTCAATTACATCTCTTAAAATGCGTCTGTAATGAGTTTTCATGTCATAAATGTTACGTTTTCGTTTGGGTGGGCCGCACTTTGTTTTTGCGTGTTCAAAGAGTGAATCGAAATTGTCAATAAATTGGTCTAGAAATTTTTCAAAAGAAGTTATCTCTTTCATGCAAGTATTTATATCGAAAGTTTGTTTCTGCAAAGAGTTGTAAAGAAAATCAGATTTTTCAAAAATTTCACTAAATACTTTTAATAAAAAAATAAATTCAAAGTCTTTAAGAGAAAATAAAAATGTAGTGGCTAGAGTCAAAGTTTCCCCATCCCATGAATCGGAATCATTAATAATTTTATCAAAAACTTGCGTCAAATGATCGACTTCATGTAAAATAACATTGACGGATCGAGAATTATACGTCCAACGAGTTGGAGAAGCGCGAGGGATGTGTTTCGCATCATTGCTAGAATCGTAAAAAGCTAATCTTTTTGTACTATTATTAAAAAAGTTACTCAATGACTTAATAACACAAAAAAAAAACGTTTAGTTTCACTAATCCTTTCGCAAGATTTCGACATTGTTTTCGAACTAGACCTTGCACACCGTTAGCGCCAGACTCATGTCTGGCGCTAACGGTGTGCATTAGCTCCATCGTACGTTTGTGCGACTAATTTGGAAAAACAATCGTAACTTTCTAAAGTATCTAAAACTATCTTACTAAGCGTTTGAGCTGATCGGTCGGAGGCCGGAGCTAACATCGATAAACCTATCTACTATTTCATGATTATTAAAATAACGCAAAATTGGCGTTTCATCAATCATAACCGCTACAAAATCGGTTTTACTAATTTGTAATTTAATATTTCTAATAATGACTAAAGAAATGGATGGTATGAGCTCGTTTTGTGTTCTATTTGAAAGGCCAGTAAAAGCATTTGAAGAAGTTTGAAGATGGTTTTCAAAAACGCCATCATATTTAGCTAATAATTCTATTGTTTCCACGAAATCACCTTTATTTAGAGACAATTCCGATTCATCATGCGCTCTAAAAGGTAGCTCCTGTTTACCCAAAAAACACGTAACATATTCTATTAATCGGAAAAAAATATTTCTATTGCGGTCGACTTTTGCGTTATGACGCTCGATGTCGCCTTTTAACTGAACGCTGCCCATTTCAATACGAGTTTTACCAAAAGAAATCATGGCCATACATGCAAGATTTGATGCCAGATTGGTCATGCTTTTTAGCCAGACTTATAAAATTGTTAAGGTCACCGAAACCCGAATCATTCCACACACATTTCGTCTTACCGAACAAGAGACAAGGATAACAGAATAAAAGATTTGAGTGGCGGCACCCAGCAAGCCAGGTGTAATTATCATAATATTTAGAGTTAAAACGTCTAACAATTTTACCTTTTCTTTGAGTTAATGAAAGTTCGGGTGTTGGTCTACAGAAAGAAACTATTTTTGTTATGTCAACAAATGAAAACTGTGAAAATGGATTTGCACGTAATTTATTGAGACAGATAGCATTTTCGCTACAAACTACGCATTGCAATTGCTCCATAATTATAACAGACACAACAATTCCTATTTATAACACTTCACAAAACCACAATAAAACACAAATCGGCTTCAGCAGCCGGGTCTCCTCACTCTGCGGCGCCAGGTTGATTCGTCCTGGGTTGTCGGTTTTGGCAATTGGGCTTTCTTAAGGTCTCTTTCGATGTTTGACCACCAGGTCGATGGCCTCTACCTTTCTTTTGTTCTGGCAGGCTTAATGCGATTTTTACAATATGGTCTTCTTCCCGTCTCATGATATGGCCATACCATCTAAGGCGATTTTCCGTCATTTTGCCTGTGATTGGTGCGACTTTAAAGCTCCCCCGTATGTGTTCATTCCGAACTCTGTCCATCCTGGTCACCCCACCCGCCCAGCGCAACATCTTCATTTCGTTTACATGTGCCATTTGTTCATGCGTTTTCTTGACTGTCCAGCATTCGGAACCGTACAGTAAGGCTGGTCTGACGGCTGTCTTATATACTTTACCCTTTGTTTTTATGGGCATACGGGGATCACACAGAGCTCCTGTCAACGACCGCCATTTCTGCCACGCTACGTTTACACGGTGCGTAACATCGGCCTCCACATTGGCATCCGGCGTGAGCATAGATCCCAGATATTTGAACTTGTTCACAGTGGGGATACGTACGAGGACTTGCATTTCCACTAAAGGGGCATTTCATGTACTCCGTCTTACTTCTGCTCACTCGAAGTCCGCACTTCTCTAAAGAGTGTGTCCACGTATTTAAAATTTCTTGCAGGTCTTTTGCAATACTTGCCGCCAGTACTATATCGTCGGCATACAGTATGGTCCAAGGTAAAGGTGCTGGAATATGGTTTGTTAGATAGTCCATTACTAGGTTAAATAAAAGTTTGGTTAGAAGTTTTACTGCCTGTAATTTAATGATTATGTATGATGAGTGTTGTTATATTAAAAGAAGATAGTTAGGGGTTTTTGGAGGTAGGCACTGCTTTTATGCCTATATGCTATGCACGCCACTGCGACAGCGCAACAATACAAGAGACTCATCATCGCATACATTCTGTAAAGGGTTGTATATTTCTCTCGTCCTATTATTGAAAAACATAACCAAAGGTGAAATTTTCGCCAATTTGTTATCCCCTGATTCTAAATTTTCAAAGTGCATTGCTCTTAGAATTAGTAAAGAACGATTTCGGCTCATGTGTTAACGAAAACAGGTTAGTTAAATAATGTGTGCATTTTCCAGTAATGTTGTATCCTATTTAATTTTGTGGTTATTGATCAAACGGTCTTTGACAAATTTTAAAGCTTCCATTGCTGTAATAATCCTCAACTGTAAGTTAATAACTCTCTTGCTCTTTGTGAACAAAAGATGAGATTATTACTACGATAATTTATTGGCTAGCGCAAACGTTCGTTTTTCTTCATTCGGAAAGTATACACGTCAGTACAGATAGTGATAGCATGGTGAACGCACGACGATGGAGGACGACGATTTATTAGCAATTGCATTTCTGTTAATAAAGAAGAAAAAGAAACGTTGGTATTGGGTACATCCATTGAATACTCGGAGAATCTACGAGAGTCCGTTTTATCTGAAGAGAGCTAAGTTACGAGCACACCCAGATAAATTCTTTGATTTCTACAGGATGTCAATAAATTCTTTTGATGAACTTCATAATGGCATACGTGATAAATTAATAAAGCAAAATACCTGCATGAAATTATCTTTGGATACGGAAGATAAACTAACCATAACCTTGAGGTAAGTTCTCTTTGTTTTTACATGTCATCACTACATAGTATAAAACAAAGTCGCTTCCCGCTGTCTGTCCCTATGTATGCTTAGATCTTTAAAACTAGGCAACGGATTTTGATGCGGTTTTTTTTAATAGATAGAGTGATTCAAGAGGAAGGTTTATATGTATAATACATGCATAATATAGTAGAGAAACACTGATAATCTTAGAGTTTTTTATGTAAGGTCGTACAAAAACACCCTTTTTTGCGCTTAGATTGCAAACGCTGGCTAAACCCTACGAGATAGATCAAAGTAATGTACTACAGTATTGTACACCTTAAAAAGGTCTACAAAAAAGTCCGCGATGGTATATGTCTATCTCTTGAGGATAACCCACAATAACCATTTTTATCCTTTATTTATTATACTTATTAACGAAATTTAAGCAATACAGCATTAATCCTTGTGCATGTAATAAAGATCAATATGGCCCTTTACAGCATGTAATTTAAATGAATATTTTCGAAGATATTACAGATTTAAAATGCAGGGACATAGCGGTTGCGGCGGTACCGGCCGGGGGGCCGGGGAGCGCGTGCCTATACCAAATAGTGCGACGAAGGCCGCGCTTCGCCCTACAACACTTTATGATTATGTAGTATATTTAGTATCAGCAATGCACCCGTGCAAAGCCGGGGCGGGTCGCTAGTATATTTATAAAAAAATAAACAAATCAACCATCTTATTTAATAGTTAAAGTTAAGGTATTTGCCAATATTATCTTCCTGTTCTTGTCCTTGAGATTGTAGAACTAAAAAAGTTGCAGCTTCGCTATCCTCGGCATGTTGAAGATTATCACCATGTAGAGATGTAGATGGTGATGTGTAGTGATGACGTGGTGGTTGAAGCGGTGGCAGATGTGTAATAGAGTTAATAACCACTCTGGAATTGTTTGGGGAAGATTGATAATTAGTGGTTTTATTTTGCGAAGAAGATGAACTAAAGGTTGGCAATGGAAATTGCGTTTTATGTAACATATTAGGTGAAGTTTCTGGTACTGGAATATATGAAAAAGAGGGGGAATAACCACGGCTTGATGCTGGCGTTACTGAACGGTGACTGAAGTTATCATAACTCAGTGAAGAAGATGGAGATGAATTATTGTAGTCAGTATTCACATCACATCAATTATTCCATCATTTTTGAAGTACTCTTCTTCAACATGTTCCACATGTTTGCACTGAATGCGCCAGTCTTCTGAGGTGATACTGGCAAAAGCGGCTTCTGTCAATTCAATAATTTTTTTTTGGGTTTTGAGCCACATTTTTTTCAGCAACACGTCTTTTTACCAGACTCCATATTTTTTCTATACGATTAAGGTCACAGTGGTACGGAGGTAATTTTAATACTTCATGACCATGTTGTTTTAATAGCTCAAATCAAAAAGTTTGTGATATTCATGTCATCATGATAATCTGCGGATTGCGACTGTGATCTAACAATTAACAATGCATTTTCTATAAATCCGGTCTCCGAACCCGCATGTGCAATTATAAAACGTTTTCCAGCTGATTCTGAAATCAATACTCCATCTTCTTCTTTGCTTTGCCAACAGCTTTTTGCATGATACGTCGGATGAATGTAAGTTTCATCTAAGAACACCACAGGTCTCTTATCGATTAGTCTATTTTTCCTCATTCGTTCAATGTACAATCGGGGACACCCACGCCTTATCACTTTTAAAAATATTTAGCTTGACGTTCGACACAGGCGACTTGCGCGGAAGCTCCGCCCTCCTGTGACGTTGACCAATTAGGACATTGCAGTAACGAGATGGAAATATATATTTTGACTATTTTTGTGGACGTCAGTCGCATCTCACTGTTTGTTGATTGTTGACGTTCGCTGTTTTCTCCGTGACTTTGACTAGGTACTGTTTACGAACACTCGCGCGTGTTTACCGGACTTTTATTTTGTTTATGTGATATTGAAAATTGACTATCGAAGAGCGAATAAATATATTAGTCAGATTGCGAATGACCTGAGAATATCTGTAAGTATAACATTTTAATTTTATTTTAAACATTCGTGTTTTTTTTTCAGTCAGCCTAAAACCAGACAGATAAAGTGTATGCATAGTAGTGGGATAGAAAAAGATTTAAAAAAAAATCTAGTTGGTCAGAATTGTTTCATATAAAATTCAAAAAATTCAAAATTCTTTATTTGACTTAGGCTACAAAGTAGCGCTTATCAACGTCAACACAATATAAAAATAAAAACGACAGCACCCTAAGGATCGGTTCATTTCCGGCGGAAGACGCACCGCGCATCATCGGCCGCGCAGCGCCAGGACAGACAAACACGCAATGAGACACCCAACCCCTCACACCTGACGCACAAAAGCATCGTCGATTCAGTGAGAAAGGTTGAATGCCCCACCACGCATCCGCCCGCCCCGGCGCCACACAACCGACACGCGACGCGCCTCCGCCAGAAATGAACCGATCCCAATTCGCCCACCCTTCACCGCTTCCTAAGTGCTCTGGCTGTGGAGAAGAAACGGCGCAACAAACTCCACAACAGCACGCTGTCTTTATAATTACAATAAATATAAAATAATTAGAGACCGTGCCAGATGAACAAGAGTTTTAGAGGGATAGGTGTCATACTACTACAGAATTAAAAGTATTTTCTAGTGAAACCAAGGTCAGCAGAACGACCAGTCACCACAAGCGGCACCCGTTCACGAGTATGACGCAAGGATCAGCCATCACCCCCCTCGCCATATTAAAGGGAAAGAGGTGACCCGACCCCCGACGCCACCACAGGCAGTGACAACTAAGGGAGCATGACGAAACTGCTGCCGGCTTAATAAAAATGATAATAATAATAATTTAATGGATAAAAAATAAAAACCAAACCCTAAACACTGGTTCACTGCATAGTCCCTTAACAAAGAGGCATTATAATTTGGTACATTATTAGATTTCATAATCAATACAATTATACATTCCAAACAATGTACAGAATTAAAAAAGAAAATATATATATCTATATATACATATATGTCATTATACATACGTATAATTGTATTAACAACAAAACAAAATAGGTAACACATTGTTACATACAGAGTGTATGCCTATCAATTTAAATAAATACGGAAGTACAATAAGACATCATTCCACACAGAACCGTCGTGTTTCTATCTGTTCACGGCGACCAACTATATTTATCATTTAAATAATCGTTAATAGTATAATAGGCCTTTTCACAGAGTTTAATTTTAATTTTTGATTTAAATGAGTTGTAGGGCAACTCGAGCAAACTGAGAGGCAGTTTATTATACATGCGAATACCAAGTCCCACAAATGAGTTGTGCACCCTATGCAGCCGATGTGATGTCGAACATAACTTATGTCTATTACGCGTATTAATGTTATGGACATCACTATTCTTGGTGTACAAGTGAATATTTTGCCTAATAAATAATATATTCGCAAGAACAAATTGCGACGCTGCAGTTAAAATACCTATTTCCTTAAATCGCTCCCTGAGTGAAATTCTAGAACCTAGCTGGTATATTGATCTAACCGCTCGTTTTTGTAAAATGAAAATTGTTTCTATATCAGCTGCCTTACCCCACAACAGTATGCCATAGGACATTATACTATGGAAGTAGCTAAAATAAACAAGACGAGCTGTGTCTACATCAGTGATCTGCCTAACTTTTCTAACGGCGTAAGCTGCAGAGCTAAGCTTACTTGCAAGACATGCTATATGCGCCGACCATTTTAGTTTGGAATCAATTGTAATGCCTAGAAAAACCGTTGAGTCTACAGTCTCTAATACCTCACCATTCATTAAAACATTTGGACCAAGATTTTTAACATTTGGCATCGCAAACTTTACACATTTAGTCTTTTTCGCGTTTAAAACTAAATTATTCGCTGAAAACCAACGTGTAACCTGAGCGAGTGAACTATTTACATCGTTAAATTCGTCTCTATTTCTATTTACTTTAAAAATTAAAGAAGTGTCGTCCGCAAATAATACGACATCACATTTGTCTTTTAAAAAAAATGGTAGGTCGTTGATGTAAACTAAGAACAAGAATGGGCCCAATATTGAACCCTGGGGCACGCCTAGCTTAACCGGTAGTCCGGTGGACTTACTACCTTTAACATCCACGCATTGCAGCCTATTGCTTAAATAAGAATTAATCAAATCGAGTGCTTTATTTTTTATTCCGTAATGCTGGAGTTTGCGTGTTAGTGTATTATGCTGAACACAATCAAAAGCCTTGGAAAGGTCACAGAATACTCCAATAGCGTTCTGCGAGTTCTCCCAGGCACTATAAACATGTCTAAGCAAAGCTACTCCGGCGTCGGTAGTTGAACGTCCCTTTGTAAAACCGTATTGCTCGCTATGTAGGAGGGTATTCATATTGAAATGTTTTGCGAGTTGTTTTAATATCAATTTTTCATATATTTTACTAAATGCTGGTAAAATTGATATTGGTCTGTAATTGCCGATTTCACTTTTATTGCCTGACTTAAATAACGGTATGACTTTACTATATTTCATTAGGTCTGGAAAGATACCGACGTCCACGCATTTATTAAAAATGATCGATAAAGACGGCGCTAGAATGCTTATTATATTACTTACAAGCATCACAGAAATACCCCAAAAATCTTCGGTTTTTTTTTGATTAAGTGATTTGAACGCATTTGTTATATCTAAAGGGGTCACATGTTCAAAACTGAAATTAGCATTACATTCTGGCACATTATCACGTAATAAGTTTTCTGCATCAACTGATGAGGATTTTAAAGAGCAAGTTGTAGTTATTGGTATGTTTGCAAAGAATTCATTAAAAATAAGTGCGATTTCATCAGTATTTTTTAATAGCCCATTGCTGGAATTAATTTCTAGGTCGGTGTCCTGTTTCTTAACCTTCCCAGTTTCCTGATTAATAATATTCCAAGTAGCTTTAATTTTATTTGAAGATTTTTTTATTTTTTCACTAATATGTTTAGACTTGGCCATGATACAAACCTTTTTAAATATTTTAGAATATTTTTTTACATAACTTAAAAAATCTACATCGAATCTATATTTCTTCATACCATATAACTCATAAAGACGTGTTCTACTTTTGTAAATACCAGCCGTGGCCCATTGATTAAATGGGGCAGGAGTGCACTTGACTTGTATTGTTTTACACTTAAAAGTTGACTCAAACTCATTTTTAACAACATCAAAAAATTCTCCATAAACGTCATTAGGATTATCAGATTCCAAAATAGATGGCCGTATTTTAGACATGATGTTGTTTTTAAAGCGAGTACAACGGTGCGCTGTGTATGGCCTACTTATCACCTTTAGAGGTTTGTTCACAACTAAATGTGGGAAGCTTGCAAATTGACCACAGTGGTCAGAAGACACATCAGTTAAAATTAATTTTTTATTCGCTTCACAATGACTAAATATATTATCTAAGCATGTAGCAGAAGAGGCTGTTATCCTAGTTGGTTCGCCAAAAAGATTTTTTAAATTATACGACTTAAATAGATTTAGAAGTCTAATAGACATAGGAGCTACTTCTAAAATATTTACATTAAAATCCCCACATACTATTACGTGTTTTTTACTAGTTTTAATCTTAGAAAGTGAATCTTCCATGACAGATTCAAATAAATTATAGTCACTAGAAGGGGGTCTATATACACATATAATTATAAATTGTTCTAATTCAACACAAGACAGCTCAATAGTGCGCTCGATAGAAAGGTTGACAATATCGGGACGTTCTTTACATTTTAAATTGTTTGAGACTATAATAAGTGACCCTCCTCGAATAGCGGTCCTTCTTACGAACGCACTTTGTATGGAATGATAAACACTATTAAATACTACTAACTCATGGGCTTTTAACCAGTGTTCGGTTAAACATAACACCTGAACACTGTAATTCTCAATAAATAAACTTAACTCTAGTTCTTTGCCGGAGAGACCCTGCATGTTTTGATGAACAACATTCAATTCATGCAGCTCTCCCGTTGTCCTGTATACTTTTTATTATTGCACCAAAAATGAAACACAAGTTTCTTTTAGGTATAGATTTATTAAGTGTTGTTCACGTTGACATTTTAATAATGTGTTTTAATACAAATGTATAAAAAATTCTGTTGTGCTAAGTGTAGGAACGTTTTTAGAATTGATAATTATAATTGATCGCGTGAGTGAGAGTTTAACTTCACCAAATGAGTGATATGTTAAATAAAAAAAGTTGTAGTTAAATAGATAGTTCATCTATATTTTTGTTTAGGGTATACACATTATTTTAAAGAATAATCTATTTACAATAGTGTTTTGTTAGGTGTTTTTTTAATCATATTTCATTCCTTTTGGTTGTCATAATAATAAACCTACCTTTAAAAGAGTAATTATATAAACGTCTTAATTTGAATTTTAAAAATGAAACAATAATTAGCAAAGCCGGCCGGTTCGGCCGGAGCTAGGTAGCGGTGCCAATCCTATTCGTCACTATAACAATAGAATTCCACAGCTATAGATAAAAACTAGTCGGCTCACTTTTAACAAAAGAGTCATAAACCCGAGCTTGCGAGGACTTGTTTACGTAAAGAGCATGTTAGTTGTTATGACCAAATTATATCTAAATAAAATCATATTTACTGGATTGAAAAAAAAAAATGATTTTACTTGAATTTTGGTTAGCTTAAAGTAATTACATCAAAGTCGGCCGGTGTGGCCACTGCAATGTATCACATATTATTATATGTCGTGCACTCGCGCTAGTAAACACATTTTCACTGGAGTAGATAAAAAAACACTCGGTTTCATTTTAACGAAAGAGAGAGAACTTGTTATAATCGTGTATCAGGTGACTATGACCACCGAAGAGCAAAGTAATACATAGGTAGTTGACCACATTAGCAGAGAGTAACAATAGCCTAGTATTGCCGGCGACCCGTTAAAACTTAAGTCTCGAGTTCAAATCCACCTCGACCGATTTTTCGAAATTTATTTGTGATAACAGATCACAAGAAACTTAAAATTTCACTTGATTACCTATTTAGTCATTACTTTCAATCTAGTTCCGTAAATTTGTTAACTACTACTTGGTATATGATACAATATAGTTTGTTCTTTAATAGGCAGTACTTTTATATCTACTTGTTGTATTCTACATAAGTAACCAAGTATAAAATAAATTACCAAATATAAAACATCTTGTTAACGTCATGTTTCTGTAAACTTATTAGAATTTTATAATGTATGGATTCATTGTTTAAACATTTTGTTTGCAGCGCTCTTACAGTAAGGCTGTGGATAAGACGGTAGGAAGAGGATGGAAGATTAAATAACTGCCCGCGCGAAGTGACGTCACGATTTGTCATCAACGAAGAAGACCGACAACGGATGCTGAGAACATATGAAGGCGAACCTTTTACTCCGACGAAGACCTTTGATCGACAATTTGTCTTTTCTATGCGAACAGTGAGGAGAACATTAAAAAGGAACGCAGAAAGCCTGCAAAAATAATAATATAATCTATATACCTAGGTAGAGACTTTTGCTAGAGATTTGGCGGTCGGCTTATTGGGAGCGTTATAATGTTTTTAAAACTTACTTCGACCGCACCGTATACGAATTTTTGTAACTTTCGATTATTAAATTAGGTCGTTGAGTCTGACGACGATATGTAATATAATTGTAGCATAATGGTTAATTCTTAGCAGTCTTATTATATTTAAATCGTCATTCGAGGTATATTATCAGGCCTCTGACGGTTTAAAGTAGTTTTATAAGTTCCATCAATAATCTTCTTATTCACCTCTGATTTTATTGCCTCTCTATTAAAGATATAATTTGATTCGAATTTTTAATACATGTATACTACTACTATATACTATCGTATTATAACATTAAAACACTAAATGGACGTCGGATCATCTATGAGAAACATTAAAAAAACAGTAACATCCTAATATGAACCTTAAAATCATTGTCAAACATTTTAGTTTTGCTCGCGACAGCTTATTGTTATCGTTCAAGTTTACTCAAGAACTGTAATGTAATGCACAAAATGCGTCAGAAAAGAACAGAAATATACCTTTTGTTTGTCTTGCTTGGATAGTTAGACCGACGCTAAAATCATAAATATAATTTTGGTTTTCAAACCATTGAGGCAGAATATCTAGTTGATACAAGGTATTACTTTTTAATTCGATTCCGAACCGTCTTTTGGCCTCGGCACTTATAAATGCATTCCCGACTTCCATGTAGTTTTTTTTTTGTTAAACACTTGATGTCGATTAAAAAATAAGGTAAATAAGTATTCTAAATGTTATGGATTCAGTAAAATTGCTACGGTCTACACTCCTACTACTGCATAGTGTATATTTTTTTATTGTTATAAGAATTTGTTTTTTTGATGTAAGCCTCATAATTTTTTTTATTAACTAATTACATAGTCGACATTGTTTCTTACTTACTATATTATATATATGTATAAAGGACCGTCCATCAAATATATTTTTTTCAAATATTTTCTTGTCTGTAGATGATCCTATAGCTTTTTCACTATTATAATAATATTAAAATTACTACATCGTCAAGCGTAGCCCCTTTAGCAATTTCGCCACCAATGGAGCTAGTCTAATGTGATATCCAAAATTACGATCATATTAGCTTAGTTTAGTTCGTTGGTAGGCTTATGCAGCTGACGCGCCAAAGGCATTCAACTGGTGAGCGTAATAACGGTAGCTCTCATTATGTTTATATTTTTAGTAATCTAGTAAATAAATATATATTTTGAAGTATCTAATTTGTTTTATTTTTTATTCCTTACTTAAATAATAATATGCTTAGATAATATGCTTAGCTTATGCTTCAAGTCAGACGTTGACCGACCAACAACATCTCTTTATTGCACGTTTACTCCTTGTCATTAGCTAGTTGTCCTAGGTGTAGATGCAAACTTAAAAAATATTGCTATGGCAATTAAAGGCGCAACAAAATTCATACTCCAGACTCCATTCAAAAGAATACCAGCTACACACACAAGGAAAAGTGGTAAGGTTCAGATACTGGGTTTATAGAGTTGTAACACTCTAAACTGGAGTATAAACGGTGATTTTAGTAAAAGAAAATAGCATTAAAATACTATTCAGATATTTTAAGTTTATATCTAATTAGCATTTTAGTAGTAGTAAAATGCATTATCCATCCTTTATGTATTAACTTAAAGTTAGGCAACAAATATAATTATAATACTTAACATTAAAATTTTGGTATTGATGCAATTTTACTATTTAGTAAACAAGCTGTTAAAAACATAAAAATCCCGACTAGTTTTTTAATATTAATTCATTTCTCAACCCAAATTACATTAAAACATAACATTATACAACAAATTGCATAAACTAAAAACAACATTTAAAATAATACTATAACATAATAAATAATAATAATATCCTGGGACCACTTACACACGGCCATCTGATAACAAAGTAAGCAGAGCTTGTTTTATTGTAACAAGACAACTGATAAACATACTTATATATTTCTAATACATATTATGGATAAATTACACCCAGACACAGAACAAATGATTGTGCTCATAACACATAGATTTGTCCTGGGTGGGAATCGAACCCACGACCTCCGGTATAGCAGTCAGGGTCACTAACCACTAGACCAACAACACAGTCATTTATAACAACTATGTTTTGACAACGTTTAAAAAAGAAATCTAGAAACTTATTATGAGACACGAGCAATAAACCTAACACTTCCTTGGCAGGCGAGTAAAAATAACGATAAAACTGCAAAATCAAATAAAAAATAATCATCTTAACATATTAATATTCTAGTATTTCTAGTTTACATAATAAGACAACACACTTTTATGAAAATATTTGCATAAGAGAAACATATTGCATAAGTCGTCAAAACATTCGTAGTATTTAGTGACGACGACGACGAACACTAATACGATATAATGTTTCACTCGTGCACAGTGTTCAGCGTTTGCAATGACACTGGCAATATCTTTATTAAAATACAATTAGAAATAAGGAGGCGTTGCCACGTCGCTAGAGCGTTAGAAAGAGCGCAAGCGACGTAAACTGTTTCTCGACGGTAAGGTGATAAGGCGTGGATGTCCCCGATTGTACCTGGCACGCCACGCAGTAATATCATATCGTTCTATCAGCACTTTGCGTTTAGACTGACAGCGTTTGAATCGGAAAGCTATTTGTTTCAATATTCTTCGCAAAGTTGTGTTACTCCCCTGATAATTAATATCTCTTTTTAATTCCAAACGCAGTTTATTCACAGTTGGCAATTCTTTCCTCACAGCATAGAAAAAATGATTTTTTTGTCGTATAACACATAAATCGAAATCATCCTATTCATGTTTTTTCCGTTGTGGACGACTTTTACCTGGAGTAACAATTCTCTTTGAAGTTCTCACAGCAATTTTTCCTTCTTGACACCGTTTTCACAGAAACACCTAAAATCAGAAAAAAAACTAAGTACCTATAATAATCACATTATCGACATAAATAATCACTTTAGCTTTTAACTGAAAATGTGATGATTACTTTTTTAATAATTTAAAGTGATTATAATAATAGTAAACCATAACAAAATAAAAATAAAACTAACTTTTTAGCAAGAATATAATAATGAAGCTACAGGGGCTACGAAACACGTTACCCGTTCATAAGGCAAACGTCGACAACCTTTACAACCCTAAAATTTACTTGTCATGCCGGCGACTCTCATTTGAACATTTTGTAAAGGGATTAAAACTTCCTTATTCTTTTGCTCCATTTCACAAAAGTTCTTAACCTTGAGAATTACTTCTCGGGCTGCACTTTTTTTCACTTTACGCTGCATAATAAATCTGATTTCACGAACAAGAAATAAGAATCTAGTAACAACACTCGTAACGAACACTCCTGACAAACGACAAGATAGCGGAGCTGTCACATTTAGTTCCAATTTTTGTCGCCGGACTTGAGTGGTGGCGCGGACTCTAGTCTTGTCTGATAAATCCGGATTTTTACTGACTTTTCACCAAATAATTGTAGAAAATTTCGTTTTGCCGACAGATATAATGCTTTTGCCGACATACGTGAAGAAAGCTTTCTACTCACATCTTTGTACACATTACTGTCGCTAGTTGGTAATGTGTCAATGCTGAAAAATTGTTCCTCAAATTCTTGAAAAGCAGATTTCTGTTCTTCTAGATTCACAGACAGCCGCTTTCCACGCTTCATTCTACAGAATTTATTTGAAGATTAATTGTAAAACTAACACGCTCGGACCAACCTGTTAAGGGAGGCGCCGCTGACGCGTGCGCTCCGCACGCTCAACCTCATAGCGAGTGAAACGGACATATTTTATTGTTCTCTGAGTGAATTCACGAGGAATGCATTGTTCATCATTAGTTATAGATAGATTAGTTATAAGTATGAATAAAATTATAGTTATTTAAGGTGCATTTATCGAATTGGGTTAGCCTGTAATGGTGAATGTTTATAGATAAATAAATAAATAAAAATAAAAAATAAATAAAAATTGATAGCACGCAACCGCATTGACGTTAACCAATGCAGTAATTTATGCAGGAAAAAAAAAAACGATACTTACATATTATGTATAAGTTGTTAAAAAATACTCAGTAAAGTACCTACGAAAGCCTTATAATTTAATTTTTACAAATAAATACCGAATCCAAAACACCACGCTGCGTTCCGAAACAGGTATCACAGACGTAGGCAAAAAGTCTGCCAGGCTAAAATGGGATTGGGCGGGTCACGTCAGTCGCATGCACGGCGACCGCTTGGCAAAGGCTTCTACACAATGGGAGCCAGCAGAAGGACGGCGCCGCCGAGGCCGTCCCAGGAAAAGGTGGGGAGACGACCTGGACATTTACTTTAAGAACTGGTTCGAGGTGGCGAGACAGGGACCAGTGGAAGGACTTGGGGGAGGCCTTTGCCCAGCAGTGGGAGAGTATTGGATAAGAAAAAAAAAACCTACAGAGCATTGGATAAGCGATTTTTAATATTCGATATGACATATGACTTTTTGCAGTATTTTCCATTACCAATAGAATGAACAATAGTCGTACAATTGTTTACCATTGAGTTTGTATATAAATAGCCTATTTATTAGTGTACGCGATTTTGTTAAATATCTCGGGAATCTTTCTAGTACTTTTTTTATTTTGCTTAGTACAATAATGAACATATTGTGTACATTTATCCTAATTAACCCCGATTCAAAATGCGACTGTGGCGCGGCCAGAAAATACCACTCGATTTTTGAACTCTCACACAATTTGAAAACAACAGATTCAATTGACCATTCAATTGACCACAGTCTTGACGAAAAAAATCAGTGTGCTCTGTGTTGTGGCACAGTGGCAAAAAATGCGATTGCTCTTGAAATTCGTTTAGCTCTAATTCGAGATTGTCTAATTATGAGACGTGTGCTCCAACGAATCTAGATCTATATTACTTAAATTTTATTATTTAAAGTTAATGATGAGAGTAAAGGAATAGTTTTATTAACTATATCTTTATCAACAGGCATTCTTTGTTATATCAAAGTCAATTATAAATTTATTTTTGTATTCAGAAGTTGAAGTAGTTGATGGGATAAACCGACCGAACTGCCGACATCGGGTACGGGGTTCGAATTTTAGTCGTGCTTTGTACATACCAACGAGTTTTCGACAACTATGTTCCTATAGTATCTACATATCGATGGTCAAAGGTTGACAACACGTAACTGCAATGTATCAAATTTTACAGGAGAGGGAAAAAATTGTTTAATTTCGAAAATAACTAAAAAAAAAAACAAAAAAGTAGTTGGTAGGTAATCAACTTATTTATTGATATAGCTCAAAACAATAAACTGTCCACATAGTTTTTCATTAAATAATCAATAAAAAAACAGTTACGAGGTAACAATATTAAAAAAAACCTCACTACTAACGTGTTACAAGACGTCAACATTTACTTTACGAGTTGTAAATATAAAAAAAAAAAACATTATCTATTAGATTAAAACAAATTACACGTGCGGCAAAATATCGTAAAAAGAATGATAATTAGAAAGTATTACAGTTTTAAGAGCTTGCAAATCATCATATTTGCATGAAGTCAGTTTAGGCGAATCCTTAAAAAGTTGCTCGTAGGTTGATATTGGAAAATTAATATTTCTTGGTCTACTTGGCAACAAAAAATAGTTTTGATATTGATTATATATTATTTATTGATTTTTGTATTTTTTTTTGTGTTAATTTACTGTTACAAATTTACTATTTATTGTTTTTAGCTGTTATAAATGAATTAATATTGGACCATTTTTACTGTTAATTAATGTTATTCAGACACAATGCAAATTGTTATATAAATAAATAAATAAAACAAAAATATTATAACCCGCGTCAATAAAGAAACGAATCTAAAATGGCGGCTTGTAATTGTAATGACAGTTTGGACCATCTGCAAAACAGGATTGCCAGATATGTGATATAATATTATATTTATTTAAAAGGTCTTTGTTGTTGTTTAAAAACAAATAGCAAAATAATAACTACTGTCTATACCGACGCTAATAATAAAATCTTCGATTTCTTTTTCTTTCGAAACATCGCGCGTCCAATACATCTCCTCTACTCTTTTTATGTGGTTTACTTGTTTTTTTTCCAGTCGTCGGCTATTATTAACGCGATGGCCTCTTTCGTCAATTCTTCTATTTTATTTTCGTGCTGTTCCACATTTTTAGCACTTACCCTTTCTTTTATTATGTTCCAAATATGCTCCATAGGGTTTAAATCACAGTTATAGGGGGGTAATCGAAGTACCTCATGGCCGTGCGATTTCAATAACTCGTCAACAACGTTACTTTTATCTGGTAGATATTTTTTAAATGTGTCAGTATTCAGAGATGTGAAAAATAGTTTAGTAAAAGTATTTAAATACAAAATGCAAATGCATAGTTGTAAGCACTATTTCAAATAGAAATACAAAATAGTTTAAAATAAAAGTATTTAAATACAAAATGCAAAATACGTATTTTCAAAATAGGTTTTGAAAATAAAATACCTTCTTAAGCATAAGCACTTACCTATATTTATTTAACTGATTTTAAAACTAGTATTTGTTCAAAGAGTTCATCTTTCATGTTCCGCCTATGGGGCCTCATAATCATTCCACCAAAAGAAAATAGTCGTTCAACAGGGGCAGAACTCGGTAAGCAGGTATTATAGAAAGAAAGAAAGAAGAAAGAAAAAAACATTTATTCGCCATGGTTATGACGCATAATTTAAATACACATAGGAACAACAAAACGAAACAAAAAAACATAAATAAGAAGATAAATATACGTCACAAGCACGCGAAATGGCTCACCGCTCAGCATATTATATTTAAGGAAGTTTTTTTACATTTGGATACCTGTTCAAGGATTCTAAGGTATTGTCTTCGTCTTTTAAATATTGAAGTGTTTCCAGATCTATTGTAGTAGTATTGACATTATCACTGGCTGCTGAAGAATCAGAGTCCTCAACAAACATATAACAAGATTCTGTCCTTTCCTTCTTTTTATCAGAGTCAGTATGTTGGACTTGAGAACTCTTTTCGTCTTCTTGTTTTATCTTTCTCACTTCTGAAACAAATACTTCTTTGATGTGATCTCTGTTGGCTTTTGGCACCCATTTCATTTTGAAAAAGGGAAAAGATACTGATGCTATTATGCCTTCTTTTGCTTTTGGCTCTTCTAATTTAAGAAATCTCTCAATAAGACTTTCTTTAATAACATCTATCAATATACCATATCCATTTTTTTTTGCATTTCTCCATAAAGACTTTTGGAAATGAAATGAACAAGCTTGAACACATGCGTCAGGAAATGTTTTTTCAATAGCAGTCATCACACTTTTTTCAAAATCTGTGGTGAATATACGTGGAGAAAATTAAGGTATTCAACTATTTATAAGGTTGAAAAAAAAAAATCGTTTGTTTTTTCTTTTTGTCCGGTAGTAAAGCGTATATGGCTAGTAAAATATTTGTATGTTTATAGGTAGGGGAGGGATGGGCACTTTTTCACTATTTATTGCAAAAAAAAAACAGATTTTATAGATAATCAACTTTTATTGCCAATTCTTATTGCACCACACATTTGGCTAGATATAATTAAAGAGCTTTCTTAAAAATTACAATCAGTTTCAACATTACGAGATATTTTATAAACTAAGTCAAAAGTGCCCAATGCTCCCTATGGTAGGGAGCATTGGGCATACCCTGTGGGAGGCTTGGGCACGGCCTATAAATTACTTTATATCCATAATAGAATTCAATAATTAGTTAACAAATATACTATTATTAAACTATATCAATAATAGAAACCAGATATAAAAGTTAACAAATAAAAAACATCTTAAACAGTATCTTAACTTATCTGAGATTGGGTATAACCCATAAAGGACTATCGAATGTGTACTTAGAGCTACCACGTTTGGTTTTATTGCATGTCTTTGGTACTGGCAATTTAGTTTTGATGTCGTCTAAAAGGACACTAGCTATGTCATCTACTTCAGGAAAAAAAAAGGTGCTTTTTATCTTACTCAGCCTCATAAATTTTATAGTAGCCATGGTAGGACTAATGTCTTCGATTTGACCGACATAGTGCACAACAGTCTTTTTTGTATTAAATTTAACAAGAACGAAATCATTTATTTTATATTTTCTGTCAACGATTATCAAATCATCTTCATCAAACTCTTCTTCTGCCGTTTCATTAATAAAAGATTCTCCGGAACTTTCATCGAGTACAACATTTTCTACATCACTATCACTGCTGCTCATTTGCTTTTTCTTTGCTCTATTCGATGTTAGTTCTGGTGGAAGTTTAGGAATCTGTTTCTTCTCTGTATTTTTAAGAACCTTTTTTTCCTGTCTCTCTCTTTTAGCTCTGTTCTTGGTTTGTCTTTCTTGTTCTGCTAATTCTATGAGTCTCTTTTCAGGTGTGTCAGTCAATATCCTTGTCTTTCCTTTCTTCCTTACATTTCTAATCAGTTTTCTAGGACTAGCCTTTGGATATGGTCTCACTATTTCAGGGGTTACAACTTCAGCGACTTGAATTGTAATTTGATCTATAGCAAATGACGTGGAAGCATCAGCAACATCAATGTTTTTGTCAACTGGATCTACTTCAATTTGATTTTCTCTTTCAGACTGTTCTGGAAGGACTTGAGTTGAAGTTGGCTGGATTATTGGATCATTTCTGGACGGTAACGCTTCATCAGTTACAGGTGTATCGCGATCAGTGACAGCAGCGCAAAGAAAATCTTCATCTGTGAATATATTTGAATTAAAAGGCCATATCCCAGGTTTTTCAAATCCTTTTTGTATGTTTTGTGGTTTGAACGCTAGAGGTATAGCAATGGCTGCTAGTTTGGGGATATCGTAGATTGTTACGGTTTTTCCTGGATTGCTGACCATCCAGTCTGTTAAAGCTTTATTGTAGTAATTTTTTAGTGGTCCATACACTGTTAAGTCAAGTGGCTGTAGCTTGTGGCTACAGTGTGGTGGAAAGGTCAGCAAAACAATGCCAACTTCTTTCAACAACAAAAGTCTAAGACGTCCACAGCAATATGGCTCTCATGATTATCAAGGAGCAACAACACTGGATTTTCAGGCGTCGGTTTGGCATGTTTCGCAAAATGATGCATATATTTAACAAAATTTGAAGATGTCATCCATCCAGATGGATGTGCTGAGCCATCTGACCCAACGGGGGCATCATGAAGCATGTAGGGTTTGAAATTTACTCTCGGGAATATAAAGTATGGAGGTATTGAATTTCCAATACCATTGATTCCACAGCATATTGTGACAAGTGAGCCTCTCTCTGCAGATGTTGCTTGTCCAACTTGTTTCGAGCCTTTTGAAGCAATCACTCTTTTTGTACGCTGAACAGTCGTCAACCCTGTTTCATCTATATTATATATAGCTTCGGGGCCAAAATGATGTCGCTCAAAGACGGCTTTTACATTTTCGAAAAAATTATCCACAATTGTTCTGTTAAAACTTGTTGCACGTGACAACGATGTAGCTTCTGGTGTCCGTATTGATAAGTGAGATTGCCTGTTTAGAAATCCCCTTATCCAGTCCTTAGATGCGATTGTTTTCTTGGTCCAATTATCGGGTATATTAGTTATCTTTCTGGCTACAGCATAGTCATAGGCCAATTTACGTGCCTGTATCTTTGTCAACCCATAATTATGTTTAGAACAAACTATCATGTAATTTGACAATTTTTGTTCTTCTTCGTCAGTGAAGATTTGTGAGGTTATAAATCTGTGCGAAGAATCCTTTATAGAATCTTGTTTTAGGTACCGTTGCAAACTTGTTCTAGGGATTTCATATTTATCAGCTGTCGTTTTTATTTTTGATCCTTTTGATACCTCTTCTATGGCTCGTAATATTAAATCTTTAGGAATTTCCCGTCGCAAACCTTTCTTTTTGAATTTAAACGGCATCTTTCTGTAATTAACAATAAACCAATTGTTAAAATCCTCCTATACTGAACATAATAGGAGGGAGCGTTGGGCATGCCCAAACCACCCGCACGTCAAGATGCCCATTACTCCCTCTGTATACATTTTCGACATAGGTTACCCGTATTTTTTTGAATCTACGTATTTAGGCTTGGATTTCAGTTTAATTTATAGATTAGTGAATGTACAATAGATTAATAATAGAAAATACACATACCTTTCATTAGTTTTCTCTTTATAACGATCCGAAACCGCAACAAAATATTTACTTTTACGAGCGCATAACCTTCAAACGTGTTTGTGTTTGACAACTTACAGAAATGACAGATAGTCTATGGATGAACAGTGTTGCCAGTCGGTAAAGTAAACTACCAAAGCAAAAAAAAAAAAAAACTATGATCAAATCAGAATAAAAGGGGGGTGCCCATGTCTCCCAACTGCCCATGTCTCCCAACTGCCCATCCCTCCCCTACCTCCCCTACTCCCCAAATCTATATGTATCGTTTATACTTGCAAAAATGGTGGTACGCAGCTTTTGAATGTTCCATCGCAGAAAACTCTTTCTGCTGTTTCAATATATTTTATAACATTTTGGTTTGCAAAAAGTGTAATTCTTGTTTACTTATATCCATAATCAGCAAACTCCAAATCTTCGTAGCATGGAGGAATAATAAGATCTTTAACTTTTTTGAATCTCATTTTATTAATCTGTAATGATATGTTTCTGTGTTGATAGTCTTTTCTTAATATTTTTAAAATCAGGAACTTTTTGTATGAGATCAAATCCAGCATTAATCTTACAATACAAAACTAAACCAAATGTAGACCCATGACAAACGCGAGTGAGTGTGATAGCATATAGAGCTTTCTCTTTCATTTTTCCTGTAATAGGCGAATATTGCTGTCTTACTTTTATTGTTTTGTATTAATAAACAAGTAGATAAGCCACGTTTTAAGTAATAATTATTACGTATTTGATACAGATCTTTCTTACTTTCAAGTAAATATCTGTTATTTAAACTTCGATTATTTTTAGTTTTATTTCAGTGATGGCTGAATACGACTGTACTTTAATTTTTTTATTCCTTAAAATGATATGTGTGTGTGTGACCTTAAAATGAAATGTGTTAGAATAAAATGTGTGCTACTTACTACATATTTGTGAAGGTGTCGATTCGCACGCCAATAAATGAGATTTGTGCGAATCGACTACAGAAAAAATATATTTTTTTAAAGAAGTCGATTCGCACGTTTTTTGCGAGTTAAATTCGTGCGAATCGTCAAATAAGTTGGCAAATTCGTTATCAGTTTTTAAATTTCTTTTAAATACTTTATAAAATTGTTGCCATCCATTTCATCGTGATTGTCACCTTTCTTAGACTTAGCTTTAAAAAGCAGTCCTGCACCATCAACAAACCCATCCTCGCATCCGGCATGAACCATTACCCATCTTTGTAAAATTACATTATAAACAATTCCACGGTCATCACTATGAAGAACATTTCTTCGTTTACGTGGACTCATTGTCACTAGAGTTTCACGCTTTGCTGAAGTGATCTGGCCAACCCGTTTGAGTCCTGTTTCAGCGACGACTTTCGGAGCACTGACAACCGTAGTACATCCTGTTTCGTCAGTATTCCAAATCATGTTGGGCGGGAATTTATATCTTTGGTAGCACTTTTCTAAATTGTTAAAAAAGTTCGTGATATTAACTTTATTAAAAGATGTCGTCCGTGCCAAAGAGGTATTTTCGGGCTTCCTTAGGTACACCAAGTGTTTTTTGCCTTTTTAAGAATTTCTTTAACCAGTCTTGTGTAGCTGTTTGATTTTCATGCCACTTAACTGGAGCAATTCCCAATTTTACGGCATATTGATATGCTAATTTTCTGACCTCAGTGGTTGTGAGGCCGTGACACATCTTAGACGAGATCTTTAAATACCCCGACAACATTTCTCTTGTTCCATACTGAAAATTCGACGATTTCCAATATTTGGACAATACTGGAAATCTTTATCTTCGTTTTGTTTCGCTATGATGACAAGTCTACCTAGATGCGATTTACTAATATTATATTTGCTACAGATTTTAAAGGCATTTTCTTTTCGACCACTTCCTTGACGGCTTCTTCGATTTTTTTTGGGTCTACTCTGTCTCTTTTCTTTGGATCTTTAAATTTAATCTATAACAATTAAAATTAGCAGTTTAAAGCAAAATCGACCACCATGAGTCACTTCAACAATCGAGTCTTGAAAGGGACAGTCATGAAAGGGACGTCCCTTTCAAGACTGTTTGAATTGTCCCAAACAAGACTAACATGCATTTTCAAACATAACCTCACAGAAAAAATATTGTCGAGCAACTTAATGCAATTATATACTTACCTTTTAAGTAATAAAACTATAAATCAGTTTTCAAGACAACCACTATCAAACACTGTAATAACAACCTAATACGCGAATCTAAAAATCCTTAAATAAATTACTTTGGAGCACAAAAATATTCAACAAAGCTTCGCCATTTTATTACGTTTGACAACTAAGTGACAGTCACGCCAATATTCTCTATGGGCTAGTGTTGTCAGATTGTAAAAATCTGAAATCGTCAACTGCGTTCTAATCGGGACTAATTCGATTTGTCCCATTCGAAACCTGTCCCTTTCTTAGCACTTTCCCCTATACATAATTTGTTTTATATTCATCATCAGATAAAAAATCATCACTATCGCTTTCGGTGACATTAATTATAAATCGGTCTGAAACACTGTCGATCATGTGGTCGAGACCATACATTTTGTCTTCTTCTTTAATTATATGAGACACGCAGCTACTCCATTTTTCAGGTGTGATATGTTGAAGTCCTTTGTTATTTCTTGCAACATATCCTTTAGCCTGCGCCCATACCAACTCAATGGGATTGAGCTCACAGTGGTATGGGGGCAAAAACGATTATCCCATGCTGCGCTGCCATCTCGTCCACAACATACTTATCGCAATGTTCTTGTTTGTGCTGCCGTATAATGTCTATAAGAGAAGCTATAACCATTGTTGCTTCGAATAAAATATTTTTGCTCGTTAGCCACTCTTGTATTCTAGTATTGGTCCAAGACATTGTAGGCAGCGATTCTAGTTTCCTGGAGTGGTAGGTGGGGGCATTATACATCACTACTACAGAATTTGATATTAGTTCTGACAAGACCTCCCTAAACCACTGATAATCATCTTTATTTTTTTTGGCTTCAAATATTAATAAGCTGCCTTCTACGAATCCTTTTTCCCCGCATATAGGGCCGATAATTAATCGTGTGCCCTTTCCTGAAGGCTGTTTTAAGCCAGTGGTCAAGCCATTTAGGAAAGGCCTGTCGGGTTGATAACACTGTCTGGTCAATCCATGCCTTCTTCGAACCATGACCTAATTATTGAAAGTACAATTTAATGTGAAGAAAACAGAAAATATTATTACCTTCGTTGATCCAGGTTTCATCTTGGTAATAAAGATCTTCCCTTCGATACTCTTTAATTTTTCGAAGGTACCGCTGGCGCCATAAAATAATGTCTTGTCTGTCAATTAAAATGCTTTGTCTTGATTTTGTGACATATTTGAAATTTAAATGTTTCATAACATTTCTTAATGTACTCCATGAAAAATTGGGTAAGTCTGGGTCTTCATTGACAACCTTAAGAATCTGTAAAGTAATAAAAAAAAGTTTTTGAGTAAGGAAGTCTACGCAATCTAATACTTTGGTATTACAAAGAAGATTATGGTGGACACAGAATATAATGCAGTAGAAGGAATAAAGTTTCAGTTACCTTTATAATGGTGGGTGGCTTATTTGCATAAAAAAATTACGTACTCTTCGCCTTATAGCGGCAAAAGTAAAATCGTCTCATTTATTTTTGAAACTTAAATCTAATACAAGAACAAACACTTACAACTACACTAAAATTAAATCTTATATAAATAAATAAAAAAACTAACACGCGTCAAAAAACTCATCGTCATCCTAGATTTAAGTATTGAAATGTAAATAAATATTTTTGAAACTGTGTTTCGGTCCACGTTTCTCGGGAGACTTAAATTGTTCATTTTCTTTGTATTCTTTTAATACACTGTTAACTGAGGTCAAACCAATTCCCAAAATGTCAGCAGTTTTCGATACACATTCTTTTTTTTGGGGAGCCTCAATAGGTAATAGTGAAGCAGCTTTCTCCTCAAATACGTGTTTGTAGACGTTTTGTATCATAAGTTTTTCGGTAACGCATAAATCAATCCGTGGTCTCTTCTTTCTTGGAGACAAGCTTTGTCTTGACGTGCTTAGTTGAGCATCCATATCGTTTGTACGAAAAAATATAGCAACAAATAAACACAACAATTACCACAAACACAAAGTAACGAAAAACTTAACAAAAACAATAACTAAACAGCGTAAACTGTATGATTGACTAACTAACTGAACAGTTGATAAGTTATAGAATCAGGCATTACTTTGCGGAAATCCATGACATTAAATGTTATGAAAGATATTTAGCTTTAATTCCGCTACCAAAATCAAAGCTTGGAAGCAGGAATCGGGATATTGGAGCAAAGGAGCTGTAGTTAGTTTGTCTTTTAGAATTCTTGAATGTATTTTGTTGTTCTACATTCCAATGAAAGGCTGTATCCTTTTTTAAAAGCAAAGTAAGAGGTTTAGTGAGCTTTGAGAAGTTTTCTATAAATCGACGGTAATAGCCGATAAGACCTAGGAAAGATTTTATATCTTTCGGATTTTTTTGGAACAGGGTACGGAAAAAGCTTTCACTTTGTCGGGGTTTGGAGAAACGCCTTTAACGCTGATAGTATGACCTAGATAATTTACTTCACGTTTTAGGAATTCGCATTTATTGGGTTGAAGTTTTAAGTTGAATTCCGCATCTATGTTATTTTGCAATCTTTCTGCGAATATTTTTAAAAGCACGTTAGTTTCTTTGTTATCGTCATTTATTGGTCGTCATTGCCATCTTATACAGACCAGGAAATATCTTGGAGTGGTCTTCTCAATATTTCAAAGGATCACTTTCTCGATTAATTAATCCTGTTTCAATATACTGATTCACCATTACATGCGCTGAGGCGCTTGGAGTGTCGTGTATCTGTTGGTGAGCGACTTTATCGTTAAAAAATGTCGACAATAACGTGCTTGACTGAACATTTGTCATTGGTGGGGTGTCTACAATGGTTTCAGACCTTGTGGTCACATTCGAGTCTTCGAGTGTGTGGCTTAATTCTTCAATTACCCACTGCTGAACATTTGAAGCATGATTTTCAGTGCCAAAGCCTGCCGTTTTTATATCGAGGGTCTAAAAATGCTACCTTCGCCACAATTTAATAAGCCTCTAGTTAGCCAATCCTGCGAAAAACTGTTTCAGTCAAATTTCTTTTAACATGTGTACCCACATCTGTCTCGGGAGTAATCATGCTCATAGAATATTGCAAACCCGTTATCAATGGAACAATGATTGACATCGTTACATATTTTTCGCCAGAGAGTAATTCGGTTAGTTCCAAGGCTGGCTTTAAAATTGGCATGATATCTTTCAGTATCAACCACTCAGATAAATTTTCCGGAGCCCTTTCTAAGTCTGCCAAGGCCAATGTGAAGGGTTGCTTAATGGTTAAGAGGCGTTCGTTAAAATACGCAAACTAATTTATTTTTTAAAAATATTCAAAAAATATTTTTTAAGAAAAGTTCAAACTCTTGGGTATAAAAAAAAATGTATGCGTACATGGGTGACCCACACTTTTAAAATAATGTCTGTTTTAAGTAGATTTTATAACGGTACAATTCATAACTGTGTCTATCATAAATAGTGACTTATTGCTATTAATGTAGAAAAGGAGAAAAGACTAAACAACAAAATTTTCAATAAGGGAACATTTTTTAAAATAAATTGTATCTCATCATTGGGGAATAATAAAAAAACACATCAATAATTATTGATCATACATTAAAACTGCTATTTTAAAACAAATTTTATTTATTATTATTATAAATTTTCTAAGCAAGAAAAATTAAATCGTGTCAAGAAAGCTCCGGATCTGCAACCTGACCATAATTGGCAACTAAATCAACGGAGGAGGTGAGCATAAAGTCTAGCCATGAGTCGTCAGTATAATCATTCTGATGTGTTGGATTTAGGTCAAGGCAAGAGATATTAGTTTTGTTTGTGTAGATAGATAGCCCTCAGCTCATGTGATTTAGCTGTATCTTTTACGAGGTTGGTATTAAAGTCATCCATGATTATGAGATGTTTGTACTCCGAAGAGACAGGTTCCAAAAGACTTTCTAAACTGGTGAAATAATAGTGGGTGGGCAATTGACCACCCTCAGAACGACTTTAACTTCTTTGACAGTTACCTCAAGTAGTAAGAACTCCGGATTACTGGTATAGAAAGGGGGAAAAAAATAAAATTTTGTACGGAATATCATTACAGAGATATATATGTATGTATTTAGAAATATATAAGTATGTTTATCAGTTGCCTGGTTACCATAACACAAGCTCTGCTTAGCTTGGGATCAGATAACCGTGTGTGAGTTCTCCCGGAATATTATTATTATTATATAGCAACACCACCGGCCCTTTTGCCTGTGTGATCGTTGCGAATTAGAATAAAGCCCGGTAGACTATAAAAAGTTGAAGGGAGTTCGGGTTTTAGCCAACTTTCGGAAATCAAAATTGCGTGAAAAGGTGCACCAGTGAACAGATCCAAGAATTCCGAATGGTGTTGTGGAATACTTTGTGCATTAACATGACAAACATTTAAAAAACTTGGGTACCTCTGACATTCTTGTATGAAATAACTATTTACTGATATAGAATGAGATTAAGAGATGTATAGGAGTTAGACATGGGCGTTTTTAGTTGCAAACGGATATGTAACCGATATTCAGTTTTCATATCGATATCGAAAACCGTTATCAGATATCGATATCAGTGGTACGATTTGCACAAGTAACTATGAAACGAACAAAACGCACTAACAACAAACGCAAACTCACACTTTTACCGTAAATACATTGATATAGGTACTTTCGTTCTTTAAAGTTTAAAAAGGATAAATTTATCAGTTTAGCTTCTTGTAAGTACGACGATTTCCCTTCATGCTTTAATTTAGGCTTAGGACTAGCAGAAAAGTTTTTGAATACCTGCTATAATTATGTTAATTATTAAGGGCTAATTTTTCTGGCGCATTTAAAAATCGTCTTATTTACAATGATTGAATATTTACAATATTATTATCTACATTATTGATTCGTTAGCCCTGAATGAATTAAGAATTTGCATTTAGAAATGCAAGCTGCTCTACTTTTTTAGGCTTTAGACGACATCTTCGGTCATTTATGATAAGCCCTGTCTTTGAAAATAATCGCTCGTAAGGCACTGACGTCACTACAATGTTACATTTAGTTCGGAATAAATGCGATAGGTTGGGGTAAATTATTTTATGGTCTCTCCACCATTGCGATAGGCTATTCCATTTTCCGTCGCAGGTAACATCTCGTCATCCAGGTACATATGGAGTTTTCGGATGGCTCTCGCTTGGGCATTACCTTGGGGCTTGTTTTTTTTGAAGTAGTTCATCGAATTTGTCCCAAGCGCTAACCATTCCAGCAGTAACCGGTCTCTCTTCTTCTATGATATTTTCTGTCAATTGGTTTTTATTGATGATGCTAATTATTAGCATGTGTACGTGTCATCCAAGCTTACGTCACTTCTCATTCCAGTTAATATTTTATTGGTGTGTTTGCACCGGTAGCATAGGAACATATTACATATTAAATCAGTTATGTAAATTATTATTTTTTCTTTATGGCTTGCACAGTTTATAAAATAGTTATTGCAATGTACAGTGATCAAAGTTTTTATATAACTTTTTATGTTGTAGATACATATTGCTTTTTTTTTTCAAAATGTAAGTGATTATGTCTTGTATGTTAGAGAACATCTCCACTGTTTCTCTTCTTGGATATGTAAGACATTTTTTAGTTTTACTAATCTCTTTTAATTATATATATTCATATGAACTTTCGTTATAATCATTTGCTAGTAAATTATTTTTACAAGTTAAACAGGTTTTAAATATTTTTGCTCTAGCTTTTTTTATTATATAACCTGTAACGTACTCTAATAAAGATAGTGTTTTTGGATTGGATATTTTAATGTCTAATCCAACCAAGACTTGGTCACTTATCTATATCCACTTCTATTGGATCACAATTTAAAGTTGTTTTTTTCATTATTTGAAATAACATGTTTTGAGCAGTGTCAGCTTCGCAATTAGACCCTCTGGAATGACTACAAATATTATTTACTAACACAGCGGCAAAGGCTACCTCTAATTAATTCACGAATGATTTCCACAGCTTCTAAACTGCAGTTAAATAAGGAACTGTGATTTCCAATTTTTTGAAGCTGTTTTATAAAATATCCTATTTCTACTACCCTTCTTCCTCTACCTTGAAACGGTTCTTCAAAACTTTACAAAAATGGCGGTTTCGGTTACAGCAGTTTTTTACTCACAGATTATGAAGCCATATTGAACTCAATGATAGTTGGAATGTTGTTATAAATAAGATGTACATTTTTTACTAAATTTATCATTTAGTAAACATTGTGTATAGATTAGACATTTCTTATATTTTTAGATTAAATAGTAAAATGCCAATAATTGGGTAGGTGCTAACGATTGGCAGGCAGGCAATCGTTAGCACCTACCAGGCTAGGCAGGTGCTAGGTAGAAAAAATTGCATTGCAACGCATGCCGGGTACAGCTAGTAAATTATATAAAGAGGAATACTTACAGAGGTGAAACCACAGGGCAATACTAGTAGAAAATTGGTATTTGCTTATCTCAGACACCATGTGGTTTGAAGGTTCCGACTATCATGGAACAGTCTCGCATGTAGGGTATCAGATGCATCACTTCTGTGTGTTTTAAATTTTGATTTAATAGTTTCTGTGTTTCATTTCTCATTCGTCTCCTGGAAATTGTGCCGGTTTCACAGATGAGGCATAGATAAAAATAACAAACTGCCCCTCATTCTTCAAGAAGAGTCTGGCATTTAAGCCAAGTACGTTAAGATGGTCACGCTGTGCTACATCAACAAATATGCAGTCAACCCTTTCAAGTAAGTGTTGGTATTTAAATGGATGTCTTGGGTCTTCTAAAATTGGAACAATGTTACCCCTCTTCACAGAAATATCACAAAGTACACTGCCAGATCTCTTAGAGGGCTCTACTACATACACCAGGCCTCCAGGTCCAACAATATCCGAAATATGACTGACAGTGGTGCCCCCACTCGGGAACCCAGAGGTATTTGAATTTTTGTTATTCCGACTATCATAGCTGCAGCTAAGTTCGATGAGTAGGGATCCCATACTCTGTATTCCACTTTCTCTCCATCAGTTTTAACAGATATATTCCTTTCACCATAAACATTAAATCCAGGTTTCAAATTTTTTGTTAACAGTAGGTTGTTTCTATTTTGTCTAGCAATGAATACTCCAGGGCATGATCTGTATGGCTCAATAAGAGGCCGTGAACCCTGGAAGCTAGCACGGCCCCTGCCTCTCCCGTTGCCACGACCACCACCACCACCACCACGGTTGCCGCGACCACCACCACCACGGTTGCCGCGACCACCACCACCACGGTTGCCGCGACCACCACCACCATCTAAATCCTGACCTCCAACACGTCCCCTTTCGACATTGGGGGAGCTGCTGCTGCTACCACTATCAGAGCTGCCACCTCTACCGCCACCAGAGCTGCCGCCTCTAGCGCCACCAGAGCTGCCGCCTCTACCGACATCGAAGCCGAGCCGGCTTAAGATACCACCTCCACCAGCTCCCCTATTGACATTGGGGACCCTCACCAATGTAATTTGGGAGCTCGTGCCAGCCTCCTGAATACTGAACCATCATTGGAGTCGTCGCTACTGTCACAACAGATGTGGATGGGGTCTTGGTGCTTAGATTCAGACTTTATCATTTTGTATGAATTCACTTGATGCAATATACTGTAAAACTATAAATTATTCTTCTTCCTACTCACACGTTATAGAAATGTTATGAATGTTTATTATCGCGTCACAATACTCACAATTATAAAGAGTTATAATAAAATTTCATTAGGTGCGTAGAGGAGTCACCTGTCATTAGGGTTGCCAACTTTTTTCACAAGAAATAAAGTATATTCAGGTCTATGAAGAATATTAAACAGTATTTTAGAAAAATGAACAGTATTTTATTTATTTATTGTTTTAAATACAAATCTTTTAGGACTTCTCGCACAACTTACTAATTTACAATCATTTTTAAAAACTTTATACGCGTCATCACACTTATAACTGAAATTAAAATAAATAAGGAGCTCATTTTTTATTAAATTAATAGAAGCTCTATTTCTATCCTCCCGCCACTTAGCATTCATTACTGAAAAAACCCTTTCAGTAAATGCTGAGGTGGCAGGAACAGACAAGAGATATGAGACAATTTTAGTTATGTTTTTAAATTCTTCTGAAGTGTTTACTAAAAAATGGCTCCATTTTTGGCCAGTACTCATTTCAAGAAAATCTTTGTCTTCTGATATTTTTTCATAAATTACTTTGAAAGTTAATTCTGAATATAAATCATCCATACCAATATTGAGTCTATACAAATTTAGATTATATTATCTATAATTTTCTCAAAATGATCAAATGTGACCGATGACAAACAGCTAATAATACAAAAATCTGTTTTTATTTCTTTAGTCTTTTAGAACAGTATATATGTGCTAATTTTTGAATTACATCATTTTCATCATAATCAGTTCTTGACCCTGACAATAACTTATTTGTGTTTTTGCACCAGCTATACACAAATAAATTTAGAGTAATTTGCTCAATTTTTAAAATTACCTCTTGTTTGTGCTCATTACATTTTATAAAACTGTAGTCAATTACTATTGATAATATAGTTTTCATGTATTGCATTAAATTATTTATATCTGATTTTTTCTTAATATACCCATCACCACATCTTGAATATTGGAAAAAAAACTTTATCAGTGTAAGTGATGGATATGTGAGGCAAGTTTTATTTTCAAAATATTCCCTAACCTTTATAGCACTTTCACTAATGTCTTTATTATAATATAATGATTCTCTACATAGAGTGCACTTTATTTTTAACTTGCGCAGCACATATCCAGTCACATAATCTATTTGTGCTCTTATTTTTGGATCACTCCTTTTAATTTCTAAATCTTTAAAGATGTGGTCACTATCAACGTCTTCAAAACCTACTTCCGTTGTACAAGCTGACCTATCACTTGTCTTAAAAAACAAGATCTTTAAAGATTTAAATATGCTGCAAGAATCTACTTCACAATTGGACCCTGGTGAATGTACACTACTCATATTATTAATTAGCAGTGAGGCAAAAGCTGCTTCGAAGGAAGCACAAGAAGGAGAATTATTTCGGTACCCATGGCTTCTTATGCTTCCGAAAAAGTTTTCTAAAGGGTCCTGGTTGAAGTGGCGCATCCAAAGAGATGTCAGCTTATACTTTTTTTGCAATATGTCTACAAGATATTCTATATTATCAATAGTGTGCAACCAGTTTTTAATAGAGGGTAAGTAACTGACTTTCCATTTTTTTTTTTAAACTCATTGAGGATAAAACTTTTTTAGCCTGAGCCCATATTTTTTTATGGTTCGATCTTGGCGATACTGGGCCCAGCAGTAGTTTTCCTCTTCTCTTTTTTTAAAGTTGTCAAAACTACCGTTCATGGAGTCAAACAATTCGTCAAAGAACTTGAGCAGTGCAGCTGTTTCCTCACATTCTTGAGGGAGTACTCCTTGACCTGAAATAAAATAGCTGTTGTTAAAATGAGTTAAATTGCCTGACTGCTTACACTGCGATAAAGTTATTTAATGTAATTATTGTTAAATGAAAAGCCTAAGGGCTTATTTCACGATATCCAAATAACTTCACTCCTAGTTTAAATCTGTGTTAAAATAATTTAGTTGTCCTTTCAAATCTGTTTTTTTTTTTTTGCCAAGATTTTGTTAACACACTTTTTAGTAAAAGGTTTTTGTATCAAAGTGACAGCAGAACACTGACTCCTTAGTCACAGGATGTCCTAGTTTGGGAGTCAGGGTTACTCGTATCTGTATGACCTTTAATTCACTGAAATTCATGTGTCCTAGTTTTTAAGCAGCGTTGAAGGTTTTTGTATAAATAAAGATTTTTATTTATTCTTTTATTTATAACTACTACTCACAAAAAAAACTTAATTTGACCCTATATACAAGTTTCAAGCATATTTTTTTTTCGCGATTTCAGGCCTGGTCCCACAGTAAAAGTTGTTCATAATGATGAGTACAGTGACCCCATATGAAGTTGTGCGTTATTTAAGTTACACCTTGTATAGATTATAAACTAAAGATATTATACTCACGTGCTAATGATCCCAAGTGCCCAGCAGTCCGGCTGAATACTTGAGTAGCACATTTAACTTTCATTTTCGAAATTTTCTGTGGGATCACATGTCTGTCCGTTAATTTATGTATTAGCCTAATGCCATCATATATGCCATCCCTCCGATATAATTCGACAATGTGATCCCACTTTCCAGTGACATTTCTCCCATTTAAATTTGCTTTTAAATCTGCCTGTAATAAATTGTTTCTTATTCCTTTTATGAGGTGAGGGGGATCATATAAAGGCACTACTTCATTGCCATCTATTTCAAAAATTTTGTATTTTATCTCTTTACTTTTTCTTAAATACCTCGTTCTTGTCTCATTTATTAGCCAGTTTATGGCACTAACATTAGTTGCACCTTGGTCACAAACTGTTGCCAATACTTTTAAGCCTATGGACTTTAGTTTTCTAATAATCGTTTTTAGTTGAGTCACTATTTCCATGGCTGACGTTGTTGAGGCACAAAATGTATATGCCAAAGGCTGTTTATAATTTCTGAAGATCCCCCTAACCATAAAAACTAATGCATGGTCAGCTATCTTTCTCTTCCTGTTTTCCCCATCGTCGACAAATCCAGTTATACAGTCTCGTCTCTTACTATAGTCGAAGTGTGGTGCAAGTGCTACTTCATCAAAAAGTAGGATGCATAATTTTTCATTCTCCTTCATTTTATCCACTTTGCTCTTTAGCTGTCGAAACAAATCCTCATTCAGCCCTGGCTTGAGTGCTGCTCTCGTAATCATACGACTTAGTGTTAAAGGTGAAGGTAAAACAAAAAATCTTCTAAGCCAGCGGTATGATCTCGGACCTTGTTTGTAAAGGGCTAAGGCCATAACTTTTTCATTTTTGGTGAATCGCCTTCCCAATTTCTCTAAATTGAAGGTGAGTAAATATTGTTGCTGCAGGCGTAAAATCCTTTATGGCCTTTTGGAAAGAAGTATTTTCAGACAATATTAATGCCTTTTTCAAGTTTTCTGCCATTGTCACTTTGGACTTTTGAAGATTTCTTATTTTCTTGTTCAATGCAACCACCTCAGGATTATATAAAGTAGTCCTCTTCAATTTACCTGAAAATAAAAATTAGTGACAGTCAGTAAAATTCAGGGTGACAAAAGATACCGGGCTGGTGTCCGCAACTCCACGTCAAAGCGTCAATCTTTCAAATTTATCCAAGTGAATAAATTTAACATTGTATAGCTATAGCCTGTGCCTAAATAAATTAGGTAATTATATTGTACTACAAAAATACCTAATAACATTGTGCATACCAATATATTTTGAGACATAACACCACTATATTCTGTAAATAAATCTTATATATAAAATTCTCGTGTCGCAATGTTAGTTACCATACTACTCCGAAACGGCTTGACCGATTTTTATGAAATTTTATATGCATATTCAGTAGGTCTGAGAATCGGCTACTATCTATTTTTCATACCCCTAAGTGGTAGTAGGTAGGTAGTAGGCAGGTGCTAGGTAGAAAAAATTGCAATGCAACGCATGCCGGGTACAGCTAGTAATTTATATAAAGAGGAATACTTACAGAGGTGAAACCACAGGGCAACACTAATAGGAAATTGGTATTTGCTTATCTCAGACACCATATGGTTTGAAGGTTCCGACTATCATGGAACAGTCTCGCATGTAGGGTATCAGATGCATCACTTCTGTGTGTTTTAAATTTTGATTTAATAGTTTGTGTTTCATTTCTCATTTCGTCTCCTGGAAGTTGTGCCGGTTTCACAGATGAGGCATAGATAAAAATAACAAACTGCCCCTCATTCTTCAAGAAGAGTCTGGCATTTAAGCCAAGTACGTTAAGATGGTCACGCTGTGCTACATCAACAAATATGCAGTCAACCCTTTCAAGTAAGTGTTGGTATTTAAATGGATGTCTTGGGTCTTCTAAAATTGGAACAATGTTACCCCTCTTCACAGAAATATCACAAAGTTCACTGCCAGATCTCTTAGAGGGCTCTACTACATACACCAGGCCTCCAGGTCCAACAATATCAAAAATATGACTGACAGTGGTGCCCCCACTCGATGCCCCAAGGTATAGCACTCGGGAACTCAGAGGTATTTGAATTTTTGTTATTCCGACTATCATAGCTGCAGCTAAGTTCGATGAGTAGGGATCCCATACTCTGTATTCCACTTTCTCTCCATCAGTTTTAACAGATATATTCCTTTCACCATAAACATTAAATCCAGGTTTCAAATATTTTGTTAACAGTAGGTTGTTTCTATTTTGTCTAGCAATGAATACTCCAGGGCATGATCTGTATGGCTCAATAAGAGGCCGTGAAAACCCTGGAAGCTAGCACGGCCCCTGCCTCTCCTGTTGCCACGACCACCACCACCATCTAAATCCTGACCTCCAACACGTCCCCTTTCGACATTGGGGGAGCTGCTGCCGCTACCACTATCAGAGCTGCCGCCTCTACCGCCACCAGAGCTGCCGCCTCTAGCGCCACCAGAGCTGCCGCCTCTACCGACATCGAAGCCGAGCCGGCTTAAGATACCACGTCCACCAGCTCCCCTATTGACATTGGGGACCCTCACCAATGTAATTTGGGGAGCTCGTGCCAGCCTCCTGAATACTGAACCATCGTTGGAGTCGTCGCTACTGTCACAACAGATGTGGATGGGGTCTTGGTGCTTAGATTCAGACTTTATCATTTTGTATGAATTCACTTGATGCAATATACTGTAAAACTATAAATTATTCTTCTTCCTACTCACACGTTATAGAAATGTTATGAATAGAAATAGAAATGCTGGAATGCTTCTATTGTTTTAATCCAACTAGATAGCGATGGTACCAACTTTCTTGTTCCGTTACCACATATATATCGCATACTCTTAAGGACTGGTAAACTATAGTCCCACAATTTCCAGTGTGGAGACTTTCGTGTGACCGCTGACTTATAGATTTTTCCTCTTCGGGGCGTGCTGTAGCTCCCATTGACAGATTCGAATAGTCGATCAAAAAACCTGAATAGTTCAGCGGTATCGAAGGCTCCACGAGGGACTCGGCGCGCGGCGTCCTAAAGAAAAAACAACAAGTTAATATTTTGACACCTTGTCTTGTTATTTAAGTAAAAATAAAACAAAATATTCCGAATTTTTACCTGCTGTTACTGACTGAACACTTGAGTGCAATAGTTCATCTTCATCTTTGGGATAAGGCTTGGTATCACGTGGCGTGCAGTCAATTTTGTCACCATACGTGCCCCATGGTATGTTGGGCTTTTTTTGTAAAAGGCCACTAAGTGCTCCCACTTAGCTCTGCGTTTTCCCATCAATGGTGAATTCCAAATTTTTGATAATCAAGTTGTTTCTTATACCTTTCATCATATGAGGAGGATCATAGATGGGATAAATTTTAATATCAATCTTTTCTATTTTTAATAATCCTACTCTAAAATCTTTGCCTTGTCTCAAATACTGGGCTTTCGTATCATTTATTAATGAGTTTATTGCTGCCATGTTTGTCGGTCCTTGATCACAAAATTAAATGTGGTTGACACAACTTTAATGCCAGTTGCCAACACTTTTTTTAATATTATTTTTATTTGGTTTTTCAAATTTTCTGTTTTTGTGGTGCCAGCGCAAAAGCTATAGGCCACAGGCTGTTTATATTTTTTAAATATGCCTCTGACCATGAACCACGACACATGCACAGCAAAACATTTCGTACGTTCAAACCCGTCATCGCATAATCCTTTGATTGTAAGTATTGTCTCTTGAATTACTCTCTTTTGTTCTTTTTCTTTTAATTTCTTCCTTTCACGACATTCCTACTAACCAATCTTTTTTTCTTTCAGCGGACAAGCCCCAAAAATGATCAAATAATGCTTTTCTTCTTTCTTCACTAATCTCGGCACAATTATTCCCACATTTTTTTCCAACGCAAGGGTTTTCATGTACTCTCTTTTCTTGAACGATTGATCCATCTTTTTTTGTATATTGCTGGCCAGATTTTTTAAATTGGTTATTAAGTTTTTTTATTCTGTCTCTTTTTTCTTATACCATCTTCACCAACTGTTGTCTCTTGTGATCTTTTCTTATTTTTCTTCTGTGTTTTCGTTGGATTATCAAGTTCACTTTTGAACCCGGGACCTCAGAGCTAGCGACACCTTGAAACCGGAGCGTACGCCACTCGACCACGGAGGTCGTCGAATACGACATTATCATATTCTTCTGTGGCCCATTCCCGGTTGGTTTGTTGCGGAATCAATGGTGAATCTTTGCTCCTGTTTTGTGTTGTTTTGCTGTTAAAACTAAATAACTACGTATTAACTGTGCTGATTGCTGTCTTAAAACTTTGCTTATTAATTTGCAATTAATAAGCAAAGTTTTAAGATTGCTAGTCGGTAACCACACATAAAAATTAAATACACTCGAGAGCAATGAATCCGGGTCACTTAAAGAATGTTAAAAATCTCGGAAACTAAAAATGATAGGTTAATGCAATAAATTGTATTTAATAGACAATGTAATACTCCTTAAATGAAAGTAAAAAAAATATGAGTCACCATACATTTTATTAACACAAAATTACATAAAGAAAAAAAAACTGCTGATCTCTCCTTAAAACAAAAATAGGAAACATGAAATTTTTGAACTTTATTACGATTTTCTTGAATTTTAATACTTCGTATTGCCTCCTCGTGCTTCCATTACTGCGTTTACGCGGTTTGGCATGCTGTACACCAAGTTCCTTATACGATTTTGGGGAATATTCTCCCATTCCTCTGTGAGAGCAATTTTGAGCTCACGAAGCGTGATTGGGGGAGGGTTTCGTTGTTTTACGCATCTGCCTAGCTCGTCCCAAGCATGCTCGATCGGGTTGATATCCGGGCTTGCGCGCTGGCCACTCCATACGAGTAATGTTCATCTCTTGAAGGTAGTCATTCACAATCCTACCTGTATGAGGTCGGGCATTGTCATGCATAAATATAGCATCCTCACCTAAATTGACCATAAATGGACCAACGTGATCATTGAGGATTTCTTCCACATATCTTTCGCTAGTTAAAGAGCCGTTTTCTATGATCACCAGCTCTGTGCGACTTTCAGAAGAAATTCCGGCCCACACAAGTACAGACCCACCACCGTAGGCTACTTTTTCTTCGATGCATGCTTGCTTGAATCTTTCCCCTGGTCTTCGATACACTCTGTGTCTTCCATCGTGCTTGTAGAGCATAAATTTTGATTCGTCGGAGAACATAACTTTTGACCAATCTTCAATACTCCAATTTACGTGGCTCTGGGCATATCTTAGTCTTGAAATACGATGCCCACGCTCCAGTTTAGGGCCGTTTGCAGGTCTAAGGGGTTTTAAGTTAGATTCAGCAAGCCGACGTCTTACTGTCCATGCACTTGGGTTACTTCCTCCGAGGCGTCGAAACTGATTTGTGAGTTCAGTTCCTGTGAGAAAGCGATTTCGAAGCATGGTGTTCACCAAGTATCGGTCTTCTCGTGCTGCGGTACACCTGGTTCTGCCCGTTCCTGGTCTGCGTAGGTTAGAACCAGTTTCTTCGTAACGTCGGAGAACTCTTTGTACTGTTGACAGCGACACACCGACAGTCCTGGCTGTATCGCGCTGACTCCGGCCGGTTTCCAGCATTGTAAGTATTCTGGTGCATTCTTCAGGCGTAAGCGACATAATTTCAGCTTGAATAATGAATATAGAGCACTATCAACATTGTTTATTTACCCACATAAATGACAGATTACAAACGAAAGCAAAACCAAACGCTGTAATTTCGTAATTCCATCTTCGAAAGTGGCCCTTTTTCAAATTTGATTTTTTTATGATATAACTTTACAATAACTAAGAAGTTTTAATACCTTCATTTAAGGAGTATTACATTGTCTATTAAATACAATTTATTGCATTAACCTAGCATTTTTAGTTTCCGAGATTTTTAGCATTGCTCTCGAGTGTATATTAAATGAAAGAGAATAATAAAATAACAATAAAAATAAAATTAATTGACTAATTCGACCCTAATTACTTAATTACAATTAATAAATGCAATAACGAAAATAATTTCTCTAAATATTTAATAATTTAGTAAATAATTAATCATTTATAATTTGAACCCTATGCTACTAAGAATAAGGCCTGTTATAGTTTTAAATATATATATCAAGTAAAACGACAGTAGAAGTATAAATATTGGGTAAAAGAAAATAATAAAATGACAATAAAAATTTAATAATTAATGAATTCGACACAACTAAAATTAAAATACTTGAGGCCTGATATTAAATTCGAAAATTAAAACAATGATACAAGACAATAACAAATGTGATTTCTCCAAATATTCAAATTAATGTTATAAATAATTAAACATTCATAAATTGAGCCTTACGCTGCTAAGAATAAGGCCTGTTTTCAATTTATAGATCAAATAACAATAATAGAAAAATGATTAAATGAAGGTAGAATTTTAATAATTTATAAATTAATCCTGATAAAAATTAACATTTCATCAATCAAAAATCAATACAATTATTATAACAGTTATGAAAAACTTTTACAAATCTCAATATTTTTTAGTGATTTCTAAATTGAACCTTATGCTCTTTGAAAATAGGGCCTGTTATGGTTTACGTTCTGTGTGTAATTCAATCCTCTATTCTGCCTTATTTCCTCTTTTCACAATTTACACTCCCTTTATAGGTAGCCAAAGACCGGGCCGCCACTAAACAACCCCCTGCGACCCCTGCCGGCCTCCGCCGGGGCTGAGCGCCCGCTGGCCGGGCCGCGACTTACGGAGTGGGGGTGGGGATGTAAGAATCCTAGTTTCCTTTTTTTTTAAACGGATAACACTAATCTACTGCGGCACGTAGATTAGCAGCTAGTGTTTTAAGCCGCGTCCTAGTCAGTCAGTAAGTCAGTAAGCGTGTAAACAAACACTGATTTTGTGGATAAGGGTTGGGGGTGGAGGTCAGGGGTGGGTTTTGTAGGACTTGGTCCTGCGATTCTGATTTTTGTTGGAGTTGAGAGGTCTTTGACTAAACTTAATTTTGCTGCTGCGCGTGTCCTTGTAGGTCTGTCTGTTATAGCTGCTTCAAGGAAATGAGGATCCTTTTTAGGAGTAAAAGTGGAGGGGGGTTGATAGTTGGGGGGGGGGGGGGGATATGTAAAAGGTGGTCCCTAAGCTCGACTTACGTCCAAATCGAGCCTGGATGCACCGTTCTGGAGTTACTGGGGTTGTAAGGGGTTTTGGGGTTATATTAGTTTTGGCCCAATAACTTCGGCCCCCTTTGAGATACAGACCAGGAAAAAACGGCGTTTGCCTGGCCAGGTGGCCCCCTATTAGGATCTTTCTATCACTATAAGCACAGACCCCGGCTTCGGTTGCCACGTGCCACGTGGTATGAGTGGAAAAGCCTGTAGCGGCTGTGTTTATGGCCTGAAAATCCTGAAAAATTCAGGGTGTGTGCTGTAGGTGTACAGTGGTGTGTTGACCTAAAAAAATGGTAGGGTTGCCACTCAAAATAATGAATTAAATAAGGCGAAAGTTCAGAAGTTTCTTATTTTGATTATAGCTAGTGGAAATAAAATTAATTTTAAAAAGTGAATATTCAAAAGGCTTACTGGAGCTCAGGGGAGCAGGGTGGCACTGCCTGAAATAGCCGCACACCTCCAGAAATAAATTTCACCCCAACGTGTTAAGCACTTTTTCAGGTGTAGCTCCGCGAGTTCGGGCGCTAAAAATCTGAAACCTCCCCAGAGTGTGGCCGCCTGAAGGGCCTACAAAATGATGTGCTGCGAGGGGGGGGGGGTCACAGATCTTGTTCAGGCAGCGTTCGCAGTTAAAGGGTAAAAACTGTACCTTTTGAGGTTAAAAATCCGTTTTTACGCCTGTATCTTCTGGAGCACTGAAGTCCTGAACACTGTAACACCACACCGAACTGCACTCACTATTTGGCACACACTGAAAATTTCAGATCAATAGCACTATTTTTACAATTTTAATTGATTTTAAAGCACGGAGCTACACACTTTAGCTGTTGCGAGGGCTACGGAGGTCGCGCGACTGCGAATAAAACTCGAATGTTTCCAAGACGAAGACATTTAATAATAGTTGGTGATGGTACTTATTAGTTTCGATGTAACGAAACCATTGCGACTTTTAATTTACCATCCAACGCCATCTATTGGCAAATAGCTGAACTAAAACTGAATACAGTTTCTTCTATTCTAATATTAATACAGGATTGGACATTTCGCCCACCATGGACAGAAGGTCCATTGTTTCCGCCCACTATGAGGCATCACATAATGAAAATATAAAGAGAATTGGATCTTAGTGTTATATGGTTTACTTAACGCTCTTGACTAATTAAACATAAAAATATACTTATGTAAAGCGTTAATTAATTTACTAATGCATTGATGTAAAAATAATTATAAGTTTTATTGAGCTACAGGCAACACACACAGCTTAGTTATTGGTCTTTTAAATGACACACTTTTACATTCAAGTGTTACAACACGTGTAATTTTGTCCAAACCCGGATGTTTTTTAGTGATCTTTCCTAACAGCCATTTTGCTGGTTTAAGATCGTCCTCCTTTACGAAAACTAATTGACCAACATCGGGTTCACTAGTTTTAGTTGCCCATTTGTAACGCTGTAGAAATTGACTCAAATACTCGCGGGGCCATCTACGCCAGAAATGTTGCAGCATCCTTTGAGTTAGCTGCTAACGTTTTAGAGAGGAAATAGACGATGTTTCATGGTTTGGCTCAGGTACCAGTAATAAGTCAACCATATCCTATTGTACATTTTTATAATGAAACGTGCAAAACAAAATGCAGAATCTATGAAGAGAGTGAAGCGCAACCTGGAGTGGGAGATGAACTCGCAAAAATCAAAATCAAAATTTATTTATTTAACTTAGGCTACAAAGTAGCACTTATCAAACGTCAATTATTATTACAATAGGACAGCACCCTAGGGGTCGGTTCATATCCGGCGGAAAAGGCAGCGCGCAACATCGGCCGCGCAACGCCAGAACGAGCAAACACACAACAAAACATCCAACCACTCACACCTGACGCACCAACGCGTCATCAGGTCAGTGTGAAAGGCTGAATGCTCACCCATGCGCCCGCCCGCCCGCCCCAGCGCCACGCGACCGACAACACGCGACGCCACCACCGCCAGACATGAACCGACCCCAAATCGCCCACCCTTCACCGCTTCCTAAGTGCTTTGGCTGAGGAGAAGAAACGGCGCAACAAACTCCCCAGTAGCACGCTGTCATTACATTATAAATAATAAATAATATAAAAAATAACAATAAATAACGATAAGGGACCGCGCAAAGTGAACAAGTGGTTAAGGTAGATGCAACGCAAATGCTGGAGTCACCCCCTCCCTCACCGCCGCGTCAACCAACACCCCCCAGCACCCCCGACGGACGAGGAGACATCCCCGAAGATGAACTGGGAAAATTTCAGAAAGGAAGCAATACAAAGTTATGTCCTGGACCAGATGGGGTTATCGAATCTCAGGACGCAAGCGGATATAGAATCAGATGGCGAAACGGACGTAGTAGAAAGTATTCCCACGGAGGAGGAAGCTGCGACGGATTTGACAAATGTACTGACGGTGTGGAACAAAGAATATGTGCAGTCAACACGTATTCAACATGCAATGAAGGTGACCTTGAAAAACTTTATAAAGGACCTTATAAGCTCATCGCTATCCATTATGGAACAAGAAGACCACACTGGCACCTCATATACTTCAGTAATAAACAGAGGGGAATTAATTCAAATTCGAGTGCATCGCGGTCATTCGTTGACATCGGACGCGTTTGCACTGTTCGCAGAAATTATTATTTCGTGCCGACCGCGGCGTCAGCCGCCGCTAATGTTAACACCATGCGTTCGGAAAAACTCGTGGCGAACGAGGTCCTGGCGTTCCTACGGTACCAGCTGGACGTCATGGATGAGGTCAGTGTGACCCAGATTTGCACCTCAAACTTCACTGAGGAGGAGATACGCAGCGCAAAGAAGCTGCAAGAAATACATAAATTAATGGCACCACATGAATTATCTCCTTTGTACTACCGATGTCTCCATGAATAACATATAATTTTGGATCCATAATCAGATAGTAAGAACTCCTTATAAGACTCTGGTATTTGTACTTCTGATGCCTTGTTAAATGTAGACTTACTAATGTTATGGCACTTGTTTCGAGCATTGTAGAGACTCGTTTTGACTTAAGAAAATGTAGGTAACATTTCCACTAAATCCATGCCTTTATTTTTTAACTTAATTAAACTTTCGTTGTATAGGGCGGGAATAGGCTTTCCCTCAGAAGATTCTGCCTGTTGCTTGCAGCGAAAAAGTTCCAGTCTAATGTCATTTCTTGCCACATTTGACGTGCAAATGCTGTGTTCCAACCTTTTTGTTATTTGTTTGTTAACATTTGTAGTGAATCCACCTTTGCATTGCCGTTTTTCACATCGCCATGATATTGATCCGTTTTTGTTTTCTCGTCGCTTGTTATATTCATATCCATCGTATACGAGGAAGGGCTGGCCTCTTTTAGATCGAATAAAAGAGATCACTGGATTTTTGCATGGTACAAAGTGTTAGTCTGAAAGTAAAAGGTAATACTCTACTACTATATTAAGTAGCTACTAAAATATTGATTGCAAATTTGTTATTAAAAATAAAATTAGATAAAATATTAACATTGATTTTGATGCTGTCAAACATGCTAAAAAGTACATAATCTACTATGCGAGACGAAACAGGAACAAAATCTAGGGCGAAAAAGGATTTTTTTATGTGAGACGAAACCCTGTGGGGCAAAATAGGAACAAATCCTTTTAATACTGTTTTGTAATCTGTATATAAATCTTCCGTTTTGCCGTAAATATCCTTTAATTGGTAGTCAGACTTCTCAAAGTCTTCCCTTTTGTGTTCCGTTATTAACTTTATGTGCACTTCGTTAAACGTTGACCATTGTTTATCTAAATTATCAAGCCTCGTTTCAATATAACAGACTATTATTCTCTCCTTTGGTGATTTTCGGTAGTTTATATAGCCTCTATCTATTTTATTGTAAATGTCTGTTTGTACTCTTATTAGCGAATCCATTTTTATTTATGTAACAATCTGTTTCTTTTTGACTAGGGTAAACTACCCAATTATGGACACTTTAAGACATATGTCACAAAACCTTGAGCAAAAAATATGTAAATAAACAATTCTTATAATTTATATTTAGTTATTTATATTGCGTATTAATCATTCTCTTAAAAATTGGAAATATTATGCAAATTATAATAACTATTTACGAAGAATTCAGATCTTCTGATGATACCTCTAATTCCCTATTGTTGACATACAATTTCCTGTTAAAGACACTATACTATCTAAATATTAGTTCATTTTTGTCAATTTTTTTGTGTAAATATTTTTATTTACTATTTACTAAATAGTAAATAAAAATAACTCTGTAGTTTAGAAATTTATAATGTAAAAGGAAAACATCAAATATAACATTTTTCTTCTCTTAATAACTATAAAAGTATCCACTAATTAACATTACAATAATCAGTCTAGAAATGACAAAAAACAGTTGCATCAAAAATAGGTATCCTTGTATTCCACACTACACTTTGTGCAAGTTGGGCAATTTAGGTATAGTTCATTAAACTATCGGTCGGCTTCATTAATGTCCAAGATAAACTTAGAAAGTAAACCTACGCATTAAAAAAAGACACATTGGTACTTGCCCGGATTTGCGCCCGGAAAGGCAAGGTGCTAACCTCTGGGACATCACAACATAAGTAAATAGATAACGAAGAGCTACCTACCTACATGTTTTTGAAGAGTACAGGGAAATTAAATAAAAAAACAGGATTTATTCATTATTATTTATTTAATCAATGTCTTCTCGTACAACCACTTATCTAAAAATGCCGCTGGAGCTACAATGTTGGTTTCATGCCTGGCCCAACCTAAGTACCACACCAACGTCATAATATGCGCACAACAACCTACAGTGCGACGTCCTACAATGCAGTTGCAGCAATATTCGATAATGCCTTCTCGTCCATTAATACCATTTGCTATCAAAATGTACACATAGTACTGACGTCTTGAGATATGTCTTGATTTTATTTTGCCTTTTATAAGTGAATTTTCCCCACTGCCTAACTCGGGTATACGATTAGTGTCTAGACAAACTTCTATTCTGTATCCGCCTTGGAAACGTACGTGTTCGCCATAATATGATCGTGCTTGACGAATTTGGTACGTTCCCAAGGCGAATAATATCAATTCACTAAATTCTAGACGGGGGAACTCAATATTAGCAGTATCAGCTGTGATGCTTTGAAAAAGGGATGCCTGGCGATTTAAATTATATTCTGAAACTATAATACATAAGTTATTTTCCAGAGGCATCCTTTCATTTATTATATTAAGAATTTGAGCAGCATCAGCCCTATTGCGAAGGCGAGCACCAAACTTATTTATCAAACTTGCAGCAATTTGGAAATAAGCCATCATATTTGGTACTGTTTTATTGAAATGGTCAAGCCTTAATAATCTAAAATCTCTTTTAAAATATCCATTTACAACCTCCACCACCCATCTGCAAATAGTTACACATCTACTTCTATTTGCTTGGGTGGTGGTTAACTGGTGTTCGCCTTCCAAAAGTGACTCTGGCATATATGCCTTATAATTACAATGCTCTAATAAGCTGAAGCTATCTCTGAATCCCCTGTCTAAAATAAATATGTCATTATTTTGAAAGTATTGTCTCAGTGGGGAATTTTCATTGCTGAACAAAGAAGACATTATTTCTGCATCAGATGTGGTAGCTTTGTACGGGCCAAAACAATCTAAAATGCAACCGTCACAGGCTACTATTAAAAATGGTTTTAATAGATTTCTGTACTTATGTAATGAATACGTATCTTATTGAAACATATAATTGCTACTTTTATTTAAAAAAATGTATGTTCCATCACACATCACAATGCATTGTTTGTTATTTTCATTATAAATTCCATTTGGGATCATGAGATTATGATCAATCAATTGTTCTCTCGTCATGTGGGTAATTCCTAGATTACATGGAACAAAATCTTGCAGAAGTATTTCTCTTGCTGTTTGCATTAGCCTTTCTAATGTAGTGCGAGGAACTTCTAATAATGTCGATATTCTTACGTCGGAATCACCTGTCCGCATCTTTATCAATACAGCAGCTAGACCTAATATCCCCCTGTGTTTAAACAACAGCCGGGGAAGGTCATCTAATAAATTAAGGAAATTCGCTTTTGTTAAGCCCATCCAAAATCCAAATAAATGTTCATCAATTTCTTGTACCGATTCTATACTTGAAAAATCGAGAAATTGTTTGTGTTTTTGAACAAAAGAAAAAACATGCTCAACTTGTTCAACAGTGAAATCGCTCATGCTGTTTTCACTGGCATAAAGAGAATCCCAACTGTTTATAAACAAAACCTAAAATAAATCCTAAAATAACCTACAATAAATTAATAAGAAAAGTAAAAAAAAAACACACATTGGTTATTTTGAACATTCATTGACCACAATGACGAACGAACCAGTTTTTCGTATTCTGTGAAACGGAACGTGCATAAAAGTCTATTGAGTTTGATAAACATATTAACATCGTTTTTTTTCCTGGCTTTACTTAAAAATTCAAATAAGCAATACGAAATGAGCAAAAAAAATGCAATTTTTTAAGAAATTTTACATCACTAGACTCGTTAGAAAATTTTCAGGTCAAAACTGGACATGATTCTTTCTCCTCTTAATCACTACAAAAGTATCAACTATTCAGTACGATGGTTATTTACTTATTTATTAAACTGAGATCATAATTTCTCTTAAAAACTATAACAAGTTAGTACCTACTGAGAATTTTCTTCAAGTAAAATTTCGATATCTTCATCTTGCAGTGTTGTCTTATCTAATTTTGGTTTAACATTAGGTTCTTGGTGATGAATCTTATCATCCAGAGTCCTTAGAATCCTTAGAATGAGTCCTTAGAATCTATATTCAGTCTTAGATTAGTTTTTCATAGGTGTTTCTAACAGGTTATTAGAGGTCTTACTCTTTTTTTTATCATCAAAGTTAAGTTTTATTTTACTTTTGCAATCTCTTCGGCCTTATATTCTGTAGAAAATCTATGTTGTTCATAATTGGTATCCATCATTATTGCCTTTGGTTATTCAATATTTACTTCCGAGTCATTAAAAGTTTTCAATCTATCTTTAGTTTTATTTTGTGTAATAATGTCGTCGGATATCACAGTTATTTTGGTTTCTCCTTTCTTTCTTGTCTCTGCCTTTTTTTTTGGTTTTCTTAGTTTGTTCTTTTTTATATTTTTCTCAATATTAGGCACTTAATCAGTCACTACAAGACTAAACTTAACATACAAATTTTTTGCACCATGCAAGTATTCACCCTAATTACAGAATCGTATCATAAAAATCTTTATAAAAATTGGGTATCAAATTTTTATCAAGTAACTCTTTTAAATCCTTTTTTTTATTTTCACCGAGCTTTTGCTTGCCCGTGTATGCTTTTGCTGTTGTCGGCTCTGATAGGGGATTAATTTTTTTTCTCTTGTTTCTTATCATTCCATGATAAAACTTTTTTATTTATCTTCAGTTTCATTAAAATTGTATCCACAATTTTCCTGCAGTTCTTTTAGGTTTAAAAATGAGTCGTATGTAAGTTCGTGTACGCGGAACTTTTGACCAGTCTTTTTGGCATTTTTGATAATGGTTACATATTGGTGGGGGCAATAAATTGGTCCTGATTTTAAGTTCTTTTTAATTTATTTTTCGATCAGGCTGTGAATATGACCCTCATTTTGAGTATGACCTTTAATTAAGAATTTGTGTGTGATTGATTCTATATTCAGGTGGGTTACAGCATAGAGATAAAGCGCATACTATATATTTATTCTTATTTTGACCGCAACAGTTGTCTGAATACAGAATCAAGTTCAGGCCATCACTATTACTAGCACTTACGCCTGCTTCACAACATAGTCTCTCAAAGCAATCCAATAAACAGGAGCCTATCTCATTAGCACCGCGTTTGGCATCAGTTTCATTCCAGAAATAGCAGTGTACATCAGTATAGGAATCTTTCATCTAGGCTTCAACTTTTTTGTTTAAGAGTGTGATGGTAAAGTTATAACTATTTAATTTAGATTTATAGTAAAAAGCTGATGTATCGCCTCGTGGCGATTGTAACACCGCCTGCAAGTCGAACACTTTATTTTTGTCATCTAATTTGCATCTGCCTCGTTGGCCTAGTGGTGCTAAGCGCGACTGCTACGCTAGAGGTCTTGGGTTCGATTCCCAAGTCGACCAAGGTGTTATTGGGTTTTTCTATGAAATTCTCAGTAGCAGGTCGGAGTTTGGATTTGTGCCCGGTTAGTGGCAATAGGCTCGCCCCCTATTACATGGGACCTAAACATACCGGCGAACTGTGGGTGTACATTGGTACACCTCTGCCTAACCCTTCGGGGATACAGGCGTGATGGTATGTTATGTTATGTTAATTTGCAACGGTTATCATGTTTTTCATTACGACATAGCTTTTGAGATTGACTTGGGTCTGGGTTTAGAATGGGATCTTGAATTTGAGCTTTTGTATCGTCACGAGAAGGGTCAGTTGTAGCATTAATCAATTCCATTATCTTTTTCGACCTTGAAGACATTCTGAAAAAAAGTTAGGTTACTTTCTTATTTCTTTTAAACTAATTATTTTAATCCATTAGTGACACAATATCTAATCTGCATTCAACGATTTTATAAAAGACTATTGTGTTTTATAAAATAAGAATCATAACAAAGTATGACTTCAGATTCCAAGAACACTTTTGTAAAAAACTGACGTAACTTCTAAAGCCGACAAAACACTACCGACAAAACGGAACATTTTTTTTTTAATATAGGCATAATACACAATCAGTCAAAGAATTGTTAACATGTTTTTGTATAAAACAGAACTAACACTGAATAATTCGTGAATATTTCGATCCTATTGTGTACTAAATAGGCATATTCAACAATTGGCCTCACTTGTATAAATTATTTCAATAAAACTTACCTTTGATTTTTACACTAAAGCGACTTAACTACTAATTTGACACTTTTAAATAAACACACGTGATGTTTACACTTTTTTTTACGTGATGTGCGACATACAAAATCAATATATGTGTTGCCTTCGCTGTACAAAAAAAGTTTTTACATGCCATACATTTAACTACGTCTGTCGAAGTAAATCTAATATATTTTTTGCACGCATAACACTGGAAACTACGGGATACTACAGTCCTAATTGAGGGGTTAATTATTGCGAGCGTTTTCTTTATTGTTATAAGATCAAATTTTTTAATAATGGTTTTATTGTCGATAACAGGACCCTGTCGCTTATTCAAATTATTTAAACTGTCGTCAAGCTTTCTAGTCGTAATCTGATTAGAGTTATCTGAAATGAAATTTGTAAGATATTTTTTTATTTATGGTTTTATGGGCTCAACTTTTTCATATTTTTTAGCATTGTCTTCAGATTCTAAACATTTACTTTCTTTATTCACAATAGGTAAGTTAAATTGTAAAGAGTGGTTCCTTTCATCAATATTTTCACAGCATAATTTATTATTTAAATTGGAGCCTTCAAGATGCATAGAATTATTATCCTCATTTAAAATTAAAATTGGTAGGTTTGATATTAAATCAGAGTCGAGTAGTGTTTTAAAATCGTTACGTTCCTCTAAGTTGTAACAGGTTCTCAATACATCTGATTCATCCGGGTTTAATGACAAATCGATTAAAGGTCGATTCACACATATCAGTGAACCCACAGTTCCGGCACAGTACCGTTACAGTTCCGTACCCGTGCTACAGTGGTGCGTCAGTGCTTCAATTCACACATATCAGGCACAGTACAGTTCTCTGCGGGTCTTCGTGCACGACGTTCCCTTCAGAACAGATAGACAGAGTTACTTTCGCATTTATAATATTAGTTTGGATTTATCAATGTCTGCTATAACAACCATTTTTATAGATCGAAAAATCTAAATATACCTACTACGAGTATATAGGTATACCTGAAAATATTTTTTTTATATGTAAATAGGCACCAACCAGATCTTAAAAAATAACCTACAATAATTATAACAATAATAAAAAAACTATTATTATGTAGTGTGTATTCCGCTTAAGGATTCCATTCCGCAACTTTTTCGTTCCACATCTACGTTACCCGTGTTTTGGTATCGGAATGGAAGTAACAGAAGCCTAACATGTTTTAAACATAATTCAATAACTCTTCGACAACTAAATTTGTCAACGAGTAAACTTAAGAATTGGATTCACAGCAAGTCAAAGAATTATTAGTACAATTTGCAAAATAATACAATGAAAACTTACAGTGGTATTGGTTTCGGTTGGTGGAAGATCGAAATTGAACCGTCGGCACTAACACGTCTGCTCGTGTCTGTCGTCGGCGCAAAATGACCGAATCACAGTGGAAAACAGTCTTAAAAAGTAAAACTAATGTTGCCAAGCGCAATAAAAAAATCTTTTAGTAGAAATTCTATCGACAAGTTTTATTAAATAGTGGTTTCGGAATGGAATTTTCCACTGTTACCAATTCGTGCCTCTGTGTAATTTTATAGATTTAATTTTATATAATAATATAAAATTAATTAAATTAATTTAAAACAAATGAAGAAATACTATTCTTTCTAGGTAAGTCAACTTGGACGTATTTTATTTTTAACGAAAGCCAAAATTGTTACATTCAGTTTGTCAAATTGACATAGGACAGACCAAAAATTACTACCATTAAACTATAAAATTGAAAAAAAAAAAGTATTTTTGCTATAAATAACTGGTCAAATTAGATAAAATTTGGGAGAATATAAACAACAGATTATTTATTACGTATTATTTGTTTTGGATGTCTTTAAAACATCTTTTTAAGGATTCTGAAGGGTAACAAAGCCAATTTTTGTTAGGATGATATTCCTTGGCTCTAATGAATGCATTTCCTTGATCACTTGGTGATCCACATAAATTTCTTCGACATTTGCTGAATGATTTTACAATATTTTGCAAACATTTAGTCAAGACCCAACCACAAACATAACTTCTTTGTTCAGAACCATCATGTTCATCATTATTTTGAACCATTAATTCTAATGCGTCTTCTACTACAATGTGTTGGGATTTAGGTGCGATATTTTCATTATCTTGGTAATTTAATAGAGATTTATATGAACTCAAAGAACAGTTAGAGTCTTGCTCGCAGTTAGACCCAGTGGAGTGAGTTGTATTGAAATTGTTTAATAACAGTGTTTTAAAAGCACCTTCAAACCCAACACAATTAACATTATTACTTCTGAAGCCCAAACTCCTAATATTTCCAAAAAAGTTTTCGATTGGGTCTTGATTGAAGTTACGTGTAAGCATTGAGTCAAAATAATATTTTCCTTGTAATATTACCCAAATTGACTGAAACCCTTCAGTTGTTTAATAAAGTTTGTAACACTGGGCACGGATTTTTCAATAGTCTCCATTAAGTTTTGTTTGTAAAAATTTTACACTTTTTAAAATTTTTAGAGCTTCTAGCCATAATTTATGATGAGGAGAGTGTCTTTTCACTGCACTTTTGTGGATTTTTCCTTATGAAATTTGGAATGTGTGAACTGTTCAACGAATCGAATAGTTTATCTACCATTAACACAAAAGGTATAATATTGAGACATTCTTCGGGTGCATTGCCTTTTCCTGCCAAATGTTTTGTGGCTACAGCAAAAGTGTGGCTAAAAACCTGAGCTGCATGCTTCACCCTCATTTTTTTCATTTTCTCTACATATATATGTTCATCTGTGATTTTACATAGATATCGCAACTCTCCATCCATTTTGCCAGCTTCATATACATTTTTAAAGTACTCCAATTTGACAGTTTTAATTGTAGCCGATTTCTCGTCATAGTAGCACATATCCTTGTTTAGTAGATTGTTCCGTAAACCTTTTAAAAGATGAGGAACATCGTATAAAGGAGTAATCTTTTTATTATTCCAGTGAACATATTTTCTCGCCATTCTTTTCCATGTCTCAGGTATGTAGCTTTAGTATCGTTTACTAAGGCATTTATAGCACTTACATTCAATGTGATTTGATCACATACTGTGGCTATTATGTGCAGGCCTGTTTCTTGTACTTGTTTAATTATTTCTGTTATAATACTCTTTAGTTGGATACTCTTCATATTTTGGCAAAAATAGTATGCTACAGGCTGTTTAAAGTTAGCCTTGATCCCTTTTATCATAAATACAAAGACATGATCAGCAATTTTCTGCGTTTTTTTATGTCCATCATTTTCAAATCCAACTAGGTCATCTTTCTGGGTATTGTAGTGGATCTGAGGTGACAATGCCATTTTGTCAAAGATCAGAGTCCATAAGCCATCATAGAGGGGTATAAAAGAAAAAACACCTCTGTCCACGTTATTTGGTATGGAGAAAAACACACTTTAACATCTAGGTATTATGGACGCCTAATTTTTTCTAAAACTTAGTTTGAAAACGTTCATTGATTCTTTGCAGTGAAAAAGAAAGAAGGAATTGGTAAATAAATGCTGAAATCACCTTTATATTTGTAAAAGTTTGGCGGACAATGGCGCATTTGCTTCTCAACAATGGATTGTGTCGTATTTGCAACTCAACGGCAAGGACTATGTCAAGTTTGCACCTCACGAGTCAGCCATTTTGTTGGATTGACAGTAGGGTGTACCTAATATGGGCAATCAAAATAAATAGTTTTTTATGACATTTATTAAAAAAATATAATGAACAACGTTATCTATAGGTACACTTATTGATACCGACGGGATGGTAAAAAAAGTAAAAAAAACATTTCGGAACAAAGACAACCAACGGAGCGTCTTATTTTAAAGGTGGCCCTAAAAATCATAACGTTAGTATAATTTTATACACATAATCCTATTTCGGGTGGATTTGGCTCACAAATTTCTTCATTATCTTCTGCATCACCTTCTTGAGACCCTGAGCCAGCTAGTACTTCTTTAAAATATTGCAGTTCATTTCTTGTTTGCCATTCTGAGCCGAAATGTTTTTGTAACAACGTTTCAACGTCAGCAAGTTTAGCACTCTGTATTTTTATTTTGTTTTTCGTGATAGGATCAGGTACAACATTTTTGAATGATTGTCTCCTTTTCAAAACTGATTTGTAGATTTGTGATTTAGAACGATAGTGTAATTCACCTTTAATCATTATTTTGTTATTGTGACTCTTTTTATAAAGAATCGCTTGCTTGCCGAATGGGAAGTGCCAGTTTCCGGGGGGCTTTATGACAGAATTTAATGCAGACTTCCAATCCAGGTTCATGTCAAAATTTATTGCCCTTCCGTAACGGTCAAATATCTCCACATACTCAGAGGGGCTTATAATGACCTCTCTTTTTTTCAGCTCTCGCTCAATATTCCCAAAAACCCTATCAGCGGGAAGAAATGAATGTCCTGACACTGGGAAAACTAATTCGATAGAATTAACGTGTGCTGGAGCATTGGACAGCTATGTGGAACACATCCCCATCATTATAGAGTTTTTATTTTGTGCCCCACACCCATCCGCTACAAGACGTATTGTATCTATTTCAGTTAAATCCAAACTATTAAGTCTATGGTAGACAGCAGAACATATTTCGTTGGCTCCTTTTTTTAATTGATTTTCTGTCCAATAATAAAATAAAACTGTGTCTTTGTTTAGTATTTTGTTTGGTGCGGATTTGACAACAGCAAAATTGTAAATATAGAGTTGTCTACTGTAGTAGGCTATTTGATTAGGTACTTTTGGCAGAACCTGATTTTTTTGGCAGTCAAACGATAATGTTATCTTGCCCTGTCTTTCTTCTCGTAGTAATTGATAAAATGCTTTCGCTTTGAGCATGTGCACTCGTTTCTCTATTATTAATGTATTCTTCAAATTAGCATCTTTTACGCATTTAATTTTTTCTAGTAACTCTTTCACCTTGAACATACGTCTGTACGTGGACTGCCAAATCCAATATTATAGTGTCTATTGAAAACGTCACGAAAATAGCTTTCTTTTACGTGCAAATCATCAGCTGGTCCATATTTGTCACAGTACATTTTCCACATTTTTCTTATGTTTAAGTTAGAGTCTAAATATTTTCGTTGCACTGATGACCTGCAATAATGAGATTCCAGGCATTTGAAAGGTACTATAAAAAAATTACCGCCGACCTCTTTACTGAATATTTGTGTGAAGTATGGTCACCTCCTCTCATATCTTTCACCAAACTTCCTGTTGTTTTAAAAACCTTTGCGACACGGCGCGCGGCGTACACGATGCACGGCGATTTGTAAAAAATTTAAAAAACTTTTCTGAAATACCGGTATAAGTTTTAATGTATGATTCTGTTTTACGTATAGCTTCGTATTGTATTTATTTGGGGTTCGAAGACCATACCCGTGCTCGTCGGCGTACTGTACCAGTAACCTTACAGTATTTTAAGTGGAAGGCATCCTGGTGTTGTTTACTTTTAATTGCATAAAATGATTGAAAAAAAATTCGAATGTCTGTCATCGTTAGTTTACGACATTGGTATGCTCCTTTCTCATGGTTACATGTTGGATATTGAGGTAGTCTTTTAGCTGAGTACCTAAAAATAAAAGATAAATATGTCAGTAAATAAAATTGTCGTCTCGAACTCCGAAATCGTAATCAGTTGATCAGTTTAGGCACAACAAGTCAATTTACCAGTGGTGTCAATTTCATAATGGGTTCTCCAGTGTGGTTACCCTAAAACGCCGTGTAGGTAGTAGTATTGAATGACTTACCGCTTTGCCTTTTCTTTTGCTCGCTTCCACTTTTCTGGATTACGACTACGTTTCCTAGTGATCCCGGAAGTCACTGGTTGCACATTCTCTTCCATTATATCACTAAAACTAGCAGACGGTCGTGTTTTAGTACTGGTCTCAGATGTTTTAGTACCTTTCTTGTACTAGCAAGATCCGCATTCGTTATGTCCTTAGACAGATGCGCCGGTCCTTTGTAAACATTCTTGAGGGTATTTTGTACACATTTACTGTAATCCACAGCATCGGGATTAAACTGATACAGTCCAGCATACAAAATTATGCCAAGATTTTCGCACGTGGCACTCAAGACCAGTGACATAATAATATGCGACTTGTGACCATCGATTAGTAGTAATATAGGTTTTTTTATACTATTGCGGTCCACCCAAATATTAAAATCGTTTGTAATATATTCAAAAAAATACATCCGAGCGCATCCATCCACTTTCAGATTTGCCAAGACACCATTATTCGGGCATACTTTCTACAACGGCTCGTGGTGGACGTATATAGGGAAAAACAATGAGCGGCGGACTTACTTGGCCACTGTCGTTGAAGGTGATCAGAACGGTTAAGTTACCATGACCATAACTTCGCTGATTTTTTTTCGGCTAAACGCCGGTTGCAATGCTTGAGTACACGTTGACTTGTATAATTTATAAACTTCTTGTATTGTTTGAAAAACAGGTTCGAGATAGAGTTTTGTTGAATTCTGCCTATTGTAATGGGACGGCATTTTTGGAAGATTATCGAAAAAGTTATTTAAACACCCATTTGTGATAAAAGATCATTATTTGGTGTGGTACTTTTATCTTTTGATGTCATGGGTATTCCATGCGAGATATCACACACCCATGCTTGAACCATTCTATACCCAATAGCAAGTGTATTTATAAACATTTCTCGACCAACTTGATAGCTCTCTTGTCCATTATTCAAAATACATTTAAGGCTATAGTTGCGTCGAGAAACACTGTCAGTAGTATTAGCTTTTGTTGGAACTCTAGTAATCGAATCGAATCATTTTCTTTGTTTAATTTAGCCTTAGAATTTCCATCTACAATAGCAAAATGATAAAAATGTAATAGTTTTTACGGTATCATCTTCCTCTTGGAGTATTTTATAAAACGCTTTATACTTTAATCTGTGAATTCTTTTATTAGTCATAAGTTCATGTCGTTTTCTTGTATCACTTTCAGCTTTTATTTGTTCTTGCGGGGAAGTACATGTGGAGCAGACGTCTGTTCTCGGGGAACCAAAACCAATGTTGTAACATGTATCTCCTGAGTCCGAGGGTATGATATTGTGGTTTATTGCCATGATTTTTGCAACATCACATGTTTTCGTGACATAGATACAAGGAAAAATAAAACAAAAATTATATCACTTTGAAAACTGATTTTTCGCGATGTCCTATATTTAGAACATCAGTTTTATACAACTACGATCATGAATTTTTGATGTACTTAATTTAGGATATCCGTTTCTTATAACAAATGAAACAAATAAAATTTTAAAATATATTTATTTGAATAATCACCGTTTGCTCTGTAATTGACATATTTTTTATTCGTTTCATCGTTTCAACTTAGTGAATATTATTCAAAGTTCTTTATTAATGGAATTAAACTTAAAATATTTACAATATTATAAAAACTAAGCCGAAGAATTGACATATATTTGAATGGTAAACTATTGTTGTTGTAGTTTTTATATACAACAAAGGTTTATCTTTGAAAGAAAAACAAAAAATAACATTGAATATAAAAATTTTAACAATAACTCTATGATATTGTTGTTTACCTTATTTTAATCAGTCTCACAATTTTAGGAACATAGTGGAGATGTTAAAATAATATTTATTCTGAATCGGAATCAGCGATACACCCATGGAATTGAGCAAAACAATTCCTAGAACTACACAAACACAAGTAGACGCGACAGAAACTGCACTTGGCTGTAGTTTTCTTGTTGCAGCCTTCTTTCCGACATCTTTGCTTTGAAACCATATCTGCTCACACCCTTGCGTAATCCTGTCACAGAAGCAGAACAGCTCTACAATGAAAGCCATATACGAACTAGAAATGTTGTAGAAAGAACATTTGGCTGCTGGAAAAAAAGGTTTCCAGCATTAGCATGGAAACTACGTACAGACCCAAGAAGGGCTCAATGTGCTATCGTTGCAATGGCTGTGCTAAATAATTTGTCTAAGAAAATCAGAGACCCAATGCCATCACCACCAAATGATACCGATGATTCCTCAGATTCATCTTCTAATGATGAATTGGATATACATAGGACGAACAGCTCAAACAACGAGCATAATAGGGATATTTTAATTAATAACTATTTTGGTAGATTACAGTAAATATAAATGGTATTATGCTTGCGTTTGTGCTACAATAGTATACAATTTCTTCATTAGATGAAAACAAGACTCAAGAACACAAAACTGCTAACATTGGTTATTGATGGCATATGAAGTACATGTAAATGAATAAATAACACCCAAATTTAAAAAAAAAACTTTAATTTTTAAAATTTTCTACATAGCTCTAATGTGCACTCATACTCGCACTCGACCCCCTTTTTTTTTCTTCCAGCAAATCAATTTAGAGCTGTGTTTTTTTCATCTCGAGCTTATGTCTTTCTTCGTTGTGTTGCAAAAGCTGTTCGTGAAGTTCTGTTTGTTGCCTCATGGTCTGTCTTATTTTGTCTAACTCTAGGTCATGGAGACCCTCCAAAACTGAGAGTTTTCGTTTAAAGCTTGTTTTACGATGTTTTCATTGCCTTTATTATGTTTTTTCTTCATCATAGCTGATAAGCTGATGAGAATAAAGCATAACAATACATTCAAAAATTAATTTAAAAAATATTTACGCTTTAGTTGTGGTGCCACGGGTTTCCTTAATGAGGAATGAGGAGCACTGCTGTCAAAAATGGCAGATTCTGCTTCTGCAATATTCATTTGGTTTTCGTTATTGCAGTCAATTATAATTGGCACATCACCATCCAACACTGCATTCTGAAACAAAAAGAGTACATTTATTTATGCTATGGTTGAAATCTAATTTCTTAATGTTATAAATAAGGTATGGATGTTTGTTTATTGTGCTCAAGTCGTGGGCAATAGCTAGTAATGAATAGATATTAAATAAAAGAAAAAAAAAAACCTTTTCTGTGGACATAATTTCATCAAAATCGTCAATATTGATGACAAGCCTTGCCTTCTGTAACAAAATTAATAACCCTTCAAGTGGCAGACGCCATTTTGACAAATATGGCGCATGTGGCAGTGAATCCTGGGAAGGTCGCGGCCGTTTTTGCTGTGCGTGAATGTAAACGACGATTTGGCTGTTTTTTTTAATGGCACCTAGTATATTGTATTGTATAGTTTTTAAATTGGAATGAAACAGGCTATCAGGTGTTATAATAATTAAAATAATTACAAACAAAAAAGCCCTGTAGGGTGTCGTGGAACATATGCGAAAGGGTTTCAGCCCCGTTTCTTGTATAAATACCCCAATTATTTAAAAATAAAACTAGATTTCTTTACTATTTTTATTTTATTTAACACAGTATGAACATATTTATAATGCAAGTAAAGAAAAGTCACCTTGTACATTTTTTTACACTACGAGTGTTTAAAATAAAGGTACCAATGCGGCAACCCGAATGCACGACAAAAAAGTGGACCTTGTTTCAATGCTTACTTGTAAGAAATTTCTGTGTGAGTATGGGCGTGTGTTGTGTTGTACGGGATGTCGGTGTATTATGTAGGAATTTAAAACGGAAACATTCAACAGGCGGCGGAACAGTTTTTTGTACCAAACCCTTGTTCTTTTTCTTTCGATTTTGACAGAAGTTGATCTTTTTTGTTGACTCCACCCATCACCACGTTGTAGTCCCGTATTAATATGGGTTTAGTTTTGCCTTGATCAATGGAGACGGCATTTCCATGGTATGTAGAGATTGTCGCCACGCGGTTCTGATCTCTCCATACCATGAGATCTACATCTCCACTGGTAACGGCAACTATTTGGCCCTCCAACATATCCTTTTTTTTCAACCCCATTATTTCTACAGGCACAAAAAGTCGATTAGTGCGTAGTGTTCCAACACAATCGGTGCCTAGATTTTTTAATTTTCGAGCCAAAATGGAGGAATTATAAAAATTATCCATCCACAATGTATGGCCCTTGTGTTCCAGACCTTCTATTAGCCGCAACACAAGGATAGGCGTTGATGCGGACAGAGGTTCTTGTGCCGGTGTAGTTTTAGCACCCGCACTATGCGCGTGGATAATAAATCTCCACAAATAACCTGTTTGCTTCTCGCACAACTCGTAGCTCTTGATCCCTACTGCAGCCCCTTTATTAGGGATAAACTGATTGATATTTAACCAACCTTTCCATTGCAGTAAAGATTCGTCCAGAGCTAGATTTTGACTCGTGTTATACATGCTTTGGAATTTCTGGTTAAGATGGGAGATAATTGGCTTTATTTTAAATAATTTTTACTCAGAGAGGTTCAGATTTTGAGTATTCATGGTACTGTTATCACAAAAATGTAGACATTTCGACAACAACTGAAATCGTCTCAGTGACATGTGGGTACGAAATCCGGGAGTAATAAATACGTCGCTTTTGGTGGACCAATACTCGTGTATCCTGAATTTGACAACCACACCCATCGCGAAAATGATGCCAAAGAAAACGTACAGTTCATTGGGTGTGGTGTCCTTCCAATCACAGATTCTACTGGTTGGGTTAAGGCTATCTCCATTAATCATCAGCTCCACCAATTGCTCGGCGTATTTATTTGTCTCCAAGGCAATTCTCTGCATTATTTCTAGATCCCAAATATGTATGAATATAGCATATGGGTCAACAAATGAAATGGTTGGCCCACAGCCATCTTTGCAAAAATATTCCCTCCGCGACTCGGGATTTATTGGAGGGTTTGGCATCAATGTCCATTGGAATTTATAGAGCGGGTCTGTTATCCACTCTGACTGTTCCTGTGCTACTTGCCTGTGTCTTATTCCAGCAGAACGGTCTGGTGCAGGGGGTAAGGCACCAGGCCCATCAGCTGCTGACTGTACGGTTGGCGGAAGTAAAGGCAGTTCTGATGATATTAAAACTGGTGCTGGCGACGGTGGAAGTGATGCTGGCGGTGGTACATGGGATGGTTGTGGATCCTCAGGTGTATCCATATACATTAGAGCTCCTCGTGGGTTTCCAAATGAAACAGCTAGCGCTTCATCGCCGTCGTCATCATTATCTTCGGAGTCGGATTCGCTTCCTGTGTGTAGCATAAAATTCTTCCTTATGTCGAAACCCTATATCATCTCGCGAAAAAACGGGTATATCAAAGACCTCACTCAAATCTTTTTTACTATACTTACCATAATTAATTAGACATAGCCTCATAGTTATTGGAATCACTAAGCTACTTGTAATGTATTTTTCTCCACTCAGCTCCTTAGTAACTTCCTCACAGGGTCCAAGAACAACACAAAGTTCTTGACAAACTAACCACTCGTATGCTGTCAGTCTCCATATTTAAATTTATCATGGCACTGTACAGGGCCTTTTTTTTTTTTTTAAAAGGCGGGGGAATCCTCATGGACGCCCACCCACTCGGGGGAGCGGATCGGTAGTGTCAGACTCTTACTGACTAAACCTGAACCGCCGTGCACCGTCATTAGCGTTTAGTGTTGGCGCGTGGTAATGCGTTGCAATTCTTCACGCGCCAACCGCGGGGATCCATCGGCCAATAAGCCGATGGCTCACTTTCGTGATTGGAGGCCGAAGTGTAAAAGGCTTCGGCCTCCCCGCCTCGTATTGGAACCACACCCGATGCTACGAAATGTGGCTCTCCGTCGTGTCACATACTTCTCTGATGGATTTAGCCAAGTTCTTACTCGTGTGTGATTCTTCTAGTGGAACACAATCTAGCAAACAGTACTGAAGTCTAAAGTCATCTTCTTCAATGTAATGCCCTGTTATTGCCAGCATTGACTCATTTGCTATTGTTGACCAAATGTCAACGGTTATGCCGATGGATGTCACAACTTTTTAAATTTTTATTTTAAGGTGGCTTTTAGTTTGCTTATACAATAATGGCAACATGTTGTTTGCGAAATATTTTCGCGATGGGATGGTATAATTCGGAAATGCTTAGGCATGTAATTTGTAATAGCTTGATGGCCATATGTCCGTCTGGAAGGAACTTGCAGTTGCAAATTGCTTGTGGTAGTAGTACTTGCCACTTCTGCAGTGCCATCTATAATATTACTTATAGCCCTATTACTATTATTACTGCCACCACCGTTACCAACATTATTATTAACACTATCTAGACACGCGGCCGCACGTCAAGCCAAGTTCAAGCAAACTGGCTAGACAGCGCCATGTGTATCATTACACGAACCACTTGGTGCCACTTTTGACCCTTCCAGAACTCAAAAGCTCTTTAACGTAAACACATAAAACTACGTGTGTTTTATTATATCCATAAGGACATCTAGAAGCCCAAATTTCATGAAGCTAGCTCAAACGGTTATAAAGATATGAAGGTCAAAAAGTCGTAAATTTTAATATTGACTGACTGACATATAGTACCTCAACCTAACCTACTTCCAGATGACCTAGAAAGATGAAATTTGGAATCCAGCTCGGTAATTGTGTGTAAGCGAATGAAAGTCTCTAAAAATAAAAAAAAGTTAAAAAATAGGGGGGGTCCCCATACAAAATTTTGGTTTTTTTTTAATTGTAGCCTTGGAACCGTTACAAGCTGCTATTTGAAACTAGCCCAATATATGTATTAATATATCTTCTATATAACATAAATATAAAAATAAATTTAAGTCAAAAAATAAGTGATATCACTATACAAAAAACTTGTAATACGCGTTAAACAACCGGCCAACGGCGTGTTTTCGGCGGCGCGCGGCACCATGCAGCGGAAACGCAAGAAATAACATTAAATCTCAATACCTACCTAGTTTTCTTTACAAAAAGTAATGATATCCCACCAAAAACATAAATGTAAAAAAGGAAAGCCAACTTCAATACACAAAAAGAATGGAGATCTAAATGAGTGCCAAGTTCTATGCAAAATCCAAATATGTATTTATAGGAACAAAATAACATTATGAACAAGTATTAAACTCTATTTCTTTGCTTTATTGGATACCTATAACAATTGCTGTCATTTAAAAATGTAAGATCTTAAAGTAGGTTAGATTTGACTTAGTAAAATTTAAATTTCGAACAAAGTTTCGAACTTGTGAAAATGACAAGTTCCAAGTGTCACTGTCACATCGACAAAATCTCTCTCTAACTACTTCTTGGTGTTTGAACAATGGCATTGAACTCTTTTTCTATTCAGCACCATGCAGCGTCTTTTTGTTCGGCCCTACTTCCATCAGTTTTCTTGCACATTAACACATTCTTGTGTTTCTCCACAAGTAGTTGCAGTCTATTCTTTTCCTCATTGCTAAAATTGCTACTTCTTTCCCTGGAATACAAAAATGTGATATTATGAGTGTGCAAGCTCGTTTAATTTAGTTCTATTCATAATAAATTATCGAAGTTATAGCTCTTAAGTAAAAACAACACGCACCAAGAGTAGACTTGGTGTGTGTTGTTTTTTATATATGATTGAAGGGTAAACTTACTTAAAACGATAGTCTTCCATTCTAGTTCCAGCACGGTACCTTATCTTGCTAAATATATAGAAGAAACACGCTTTCTTTATTTCCAAAACACTTTAGAGTATTCTCACAATCTTTTCGTCAATCCAAAACGTCAGACATGTTGACAGCTAGCTATACGTGTTGCCATATCAAAATATATTACCCATATATTTTTAAGGGAAAATAGGTATCCATCAATTTGCAACCCTATTAACATTGACGATGACAAATAACGTCATGGTGCAACCATAATTTGTTATATACTATGGTCACCGTTATTGTTACCGCTAAAGATAACTTTGACGTAAACTATAACCAAGCCTACGGTGCAACTCACTCTAAAACTATGTAGATCACTGATGTTTGAGTAAAAATACACAAATACGTAAAAATGGCGATATTAGTCCATTCAGACGTAAGGGATAATAGACAAGGATGAGGGAATGCGAATAAGGGTCTACTCACAATTTGCCCGATCCCATGCCGGCTTCTGCAATGCTTCTTTCAGTACACGCGACGTTTTTTGATGTTTTTTTTTATTTTTGTAGGTTTTTATCAGAGTAGAGTCTATGCGGCTAGGAAGACGTTCCGACCGATTTGAGTGTTTATCAACGTTCACTATTCGCGACTCTACTAATCCGACCCGACAGCGCCAATCAAATATGAACGCATTCGATTAAGTATAAAAAATATTTATTGAAATGGGATTTTCATACTGTGTTTGTAATGCGCCTGCCACACACTCGACGAGTGGCATGGGAAGTAACGAGGAAAGGCGGCAGAGACATAGTGTGGCAACATTACTCGTCATGCCACACGTCATGCTCCTCGTCCTGCCCACTGCTCCCTATTTTGTCGGTTTTTGCGCGCGAGTCAAAGGACCGGCATTACGAGTGCGAGTGGCCACATAATCGCGCGGTCGCAGTCCGCATCGAGCGCTCTCGCCAAGACGCACGCGTATGCAAAATTGGAAATTATGTCGTCGCCAAGCGTGGATAGATGTGATCCACCATCTCCGTTGGCGAGGACGACGACGACGATGTATATTTCTTTTTACTACATTAATATAATTAGCTATCCTAAAAATGAATAGCGCGCACGCTGCCACCGTTTCAACGTCCATTGTCTCACCAAGGCAAATGACAAGTGAGGAGCGTCGCGATTAATTGCGCGAGTAGAGCAGAGTGTGGGCAGAGAGGGCAACATCGCGGCAAATCACGGCAGCGCGAGGAGCATAGCGATGAGCAGCGCAAGGAGCATAGTCTGGCAGGCGCATAACACAGTATGAAAATCCCACTACAAGCTCAGTTACATTGAATTAAATATTGATCAATTCGCACACTAGTGTGCATCTGGGTATGGATCCCACAGTGGGCCAATTCACCGAAGTGATAAGAGTAATGTTAACATCAGAAATAGAATCAGATATCGATACCTAACAATACCTAAAAATCAAAATCATAATTTAATAGAAAATTAAATGGGAATACCTAAATATTTCATTTAATTTAACTATATCGAGGGTATAGTGCTCAAACCCAATCGTGTTTCGGAAAGCACGTTAAACAGTAGGTCCCGGCTGTCATACATAGATCTTTGGCAGTCGTTAAGTCAATTCTGACAACCAGTCTAACTATGGGATACTGTGTTTCCCAGTAAAATGGGTTGTGGAGGTCAGATAGGCAGTCGCTCCATGTAAAATACGGTATTCAGCTGAATCCGGTAAGACTGGTAGCCGACCCTAACATAGTTGGGAAAAGGCTCGGGAGATGATGAGTGCTCAAACCCAATAAGTACGAAATTGTCACTTTCGAGATATTCAATATTTAAGTTTTAAGGACAAAAATACCTATGTTATTTAAATAATATCGTTATAATGAGTATTTGTGGTAAAAGTATATACATATATGACAAATCTTCAATGGAAATGTGAATTGTAAAAAAAGACAATTGCGTTGCTCTGTAATAAAAGATTTATTATTAAAAGTGATCAAATTTGTCAACTCCACCCATATGTTGAGTATATGTTCTTATTGCAGTAGGACAGTACATGTCTTTCAGTGTGCCATTTTTCTGCCTTCTCTTGATGACAGAAACTTCAGATGGATTTACTGCAGTTGACAAAACATGTACATCTTTTGTATCGTGCCATTTTATACATCCAACTGGAGAATCATACCGAAAAGTAAACTCATCAGGAGCAAGCTTCATCATTCTTTTTTAGGGTTCCGTACCTCAAAAGGAAAAAACGGAACCCTTATAGGATCACTTCGTTATCCGTCCGTCCGTCCGTCTGTCAAGACTGTTTTTCTCAGGAACGCGTGGAGGTATCAAACTGAAATTTATATCTAATACTCAAGTCTACTGTCCCTTAGAGCTGTGAAAAAATCAAACTTCTAAGCCAAAGGAATCGAAAGATACAGCCGTTTATGCCGCAAATTTTCGAAATTCGCACGGGAGTCAAAACCTACAGGGTACTTCACGTGAACTTAGAATCTTGAAATTTGGTACGAAGTAACGTCTTAATACAAATAAAAGAAAAATTGCGAAAACCGTAAATTTTTAGAACAGAAAAGACACTGCTGACATATTTAACTGTACACTGAGCGAGTTCACAAGGGCTACTTACTGTGTAGTATGTAAGGATGTGTAGTATGTATGTGTATGTAAGGAAATATAGGTAGTTAAGTTATGGTTAAGGAAACATACTTTATGTTACTATGTCGAATTAGGTTAAGTTATCTGTAATGGCAAGTAATATGTGATAAATAAATAAATAACTTTTTCTAGTTTATCATATTGTGGGTGAGTTTTTGGAAGCTCTTGGGATATATCACTGACATGAAAATTCTCCAAAATTTTCTTGAACCTTTTCAATGGCATGATAACGCTAATTTCCTGATTGTTATAAAATCTATCTGAAGACCAATATAGTTCGAAGTCTGATAATGGATGCAATCCCATCATAAATATCCCCTTAAAAAGCACTTATTTCTTCTTTGGTAGTGGTAGTCCAAAATTTTGATTGTTTATGTTGCGCATATTTGTTGGTATTCATTACAAGTAATTCAAGCAACTCCTCTGGAAACAACTTCAAGAAATAGTGAACAGGTGTGCACCTGCTATTTGATTCAAAGCTGCATTTCAGATCCTTTTCAAATGTATGTTCTGTAAAATTAGACACATTTGTGGACCATTGATGCGGTTTGTTTTGTAATATACTGTAGACATGTAACAGCTCACTGTAATATTCTTGATCATTATCCATGTTTTCAATAGGCATAGGCAGATCTACTGGAGGCTCATTATTTGTATCTGATTGGTTCAACACTGTCGATTCTGGAGAAGGATCTATTGGAGGTTCACTTGTGTCTGCCTGGTTCATAACAGTAACTGACATGGGTTCCTCTGGGGAATCATCATTATTGGAGGATTCCAAGGATTCCAACAGCTCAGAATATGTCATACCTTGAATGCTGTCTAAAACTGAATTCATGTCTTGGGGTAGATCAGTCTCATTGAACATATATTTATCAGGTTCCTCTTCATCTTCCGAAGAGTCTCACAATCTATGTAACTCCTTGGCTATATCCTTTTCAGAAATACTTTTTCTAGACATTCTAAAGCCTGGAAAAGTGACAAAAACAACATTTATTATGAATACCACTAACAAAAACGGAATCAATGACCGGACCATGGCCAGGACTTTTGACACTTTACTTTTTTTTCTTCGTTCAAAAATGTATCTAAGAGTATAATCTATGACAAATTGTGGAGAAATAGCAGCCACGGTTTGTTTAGGAAAAGTTAAAGTTATGTGGTGTGGTGGTCCCTATATGTATAATTAGTACTGTTTTTATTTTATTATTGCCTGTATGTATTAGCCTAGATTAACTTAGTTTTTCCGATTGTTATTATTAAGACTATTTTTTTTTTTACCTCAACTTCTGAGCCATTTTAATTATTTATTCATGTGATCTATGTTTTTAATAAATTTTATTTTATTTATTTTTTATTTTTTTATACTCCCACGGCTTTATTAAGGGATAAACAATAATTGAGCATGATATATATATATTTTTGGAACTCTTCTTCTTCTTCTTTTCTCTTTAGTAATTAATTTACTGCATTTTTTTGGCATGTAGGTACAGGTATAATCTTGAAATGTTTTAGATGGCAATCTCGTATTTTTCTTATTTGAATGGCATGGTAAGTTTAAATACTTCTTTTCTTAATACTTCCTTTCTTTAGCTTGAGCTATATTGTGTGGTCCTGAAACTTTAGTTTTTTTTCCCTTTTTTGGACGGCCCCGTAATTGTTCGACTTCAAGTCAGTCATCAACATATTAGCAATTCTATTGGTATTCGAAATGTCCACGACGGTGACCACTTAGGTACTTCTTTCTTGGCTAGATCTTTCTGTTTGTCAGTCTACTGACATAAATAAATAATAACTAGAAATGAGAATCACCCAGGCATTTTAAATAAATACTGCAGATGCTCAAAACATAAGTTTATTAAATAAAAGTGTGGTAGGTACGGTTACACATCAAGTTCTACTTTTTCATACACATATTCGTCAAAAATATCAGCAAAAAATTGAGCTGGGACGGGTCGTCCCCAGCTCAGATACCATGTTATAGTCATAACGTGGGCATAAACGGCCCAATGTGCGATTGCCCACTAAGCAGCTACAGTAGTAGCCAGAGATAGTTCCCAGTGTATTCGCCGTTTCTTCATTCACATTAATTAAAAGGTAGTATGTCTGGCTGCTTACGTGTCTAGACTTTATTCTGCCCCAAATAAGAAAATTATTTGTACTATTAAAAGGAAACCACTGCTTTACACTTTACAATATATTATCATAAGAATGAATACAACGTTACAATTACAATACTTTTAAAGGCCAGCGACGCCATAATGATTATCATTAATTTATATAATGCAAGAGACTACTACAACGAGAATCGCACGCGCCGCCATTACCCATTGCTCTCTAGTGTTGTCAGTTTATCCGGTAATAGTGACGCGACGTATTAGTCGATTCTAATCTCGGTTAACTGTACCTAAAACAAAGTGGTACATCGTTTTCAATTCAGTTACTAATTTCAATTGTGGATGTCCCATTGTGACGAAACTGTTCACCATAGTAAGACTTGGCCGGTTCAGTTGGTATGTTCCAACAGCTAATCTTTTCAAGTCATCCATGCTGAGACTCGGAAATTGCTCCAAGTGCGGGTGGCATCAATGTTTAGAAATATACTTCGCCTTCTATTAAAAGTACATGTCCACTTTCCACAATGACAGCCAAATGATTGGGAACATTTAATCTTTGCCTGGCGATTTCTAAATATTCGTAGTACTCTGGTTTATTTTCGATCACAGGGTGAAACTTTTTGGTCAGAGCACAAGCAACTCTAAAGTCTTCCATCGAGTGCTTTGCAGCTCTGTTAAAAAAAACTTGTCTAAACAGCTTAAAATCACGTTTCCGACGACCATTTATCACCTCAACCTCGAAAATTCAAAAGTCAAAAGTCTCGATGCGTAACAATGTGTAGGTGGGTACCTACACATTGTTACGCATCGAAACTTATTTGCTTATTCGAGTCAGTTGGCGGTGACCTTCTAATAAGAATTCCGGCATATGTGCTTGATGTTTGCCAGTGGTAATCATCATTACTGGTCGTTTATCCTTCCAATTTGATACATAAACCTTATTCTTGTGTGCCCATATGTGCTTACCTTTCCTCAGCTTTTTCTTTACAATGTATACAGGATTTTCTTTACGATTTACCCGCAAGGTTCCAGTGCAGTGGGTTTTCAAGTCGATCAATTTCTGTGATAAATTCACAGAATTATAGAAATTGTTCATAAAAAGATGATGACCACGTAGCAGATGCGGACGCATTAATCGCAATAGTAGTTTTTCCGTCTTAGACCGATTCTCATCCATATTTTGCTCAGTTGCTTCTTGTCCCGAGTACATTTTTATATTTAGTACATAGCCATCAGGTGTAGTGAGTTCATAAAATTTGATACCGTAGCGAGCTTTTTTCGACTTGATGTATTGACGAAAGTGCAAACGGCCCCGAAACTGAAGAAGCGACTCATCTAATGATAGTTTGTAAATTTTACGAAAGTCATCATATCAATTAATTTCACAATCCTGTGAAATTAATTGATATGATTGTTAGCACAACGAATTCGCCTAAATGACGACGAAGAAATCACTTTCTTTCAGCCAAAGAAAGCCTAGCTGCATAAAGATGTTTCAATAGATTGTTGGCATTAGGTACTTTGTACCTACTACCTGCCTGTTGCCTACGAGTAGCTACTTTATTAGCTTCTCGTCTTATCTCTTTAAAGTTTTGTTCTAAGTAAGATTTCTTTATAATATATTTTGACTGTAGCAGGTTCTTTAAAATCTTTCATCATTTTTATAATTTTAATATCACCTATCTTAACTTTTTCTCCTTCCGTATTCTTGGAAAAAATATTCTCAGATAAACATATAACATCGTAAAAATCACCATGGCTCATCAGATTAACATTGTATGCCTTTCCTTTTTTTCGTGCTTTCTTTATTACTACAATGTACTGATTAGAAACATAACAGCTTTTCTTTACATTTTTTTTACCTCCTCTCAATCGTTGAATGCACTGCATCACCCTCATTTTGTGTGTGACCTTTGATTAGGAATTTGTGAGTTATATTATAGGTTTAATAGCAAAGTTCTTACTGCATACAAATAGAGAAATAACATGTTTTTTTTGTTACCATCAACAATTATCAGAATAGAGGATAACGCTTCGGGGTTGTATCAGACGTTATGTTTGATGCGTCAATATTTAGGGATTGGATTAAATTGAATCGGATGTGTGAACATTTACTGGGAAGGCATTGGTGTAGCTAATATCATTTGTGTTGATGATGGAGTAGAATTCGTGGGTTTTTCAAACTCGTCAATATATATTACTGGTGAGTTATTTAAACTGGAGGGTACCTCAATGTTCAACGAAGTAAGCACTTCGTCTGCAAGCGAAGGTGGTGGCAAATATGCAGAAGGTGTAGCAACTTGATCGCAGGAAACATAATTGGTATCCGGGTTATGGATATGAGGGTCTGATTTTTCTCTCAATCCATTACTTGCTCCAAAACCATCATGCCAAACTTCTGCCATATCGATTTAAGCTTTGGTATGCCGCGACAGGCATAGTGACGGTACCGCGGCATGCCGCGAAATACGGAGAAATCGCGCAGCCGCGCAACATTAAGTTTGACATCAATTAAGGTCGATCCGCACACAACAGTGCCGGCACCTAACCGACAGTTCCGTACCGTACAGTTCCGTGACATGCTATTCATATATGTCAGTACCGAAATTGACGCTTGCAGTGATTTTTACCCTAGTGTCCCAGCAGTTTCATGTGAAAATGCCTCGATATTCAAGATCACAATTAGCAGCTTTTGCTTTATTATTAGATGAAGACGAAGAAATTTATGTGAGAAGAAGACAATGGGTTCATAACGCGTGGAGGAAAAGAGAAGAAGAAGGAGAGTTTGCCACCCTATATAAACATCTAATAGATGATGAAGTTTTTTGAGTATTTCAGGATGTCAAAACATTGTTTCGACATACTTTTAACTAAACTTACCAAAAAGTTAAGAAAACAAGATACTCATTGGAGGAAAGCGATACCACCAAGGGAACGTCTAGCCGTCTAGGCGCGTCTGTTAAAGGTATGTCTCAATAAAACAAATTATAATCAAATTATTTTATATTAGTAACTTAGACATCAAATGAATTATAGAACCCCTTAATTGTGTATCTGTTACTAGAATCTTTGACGAGTACAATACTGGTATCTAAATTATTGTCCACCAGTCCACCACAACATTTTCAAAGTTAATCGCGTTAGACCTGTCTTGACACGTATTGGCGTTTCCATGATCTTCCACCACAACAGTTTCATAGTTACTAATCACGTTAGACCTTTCTTGGTTCGTAATGGCGCTTGCATAATCTTCCACCACAACAGTTTTAGACCTGTCTTGGCACATATTGGCGCTTCCATGATCTCCCACCATAGCAGTTTCATAGTTAATTGCGTTAGACCTGTCTTGGCTCGTATTAGCGCTTCCATGATCTTCAAACACAACAGTTTCATAGTTACTCACATTAGACCTATTTTGGCTTGTAATGATGCTTGATTCATGCGCAAGCCTTGGAAATTTATTTTTCAATAGTTTTGATTCGTACTTTTGAACAATCGCAAACATTTCTGATTAAGCGTCAAATAAATCACAAGGGTGCAATTATTTTAAAGTCGGAGCAAGAGATGCCAAAAATATGTCAACCGGATTATACATATAAGAATATTTTACAATTTTTAATTATTTTTTATGTTTGTTTCAGATCCCGTCTAGTGCCCAGGAGTGGCTAGATATAGAAAAGGGATTTAAAACGAAATTTCCTCACTGTGTTGGAGCAATTGACGGCAAACACATAGTTTTACAATGCCCTGTTGGATCTGCATCTGAATATTATAACTACAAACATACATTCAGTATTGTCCTCTTGGCATTAGTTGACAGTAATTATCGCTTTATTTTCGCTGATATTGGAAGCCAGGGACGAATCAGCGATGGCGGAGTGTTTAGGAATTCTTTATTGTGGCAAAAAATTTGCTCAAATAACCTTAACGTGCCAACACCATCTGCCCTTCTTGGTTCAGATAAAAATGTGCCTTATGTATTTATAGGAGATGGCGCATTTGCTCTACATACTCATATAATGAAACCATATCCAGGCAATCACACTTCTGGCACGGAAAAACGAATTTTTAACCAGCGATTATCAAGCGCACGGGTAGTAGTAGAGAATGTTTTTGGAATATTGTCGTCAAAATTTAGAATTTTCAGAAAACCTTTTTTGTTAGATCCTAACAAAGCATCAGTAGTAACAATGTCATGCATTTTACTGCACAACTTCCTTAGAAGGAGTAAAACATCTAGTACATTATACACTCCTGCATGTACAGTGGATATTTTTGATGATAATGGGATTTTGGTCCAACCTGGTTCTTGGAGAAATGACGTTCACAATGACGGTGCCCTGCAGCGTCTGAATCAAATACCACGCAGAGCATCATTAAATGCAACTCAGATAAGAGAAGAGTTTACTTCATTTTTCTGTACAAACTCATGTACGCAATAGATTTAAATATTTCCGTCAAAATAAACTAAAATACCTACTTAATTTAAGAAAAATATGTTTTATTTTACTTACTTGTCTCTCCGTGTTTATTGTAGGCAAACATTCATTAATGTCACCCAAAAAACTTTCTATCAATTCGTATAAAAACCATATGGGTTTGTAAATATAATTTACACCGGCACCGGATTTAATGGAAGCCTTTTTTTTCTCAGGTGCCCTCTAAACGTTGCCATTAATGATATTTTTTTAGTTTTTAATTCCTGTATAGGTATATTCAATTCCTTGCTAATTCGATCCCACGCGTCATTCACTTTATTTTTATCTTTGTTATAGGGATTTTTGGGATTCCAAATAATTGGTTCCATTTGATACAACTCCATAAAAGTGCAACACAAATCGTTGGTCCACTCCGTCATTCTAAAAAAACGATCGCGTCCTTACTCTAGCAGTTTACAACAAAGTGAGCGAGCGCGAGAGTGTGGTTGATTCCCTCGCCTCGCCCCTCGCGTTCTTTGACTCGCGTCCGAAAAACCGACACAAAACGGAGCGACAGCGAGGCGAGGCGAGAGAAGACGAGGGGACACGAGCGCACCGTCCACACTCTCGTACTCGCGTTCCCTCGTGTAGCCTCGTGGAGAGTCTGGATGGGGCATTACACATAATTTAGTAGAACAGCACGAGTGGTATATTTATTATAACTCATTATTTCATCTGAGACGGATTTTTTTTTTAATACTTTGGTAAAACACAGATAATAAAAAGGCAGTGTTGTTACAAAATAAAGAACGCAGTTTTATAAGCGAAAATGCTTTTATTTTTAAGAGAGTGACAGGGTTATCAACACCAAAAATTCAATAAAGGTGAAATTACATTACCATATTCTCAACAACCCCACTCGATTTAATTGCACCGAATTAAACTGATATACAAAACAAATATGTAAGTACTAAATTTTATCAATGTTACCTATATCACATTTTTTTAAATATTTTGTAAGCATATCAGCAGGTTGATCATTTGTTTTTACATATTTTAAACATATCCTTTTATTTTTAATTCATTCTTTTATAAGATGGTAACGGATATCAACATGTTTTAATCGTTTGACAGTATCAGTACAGGCAGCAGATATGGCTGATTGATTATCACAATAGATGTGTATAGGACATATATTATTTATTTTGAAATCTTGTAACAAACTAACAAGCGAACAGGCTTCACTGGCTGCCATACTAATGGCAATATATTCAGACTCTGTAGAAAGTAAACCAACAGGCACTTGTTTCTTTGAGCTCCAAGAAATTAAACTGTTAGAGAATTTGAATAAGTAGCCTGTAGCTGATCTTCTATCATTGAAATCCCTCCCCAGTCTGCATCACAATATCCCTCTAAAACATTATCTGTACATTTATAAACTAACTTATAGTCTAAAGTGTGTTTGACATAACGCATTACTCTTTTTAATGCACTTAATACATATTATTTACACATTTTTGATATCTACTTAATAAAGAGACTGTAAAACATAAGTTTTCGTTTTGTTGTGTTTTCGTTTTGGCCATCACAGCCGTCTGCAAATAACCGTAATGTTTAGGGTCTTCAAAGTATTGTAAACTGCACTTACGATTTCATTCGACCCTTTGGGCCATTCTGTTTCATACCAATAGTAATACAAAACATTTTCAGTCAGCTTACTTTTACAACAATGACAATAGTGAAATTATAAAAGTTTCGGTAGACAATGATTTTTCTGGCAGTCAAATGTCATAACGTGCAACTAGAAAACAAAAAAAAAAATAACAAACCTACACAATTAAAATTATTTTTATACTATAACCTAATTTAACAATAATTCATTTCACATAACCAAAAATAATTCGACAACGTAAACAGCGAGCACAATTATTTTTTTGTAAGCAGCCTAACATTTTGGCTGAAGGATTATTGTTGAAACCCTCATTGATCTAATAGCACCAAAAAGTAGTTCAATATGATCTTGGTTCATTTTGTAACTACGATCGCATCGACCTGCTATTAAGAACATCTAAAAGACTAAAATAATGTTTGGATGGAACAAATGGTGCCATCGCAATAAAAAAAGCCTGGAATCCCTTTTCTTTTGCAGTACTCTAGGACGTCAGCTACGGGATTACTCAATTACTGAGTAGCTAAGCGCACTTTAATTTTTTGTTTTATAAAATGAATGTGTTCATTTTTTCATTTATTTGCCAAATGTAGTTCTTCATCATTTTGAAGTTGATTAAGTAATTTATCGAATTACTTACTACTTCCAATCAACATTCCTCAGATCAGGCCAAATGCATATACTTTATCCATTGTTCTCAAACATGTACAGTTGCGATGAAATGTCACAACCTAAATCTGTGCACATATTGCTTGTGGATGCACGATTAAATGTTAATGATACAACATTTATGCCAGTTTCATTCAGTAATGTTAAACATTGCTGGAACAGGGTTGCTTTTTCATGGGCTGTTATGGAATCCATCAAAAAGTATCCCGCCGGAATTTATTTTATTTTTATTTTACTTTATTTGGGAAACAAACAGATATTAATTACAATTATAAGTATGAAAAATAGGTACTACAGTATCCAGAGACAGTTTCCACAGATTAACAAACAAACATTTTTTTTTTATCTCAACAACAGTATTCATAACATAATTAAATCTATACAAAGGTTTTGATAAATTCTTCTAGGTATCGTTGATAGATGTTAACATAAAAGTCAGCGCTTCTCTAGCTAATGGTACTGCATTGGAGTCCAGATCACAACCCATGTTAACAAAGTCATAGTCATTGGTGCCGTCTCACTCTACTATTTAACATTATTGCCATTTCATCCATGCTCAAGGCGCAAAATTTTAGTTTTGCATTAATGCATTTGTTAACCTATCATTCGAAGGATCAAATTTTAAACTCCCTCTGCGGCAATAAGCGCAACTACAGTCTGGGACTTCCTTTTAATTTTGAAAAATGAAAGTTTATTAGATAAGGGTCAATAAATTAATACAAATAAAATTAAAGCAATGTTTTTATTAATTACAATAATAAAACAGCTAGACTAAAAAAAGTGATTCTTGCCCCTGAAATATAACAGACTTGTTAAGAAGTTGCCTTTTTTGTTTGTTTTATATTAATTTTAAGCAAAAAATGTATCCGCACATTAATGTAGCGTTCGGTAATGGCTTTTATCAAGTCAGGTACATGGTTTGATGTAGGATATTCTCCAATTTGATGAAAATTTATATTTTCGAATAACTTTTTTCCTACAAACTTTCTTAATATTTTGGCCATTGCTTCTTCTTTTTTGAATAATTTTCCTTCCATTGTTCAAACGACAACTTCAGCCACTTTACAATTTTTTATCATATCGCTTGATAGATATACAAAAGCCCACCTTTATCTTTGGCTATTATAAATTTATATAAAGAAATGCATTGATTTGAGGTGAGAGCGCCAACACACACGTCGCAATTAATTTTCTTTATTAAAATTCGGGCAATATATCTGGCAATATGTGCTATTGCTTGAGAACTAAATTCAGTAATGTTTTTTAGAAGTTCGCCTACTTCTTGCTCTTCTGTTTTGTCTTCTGTCCAATCGTCCTGTGTTAAACCTGAATCAGTAGAGGTTTTATTTTTGCTCTCTACTGCGGACGAACAATTTAGGATAGACAATTGTTCCAACGCAGTATAATCAATAAAAGCTTTTGTAATAAAGATTTTCAATTTCAGAAACCCACCTAATATGGCAGAAATTACCTACTCCAGCGCGTTTTCCTATCCAAAATCAGCTCTGACATGATTTTGAAGGATGTCATAGTTTTTTGTCGCAGAGTTCTTGAAGATTTTTACCACTTTTCGTACTTTCGATAGCAGATAGTTGTATCTAAAAGACTGTGAACTGAAAGACTCCATAAACGAGGATTCATTATTAAATTCAACACCATCCTCGTCATTGTCTGTAGAATTCGTGTCGTCGTTAAATTCTACAGTTCGTAGTCTTTGAACCAATACGGATAAAGGCAAATCTTCATCCTCGTCAAGTTCGGCAAGCTGAGCGACGTTTTCCTCGTTGCCGGCATTGCGTTTGTACATTACGTCCACAATTGCCAGCTGAAGCATGAGCGATGCATAGCTGATGGTATGACTTAAGGGCTGACCCTTATGCAACCATTCGGCTGCAACCGTCTGTGGTTTGAGCGACGATGCCATTTGTTAGAGATTATGTGTTAGAGTGTATGTCTAATGTAGGGGAAGGTGTTATACCTGTGGACATTTGCCGGATTTTGAATGAAAATATTTTTTTATGACTTAATTATAATTTAATAGCCATAAAGTATCACAAATATTATTACAGTAATAGTTAATGCTTAACTTAGTTAATTATAATTATTAGAATAAATGACTTTTTTTAAAAACACTAAATTTGTCCACAGTTACATCTCATGATTGTACCTATGGACAGCTATACTTGTACCTATGGACGGCAATGTACCTATGGACTGGTCAATTTTCCTTATATAATAATTCTATAAAAATCAACAAAACTAAACAGAAACTCTTTATAAAGTAACTAATAACATTAAATAATCAGTTAAATTTATTTTTGGCTTCGCAATACTGTTTATATAATGCTAAGGCAGTGTCATCAGAGGTATCTGAATCATCATCATCATCATCTAAAATATATAACACTTCTCACATAAAAAGTCGGACTCATCATCTGATTCAAAAATATCTCTGTGTGATCTTGATACACATTTCTTGTGATATTTTAATTCACATTGAGAACAATCGAGCATTTTGTTAACACTGTCATGTCTTCTACATCCTATAACCTTTTTTTTAAAAGAGTAACCTATGGAGTTTCTTGCCGGCTCTTCTCCATAGGAAGGACACTTTGGAACCGAGCAACTAGAGTCAGTAGTTTTTAACGTAACGTTTCTTGAGTGCCTTTTTTTGGTTTATAAGAAATAATAAAAATTTTGATTTTGATTTTGATTTTGATATACACATGGCATAAGGTAACACCTCGTCATCCAGAATTGTGACTTTTTTTTCTGCAGATGAGATGTTCTTTTCGCTAACGCCGACCTTTGGTAGCCCTTTTGAGGATTTTTTTGTCTTTTTCGGTATATCTTTTTTCTTATTTTTTTTCTTTTCTCCTGTTTATCTTTTTTTTTCTGCTTTATTAATTGCTTCGTTCTTTATTTCATTTTTTTCAGGGTTATCAGTTAAAATTCTACTCTTTCCAGGTTTCCTTCCTCGTCTAGCTGCTTTTCGAGGGTCTGCTTTTAGAAACGGGCATACAGATTCCGGCGTTATTTTGTGAAGTTTTTTTTTTCGGAGTGATTGGTGTATTTTCCATATCTTCACGAGTCTCATCCAGAGAGAACTGACAAACAGCAGTAGACTGAGTTTCTGTATCCTGATTTGTATGCCGAATTTCAGATGGTCCAGCAATATGCATTACCTCTTCTACACTATCATTGGGTTGTTGTATCTCCGAGTAGACATTAAGATTTTCATCATGATTGCAGTTGAAGATGATTTTCGACCCTTCCGTGAGAGATTGACTTTGAGTACAATTATCTGAAACTGTGGTCAATGGCTCGGGTCGATCAGTAACAAATGAGCATAAAAAATCTTCTTCACTGAATATATCTCTATTAAATGGGCAAATGCCTGTTACTTCGAAACTTTTAATAATATTTTTGGGTGTGAAAGCAAGAGGATATGCATCACCGACAATTTCTGAAATGTCGTAAATTGTGATAGGTTTTCCAGGGTGATTTAGCATCCATTTATCGGCTGCTTTGTTGTATTGCGCCTTAAATGGTCCAAAAACGCAACGATCTAAAGGTTGTAAATTATCTGATGTGTGTGGAGGCAACGTGAGCAGAACTATACCATTATCGACGGCTTTTTCAATGATATCAATTGAGATATGTGTTTCATGGTTGTCCATTAACAAGAGGACCGGACATTCTTTCGTAGGTTTTGCAAACTTTATGAAATGATCCAGATATTTCCTGAAGATCAATTCAGTTGACCATCCAGATTGGTTAGCTGCACCAATCGTACCTGGAGGAGCACCTTTTAACATATTGTCTTTAAAGAAAACTCTAGGAAATATTATCAAAGGGGGAACTGAATTTCCAACAGCATTTATACAGGCAATCATGGTGTTATTTACTCCTCTTTCTCCTGATGTTAATTTACCTAGCTGTTTTATTTTCTTTAGAGCCAGCACTTTTCTCGGATTATGAACTGTAGATATCCCAGTCTCATCCAGATTATATATGTTTTCGGGGGTAAATTGGTGTTTTTCAATTACTTTTTGGAGGTTGTCAAAGAACTTAGAAACATTAGGTCTGTTAAAACTACTTGCTCGCGCCAAACTGGTTGCTTCAGGCTTCCGTAGAGACAAATGTGAATGACGTTGACGATAGTATCTTAGCCAGCCTATGCCAGCCATTTTGTGTTGGTGCCAGCTATTTGGGATATTTTGTTTTTGCTTCATCACCGCAAACTGGTATGCCAGTTCTCTGACTTGCTTAACATTTAATCCCATATGTAGGTAAGCTGCTTTTTCTAAATATTCTTCTAGCTGTTTCTCTTCATCCTCATTGAATACTTTCTTTACGTCATTTCTCAAAATATCTACACTGTTACGATCCAGATCCTTGTCCTTATTCATGCGAAGGTATTTAAATATCGTAGATTTTGGTATTTCATATTTTTCTGCAACTTTTCGTAAAGAACATCCATTTCTTGCCTCTTTAACTGCCTCAGACAATGTCTCTGGACACAGCTTACGTCGCGTTTTTCCATCCTTACTACGAGGCACTGAAAAAACAGGACGGGTAAGCAAATGAACGTTGCAGAAATTTTAATTTAGAATAACGATTAAAATCTATGAGTTGTTGATTAATTGAATTATCTTTAGTAATAATATTCACATTCATTTCAGACACATAACTTTCATCATTACATTGTTTAAAATTGCGTGAAGGCCAAACCGGTTCAGGATGAGTAAGAAAAGTTGGTCCATTCCACCATAAACTTAAATTATTAATTTTATCGGCGTCCACACCGCGAGAAGCTACGTCAGCAGGATTCGATGCGGTGGGTACATGCCTCCAGTCAGACAATTCAGTGAGTTCTAATATTGCCCCTACCCTATTAGCCACAAATGTTTCTAGCTTGTCATACCGCGAAGCTAACCACGTGAGCGCGATCGATGGGTCATTCCAAAACACTCCGTTGTATCACACATCGCAGCGCACGACATACGGCGCTCGCGAGTTGGGCGCCTAGCAAACATGCACACGACTCTAAATATTTATGAACAGTGGACTGTAAGACACCCACAATTATAGGATATTACAGCTGCGGCACAGCGGCCTGCATATGATCGCCGTTGCGAAAAGTTAACTCTTTTTCCGCCAACAAATTTTGCTACACTGGCATTATAGCTCTCCACCAAGTTGTTCGTTTCGTTGTGTACAAAGCTATAGGCGTGCAACGATGAACGATGAGCCAGATCTTCAACTTTTTGAAACACTCCATTTACTTTCAGTTCTGGCACCCTATTATCCGTAAGTTTCTTGATTTCATCGTTACAGAAATATGATGCACATTTTGAATGATCTCCGAAAATGTGATAAGGACCATTCGTTATATCATTTTTTATATTCTCCATGTTTTCGGAAAATGAAATATTTTGCTTGACCCAATATTTTACGCTACTATCCACACCCCATCGTATTCGCAAATAACTTTCTTTTAATATTTTTCGCGCTCTTATGGGATATGTGGTGTTTCTCGATATTGATAAAAGCCCTCGAGTAAATGATTCTTGCACTCGACTTTACCCACAGTCACACTCTCATATGGTCTAGCATTTCGGATACTAGCATATGTGCTCGAATCACCATCAGCTACAAACTGATGATAAATAACTCCATGACTTTCTATGGATTTTTTAAAGCCGTCTGCTATAATTAGTGCTTCCATCGAGGTAGAAGGCCCTTGAACGTTTTTAAAACATCGATGATTTTGTGCTTGTACCCCTTTAGAATGTGCTCGCGAACAGATGATACACGTTTTATTTTTTAATCCGTAGTATAGCACTTTTTTAGAAAAAAAAAACTATTATTGCACCAACTCCAGAAGACGCACTGTAGTTCGTTCCATACGTATTCCATACTTTACCAGCCTTAGCCATACAGTGCTGTGCAGTTTTGTTCCACCATCGACAAACTAAATCATGTTTAGCCTGATACAGGCGTACCGAAATAGGTGGTATATTAATGTGACTAAGAAGTATATTCAATTGTGTATATCCAGCACCAGTAGTCATAATACCGGCCACAACTTCCTCATTCACATCCATTTTGTTCGCCGCATCTTCTGAAGATTATAAAACAAATTTTGTGCCTCAAATTTGGCACTTCATTTGAAATGATGAGTTTAGTCCATTCCTTTTTTCAGTAATGATTTCCACAGTTTCTAAACTGCAGTTAAATAAGGAACTGTGATTTCCAATTTTTTGAAGCTGTTTTATAAAATATCCTATTTCTACTACCCTTCTTCCTCTACCTTGAAACGGTTCTTCAAAACTTTACAAAAATGGCGGTTTCGGTTACACCATTTTTTTACTCACAGATTATGAAGCCATATTGAATTCAATGATAGTTGGAATGTTGTTATAAATAAGATGTACATTTTTTACTAAATTTATCATTTAGTAAACATTGTGTATAGATTAGACATTTCTTATATTTTTAGATTAAATAGTAAAATGCCAATAATTGGGTAGGTGCTAACGATTGGGTAGTTTCCCCTACATCAATTATTATCAATCACAATCCTAAACAATTAGAATGTGAAATAATCAATGACTTAGCGAGGATTAGCAATTGGCCAAAAAGTAATTAGGTAAATCTTAGTAAATCTCTAAAACCTGATCTAAATGTTTATTATAACAGACAGAGGTATAATGAGATTACTGATACAAAATTCAGGGTGTTTATCTTGGTTGTCTTCTGAACTGGAAGATTCTTATTTAGGAGTGCAGACTATAATTTAAATAACTTTTCAAATAAACTATACTTGTGAGCGAAACTTGTGAGTTACCTACTTTACTACACCAAATTAAAGCATGATTTGGTACACTAGCTGCACTTATATGTGATCTATATCCCAGAATAATGCATTTGAGCAATGTGCCACATACATAAGTTAAGTACATGTAAACCATACTTTGAAAACCTTTTTAAAGATTCTTTTACTACAATGCTTGTATATTAATATATATCTTTGGTAAAAGTTATATAAAAAGAAAAAAAAAACTATATCTGAGTACTAGCCTTGCACATAAATTGCAGTTCCTAGTAATATTTATCTTTTCAATAACTTTAAATACCTATATAGAAAGTACCAATGTTGCCGTGTGAAAATTATTATTTATTTAATACTTAGTAAAAATTAAAAAGAATTGGTCTTTCTTGAATTAAAAAATAAATAAATTAGGTAATTATATTGTACTACAAAAATACCTAATAACATTTTGCATACCAATATATTTTGAGACATAACACCACTATATTCTGTAAATAAATCTTATATATAAAATTCTCGTGTCACAATGTTAGTTACCATACTACTCCGAAACGGCTTGACCGATTTTTATGAAATTTTATATGCATATTCAGTAGGTCTGAGAATCGGCTACTATCTATTTTTCATACCCTTAAGTGGTAGTAGGTAGGTAGTAGGCAGGTGCTAGGTAGAAAAAATTGCATTGCAACGCATGCCGGGTACAGCTAGTAATTTATATAAAGAGGAATACTTACAGAGGTGAAACCACAGGGCAACACTAGTAGGAAATTGGTATTTGCTTATCTCAGACACCATGTGGTTTGAAGGTTCCGACTATCATGGAACAGTCTCGCATGTAGGGTATCAGATGCATCACTTCTGTGTGTTTTAAATTTTGATTTAATAGTTTCTGTGTTTCATTTCTCATTTCGTCTCCTGGAAATTGTGCCGGTTTCACAGATGAGGCATAGATAAAAATAATAAACTGCCCCTCATTCTTCAAGAAGAGTCTGGCATTTAAGCCAAGTACGTTAAGATGGTCACGCTGTGCTACATCAACAAATATGCAGTCAACCCTTTCAAGTAAGTGTTGGTATTTAAATGGATGTCTTGGGTCTTCTAAAATTGGAACAATGTTACCCCTCTTCACAGAAATATCACAAAGTTCACTGCCAGATCTCTTAGAGGGCTCTACTACATACACTAGGCCTCCAGGTCCAACAATATCAGAAATATGACTGACAGTGGTGCCCCCACTCGGGAACCCAGAGGTATTTGAATTTTTGTTATTCCGACTATCATAGCTGCAGCTAAGTTCGATGAGTAGGGATCCCATACTCTGTATTCCACTTTCTCTCCATCAGTTTTAACAGATATATTCCTTTCACCATAAACATTAAATCCAGGTTTCAAATTTTTTGTTAACAGTAGGTTGTTTCTATTTTGTCTAGCAATGAATACTCCAGGGCATGATCTGTATGGCTCAATAAGAGGCCGTGAACCCTGGAAGCTAGCACGGCCCCTGCCTCTCCCGTTGCCACGACCACCACCACCACCACCATCTAAATCCTGACCTCCAACACGTCCCCTTTCGACATTGGGGGAGCTGCTGCCGCTACCACTATCAGAGCTGCCGCCTCTACCGCCACTAGAGCTGCCGCCTCTAGCGCCACCAAAGCTGCCGCCTCTACCGACATCGAAGCCGAGCCGGCTTAAGATACCACCTCCACCAGCTCCCCTATTGACATTGGGGACCCTCACCAATGTAATTTGGGAGCTCGTGCCAGCCTCCTGAATACTGAACCATCGTTGGAGTCGTCGCTACTGTCACAACAGATGTGGATGGGGTCTTGGTGCTTAGATTCAGACTTTATCATTTTGTATGAATTCACTTGATGCAATATACTGTAAAACTATAAATTATTCTTCTTCCTACTCACACGTTATAGAAATGTTATGAATGTTTATTATCGCGTCACAATACTCACAATTATAAAGAGTTATAATAAAATTTCATTAGGTGCGTAGAGGAGTCACCTGTCATTAGGGTTGCCAACTTTTTTCACAAGAAATAAAGTATATTCAGGTCTATGAAGAATATTAAACAGATAGAGATATGTGTTTCATGGTTGTCCATTAACAAGAGGACCGGACATTCTTTCGTAGGTTTTGCAAACTTTATGAAATGATCCAGATATTTCCTGAAGATCAATTCAGTTGACCATCCGGATTGGTTAGCTGCACCAATCGTACCTGGAGGAGCACCTTTTAACATATTGTCTTTAAAGAAAACTCTAGGAAATATTATCAAAGGGGGAACTGAATTTCCAACAGCATTTATACAGGCAATCATGGTGTTATTTACTCCTCTTTCTCCTGATGTTAATTTACCTAGCTGTTTTATTTTCTTTGGAGCCAGCACTTTTCTCGGATTATGAACTGTGGATATCCCAGTCTCATCCAGATTATATATGTTTTCGGGGGTAAATTGGTGTTTTTCAATTACTTTTTGGAGGTTGTCAAAGAACTTAGAAACATTAGGTCTGTTAAAACTACTTGCTCGCGCCAAACTGGTTGCTTCAGGCTTCCGTAGAGACAAATGTGAATGACGTTGACGATAGTATCTTAGCCAGCCTATGCCAGCCATTTTGTGTTGGTGCCAGCTATTTGGGATATTTTGTTTTTGCTTCATCACCGCAAACTGGTATGCCAGTTCTCTGACTTGCTTAACATTTAATCCCATATGTAGGTAAGCTGCTTTTTCTAAATATTCTTCTAGCTGTTTCTCTTCATCCTCATTGAATACTTTCTTTACGTCATTTCTCAAAATATCTACACTGTTACGATCCAGATCCTTGTCCTTATTCATGCGAAGGTATTTAAATATCGTAGATTTTGGTATTTCATATTTTTCTGCAACTTTTCGTAAAGAACATCCATTTCTTGCCTCTTTAACTGCCTCAGACAATGTCTCTGGACACAGCTTACGTCGCGTTTTTCCATCCTTACTACGAGGCACTGAAAAAACAGGACAAAATTACTTCTAATTATGAATTTGCTAATAAAGTAATAAATTAAATCCAAAGTTTGTACCTGTGGACAGTCCACAGGTACATACTCTTTGATGTCCATAGGTACAAATCTGACATTATAACCTAAAAACATATTACCGCCATAGTCGGTACTACTTTACACTGTTATACCACTGAAAATAGATGTTTAACAATATACACTACATTCTGACCCAAGATAATGATATATACTCTGCATATATTCACAAAAATATAGAACGAAAATGATATAAATACTTACTTTTTTTGTAGAAAACCTTTAACAGTCCGCTACACAATAACAAACACAAAATGGCTACTAGTCAGTGTCGCCATACATCAAAAATACTTTACGGATGCGTTCAATTCATTCAATTCCTGTATACATTTTTTAAGATATCGGAGGTGTCCACAGGTAAAACCGTCCACAGGTACAACATCTTCCCTAAGTGTTTATTAAAACCAATAACTAAATTCTTGCTGCAGAAAAAAAATATTTTTTGTTCCCCAGTGTAATTAATATATCAGGCGCTTAAGGTTGCTGGAGTTCTATAAAAAATAATGTGGGTAGATAAAAAATTGTAATGACAAGAAACACTATAAAAAATCGCGGCAACCACGTTAGCGCCACTATCTGTGACTGCACAAGTTACTTTAGACAATGGTATATCCCAATCTTTGAGAATATCGCCAAATACTTCAGATATGTACCCTACTGTATGGTTTGAATGGAGTTCCCTGGTAGCTATAATCGAACTGGTAAGGAGTTTTTTTCTAAAAAATGGACTGTAACCCCCAAAAAAAACTATTTTCATTCATGGTTTTTGTCCATATATCAAGAGTCACACATAACTCAGTAGCATTAGATTTTCTTGCAGTATATTCCCTCTTCACAATGTCGTATTTGATTCTGCAAGTATTCTCCGACAGTCGGTTCTCCTTTGGACGTTTTGCCGATAGAACGTTTTGCATTTGTTTGTTTCGGCGACAGGACTTTTCAACTATGGAGTATTCGCCATCAGACCGTTTTGTCTACGATTGTTTCGACATGGCTTGACATGAAAAAAGAAAATGTTTTAATGTAAGACCGCCTTACTTATAACGTACCTATTTAAAATTATTTCATCAGGTGACACCTATTTTTTTTTATATAATCTCAGGATTAAAAGGGTAAATGCCACCTTTTTTTAAGCCATTTCGTATAATTTGTGGTTTGGTTTCCTGCCACGCTTCAGCAAACATTTGAGCAAAGCTTTGTTTTCTTAATTTAATTCCAACGTTTTGTCGTTACCCTTTTACGAGGATTTTATTCCAAATTGTTTTGAAAGATTTGAACACAGCCAAGTCTAGCGGTTGCAATAAATGTGATATGTGTGCAGGAAGCTTCAATATAGTGATATTATTCTCTACTGCTAAAGCTACTATTTAATCATTGACATGACTGACATGTCCATCATACAGCAATAATATGGGCCTGTCTTCACCCAAATTAGGTATAAGTACTATTAATACGTAATCATAAAAAATGGTAGTTTCCATTCAGCCCCGTTTGCTGGCATACACAAGAACGAAATCGTATTTTTCAGGATTCTGTAACATTAACTGTTCGTACATGTGTTTGCTCGTAATTACTATCAGAGGGTCCAATTTCTGTCCAGCTGCATTTACAGTGGTCAAAACTGTGATATTTTCTTTAGCGCTTTCGTTGTTTTTGTACAAGGCTCCCCTCTGGCACCTACAACTTTAGTTTTCGAGGGATCCAAACTGAAGTTTTGTCAAGGTTCCAGATTTGCTTAGGATCCGAAATATTTAAATCTTGGAGCGTCTTTTCGAGAAGATTAAAATATTCATGAATGATAAACGGATCAGTAATTTTTTTCTAAGATATTCTACAGGTTGCGGCTTTCTTATTGACAGATTGTGGCGTTGACGAAAAGAAATAAACGAGTCCGGTCCCAGGTCTGTCGTCATTGAAGGGGGTTTTTATTTCATTTATTTTTATAAAATGTTGAGTTACATCGAGTACCTCTTCTCGTGATAACCCCCAACCTCACTTTTCCAGTGTTCGTAGGCAGTTTGCCAGTTGAGATTCCAATGCCATTGGGATAGCTGTCGGCTGTCGGCTTCAGGATTCTAGGATGTAGGTATGCCGTAAATTTTAAAGCAGCTGCATAGGTGAGCTCCCTGTTTTTTTATCTGCTTTGCTAATTGCAGCTCTTCTTTAGTGTAGGAATTAGCCTGCGCCTGGAGGTTCGTGAGTATTTACGTGGCATCTGCAAGTGAATTGTTGATGTTATTATGTACCTAAAATATGACCACAGACGCAAACCCTTAGTCCTAGCACGCATGCACTAATTCACTCCTGCTGCACCGCTATAGCAAAGAAGTCATTGAATGATTCCCACCCCAAAAAAGCAAACCTTAACTTAAGCCCTATATTGAAGCAATTACGAACACAAATATTTAAAATTAAAATCATGTGTAATAAAGTTTGACAATCACTACCAATTTCGAAACGGGTAGCGACCGGATATTTTTGTCCGATCTGCACTCGGGATGGGTAACACCGGATTTCAGCATATGTAGTAGACATTTCTGGATTAGTTTTTTCGGGTTATCACTGCTAAAAACTTAGTATTTGGGCAAAATAATACCAAAATAAGCTATACTTTTGCTAATATATGCAAATACAAATGAAGGTGAAAGACCGGAAGGACAAATATTTTACAAAACTTACCTTGCTTTCTTTAACAGCGCATAGTACACGTCCGAGTTGCCGGAGGGACTGGCGGTCACTGCGGGGCGGAACAAAATGACATGGTGCGCAATAATGTGGCTAGCATTAAAAAATATAGCCAAATAGGTGGAATATTTGATTCCTACGTTCTTACCCCAGCGCCGACCTTACCCCAATGCACTTACATTGTCTATTACCGACACCTCCCCTCAATATAATCCCTATACCATTTATACATATTTTAAAAACAAGACATTGCCACATATTTACTGTTTTTAGTTATACCACAGTTATTAATGAATTTACATAACAATTTTTTATTGAATGCCTATGTAAACATGTCGGCTGTCTGGTCTTCAGTTTTAATATATCTTAACAATATTTTTCCTTTCTTAATTAATTTATTAATATAATGTTCTTGTTGAGCTAAGCGCACCAATTTCTCAAATGAATTTGAAGCTCTTCTGGTTGCAAAATACCAGATTTTCTATTTTGTGAATTACGACAATTATAAATAAATTTAAGCAAGTAAGCAAATGAACGTTGTAGAAATTTTAATTTAGAATAACGATTAAAATCTATGTGTTGTTGATTAATTGAATTATCTTTAGTAATAATATTCATATTCATTTCAGACACATAACTTTCATCATTACATTGTTTAAAATTGCGTGAAGGCCAAACCGGTTCAGGATGAGTAAGAAAAGTTGGTCCATTCCACCATAAACTTAAATTATTAATTTTATCGGCGTCCACACCGCGAGAAGCTACGTCAGCAGGATTCGATGCGGTGGGTACATGCCTCCAGTCAGACAATTCAGTGAGTTCTAATATTGCCCCTACCCTATTAGCCACAAATGTTTCTAGCTTGTCATACCGCGAAGCTAACCACGTGAGCGCGATCGATGGGTCATTCCAAAACACTCCGTTGTATCACACATCGCAGCGCACGACATACGGCGCTCGCGAGTTGGGCGCCTAGCAAACATGCACACGACTCTAAATATTTATGAACAGTGGACTGTAAGACACCCACAATTATAGGATATTACAGCTGCGGCACAGCGGCCTGCATATGATCGCCGTTGCGAAAAGTTAACTCTTTTTCCGCCAACAAATTTTGCTACACTGGCATTATAGCTCTCCACCAAGTTGTTCGTTTCGTTGTGTACAAAGCTATAGGCGTGCAACGATGAACGATGAGCCAGATCTTCAACTTTTTGAAACACTCCATTTACTTTCAGTTCTGGCACCCTATTATCCGTAAGTTTCTTGATTTCATCGTTACAGAAATATGATGCACATTTTGAATGATCTCCGAAAATGTGATAAGGACCATTCGTTATATCATTTTTTATATTCTCCATGTTTTCGGAAAATGAAATATTTTGCTTGACCCAATATTTTACGCTACTATCCACACCCCATCGTATTCGCAAATAACTTTCTTTTAATATTTTTCGCGCTCTTATGGGATATGTGGTGTTTCTCGATATTGATAAAAGCCCTCGAGTAAATGATTCTTGCACTCGACTTTACCCACAGTCACACTCTCATATGGTCTAGCATTTCGGATACTAGCATATGTGCTCGAATCACCATCAGCTACAAACTGATGATAAATAACTCCATGACTTTCTATGGATTTTTTAAAGCCGTCTGCTATAATTAGTGCTTCCATCGAGGTAGAAGGCCCTTGAACGTTTTTAAAACATCGATGATTTTGTGCTTGTACCCCTTTAGAATGTGCTCGCGAACAGATGATACACGTTTTATTTTTTAATCCGTAGTATAGCACTTTTTTAGAAAAAAAAAACTATTATTGCACCAACTCCAGAAGACGCACTGTAGTTCGTTCCATACGTATTCCATACTTTACCAGCCTTAGCCATACAGTGCTGTGCAGTTTTGTTCCACCATCGACAAACTAAATCATGTTTAGCCTGATACAGGCGTACCGAAATAGGTGGTATATTAATGTGACTAAGAAGTATATTCAATTGTGTATATCCAGCACCAGTAGTCATAATACCGGCCACAACTTCCTCATTCACATCCATTTTGTTCGCCGCATCTTCTGAAGATTATAAAACAAATTTTGTGCCTCAAATTTGGCACTTCATTTGAAATGATGAGTTTAGTCCATTCCTTTTTTCAGTAATGATTTCCACAGCTTCTAAACTGCAGTTAAATAAGGAACTGTGATTTCCAATTTTTTGAAGCTGTTTTATGAAATATCCTATTTCTACTACCCTTCTTCCTCTACCTTGAAACGGTTCTTCAAAACTTTACAAAAATGGCGGTTTCGGTTACAGCAGTTTTTTACTTACAGATTATGAAGCCATATTGAATTCAATGATAGCTGGAATGTTGTTATAAATAAGATGTACATTTTTTACTAAATTTATCATTTAGTAAACACTAGCTTTTGCCCGCGACTTCGTTCGCGTGGAATAGTGACTTCCGGCAGATTTTTGGTTTTACCCACATAGTTCCCGATCTCGCGGGATCTCTTCAAAAATGAAATGTGGAAGATATTCTAGGGAACTCTTCAAAAATCAACATAATGTAACGAAACCATAGCGCGATCTATGTCGATCCCAACGCCATCTATCGAGCATAGTGACAACTCGGATTATTTATCTATACTCCGTTCGGGCATTTTCTTTGTACTAAAACTTTTATTATATTGATATTATTTTTTTCATACCTTTTTACTATTTATTTACTTTTTCCGATGAATTAAAACAATAACATGAACAATAACAGGAACCGTGTAACGATCGACACCATTGCGCGATCACCAACTCGACATAATAATATTTACTAATAGAATTATCCATACTCCGTTAGAGCATTTTCTTTGTACTAAAAGTTTTATTATATTATATTTTCATACCTTTTTACTATTTATTTACATTTTTCGATGAATTTTCAGTACTGAATTGATGCCGACGCTTGACCAATAGATGGCGCTGTATGTCCGGAATAAATTTTATTTTTTATTTTATTTTTGTAATAAAAACTATCCTATGTCCTTTCTCAAGTTCCAAACTATGTCTGTACCAAATTTCACACAAATCGGTTCAGTAGTTTAGGCGTGAAGCAAAGACAGACAGACAGACAGACAGAGTTACTTTCGCATTTATAATATTAGTTAGGATTAGGATTAGGATTGTGTATAGATTAGACATTTCTTATATTTTTAGATTAATAGTAAAATGCCAATAATTGGGTAGGTGCTAACGATTGGGTAGTTTCCCCTACATCAATATTATCAATCACAATCCTAAACAATTAGAATGTGAAATAATCAATGACTTAGCGAGGATTAGCAATTGGCCAAAAAGTAATTAGGTAAATCTTAGTAAATCTCTAAAACCTGATCTAAATGTTTATTATAACAGACAGAGGTATAATGAGATTACTGATACAAAATTCAGGGTGTTTATCTTGGTTGTCTTCTGAACTGGAAGATTCTTATTTAGGAGTGCAGACTATAAGTTAAATAACTTTTCAAATAAACTATACTTGTGAGCGAAACTTGTGAGTTACCTACTTTACTACACCAAATTAAAGCATGATTTGGTACACTAGCTGCACTTATATGTGATCTATATCCCAGAATAATGCATTTGAGCAATGTGCCACATACATAAGTTAAGTACATGTAAACCATACTTTGAAAACCTTTTTAAAGATTCTTATACTACAATGCTTGTATATTAATATATATCTTTGGTAAAAGTTATATAAAAAGAAAAAAAAACTATATCAGAGTACTAGCCTTGCACATAAATTGCAGTTCCTAGTAATATTTATCTTTTCAATAACTTTAAATACCTATATAGAAAGTACCAATGTTGCCGTGTGAAAATTATTATTTATTTATTTATTTAATACTTAGTAAAAATTAAAAAGAATTGGTCTTTCTTGAATTAAAAAATAAATAAAATAGGTAATTATATTGTACTACAAAAATACCTAATAACATTTTGCATACCAATATATTTTGAGACATAACACCACTATATTCTGTAAATAAATCTTATATACAGGGTGTCTGGCGGCAGATTTATATTCTCGAAAATTAATAAAAAAATAACTATTTGACATATCGTTTAATTAAAAGTAAAAGTAGAAAGTTTAAAAGTGCGGATTTCATTTTTTAAAGATAACATCATCCAGATGTTTTCCATCGAGTTGCAGGCATTGTTCAAAACGGAGCCTCGTGCTCCGCGCCACACGCTGCAGTAAGCTCGGTTCAATTGCGTCGATTTCTCGTCGAATGTTTTCTTTTAAATCCACAATATTATGCGGATTGTTATTGTATACTCTCTCTTTGAGGTATCCCCACAAAAAGAAATCCATTGGGGTCAAATCGGGCGATCTCGGTGGCCACGGGATGTCTCCAAAGCGACTAATTAGTTGAGGGAAAACTTCTCGAAGCAAATTCATTGAAGCTCTGGCCGTGTGTGCGGTCGCACCATCCTGTTGGAACCACGTGTGTGATGAAAACGATGGATGAGCTCGCAGGTTCGGCAAAAAGAAATCCGTAATCATGCGACCATAATTCTCACTATTGACATTTATCGCCTGGCCCCGAGCGTTTTCATAAAAAAAAGGTCCAATTATCCCATTCGCGGATAAAGCACACCAAACAGTTACCTTGGGGCAGTGCAATGGTTTTTGGTGTTTCAGTCGAGGGTTACGGGTTCTTGGAGACCAGTAACGGCAATTTTGCTTGTTAACGTGCCCGTTTAAATGGAAATGAGCCTCGTCGCTAAAAAAAATGGAATTCACCGTGTGAAAATGCTCCAACACCGTTTCACAAAAGATTTTGCGACTAAGAAAGTCACTTTCTTTCAGTTCTTGAACAATTTGAATTTTAAAAGGATGGAGCTTTAGATCCTTTTTCAAAATTTCGTGAATGATGGCTCTTGGAAGTCCCAATGAGGCCGCCCTTTTCCATATTGAAAGTCTTGGATTTTCACGTAAACTCCGTTCCACCAGTTCAATGTTATCGGGGGTCCTTGAAGATCGGCTAGGCCCTGGCCGTGGGGTGTTTAAAGCCGAAGCAGTTGCGCGGAACCTCTGCTCCCAGGAACGAATTAAATTCACACTCGGTCCGTCACTTATCCAGCGAATACCGAAGCGTGAGCAAAATTGTCGACGAGCAATCACGTAAGAATCCCTACTCTTGAAAAATGCCTCGATGGCGAAAGCGCGATGCTCACCCGACCACTGCGACATCGTGACTGACAAATCCGCACGGTCTGTGATTCTAATGACGCTACCCTCCCCCCGCACCGTTTATTACTTTTTGGAATAATCGTACTTAAAAACATAAATCTGCCGCCAGACACCCTGTATAAAATTCTCGTGTCACAATGTTAGTTACCATACTACTCCGAAACGGCTTGACCGATTTTTATGAAATTTTATATGCATATTCAGTAGGTCTGAGAATCAGCTACTATCTATTTTTCATACCCCTAAGTGGTAGTAGGCAGGTGCTAGGTAGAAAAAATTGCATTGCAACGCATGCCGGGTACAGCTAGTAATTTATATAAAGAGGAATACTTACAGAGGTGAAACCACAGGGCAACACTAGTAGGAAATTGGTATTTGCTTATCTCAGACACCATGTGGTTTGAAGGTTCCGACTAGCATGGAACAGTCTCGCATGTAGGGTATCAGATACATCACTTCTGTGTGTTTTAAATTTTGATTTAATAGTTTCTGTGTTTCATTTCTCATTTCGTCTCCTGGAAATTGTGCCGGTTTCACAGATAAGGCATAGATAAAAATAACAAACTGCCCCTCATTCTTCCAGAAGAGTCTGGCATTTAAGCCAAGTACGTTAAGATGGTCACGCTGTGCTACATCAACAAATATGCAGTCAACCCTTTCAAGTAAGTGTTGGTATTTAAATGGATGTCTTGGGTCTTCTAAAATTGGAACAATGTTACCCCTCTTCACAGAAATATCACAAAGTTCACTGCCAGATCTCTTAGAGGGCTCTACTACATACACCAGGCCTCCAGGTCCAACAATATCAGAAATATGACTGACAGTGGTGCCCCCACTCGGGAACCCAGAGGTATTTGAATTTTTGTTATTCCGACTATCATAGCTGCAGCTAAGTTCGATGAGTAGGGATCCCATACTCTGTATTCCACTTTCTCTCCATCAGTTTTAACAGATATATTCCTTTCACCATAAACATTAAATCCAGGTTTCAATTTTTTTGTTAACAGTAGGTTGTTTCTATTTTGTCTAGCAATGAATACTCCAGGGCATGATCTGTATGGCTCAATAAGAGGCCTTGAACCCTGGAAGCTAGCACGGCCCCTGCCTCTTCCGTTGCCACGACCACCACCACCACCACCACGGTTGCCGCGACCACCACCACCATCTAAATCCTGACCTCCAACACGTCCCCTTTCGACATTGGGGGAGCTGCTGCCGCTACCACTATCAGAGCTGCCGCCTCTACCGCCACCAGAGCTGCCGCCTCTAGCGCCACCAGAGCTGCCGCCTCTACCGACATCGAAGCCGAGCCGGCTTAAGATACCACCTCCACCAGCTCCCCTATTGACATTGGGGACCCTCACCAATGTAATTTGGGAGCTCGTGCCAGCCTCCTGAATACTGAACCATCGTTGGAGTCGTCGCTACTGTCACAACAGATGTGGATGGGGTCTTGGTGCTTAGATTCAGACTTTATCATTTTGTATGAATTCACTTGATGCAATATACTGTAAAACTATAAATTATTCTTCTTCCTACTCACACGTTATAGAAGTGTTATGAATGTTTATTATCGCGTCACAATACTCACAATTATAAAGAGTTATAATAAAATTTCATTAGGTGCGTAGAGGAGTCACCTGTCATTAGGGTTGCCAACTTTTTTCACAAGAAATAAAGTATATTCAGGTCTATGAAGAATATTAAACAGTATTTTAGAAAAATGAACAGTATTTTATTTATTTATTGTTTTAAATACAAATCTTTTAGGACTTCTCGCACAACTTAAGGCTTGGGCACACCAAACGCGGGACAGGCGCAGCACCTGAGCAGGGCAGGTCAGTTGCGCCGCGGTTGATGTCACACCAGAAACATGAGCAGTCGGAAAGCAGTTTGAAGGCGGGCCTGCTTTCAAACTGCGTTATGTGTGTCGTATCGATAGCCACACTCAGTACACTTCAAGATGTTGAACGGTTCTGACTCTGACGAAGAGGAGCTATTGTTAGTTCTAGCTTTAGATAAAAAAAAAGAATATGGGTTCACGATGTAAATAAGAGAAGAGAAGAATATGGGGAGTACCATCGTCTATGTCGGGAATTAGAATCTTTTGAAGATAGGTTCTATACTTATTTTCGGATGTCAAAGTAAACCGTAAACCTGTAAACCGTATTTCTATAATATCTGTCCTTTAAATCATATAAACATTTATATTTCCTCACTAACTCAATCAATTTTTCATTCGTTTCCATGATAAAGTTGTAAAAAATCACAACCGTTTACGACCCGCGCTGCGTCTGTCCCGCTCAACTGCTTTGGTGTGACTAGTCAATATGGCGGACATAGTAATACAACGCGTAGTTACTGCGGCCGCCCCGCGCCTGCGCTGCCACCGCCCCGCGCCTGCGCTGCTCACGTCCGAAAGTTTTGTAGAAGAGCAGTGCGTGCGCGGCGCAGTGGCGGAGCAGGTTGGATCAGCGGGCCCGCGTTTGTTCAGTGTGTCACGCCTCATATAACTACATGATTTTCAAACGTAGACGCACTGCTACCGCACTGCTACTGCTTTTGGTGTGCCCAGGCCTTTACTAATTTACAATCATTTTTAAAAACTTTATACGCGTCATCACACTTATAACTGAAATTAAAATAAATAAGGAGCTCATTTTCTTGACCGATTTTTATGAAATTTTATATGCATATTCAGTAGGTCTGAGAATCGGCTACTATCTATTTTTCATACCCCTAAGTGGTAGTAGGTAGGTAGTAGGCAGGTGCTAGGTAGAAAAAATTGCAATGCAACGCATGCCGGGTACAGCTAGTAATTTATATAAAGAGGAATACTTACAGAGGTGAAACCACAGGGCAACACTAGTAGGAAATTGGTATTTGCTTATCTCAGACACCATGTGGTTTGAAGGTTCCGACTATCATGGAACAGTCTCGCATGTAGGGTATCAGATGCATCACTTCTGTGTGTTTTAAATTTTGATTTAATAGTTTGTGTTTCATTTCTCATTTCGTCTCATGGAAGTTGTGCCGGTTTCACAGATGAGGCATAGATAAAAATAACAAACTGCCCCTCATTCTTCAAGAAGAGTCTGGCATTTAAGCCAAGTACGTTAAGATGGTCACGCTGTGCTACATCAACAAATATGCAGTCAACCCTTTCAAGTAAGTGTTGGTATTTAAATGGATGTCTTGGGTCTTCTAAAATTGGAACAATGTTACCCCTCTTCACAGAAATATCACAAAGTTCACTGCCAGATCTCTTAGAGGGCTCTACTACATACACCAGGCCTCCAGGTCCAACAATATCAGAAATATGACTGACAGTGGTGCCCCCACTCGATGCCCCAAGGTATAGCACTTGGGAACCCAGAGGTATTTGAATTTTTGTTATTCGGACTATCATAGCTGCAGCTAAGTTCGATGAGTAGGGATCCCATACTCTGTATTCCACTTTCTCTCCATCAGTTTTTACAGATATATTCCTTTCACCATAAACATTAAATCCAGGTTTCAATTTTTATTGTTAACAGTAGGTTGTTTCTATTTTGTCTAGCAATGAATACTCCAGGGCATGATCTGTATGGCTCAATAAGAGGCCGTGAACCCTGGAAGCTAGCACGGCCCCTGCCTCTCCCGTTGCCACGACCACCACCACCACGGTTGCCGCGACCACCACCACCATCTAAATCCTGACCTCCAACACGTCCCCTTTCGACATTGGGGGAGCTGCTGCCGCTACCACTATCAGAGCTGCCGCCTCTACCGCCACTAGAGCTGCCGCCTCTACCGACATCGAAGCCGAGCCGGCTTAAGATACCACCTCCACCAGCTCCCCTATTGACATTGGGGACCCTCACCAATGTAATTTGGGGAGCTCGTGCCAGCCTCCTGAATACTGAACCATCGTTGGAGTCGTCGCTACTGTCACAACAGATGTGGATGGGGTCTTGGTGCTTAGATTCAGACTTTATCATTTTGTATGAATTCACTTGATGCAATATACTGTAAAACTATAAATTATTCTTCTTCCTACTCACACGTTATAGAAATGTTATGAATAGAAATAGAAATGCTGGAATGCTTCTATTGTTTTAATCCAACTAGATAGCGATGGTACCAACTTTCTTGTTCCGTTACCACATATATATCGCATACTCTTAAGGACTGGTAAACTATAGTCCCACAATTTCCAGTGTGGAGACTTTCGTGTGACCGCTGACTTATAGATTTTTCCTCTTCGGGGCGTGCTGTAGCTCCCATTGACAGATTCGAATAGTCGATCAAAAAACCTGAATAGTTCAGCGGTATCGAAGGCTCCACGAGGGACTCGGCGCGCGGCGTCCTAAAGAAAAAACAACAAGTTAATATTTTGACACCTTGTCTTGTTATTTAAGTAAAAATAAAACAAAATATTCCGAATTTTTACTTGCTGTTACTGACTGAACACTTGAGTGCAATAGTTCATCTTCATCTTTGGGATAAGGCTTGGTATCACGTGGCGTGCAGTCAATTTTGTCACCATACGTGCCCCATGGTATGTTGGGCTTTTTTTGTAAAAGGCCACTAAGTGCTCCCACTTAGCTCTACGCGTTTTCCCATCAATGGTGAATTCCAAATTTTTGGTAATCAAGTTGTTTCTTATACCTTTCATCATATGAGGAGGATCATAGATGGGATAAATTTTAATATCAATCTTTTCTATTTTTAATAATCCTACTCTAAAATCTTTGCCTTGTCTCAAATACTGGGCTTTCGTATCATTTATTAATGAGTTTATTGCTGCCATGTTTGTCGGTCCTTGATCACAAATGTGGTTGACACAACTTTAAGGCCAGTTGCCAACACTTTTTTTAATATTATTTTTATTTGGTTTTTCAAATTTTCTGTTTTTGTGGTGCCAGCGCAAAAGCTATAGGCCACAGGCTGTTTATATTAAAAAAAAAAAAAAAACAACTTTTTCGTGGCTTTAAAGTAAATTAAAAGGGTTAAAATAAATTAGGTTTAAAAAAAAATAAAAAAAAATAATAATAATAATTACAATAAACAAGAAAGAGGAAACAATAGGTACAATATTAAAAAAATAAAATAAATAAATAAATATTAACATAATAAAATTAAATATTAAAATAAAAATATATATACATATATCTTTTAACTTAAACCCGAGCCTTTTCCCAAACTATCTTGGGGTCGGCTACCAGTCTTACCGGATTCAGCTGAATGCCGTATTTTACATGGAGCGACTGCCTATCTGACCTCCACAACCCATTCTACTGGGGAATACAGTATCCCATAGCAAGACTGGTTGTCAGAATTGACTTAACGACTGCCAAAGATGTACGTATGACAGTCGGGACCTACGGTTTAACGTGCTTTCCGAAACACGGAGGGGTCTCGGTATGTTATAAATGGTCACCCATCCACGGACCAACCGCGGCGAGCGCGGCTTAACCTGTATTATCGGTCAAGCCGTACGGCTTACACTTAGCCACGAGCCCCTCTATCTTTTAACTTCCTATTATTATAATCACCAACCGTTTTTATTTAACAGTGCAACATTACACTATACACAACACACTGATTTAACTATGGAAAACACTTATAATTAAATAAAAAATATGTCCAAGTTCATAGTTTAAGTAGTTTAAGTAATAAGAAACTGGTTGAAATATTATATCTTTATTGTGTCGGTATTTCTATAAAAAGTTGATATTTTGTTTCTGTTATTGAGTTACACTATATTCGTGATCTACCCGCATGTTGATTTATATTATGTATTTATTATAGTAAGGTCACTTAAATTTTGTCCAAATCCCTTGTTTTGTAAAAGGAAAAATATTGTTAGGTGTAAATCTTGATGTTATCCTTGTACTTATAACACGAAGTGCGTTAATTACCGTTAAGTGAGTAGGTAATTATTAGTACCTACTATAATCCTGTATCAATGGAAGGAACTAACATCTAAGATACAGGCTAGGCCTAGTTTAGATGTTAGTATACAAAGATTTGTATTAATCTATTTACATCTAAGTTAAGTACTCAAAGTATTGTATTATTTTTGGTTACAATAAATACTTTTTATTTATTATTTTATAATTTCACCACCTACAAACTGCATTTGACAATTATGTATATATTCCTCTTTCATAATATTTCTCTTTGTGCGACAATTTGACGTGGGAGGTAATTGGTTTTGGATCTGTTGTGATATGACTCTATAAAAAGCTGCATCCTTTTCTAGAATAACTAAAAGCATATTTAAGTTGGGATTTTTTTTTTCAATTGCATTACTTAATCCATGGTGCCAGCCTTCTAAAAAGTTTGTAGTACGATGACGTTCATTAAAAACACACCTTAATTTTCTAAACTCAGCATCATGCGGTCTAATCCATTGTTTGATCATATACAAACGAAATTTCTTGCTCTGATCATCATCTGGACTTTCTGATGCGATGTATGACCATCCATTTAAAATTTCATTATCAGGTATCAGTGGAAGTACGGCACTCAGTGCCACTTGTCTTTTCAAAAGTTTTGACTTAGTTAGCCCAAGAGCTGCTCCCTTCTTACACACAGCTTTATTATAGTGAAAGAAACAACCTTTAACTGTGACTTCTGGAAAAACCTTCTTGAAAGCGTTCATTGCTGGAATTTCATAGTCTGTTTTATAGGTTTTGGGTTTCCACTCTGGGATTTGTGACTTAATCATGTTAAATAAAATTTCGTAGCTCTTCTGATCCTTATGACTCATTAATGAGTAAACTACTGGCACAATATCGGTACTCAGTAAACTACTGCCGAAGTCTGCATGTACAGTATAAATCTGTAGAAATGGTTTCGGGCATCTTTTAAATGTTCCGTCACTTAAAAAATCTTCAAAAGTACTTAAAAGGGTTTCTCATGTACTCGGCACAAAAAAATATTATTCTATAACCTTCATGACTGTAGTCAGCTAATACAAAAGGTATAAATTTGGGAGGTATTATTACTTCGTCAAGATCATTAAAACATATTTTTTTCATTTGTATTGCTTCATTCCGGGTTTTATATAAGGTACTCTTAATATTTTTAAAGGGTGGTATTTTTGTTATTAAATTCAGACCATCGTCTTTCATAGAAGTTAAGGCTTCTTTGTAAATTCTTGGTACACTTTTACATGCTTGAGATGCGGAAATATCTTGTTTGGTCCCTAATACAAAATTGTATGCTTTTTTTTACTATAAACTTTGACATTTGTAAACGGTGGTTTTCACATTTTAAAAAATTTAATGAAATAAGAGTGCTGGTGACCAATTCTAGTTCGCGATTGTAGGAGATTGACAAGTATTTTGTAATATGTGATTGGAAATCTCCTCTATATGTATAAAGCATTCCAGCAGTTGCTTATTGGGATAGAGAAGAATGCATTTGTCTGTGTGTTTTTTTAGTGTAATAAACTTTGAAAATGCTTCTTCACTATCACCTTCTAAATCATTTTTACATGCTTCACAAGTTTTTCCGACTGATTTATATATTAAACTTATCAGCCAGCCACAACAATATGCTGCTGCTGCACATTTTTCAAGATCCTCTGGAGCTTGACTTTTTATAAAATGCTCGATATTTGGCAAGTCTATATTAAGATGATCAAAATTAATTTCTAAATTTTTAGGTAGGGGCCTTATTACTTTTTGCGTTAAAAATATCTAGGGTTTTGTAGACAAAATGTATTGTCAATTTCGCAATTAATTAATAAAATTTTGTATGACGCCTCAAATGCCTGTGCACTGGGCATAATATTGGCATGCCCCTGAGCTCTTATACCGCCAAAAAATTCTCGAGTGGATCTTGATTGAAATTTCGCAGCAGCAGAGAGTCAAGTCCTATGCTGTGTAGCTTTTTAATTATTTGCTGGAATGCTTCTATTGTTTTAATCCAACTAGATAGCGATGGTACCAACTTTCTTGTTCCGTTACCACATATATATCGCATACTCTTAAGGACTGGTAAACTATAGTCCCACAATTTCCAGTGTTGACACTTTCGTGTGACCGCTGACTTATAGATTTTTCCTCTTCGGGGCGTGCTGTAGCTCCTATTGACAGATTCGAATAGTCGATCAAAAAACCTGAATAGTTCAGCGTTATCGAAGGCTCCACGAGGGACTCGGCGCGCGGCGTCCTAAAGAAAAAACAACAAGTTAATATTTTGACACCTTGTCTTGTTATTTAAGTTCAAATAAAACAAAATATTCCGAATTTTTACCTGCTGTTACTGACTCAACACTTGAGTGCAATAGTTCATCTTCATCTTTGGGATAAGGCTTGGTATCACGTGGCGTGCAGTCAATTTTGTCACCATACGTGCCCCATGGTATGTTGGGCTTTTTTTGTAAAAGGCCACTAAGTGCTCTCACTTACCTCTACGCGTTTTCCCATCAATGGTGAATTCCAAACTTTTGGTAATCAAGTTGTTTCTTATACCTTTCATCAAATGAGGAGGATCATAGATGGGATAAATTTTAATATCAATCTTTTCTATTTTTATAATCCTACTCTAAAATCTTTGCCTTGTCTCAAATACTGGGCTTTCGTATCATTTATTAATGAGTTTATTGCTGCCATGTTTGTCGGTCCTTGGTCACATGTGGTTGACACAACTTTAAGGCCAGTTGCCAACACTTTTTTTAATATTATTTTTATTTGGTTTTTCATTTTTTCTGTTTTTGTGGTGCCAGCGTAAAAGCTATAGGCCACAGGCTGTTTATATTTTTGAAATATGTCTCTGACCATAAACCACGACACATGCACAGCAAAACATTTCGTTCGTGCAACCCCGTCATCGCATAATCCTTTGATTGTAAGTATTGTCTCTTGAATTACTCTCTTTTGTTCTTTTTCTTTTAATTTCTTCCTTTGACGACATTCCTACTAACCAATCTTTTTTTCTTTCAGCGGACAAGCCCCAAAAATGATCAAATAATGCTTTCCTTCTTTCTTTACTAATCTCGGCACAATTATTCCTACATTTTTTTCCAACGCAAGGGTTTTCATGTACTCTCTTTTTTCGAACGATTGATACATCTTTTTTTGTATATTGCTGACCAGATTTTTTCAATTGGTTATTAAGTTTTTTTTTATTCTGTCTCTTTTTCTTATACCATCTTCACCTACTGTTGTCTCTTGTGATATTTTCTTATTTTTCTTCTGTCTTTTCGTTGGATTATCAAGTTCACTTTCGCTAGAAGATTGAGCTATCGAAGAATCAGAAAATCGCCGTAGCTCTGACCGCTATTTCTGTCAACTTAAAAAAGAGAAGAAAAAGAAGAGTGTGGGTTAAGGACCATTTACTTTTACGGCAAAAATTAACAAACATGCAAATACCGAGTGTTTCAGAATCCTCGGATTTGCAAAATTATCTGAGAGTCGGAGCGGCTGATTTTAAACATATTTTGGCATTGGTTACCCCGCTAATCCAGAAGAAGGATACAATTATGAGGCAAAGTATTAGTGCACGACAGAGATTATTAGTGACATTAAGATTCCTGGCAACAGGCAACTCCTATCAGGAATTATTGTTCACCACGTTAATATCGCAACCACTTTTGTCGGCAATTATCCCGGAAACGTGTAAGGCTATTTACAAATGCTTCATCACAACACTTACAAACACTACATCAGGGTAAGTAACAATATTATTTATTATTTTCTAATCTAATTTTATTATTGGGTACTGTGGTGGTTGGGTTGAATGTTGTTGTGATTCAGTTGGATGCTGTGGTACTTGAGTTGAGTGGTGTGGTGACTGGGTTGGGTAGTGTGGTGGTTGGGTTTTTTTTTTAGTTTGGATTCTTTCATCCCTCTGACTTGGGGGTCAGAGTCCTTGGGATACAGGCTTGGACATGTTTGCAGGGCGGTGATTGAAAGAAGGAGTTAGAAGGTTTGGCAGGTGTTACTCCACCTGCCGGGTGCGTACTTCGTTCATGCGGTAAGTTGTGCTGTAGGGTGCCGGTTACTGTCTCAAAGGTGGGCGATTCTCAGCATACACCCTGCCATTAGGTTCTCCTATGAACCCTACAGGTACACGCTGTTTCGGAACGAAGACTCTTCCGCGGCAGGGGCGCGCAGCGAGAATGTTGCGGGGCACTTTCTTTCCTGTAGCGACTTGTTGCGAACGGCGCGTTTTGCAAACCACAACGACAAGGTACGTCTGCTCGTTTTGCTTTAATTTGGTCAGTTTCTTACGAGCCTGGCCCGAATTAGTCTTCTGCAGGTTTTTATTTGGTACCTTGCCGCTATGAGCAACGCTTTTCGCGTACTTCACCACCGGATTGAATGGGCCCACCAGTGCCGTCTCACAGACCACTGTACTACTCCGTGTTGCCACTATTGTCGCGTGGCGGCTCTCAGCAATACGCCGTCTTAGCTCGAGCCAACGCATCCCACTTGCACCGGACGGGACATTCCATGCTAAATGCACTGTGTCCCGTCACTTCCAAGTTGGCCTTTGTGCAGTTGTAGGTAGCAAGTGGGTGTTGCGTTGGGTACTGTGGTGGTAGGGATGAGTGTTGTTGTGATTCAGTTAGGTGTTGTGCTACTTGAGTTGAGTGTTGTGGTAATTGAGTTGGGTGTTGTGGTGATTGATTTGGGTAGTGTGCCGTTTGGGCTGAGAGTTGTGCTTATTGAGTTAGATGGCGTGGTAACTGAGTTAGGTGGCGTGGTGACAGGATTGGGTTCTGTTGTAGTGCATAATTGTTTGTAGCAGATGAGGGGCGGCTGCTCGGTCTGGGTGAATAATTGTGTAACGAATGACAAGAAGATTGGTCGGAGTGTTGTGACGAGGTGGAGTAGTATGATGTTGGAGATGCAATTGACGGACATTGATTTCTGCTATTAACATATTTTAATGAAAGTGACCATAATTGTTACATCAGGCAAAATGCTTAAGTGTAATATTAAATAAAAATCAACACTTATAATATTAATTGAGATCTATGTTCATTAGGAACTCTTCTTAGTAAACATACGAGTATTAGAAATCTTGTATAAAAAATCTCAAAAGATAAATCAAAACTTGAAAGTAGAAGAAGAATAAAAACAGACTCCTTTCCAATCGGAAAGTATATTAAAACAAAATCATATATGTATATACATATATAATATAACTATTTAACTAAACCAATTTTGTTCATTAGGAACTCTTCTTAGTAAACATAATATAAATCTTTTAGATAAAAACTCAAAAGATAAAACAAAACTAACAAGAAATAAAAAGAGACTTCTTTCCATTCGGGAAATACCTATATTAAAACAAAATCAAAAAATAATATAACTTTCTAAAAAAATCATTTTTGTTAATTAGGAACATTCTTAAAAAAATATTGTAGTTATAACACAAATCAGAGCAAATCGTCAACAAAAAACCAAATTCTGCATATAGGTACTATTTTTAAGACCACCCAAAAGAATCAGCTATCATTTGGAACTTTCTATCTTCATCAGTTAGTCATCTTAATCATCTAATAACGATTTGTAATAATCAATATAAAAACCGGGTATTAATTTTTTTCGTAGTAATTCGCTTAACCCCTTCTTTTTATTCTCACTTAATGTTAATTTATTTCTATACAATTTGGGGATTGAAACTTCTTCGAGGTTAGGCATGCGTTTTCTTTTATTCCTCATATTTACACATCTGTAATTTTCTCGTGTGTAAGACGTTTTGAAAAAAAAATTAAAAGGTTAAAACCTTAACGTCGTTCCAAGAAATGAGGTTACGGTCATCGTCTTCATTAAAGTTATAACCCATTGATCTTGTAAAGATTTTAAATCTATGAAAAAGTCATAATTTAACTCTAGTACCTTAAAAGGCTTTCCAGATTTTTTGGCACTTTTTATCAGGGCAACATATTGATCAGAAGTATAAATAGGTCCAGATTTCAGGTTTTTTTCACTTCCTTCTCAATCAAGCTGTGCACGTTATCACCCTCGTTTTGTGTGTGTCCGCGGATGAGAAATTTGTGAGTTATACTAATTATATTTGGAAAGTAAGACACGATATACGAGTAAAGACATGCAATAAACCGATTTTTGTTTTGTCCCCAGCAATTATCTGAATAGAAAATTATATTCAGTTTTTTATCAGAATATTTTTCACTTATATTTTTTAGGTACTCAAAAACGCACGATCCTATTTCGTTTGCCCCTCTTTTTCCTTGTTTTTCATCCCAAAAATAATTATACACATCCCCATAGGCGCCTACAGTTTCTTCTTCAGTTCCATCTTCTTCTATTTGGTTTGTATTGGTTGTCTTGACAGATTTTGCAGCCAGTTCAGCCATTGTAAAATTTAAACAGTTTAGTTTTGATATGTAATAAAAAGAACTCGAGTCACCAACAAAGGGCATTGCATGACTGCTTGCAAATCATATATTTTCTTCACTAATTCTTCTACGGTCGTTCTGCTTTTCAACGCGACAGAGGTCTTTTTCTTTTATATGCATATCAAACTTTTCCTTCAACATGGCTTTGTTATCTATAGAGGCCATTTCATGCTCTAAACATAGATCTCAACGATCTTTTTTAGGCTGAAAGAATCCCAAGTTAAAATTGTTATTAAAAATTTGATTGTACAGCCAGTAATCTACTTTGGGCTTATTTGGATCTCTTGCGTCTAAGAAGTCTCTCCAAAGATTTTTTACAGTCTTGCCTCCTTCAAAAAACTCTCTAGATGTGGAGGCTCTTAAGTAATGTGATGGGATTCTTGGTATTGAATTTATATAGGTTTCAATGTCTTTTATAATGGTCTCGTCAATTCTTTTTCTATTACTGTGCTTTCCTCTTAGATCTTATGAATCCGTTTGCGTTGTTTTTTTCTTTTGTGGTTCTTATTTGTCTTTCTGCAATATCTAAAGTGTTTATGTAAAACGTTTTGCATACTCTAATTTTCTGATTATTAACAGTGAAAAAAAAAACGTATTATTTGGTGCTCTAGGTTTTTCAGCATTAGTATATTTATATTTTGGCTTGACTTCCATTATGCACGAACTGATGTAGGATCTTTTAAGTTCCGTGGTTCCCAGATTCCAATATGATTCAAAAATCGCCGTCCTTTGGTCTTCATTAATATTTTCAGGACATTTTAAACGAACTTGAACTTGAGGAGCTAGAACTGGAGGAACTGGAACTATTACTAGATGAGGAAAATATTCTTTTTTCCTGAGTAGGCCTTGTCGTAAATGTATTAAGAATAGACTCACTGTCAGAAGTATCATTCTGCTGCTGATAAAAAGAAACAAAGTGCCGTGGTGTGGTACCAAAGTGGTAAGTAAAGTAGATTATGTATTATTAGTATAAATTATGCTAAGCAATTTAATTCAATACTGTTATTATGGTTTAATTTTTGCCTGAAATAAACGATACCTAAATAAGCAAAGTTAAAGACATTTGTCACTTACCTTTTCTTTATTGAAATGGCTTAAATTAAAAATGTCACTGCTGTTAGTCCGTGTATACTGTGGGGAATTTTCAATAAACGATGAAGAATTTCACGATAAATTCTCTATCATGTCATGGTTAATTGAAGATGGCTTCTGAAATCATAAAATCAACGTACGTTCTTTTTTTTAAGTTTATTTCTAGATTGAAAATTGAAATAATATTTTACTCACAAGTTCACTCTGGTAACTGTCAGTAATATGGCCACTGTTGGTCAATTTACTTGGAGATCCTTCAGTAACTGCGGAATTCGGACTTAAGATTTGTTTTTGATTAATTCTTTTGGTAACCGGTGATTCCTGGTGGAAGATAAAATGTTAATACATTAAATTATCAGAATAAACGTACCTACGCTTTAACTAAAACTAAATTTAAGTAAGAATAAATTAGACAAAATTTCAGTTTGAAGTGCAAAGTTTATAATAATACACTATTTTAAAGACTTGTATAACATTTTTGTACCTTGGGTTCGTTTTCCTTGTAATTTTTTAATGCATTATGCAATATAACGTCATTTCTTCTTTTCATTTAGGAAAATCCTGTTGACCTTTTCTTTGAAAATTTGCTGACAATTTCGTAATTGCGTACTGACACATTACCCAACACGCCTCCCTTTATAGCTTGAAAAAAATAAATAAATGCCTTAATTGTCAATAAGTCACAAAAATAATAATATGATAATTAAAAAAACGACTTGATTTCGAATAGGTCAAATTAAGTCTCAAAACATTCATCGATATTTATTATTAGCACGACACAAATTTAAATTCATCATTGAAATTGTAAGTGTTTTTAATATTAAAATGCCTTAAATCTGAATACGTTACTAATATCGCATTATAAATAAGAAGAAAACAATCACAAAGTCGTTTAAATATTTAAAATCGGAAGAGAACTTACCAATAGTTTCGAAATGAAAACGCCACACTTAGCTTTAAGTCACTACTCGGTTGACTGCTTGACGTCCTACACTTAGCGATGCGAACACAATACTAACTGCAGGGGGGTGACACTCAGTACATTTTGACAGCGAAGTAAACGAAGAGTCGTCATCTAGAAGTTGGCCCGAGTTCTATTTACTATCTACCGGGTACATTAAATTATTAACAGATGGCGCTATTTCACTGTCAATTTTTTTCATTGTTTATAAAATTATTGATGTAAAATTAATTGGAAATAAGTTTGAGAAAAATATTTAAATTTTCTTATAAATTGAAATACACACATAAATGAAATACAACTTAATAAAATCCAAATACTAACTTTATTTAAAAAGACCTGGTGCCAGATTCTACTCAGGATGTATATAGTGACAGTTCTTGAACTGAAAATTAACAATCACAATATAGCGGTTTGTTGCATTCTGCGTATACGCATTTTGTAATTCCCGATCCGTATTGTTGTATTTCAGTGTAATTACCAAAAGTAAGTGCTTGGAGTTGAGCCTTATGTTCCTCCCCCTTACTATTGTGACCTTACTCTGAAATTGTTGTATTTTACTGTGCGATATAGACGCTTTACGTTTTGTTCTGTGCTATTAAGGTGTTATAGTTTACTCAAATTGGCTTATAATGCCTAGGCTGTGTGTATTTGGATGTGCACCCAGTGGTAAGTAAGATATACATACTCTCACTTTGTAACCTTGAAGGAGGACACATCCACTCCTCCCCAAGGCGATCCATCAATCCACTTTTCGGCCCATATAGGCCTATGAAGTAGACATTTTACTGGTCACCTATTATTGATACTTAAGGCTACTACACACAGTGCCGGCAACAATTCCGCCGGCTTTGCCGCACAAAGGAGCTGCCGGTTTGTGCCGGCGGGTACAGTAAGTAAGGGAATACAAGGTTTCTTTTTAATTTTTATAATCAGTCCTTAAAAACTACAATCAAAAGCAATATAGTACTGTATTTCTGCATAAATATCTGTACAGTTTAATCCATACTAATGTACATGACTAAAAAACTTAATTATTGAGACTTTCATGATAATATTTAAATGATTCCAATCTGGTTTTAAATTTCTACTATAACCTTCCAGGTGCATCCGAAATTAATCGAACGTGTTATGTTCGACCACTGGGCACCAAGATCAAGCATCTTCGGACCGAGATATCCCGTCTGCGTAAAAGAGGTTAAATGTTTAAAGAAAGATTGGGAAATGCTGAGAAACTCTTGAATAATGCATCGTTCCTGCGTGTTACACAAGAAATGACAAAACCGGCTCAACTCCTCCTTCACATGCAGTTACAAACTGCAAAGAAAGATAAAGGACGAAGGTTTACCTTAGAAGAAAAGGTACTGGCATTGTCCCTTTATAAAAAAAGTCCCAAATGTTACGGACTTTTAAATAAATATTTTACATTACCTTCTTCCAAAACCATGAAACGGTTACTCAGCAACATAAAGATAACACCTGGGATAAACAAAATAATTTTTGAAAAGTTGAAAAAATCTATTTTGCAATTACCTGTGACTGATAGATTATGCAGCCTCATTTATGATGAGATGTCCTTGACACCTCAAATATTTTATGATGCTCAGAAAGACAAATTCGATGGATTTTCCACAAATCAAAATAACAAATTTGCGGATCATGTTCTTGTATTTATGGTCAAAGGTTTAAAAAAAAAACTTTAAGCAACCTATCGCTTATTATTTTACGACAGGGCTAAAAAAAAAGAATTAAAATACTTAATTAAACAGTCATTAAAGAAGCACACGATGCAGGCCTTATTATTATAAATACTGTGTGTGACCAAAGCACCGTTAATGTGGGTGCCATCACAGAATTGGTGGATGAAACAAAACGAAAATGTCTTCGACACGGATTAGAATGGCGATATGACCGAATTTTTTTGAATGGGAAAACCATAATCCCTCTGTATGACGCACCTCATCTAATAAAAGGTATCAGGAATAACCTATTGACCAAGGACATGGTTTACATTACAAATAATGAAGAAAAATTAGTGAAATGGGAATAATTATTACCAAAAGCTTTATGCAGCAGATCAAACATACGGTGAATTGAGATTACTGTATAAACTTACAGAAGAGCATGTGAACCCAGAAAAAATTAATAAAATGAGAGTAAAGTCTGCAACACAAATTTTTAATCACAGTGTCGCAGTTGCAACAGAGCATTTAACTGCTAGAGGTGATCTCCCCGTGGAATGTAAAAGTTTAATAGACATTACATTATTATTAGATAAACTTTTCGACAGTTTAAATGTCAATTCATTTAATATTCCTAATGGAAAAATATATAAAGGACCTATCAAACGACAGCCCCACCATGAACTTTGGGTAAACTCAAAGAAAATACTAAAAACAATAAAGTTTAAAACTACAAAAAAACATGGCAACAAAATTAGATTGACGGAAACTGTTGTACCATCTGTACAGAATTTGATTAAAACCATAGAAGGCATGGAAGCAATTTGGAAAATTCTACACACCAAGTATGGCTTTGATACATTTTTGACGAGACATTTGAATCAGGACCCAGTCGAGAATTTCTTTGGAAATATCCGAAGTTATGGGGCGAGGAATGTTGCTCCTAACAGGGGCATTTAAAGCTCTCCTTTTAAATAATTATAACTCGCCCCTCTCAAACCGCGCAAATTGCGAAGAAGATATAAATGATTGCCTTCAATCATTAGATTTTTTTATAACAGATGAGCCAGAAAATATTACAGATTCTTCTGATATTTCCAAAGACGAAGAAATTAAATGTAGTAAAGATCTTTTTGTTGAGAGGAATGAACCTGATGCTGGACAAAAAAAATAAGTATGTGGCTGGGTTTTGACAAAGTGCCTTAAAAATATTGTAAAGTCTTGTCAAAAGTGTAGACAAAACCTAGTTGATTCAGAAAATAGTAATATTAACAATGCTTATATAAAGCTCAAAGAATACTCCAACAAAAAATGGTTGTGCTATCCCAGTCAGCAATTAGAAAATTGCTTCTCTGCACTTCAAAATATTACAGTTACTTTCTTGAAGAAAGATGTACCAAAACAAAATATTAAAAAGCATGTAATGGAAATAGCTTATCTTTTAATTGATTTTCCATTTGATTGTGATCACCACAAAGATCAATTAAAACAATATTTTTGTGAGATATCCATCAATTTGTTAATATGCAGTTGGTGCAGATCCGTCAACCGAATTTTGGCAGGAAAAATTATGTATAGCGGCGAAGATCTGATTAAAATGAATGCACAAATGTATTATAACAAACATAAACATTATAAAAATAAAAAGTAATGTAGCATACCTTTAGTTTAATATTTATTATGTACACCTTTCTTATGTATTAGATATAAGAAGTAACAGAAGTTCATTGATTAAGTTGTTTATAAAAGCGGTTCCGCCGCGCACCAATAGATGGCGCTGTGCTTTGAGCGTGCATTTCTGAATGGCGGTGTTAAGATTCTCCGTGACTTAATGACCCTCCTAGGATCAATAAATTTCTTTAGAAGACAGCTACCTAGAGAGTGCATCCTGGAATCTCGTCCTACTTGGAAAGGTTACTGGGGACACCTCTGATAGTCGTTACTGCGGACTATTCCGATAGTCGTTGCTATTACCTTTCCGAAAGGAGCTTTTTGGTTAGAGGGACTTTATTTCCCGACCTTCGTCCTACGGTCTTGGTCGGTGAAACTATCCCTGTCTTCATTTTTGTAACATCGCATCTCCTGTAATTGTTCCTGAAAATACATAAATCTCCTGAAAACGTCGTGTGTTTCCTTCGACTGCTGAACCCCTACCAACCTCTCTTACAGTAATAAATAATAATTCTTTGTTTTCTTTATACATTTTACTATACATATTTCCTAGGGACTATTTTGTTTCATCCTATTTCTGTAGCATGTTCTACTAGAACATGTTACAGAGATAAGACGAAACAAAATAGTCTCTAGGAAATAGGTCCCTAGAAATGGTAACATGCATAAACGCACACAAACGTACGCTTAACTATGTGTGTGTGTGGGTACGTGATTAGTTTCGGGCCAATTTGTAGATGGCGCACTGTCAAATGAGTTTGCAATTTTATCACGTCAGAGGGCACTCTTTTCCCCCTATATTACTTTACTCTTTGACTAACTGCGTCCCCCCCCCCCCCCCCGACTCAGGCTCGTATATCGCCGCGTAAGAAAGAGACCGAAATAACAGTTTTGTCCTGTTCCCGCTCGAATATGGCTATGTTTGAACTATTGTTACACTGAGAATTTCGTTTCGAGTCACTTTATGACGTTAACTCAATTTGCGTTTTTTTTTAATTGTGTCGTTTTCATCCTAAAAGTGCGATATCTTTGTTCAGTTAGTGGCGCGACTACTAAACGAGATTCTTCGGAGAGTCGTTCAAGCTTTGCATTGTAAATTACATCCGCTATAATTTTTTCGGCAAACATCAGTTGCCGTCCGCTTACATCCTTCATTTGGAGGCCAACAGACTTTCCGAATATTTTCCAGTCTTCTTCTTTAGCTGATAACAATGCTTCCGCTGATTTAAAAATCTTTTCTTGTTTTTGTATGAGTGATTTTTTTTTTCTTGAGTTTCCCCTAGATAGAGCAATAGATGCGCTACCCCTTAAAATATCTTCTTCGTCCGATGTATTTTGCTCCTAAAAATAATTATAATAAATTACAATAATTATAGTTTCAGATGCCTGAAAGTGAAACAGAATGGGAAGAAATAGCCGAACAATTCAAAAATAGATGAAATTTTAGTAACTGCGTAGGAGCTTGTGATGTAAAACATATCGCCATAGAAAAACCTCCCAAAAGTGACTCCTTGTATTACAATTACAAAGGATTTTTAGTGTTGTACTGTTTGCAGTTGTAAATGCTAACAAAGAGTTTTTGTATGTACACACGGGTACCAATGGGTCCGTTACAGATGGAGTAATATTGAAATCTACAAAATTTTATGAGAAAATGATTAACAATCGTTTAAATTTGCCATCTCCTGCTCCACTACCAGTCACCAATGTCACAGTACCATATGTGTTCCTAGGCGACAGTGCATTCACATTAAATAAAAATTTGTTATAACCATTTTCTTTTAAAAATATTAATAGAAGAAAAAGAATTTTTAATTATAGATTATCGCGAGCCAGAAGAGTAGTGGAAAATGCATTTGGCATATTGGCTTCGCGTTTCAGAGTGCTCCGTAGGCCTCTTAATCTGGATCTCGAAAATGAGGATGCTGTTGTGTTGGCATGTTGCGCCCTGCACAATTTTTTGAAGAAACGAGAACCAGTTTCTTCAAATAATATAGATGCAGTAAATACAACAGGATACGTTCCATCAGGTAGATTGGTTGCAAAACACTGAACTTTTAGTATCATTGCAACGATCATCAAATAGCCAGCATAATGAAGATGGCAATATTGTGCGAAATAAATTCGTAAATTATTTTAATTCCGTGGGATGCGTTAGTTTTCAAGACCAAATGATTCATGTAGTACCTACGACCTTCGTAGTTTATTGTATTTTTTTTATTGTAATGCCTTTTATTTATTTTTTCTAACTTTTAGTTTGATTAAATCTTAATAACTGAATTTTTGTTTTATTTAATTAAACTATTATGTTTAGTTTTTTACATACTTTATACTATAATTGATTTATTACATACCTATAGAAATATACATTTATAAATAGTAGTTGGAAGATGCCTATCGGTTATTTCTCTATTAATGGGTGTACAGGCGAACAGAAGGCAACATTAATTAAACAATGTATAGGTTTGTTAGTAGATTGTGGTGTTAATATATACTCCCTAACTTTTGATGGCTGTCCAGCCAACTTTTCGATGGCAAAAGACTTAGGTTGCAATTTCGATGATTTGGAAAATATTAATTCGTATTTTTTTGGTGATAAACAGCACATAGTTATTTTTCCGGATCCAGCCCATATGCTAAAACTTGTTAGAAATACACTAGGTCAGAAAAATGAATTAAAAAATTTGCATGGTGGAATAATTTCGTGGCATTTTATTGAATTGCTTCATAATCTGCAAGAAAGGGAGGGACTTCATCTCGCTAACCGTCTTAAAAATCAGCATATTAACTTTTCAAAAAAAATAATGAAAGTAAAGTTGGCGGCACAGACATTCAGTAATTCCGTGGCAGATGCAATTAATTTTGTGACAAACAATTGAATTTGCCAGAATTTTCTGGTTCTGATGATACTGTTGATTTTATAAGAAAAATTAACAACTTATTTGATATTTTCAATAGTCGGAATCTGAATATGTATGGTTTAAAAACCTATAAATAGTAAAAATGGCGATAGCATACTAGATTTAATCAATATAATGGATACCTACATCAGAGGGTAGCAATTAGAGGATAAACCAATATTGCTAACAAATAGAAAAGTTGGATTCCTCGGTTTCTTGATATGTATACATAGTCTTGTAATGTATGCTGATATGATAGTGACGGGCAAACTTAAATTTTTACCTGTCTATAAACTTAGCCAAGATCACCTGGAGTGCTTCTTCAGCTCAATTCGATCAAAAGGCGGCTATAACAACAATCCAACAGCTTTTCAATTTCAAAGTGCCTACAAAAGACTAGTGATACACGGGGAAATAAAAGGCATTGAGTCAGGAAACTGTATACCTCTAGAGGATATAAAAAATTTAAAACACAAAGAAGTGCGATATGAAAATAAAATTAATGTGTACTGCGCTCAAGATGTCGAAGAAACGATTATAGATTTCTGCCCTAATAATAATTTCTTTGTCGATGATGACCACGAGTATATTTTTAACCCCTCAAAATTTACAACCTATAGTGAAGAAATAATTTCATATATCGGTGGATTTGTAGTTAGGAAACTAAGAAAAACTATAAAATGTGAAGATTGTTTGCTAGATCTCATTAGCGACAAATATTTAGGTCTTATATTTAAGAAAGATAAAGGTGGCCTTATTTATCCTTCACGCGATGTTATTAAAGTATGTATGTTTGTGAAAAGAATATTTATGATTCATTCACATGAAGAAATATCATTCTTTGCAAAAAAAAATATTTTACCAAAACTTATTTTAACCTTTTGGACGCCCATAGATGATAGTTTTCTATAAAATACATGATCTTATGATCAGATCTCAATATCAGATCATAGAAATATTTATGTTGTTATTATTAACAATATAAATATTTCGATTCTGTCCTGGGCAGCTGTCACTATACATGTTAATTTCGTCTATGTTATTAGGCAGGGTGTTCAGATGGTAATATAAACAAGAAGCTATTTCTTGGCCTCCTCTACCAGCAATTGTTTCATCCCATAATAAACAATATGCAACAGCTGATGATTGTGACACTCTATAAATTGTTAAGTTCAGGGTCCATAATAGTCGCTTGTAAAAACTGAACCCTGCTGTTAAATAAGGTGTTGGAAGACACTTCTGTAAGTCAAAAGACAGTGTTATAACTTTGTCATTTACTTTAGCTTTTTCATTGTCTCTTCTTTTCTCAGCATATGAAGACTCATACAGCTTTTCATGTTCATATCTTTCTGCCTCAATTTCTTGTTTCTTTTCTAAGTTAGGCTCCACTTCCAACTGCAATTTAAATTTGTCACATTTTCCACAAGTGTCATTTTTCGGTTTTTTAAATGTCAAATTAAACTCTTCCACAAAAACTTTCCTGTAGTAGCTCTCTTTAACGGGGGTTTGTCCATTTTCATTACAATGTGTGACATACAAGCGATACATCAATGCAATAGAAAGATCACCATTTAAATATATACCTACATAAATATCGATACACAAATATATAACATACATACATACAAATATATAAATAAATATATATGTAATAAACATATAAACAATCATGATGATAATTCTGCCATTTTCTTAAAGATAAATTTCCGAACAGCAGTTTTAAAAGATTGCTTAGTAGTGGACTTCCTGATTTCCAAGGGCATTCCACAAAAGGTCAATTTTTCATTTCAATAGAAATAAGAAAAATAATATTTGCTATATATCATAAGTTGATTTTATCCTTTTATTTGTGATCGTCTCGGGGAATGCTGTACTCTTCAGCATACTATAAAAGATAAGAAAACCAGTTTTCGCCAATATTTGCACTGATTAAAACAATTAATAAAACTAAGTTAAGGATAAATCATTTTTATTTAGACTAGGGTAATTTTGTCTAGTCAAATTATAAAATATAAAGTCTGATTATATTTTTAGGATAATGAGTAATCAATATCACATTGACAACTTTCCATTGTTTGGTATAGAATAAAGATGTTTGTTTTTGATTATTATTAACTAGCTGTGCCTGCAACTTCGTTCGCGTGGATGACGAAGCTTATCAATGAGTCTTTAACCATTAAGACTGCACACGCGACGGAAGCTTAAAAAATTGAGTAACTTCTCCCGTTTTCCCAACATTTCCCTTCACTGCTCTGCTCCTATTGATTGTAGCGTGATGACTATAACCTGACCAGGAGTATGAAGAATAATTGTACCAAGTTTCGTTAAAATCCGTCGAGTAGTTTTTGTTTCTATAAGGAACATACAGACAGACAGACAGACAAAAAATTTACTGATTGCATTTTTGGCATCAGTATCGATCACTAATCACCCCCTGACAGTTATTTTGAAAATATATTTGATGTACAGAATTGACCTTTCTACAGATTTATTATAAGTATAGATAGTTTTGGTAGTTTGTATATAGGTATAGATAAATAACTACCCTTACTCATTTCGCATTGCTTAGTCTAAAATCACAGATCAGTTTCATTCACAGGCTGATTTATCTAATTACTAATTGACATTTGGGCACCATAAAAAACTTACTTTTCTAATTTTACAATGCTTAATCTAAAATCACAAATCAGTTTATTTACATACTGAAATTAAAAAATCTTTTCAATTGAGTAACTTAGGTTCATCACATATAAATCACTCAAAGTAGGTAATCAAATGTATGTATGTAGTTCAGAGTGAACTACATACCATACATACATACAAAAAATGGATCTTCCTTTTTTAATAAAATCTGTTTAGTTTTAAGCCAGTTTACTTTATCTTTATTTGTGCATATTTTGCGGTTCACTATTTTTTTTTTCAATTTTGTTTTCTTCTTAGAAAGTCTTGCGTTTTCATCCTAGTTACTTGAAGGGGGTTTTTCTTTTTACAGATTTTCATGATATTCATCTATTCTTCTACGGTATAAATTCGCTCGTGATGCTTAAGCTCGCATTCAATATCAAAAATCAGTGTCATTAGGCAAAAAGGAATGGCCGGTCTCTAAATATTTAAAAGTTATCGTTTTAAGATATGGATGGTTGTTGAGTATAGTTTTTAGCATAAGGATTATTTTAATATTTCTGTTTTGGCCCCCGCAGTAGTTGCTCTAAAGAACTAAAATCTGTACGCCATCCCTCAGATCGTTTTTAATAAAATTAATGAGGCACGAGCCAACTTCTTGGGCTCCTCGTCCGGCTTCTCCTTCAACCCAGATGTTACATCATCCTTGATCGTTAGAGCCAACGTGGATCCCAGCGTTATAAACCCATAACTGACGTTTATAAAATACTATGTTAGTAGGTATTCGGTCCTCACACTTATATATCTTTAACTCTACATAATAACTGCCTGATTTATTTTCGTCAATCTGTCTGGAGAAACCGTTCGCCAATCTACGTGTAATATAAGAGTAGATTGGTTGATTTTTTTTACCCATTGTTGTCTCCAAGTCCTCGTCCTCGGAATCGCTTCCGAATAAATAGGTAATTTTTTGCAAATTCTAAATACTCCCTAGTTTTCAAAATATTATTTTCAAATAAGGGCTTTATGTATTCAAACTGACGCATGTTGCGTGAGTTTAGAATATCAAAAGTATTGTTAATTAAACGGATAAAAGTAATTGTAGCCGCCACATTTTTGAACTCAACATTACTTTTTTCACAAACATGGAGTGCGTCTGCTACGCTGTTGCTAAAAAGTTGACTGGCTAATTTTACCTTCATTTTTTGTCCTGGAAATGTATATGCTTGTCTTTCAATTTGTTCCCGAGGTGCAGGCCTTCTGACTTCTGTAGGTTATGAAGTTTGACGAGATAAGACCATTCAGATAAGATAAGATATATTTATTTGTCAAAAACACGTGCAGGTAACAATCAGTTGGTATGATTCCACAAAAAAAAAAAGTTTCAACATGTTTTGCCTAGGAAGGCGTACAAATACAATAATAATAATAATGTAATTTAGATTAAAAAAAAAAACAATAAAATTGATATCAAATAAATACTAATTATAACAAAAATGTCTAAAGTAAATCATTTAAATAGTCAGCAACATTATAGTAGCATTTATTTATTAAAAGCTTCTTCATGCTTTTATTAAAACTATTAATATTCATATCTTTGTATGCCGTTGGTACCTTGTTGTATTTTGGGGCCATGCAGAATACACTCTTACCCATGAGAGCTGTTTAAGCACTATTGACATTGCTTGATAATGCACTGTATCAATATTTTTCAATGAAGATTACTCAGTGACTGTGCATGGTATTGCAAAGTGTGTTTTGGCATATCGTTCTAACGCGATTGTACAATAAAATTGCATTGCCAGTTGAAAAAATATAAAAATGTGACATTGCATGTTTTTCCCCTGTGCCCTTCGTTTTTTATCGAATCGTTTGACTTTGGATTTAGGCTGTTCGCCTGCAAAAGAAGATACCATGACCGCAGGTTTGCTGTCTAGCCACATAACTGCTGCAATTGGTACTCCATCTACAGTAGATAGCAATTCTTCTGAGTATCCGCGTGTTTTTTTTATGATCCGATAATTGTTTTTGAGTGGGCAATTGCAAATTATTTCCTAAACGGGCTTTGTTTACTGTACCTAAGGAGTGAATGCCTATTTTAGCCAAGCAAGATATCAATTCAGGCGACGTGTAGTAATTGTCAAAGAATACTTTATAATTGAAGTTCCTGGGGACGCCACGACATAGTCTTACGACTATGTTACTGCTCGCTCCTAAATCAGGTTCGTCAGGAAGCCTGAACTGAGGTTCGTTTTCAGCAAAACCTTTATCATCGCACAACACTAATAACTTGTAGCCCCACTTATGAGGTTTGTTAGGTAGATACTGACGCAGGAAGTTGCAGGCTTTTGTTGCGCACATTTGCTCGTCAACCGAAAGGGTTTCTCTTTTCGGAACAGATTGATATTGCGTCTGCTTGCAATATACTCCATTGTGTGATTCGGTGGGTTGTTTCTAGAAAACCATGCTCGGTTATTGTTTGTTGATATTAGGGTTCCAGTTATATCGCTTTATTTCTTTGAGCTATTATAACCAATAAGTATTAAATTTCAGCGCTATTCGTCACTAAAATACCTAAAATAACAAGAAATACCTGCTTTCAATATTTTCATAGTTCGATATTTTTTTCTGTTCTGTCTTTGTATGAATACCACCATTCACGTAATTCATACAATATTAGCTAGTTAATTAAATAATTATACAACAAGAATCGACTAGTTACGTGGGATCTTCTCTAAGGTGTAGCCCGTATAAATAAATATCAAATTTTAATTCATGGCCATTTCTTTGGTATGTGCATGGTTTATCAAAAAATATAACTGACTTTTTCTTACGCATAACTTCCGAACAAAAGATATTTAAGTAAAGAAAATGTTTCTGAACGTTTATTTATGCGTAATTCTTAAAATCCGTTAATATGACATAACACAATTAAGTACTTGAAATGTAAACCTTAATATCAGGGGTAGGACAGTGGCATAGAAGTACAAATTCAATTGTTTGTGGTGCCCCTATTACTTGAATCGAAAATTATATCGGTTTTAGTAAGTTTCATGTCCAACAGATGTCACTAGTAATGGAAAATGTTGAAAAATATTTAAAAATTAAATATTTTATATTAATAATTTTTTTTTATTTAATTTAACAAAAAATGTCATTGTTTTAATCAAATCAATCGATAAAAATATATCACTATCACTATTTATGACACTGGCAATAGTGGCTACCAGTACAATTTCGTTAGAACAAAAAATTCAAAATGGTGACTACGTTCTGTGCGTGCGCATGTCTGTAGATTTTCACCATTTTTTTTGAGTTGTTTTTTAGTTGTCAAATCTTTTAGTGAGTGCGTAGAGTCAAGCTTTGATCTCCTCCGCCCTCATGTGGTGATTTCGCCTTGTAAAAAACATTTCATTTAGTTGAACTATATCGCGAAAGGACGCCTTTTTTGTGTTGTTTTTAGTACTTTGTATTTGTTAAAATGCCTAAGTTATGTGCCTTTGGATGAACTTCTAGCGGTAAGTTTATTCATCATTCATTGTGTGTTAACATGAATAGTTGTAGCCACATATATTTTTCACTCACCTCGATTATTTCTAAGAATAGCCTTCACTTAATGTCACACTAACCATAATAATGTGTTGATGGAGGTAGGTTTGTATCCAACTGCTGTTGCAATTTATGAATATGCCTTATAAAATTCCATTAACATGATTTCATGACTACCATGTTATATTTCTTACTTGGATCTATTATTATTCAAAGAAGGAAACTGTTGAAGTGAGTTACCTATTTTAAATAAGCAGTTACATTTCAAGAGTTAAGCAACAGCAAGCAATACTTATATTTTTTATTGTAAACTAATTTAAAATGTAAAGATTAATAAAAAATACCTTTAAGGTAGACTTACAGACTAATTACACTACATGCTATCTAGTTAAGGGAGTATACACACTTATTCAGCTCCATTCGCATTTTGCTGATAGTTTTTGGTCACACTTATACAGCTCCGCTTTAATCAGTCGCATACAAAGTCATAAGAATTTGTCCTCATTTTATACTTGTTTGCCCCAAAAACTGAATAGAGAGCGGACACATACAGACACCAGCAGGTTAACAATCCACTAAAGTGATAATTTTGAAATACTGATATTATCCTTGTCACTAAGTGGCAATGCATAAAAAGTACTAACTGATCTGACTGTACTAATGGTCTACTGATCTGACTGTGTGGACCATTTCTTTACATCAAAGCAATGTGATGTCTGTGCCATCAGGTATTTTAAAAGGAATCATATATAGTTTCATATAACCCCCATAGTCTATTTATCAAGAAATAAGATGTAATGTTTTATTTGTAAGTTAAGATTATTAATTGATGTAAATAAATTTTTCTTTTTGATATTTCAGGCACACCAATGCATCGTTTTCCAAATGCTGATAAATTCCCTGAGCATTTTAAAGCTTTTTTTTTTATTTCTGTCTGTACCAAATATTAGCAAATGTATACTTTCTAAAGTTGATAAATAAAAAATAAACTGTCTCTTGTGCTATCAAAATGTTATGTGCCCGTGTTGTTTATTGTATGTACAAATATTGTTAATAATTAAATCTATTATCCCTTTTTTTCAGGTTCTTGGGGTTCACTGACATGCAATGATGTCCAGTTGAAGCCTTTTGCCGCAAAAGTCAAGAATCTGCAGTCCGAAATAAGCCGTTTGAGGAAGAGAGGACTTTCTAATGAGACGAGATTAGCTAATGCTGCTAAATTATTTAAGGATACAGCATTCCAGCATGTGATAAAAAATATGCGGAAACCTGCACAATTATTTGTACACATGCAGTTACAATCTAATAAAAAGCCGAAAGGCCGACGTTTCACCATAGATGAAAAAGTTCTTGCATTAACAATGTACAAGAAAAGTCCGAAGGCATATTCCTTGTTATATAAATATTTTACATTGCCATCAGCTAAGGCAATGAACCATCTGCTAAGCCAAATTAAGCTCTACCCTGGTATTAATCCCATTTTATTTGAAAAAATTAAACAAACTATACTTGAAAAGGATGCGCCGGATAGGTTATGCAGTCTAATATTTGACGAAATGTCTCTGACCCCTCAAATATTTTATAATAAGCAAAAAGATGCATTTGAGGGATTCGCCAATTCTGGTGATATAAGATTTGCAGATCACGCTTTGGTTTTCATGATTAAAGGCTTAAAACAAAGCTTTAAACAGCCAGTCGCCTATTATTTTACAAACAGGTTACAAAAAATGTAACTAAAAAAATTAATAAAATGCGTTGTATCCGAAGTACAAAAATCGGGACTTATAATTGTAAACAGTGTCTGCGATCCAAGCACCGTCAATGTAAGTGCAATCACAGAATTGGTGAACGATACCAGAGCATCGTTTTTGAGACTTGGCAAAGAGTGGCGCTATGATCATTTTACTGTTAATGGACAGAAAATTATTCCATTATATGACGTTCCATATATCATTAAAGGAATAAGGAATAATTTATTAAATAAAGAAATGTTTTATACTACAAACAATGAAAATAAAATGGTAAAATGGGAGTACTACCAGCAGGTATACACAGCTGATAAAACATACGGGGAACTTAGATTATTAAATAAAATAACCGAAGAACATGTTGTCCCCGAAAAAATTAACAAAATGAAGGTAAAATCTGCAACGCAGATTTTTAGTCACAGTGTAGCTGTGGTGACGGAGCATTTGGTAGCAAGAGGGGATTTACCAATAGAGTGTAGGGCACTTATTGACATCACGTTATCACGTCAACCAAAAGAAAAATTAGTCCTTTATGGAATCATTTCGAAGAACTTGTTCCTAACAAAAAAGTGAAATGTGGATATTGCTTCCGCGTATTGGCAGTTTCTTCCAGCTCAATAGGAAGTTTGGGCAGACACATGAAAGAGCATGCACCCCACCATCGAAATAAACAGCAGCAGGCAAGAGGTAACAGGTACAAATATTTTGAATAGCGACATGGAAGTAGATCCAGTTCCCTCCACCAGTAGAATTAATGTACCACAAGCTGAGACACTTTGCATTCAACGGGTACCAGCTCCTTCAATGGCAGACTTTTTACAATAAAAAAAAATACTGCCTAGAAATCGCATACAACTGCTTGACGAACAATTGGTTAAAATGATAGCCAAAGGCTACCACGCTCTTAGAATGGTTGACGAAGCAGAATTGCGGAAGTTCGTGGAAATGTTAAATCCAGGGTATCCCATCCAACCCGCAAAACTCTTTCAGAAAAACTGCTTCCGAAAGTTTACAATAAAGTTCTGGAAGGTGTTAAGAAGCAAATAGCCAAAGCAGCAGCTGTTTGCATTACAACAGACGCTTGGACTTCAATTGTAAACGATGGCTATATTGCTGTCACTGCCCACTTTATTGACCAAGAGACACACACCCTATGTACGGTCATGATAGAATGTATCCAGTTCGAAGAACGACACACAAGTGCTAATCTGAAAAGCTTTCTAGAAGCAAAGTTTATGGAATGGAACATTGTGCATTACATAAACGTTGTAGTGAGTGACAATGCCGCAAACGTATTAGGGGCTGTTAGGTTAGGCGGCTGGCGCTCATTGTCTTGTTTTGCGCACTCCATTAATTTAGTTGTGCAATGAATCATTACAGAAATTGGGCAAACTGTTCAAAAAGTCAAAGCAGTGGTAGAATATTTTCAACGCAGCAACCCAGCTAAAAAAAAAAATGTCGGAAATAGAACAACAAATGAATATAGCACTTAAACTGAAGCAAGACGTGGCGACCCGTTGGAATTCGACATACGACATGCTTTCAAGATTTTTAAGAGTAAAAAAGAAATCCTCTTTTCTACGCTTGCTATAATGCGACCTGTTTTATTTTTGTCGCCAGAAGATTGGGTAGTAATTGAAAAAGCTACAGAAATTTTAAAAGTTTTTTATGAAGTCACTGTCGAAGTTAGTGTTGAAAAATATGTTTCTGCCTCCAAGTACATGACCACGTATTTTGCAAATTAATAAACCGATCATTTAACGAACACACTGCTGATAATAATGAAAAAATAACAAAACTACTGGAGTCGTTGAAAGCTGAAATGCACAAAAGATTTGGAGACATCGAAACCAATCCACTTCTAGATGAGGCGACAATATTAGATCCGCGATTCAAAAAAAGCAGATTTACTAAAATTCAAAACTTTGACCGCGCTGCATCTGCATTGAAATTGAGGATTGGCAGAAACGAAACCCCGGCACCAATTCAAGGAGAACCCCAGCCTACTGAGCCTACATCTATACAATCCAGTAAATCTGGCAACATTTGGGATGATTTTGACGCCGAAATTGCTGTTTTCGTTCCTGAAAATCCAACTGCAGCCGGCATTATAGAGTTCGATAAACACAGGGTGGGCCAGTGCTAAGTTCACTTTTTATTGGCTAATAGATCGTTGGTCGCGAGGGGTAGCGGGGAGCACGTTATGTCTTCGAGTCACGCGTCTCTTGCAGTTTTAGTGACCATGAGTCTGTTTACGGGAGATCATCGCGCGTTCGCTGTTCGAGCGTTTTACGAAAATGGTAAATCTTACATTACTGTGCGGCGTATGTTCCGAGTGAAATTCAATTTAAGCAGTATCCGGCAGTGTCCTAGTACTCAGTTAATCAAACAATGGCTGAAAAGGTTTGATAAAACCGGTTCAACGCTACCAATGAGCGAATGTGAATGACGTCAAGGTCAACCCCGTACTGCACGCAAGGTGCAAGCGATTGAAGAGGCTAATGAATCTGTGCGAGAAAATCGAGAACTCTCTACGCGGCGACGTTCGGCGGCTTTGGGGATTTCACGAAGCAGTTTGAGGCGAATTTTGAAATTTGATTTGAAGCTTCACCCATATAAGATACAGTTGGTTCAAGAACTTACCCATGATAACCATACAAAAAGGGCGTCATTTGCCACTTCCATGTTAGAGAGATTTTCAAATTTCGGAAACATCCTTTTCTCGGACGAAGCCCACTTTCACCTTAACGGCTTCGTCAATAAACAAAACTGTCGTTACTGGAGCGCTGAGCAGCCTTCGCGCAAGCATCAAAAGCCACTTCACAGCCTGAAAGTGACGGTTTAGGCGGCCATATCGGCTAAAGGCATCATCGAGCCTTATTTCTTTGAAAATTCTAGAGGTCTCTCAGTAACAGTTAATACCGACCGATATGTGACAATGCTGCAAGAGTTTTTAAGGCCAACTCTTGCTGGGCTGCAAGAATACAACTCCCAGACTTGGTTCCAGCAAGATGGCGCATCCTGCCACACATTAAACGCCAGCATGGACGTCGTAAAGAAGATGTTCCCTAATAAAGTTATCTCGAAGAGAGGCAACATCGAGTGGCCACCACGAAGCCCAGACATGTCCCCACCTGATTTCTTTTTGTGGGGATTCTTAAAAGACAAGGTGTACTCCAATAAGCCGAGGACAACAATAAATTTAAAAGAAAATATCCAAGCGGAAATGGCCGCCATATCAACAGCAACGTGTCGGCGCGTTTTTGAAAATTTTCGATTCAGCTTGGAAGAGTGACAAACACTCTACTAAAATGACATCGTCTAGACGATGTCATGGCGTATGATGATGAACATCACGCGTGATGTTTGGAGTGATGGTAAAATGTAATATTACTTGGCACGAAATGTAATGCCATATCACATCACTTCGTGAAGTACTGTTTTGCGCATGTCTACTAAGGCGGGAGAGGGTGCTCGATCCAGGTACGTACGATGCATGATGTTTTATATTTCAAGATAGGCTGAAGGTAATGTAATATTTTTGCGACAAATTGTTTTTATCACAATGTATTTAAATAATAACAATATTGTAACTTGCAAAATCATAATTCATTTCCTTATGATGTACTTGAGGTTCCTCAAGTAACAACACGCAGCATAAGCCTCTACGTATAATTAAATAAAAATATTTTTCTTACTCGTCGCAATAAAGACACTAAGAGGGTAATGAAATCCCTTAAATGCATCTTGTATCGATAACGATACAACACATTCTAATACGTTTTTATCGTTATTTCTTTGATAAACTGTGTTGGCTGAATGTTTACGAATTTTTTTGTTATATTGTCCGTGAAAAAAAAAACTTTTGACAGGTGTCAATGTCATTACTGGTCATTGTTTCATTACCTTTCGTGAGATCATCAGCAAAGTGCGCGGTATATGAAAATTGAGTTTTGCGTTCAGCTAGGAGAAATAAACTAAGTTGATTTGTTATAAATAAAAATCAAAAAATGGATGGTAAGTCCTTCATTTATTTAAAAAAAATTGAACTTGCACGACTTTTATATGGTTTCCTTAGCAAATATCACTTTTATTGTTTGTATCGAAAACGATACACCATGCGTTTGGTTCTAGCATAAAGCTTATTATCGGCCGTTCTATTTTTTTATTTATTTATTTTTATTTATCAACTTAACCTATTATTGTTTGTGCATAACGGTTTTGATTTTGATATTAGACTTGCTTTTGGGTATACACCGCTTTTTTTATGCTTTTTAGAGCGACAAATCGAAGATATGCTTAGGCGGCTGGAGAATGGTGATATTTCAGAGGATGACATGGAGTCAGATGGGGAAGAAATTCCTTATTATTATCCATCTCGAGAAGCCTTGGAAGCTGAATTGGAAGAAGCTGAAGCCTTGGAAGCTGAATTGGAAGATGTGGCGCAGGCCAATTCACAAGAAATTCCTGACCCTCCATTAGTCCAGGACGAGGATATGCTGCCCGGTTCAAGCTTACAGCCGCCTGTTTCTCTTATTAATTTTAGGAATTTACTGTGGAAAAAGCAATCTTTTACATTTGATGAAGATAATATCAAATTCAGAGGGACTGAAGAGTTTTCTTCAGATGTAATGGAACTGCAGAGTCCCTATCAATTTTTTACATATTTTTTCACAAAACAATTTATGGAAAACATTGTAACTGAGTCAACTCGCTTTGCTGTTCAAAAACAGCCTGACAGACCAGAACTATTTACAGTGGGTGACCTACGCAAATATTTGGGAATTCTAATATTTATGTCTGTCTACCATTATCCGAATACTAGGTCATATTGGTCAAATAAATTTGGCTTTAGTCACATCAAAGAGGCAATGCCTGTAAATAAGTTTGAAAAAATGCGTAAGTTTATACATTTCAATAATAATGATGATCACCTACCAACAGATCACGCGCAGCACGACAGACTTCATAAGTTACGTCCCATTATTGATCACTTGAATGAGAAGTTCTCCAGTGTGACCCTTGAGCAACGATTCTCTTGATGAGCAGATGTGCGCGACTAAGGTCGGACATTTCCTAAAGCAATATCTCCCCAACAAACCCCACAAATGGGGTTTTAAATTGTTCGTTTTATGCAGTTTGAGTGGATTTGCTTATAGATTCATAATCTATTCCGGGAAAGCTAATGAAGTAGTGTCAAACGAGCCTGACCTGGGAGTTACAGGACAAACGGTTATGAATCTGCTAAGGATTGTACCCAGGCAAAGAAATCATATTGTCTATTTTGACAACTATTATACTTCTTTGCCACTAATGTATAGATTATACAAAGAAGGGATACATTGTCTGGGCACTATACAAAGAAACCGACTGGGAAAATCTTGTTAGCTACCCACCAAACAAGACGTAATGAAAAGTACAGTTCCAAGAGGCTCGTATGAAGAATATGTGACAAATCTTGATGGAGTTGATCTAACAACTGTGTGTTGGAAGGACAACAAGCAGGTTATATTAGCATCGACGTATGTGGGAGCATGCCCTGTAGGAAATATTGAACGTTATGATAAAAAAGAAAAGAAGAGAATCCCTATTACTTGCCCCAAATTAGTCAAAGAATACAACATGCACATGGGGGGTGTTGACTTGATGGATTCGTTTCTAGGAAGGTACCGAATTCGAATGAAGAGTCGTAAGTGGTATATGAGAATCTTTTATCATCTTTTGGATTTATCTGTGATCAACTCGTGGGTTCTATATAAAAAAGTAGCAGAAAAAAAAGGCGCCAACAAAGATATCATGACCCTTGGTGACTTTCGATCAGAATTAGCCGAAACTCTTTGCAAATATACTCCTGCTAACACCAGAGGGCGCCCAAGTACTAGTTCTACAAGTGAAGATCAGCCACCACCTAAAATTCAAAAAGGGAAGCCTTGCCAGACTTTACCTCCTATTGAAGTTAGACTTGACCAAATGGACCATAATATCATCAGAACAGAATCACGTGGTCGATGTATGATGCCCACGTGTAAACTATTAAGCATTATAAAATGTTCCAAATGCAATATACACTTATGTTGTAAAAAACAAAAGATTGTTTCACACTTTTTCACAGTTCTTCCACAATATAATATAAGGATAATTTTAGTGAAGTAATGCATAGTGTATCGAAATCGATACATATCGCTACCTTGGGGTACAAAGGTAGTAAAAGCCATAAACCCTACTTTACAGGACGAGCAAAAAACAAAATTTTAAAAACATTTTGGTTAATTACTTTTTTGTTCTTATAGGTATATTGATCATATTAAGTGAGGTTTGTTATTTTTTTATGTTCTTTGCAATGGAAAACCTTTTATTATTGTCAGTCTCTTAGTATAGAAGTTAGCGTGGATTTACAACCAATTTAATTTTTTTAAATGGTTTATACACCCCATAATTATTTCAGTTGTTACATTGTTATGAGTCGTAACTAGATGTAAGTCATTGTTATTGAGCATAAAAACCACTAACATAAAAAAAGAAAGTCTTAAAATCAATACCTTTCTAATGTTGGGAGTCGTATATGATAACTTTATAGTAATATTACATACCTTACTTGATAACTTGGGTAACAAAAACCATTATACCTAAATACCCCACTGTACATACTAGAACCTATGTGTGAACCTGTGTGAACTAATTCCAATTTAAATCAGTTAATGAATCAAATTTAGTCAATTTTTTAAATTGTGAATTTATAATTAAACTAAAAGCAAAGTACAAAAGTAAAACAATTTTTTTGTTTAATCGAGTTGTTTTTATTCAAGCAAACCTAAACACCACGTTAATGATACGATTATAGTGACACTAATTATAACTGTTAAAGTACGTTCGTGTTTCGTTGCGGCAATGAATACCTAGTTCACAATTTTTTGTACGTCAGTAATCATCAATCAAACTTTGACGGTACTTTATATTTATATTAATTTTCATCTTGGCCATCTTCATCGTCTTCATCTGTATCTATAAGGCAGTCTTGTAAAGATTCATGAGGTAAATTCAAATATTCATGTTGATATGGTTTTGGTATGGTTCCTTTTTCACATAAACGTTTCAAATCGTTGTATTTTGCATTTGAAATGGGCAGCCGACGGTCATACAACTTTTGCAATACCAATTCTTCTCCTTGGATGGAACTTTGTTCGCTATTTGTATCGTCGTCGTTATCGTGATTTCTTCCTCTTCCCTTTCCTTTGAATCTACCTGTTCCTCTCCTGTTCCCTTTTCCTTTTTTCCTTTTTGTAGATTCTTCATTAAGATTGATTGTTTCTTCGAGTGCGTCTTCACACATTGAGTACTTAATTTTTACTTTATTTGTACTTCTTTTTTTAAATGTTGCAATCCTGATTTGTTGGAATTGAATTTTTTTTAGTGTTTCTTTTGTGAATGTTTTGGATGCAAGCGCTTCCCAGTTGATGAAGTCTTCATGTTCCAAAATATTGACTTGGTAGGGTCGAGGACGTTTTCGTGCAGAAGAAATGTAAGGTAGCCATTGCGAGGGGCTCCATACTATGAGCTTTTGAACTTCCCTTTCAATTGTTGCATGCATTGAATCTACCGGCATGTACGTATGTCCGGGTAGCAAAAAATTTACTTGTATAGTCTCTAAGCTTTTAGATTGCTTGAGGAACTGATTAATAACAGACAAGACTATCTTATTCTTGTTTTGCCCCACGCAAGAATCACAGTACAGAATCAAATGTTTCACCTTTCGTTTATCAACTTCTTCAAAGTATTTATATAAACAAGTAGCAATTTCTTGGCTACCACGTTTCGCATCACACTCTCCCCATACATAGCAATATCCATTTTGAGTCCCACTTTCGTACAAAGTGAAATTGAATACTGCATATTTTCTGGAATATCCTAGTAGCATGCTATCTCCATGAGGTGTGGTTAGCACCTTTTGCAGATCAAAACTTGTGGTTAGTGTATCATTATTAAGACTTTTGAATGTTTGGTGAGCTGAAAATCTTTTATACATAGATTTCTTTTCTTTGCAATGCGTATCTAAGTTCTTTTTTTCTACTTCACTCATGTTGTCATTGCGCTCTGCTTTTGTACACAAGAGACATTTATCTTTCTTTGGCGTATGAAAACTGATATTGTATTCATTGTTGAATATTATTCTAAAAACCGATTCTCCGACAGGTTGCTTATCATTACTCTTACACTGTTTCTGGTAAATTCTATACAAATTAGTAATGTTTTTGAGTTCCTGAGGAAGGTATACCCTACTTGATCGTTTCCGGGTGTAGTGCGAAGGTACTGCAGGTAAATTTTCAATGAACATCTTCACATATTCTTTATCATCGGAAGAATATTTGGCAGGAACATGGCGTGTCCTCAAGTCATTTTGGGCCATGCCTTCTTTAGAATGCGACAGAGTGTACAGTAAAAATTTCTGAGTTACATTGAGGGTTTGAAGTAAAAACTTTTGACACACCTTCTTACGATCTTCACCATCGTTGATAAAATATTCATAAGTAAGACTTCTTCTGCTTTCATGCGATGTTCTTGTGCGTGATACTGGAACTAAGCGAGAACAATTGACAAGCCAGTCTTTTTTCCTCTGCAAATCTAAGCTCCAATAGAAATTGAAAAGGGAATTTCTTTTTTCTTCGGAAATATCATAACAACCCCTTTTACATTTATTCGGCTCACAAGGATTTTGTCCTATAGTTTTTTCTGGTACTGCATCTCCTTCTCTGTTTTCGTAGCTTTTACCTCCATCCTTAAGTTGTTTCCGTTGCTTCCTTTTATTAATTGTTTTTTTCTTCTTACGATTATTTATACTATCGACATTAACTTCGTTGGTTACCTTTTTACTTAGTTTTTTCTTTTTTTTCTTAGGACTATCACTTGCTTCAGATTCATTACAGGACCACTCATCGGAACTTCCTCCGCTAAAATCCATTAATTCATCTTCTGACAAAAACTCTACGTATAAGGACCTTTTAAAGGATAATCTTTTACGTTTTGTATTTTGCTTAATTTCTGGAGTTCCTGTTCCATCAGGACGCAGGGAGCACGAAGCTGAGGGCTGAGCATCTTCGGAAGCAGCAGGTGGGTAGCTCGTCATCAAGCACGGGGTTTCATCATTACGCAGGGAGCACGAAGCTGAGGGCTGAGCGTCTTCGGAAGCAGCAGGTGGGTAGCTCGTCATCAAGCACGGGGTTTCATCATTACGCAGGGAGCACGAAGCTGAGGGCTGAGCATCTTCGGAAGCAGCAGGTGGGTAGCTCGTCATCAAGCACGGGGTTTCATCATTACGCAGGGAGCACGAAGCTGAGGGCTGAGCATCTTCGGAAGCAGCAGGTGGGTAGCTCGTCATCAAGCACGGGGTTTCATCATTACGCAGGGAGCACGAAGCTGAGGGCTGAGCGTCTCCGTAAGCAGCAGGTGGGTAGATCGTCGTCAAGCACGGGGTTACATCAGGACGCAGGGAGTACGAAGCTGAGGGCTGAGCGTCTTCGGAAGCAGCAGGTGGGTAGCTAGTCGTCAAGCACGGGGTTTCATCAGGACGCAAGGAGCACGAAGCAAAGGGCTGAGCGTCTTCGGAAGCAGCAGGTGGGTAGCTCGTCGTCAAGCATGGGGTTTCATCAGGACGCAGGGAGCACGAAGCAAAGGCCTGCGCGTCTTCGGAAGCAGCAGGTGGATAGCTCGTCGTCAAGCATGGGGTTTCATCAGGACGCAGGGAGCACGAAGCAAAGGCCTGAGCGTCTTCGGAAGCAGCAGGTGGGTAGCTCGTCGTCAAGCACGGGGTTTCATCAGGACGCAGGGAGCACGAAACTGAGGGCTGAGCGTCGCCGGAAGTAGCAGGTGGGTTGTAAAAATACTGGTATGGTGTTACAAGTGGCTCCAAACAGGTGGTTTCAGTACTGTTCCCGCGTTTTATTACGTCGATAGAAATGATATTAACTTTACTTTGCTTCTTTGCAAAAGTACTTTTTAATGGACTGTTCAGATCATCAACACTGTCTCCAAAGAAAGACGTATTTGATCGGGCTACAGAAATTGTAGAAGTATTGAAATCACTTTCGCTGCTGCTATGTATTATGATATTTTCCTTTCTTCCTTTTTTTCTTTTTGGTGGGCTTTCTGTATCACTTCCTTCTATGATGTCTGAGCTCTGATTTACATCATTGCTATTTTTGTCAATGCTTTTGTAACTGCCTATCTCACCTTGTTGTTCGTGATTCAATCTGTAAGTAAAAAATATGCCTTATCTTAATAATAGTCAACTGCGGGTTCACATAATGATAATTGAAATACTAAATTATTTCAATTTATTCATCTGAATATTAGGAAAAGAATATTAACATTTGAAGACACCTTTCTTTCGGAGGCAAAAAGTGAGTAGGAAGTAAAAGCCTTGAGAAATAGAAAACTGCGTCGTATAAACCACTAAACAAAAAAAAAATTGAAATCAAAAGGGGTGTATAAACCATGTATCTCGGCTGGTGTTCGTTACGACCACGGTTATCTGGGTACTTAACTACATTATTCAAAAAATGACCTATTCAAATATTATACTTAGGCATTATTATTAATAGACAGGTGCTAATATTGATAAAACTATAGTTAACTAAACTATAATAATTAAGTATCTATAGTGCCAAAACTTTTCTAACCCCGGATAATTATAAATAATAATCTTTTATTAAAGATAAAAGACTGTGACTATAATTGGAACTAAGTTTCGCCGTATAAGAAATGACTGTCATTTTATTCTAACACTAAATTCAACAGTAATGTCACTAGATATGTTAGTGATAATGTATAACACATCAGTACTTAATAATTAATACTTATTAATAAAAACAAAAAAGCACTAAGGAAGCTAAAGTAAGGAAAATAAGTAGGTATAACGTAGCTTACCTTTCTGGCGTTCGATTTCGTAGTTGTAACAGTGATTGAAGTACTCTTCTTCTTTCAAGTAATGAATTCAGGTTGTGTTCCATCGCGACAATCGATAAGTTCACACCATCACCTTGTTATTTATCAAAGAAGTATCACAAATTCACAATACGACGTCAATTGTACGGCTTTCTGTTTACAATTGAACCACGCCGGCCGGCCTCTTGAGAAAACGATAATTAAAATGAAAGTCTTTGACTACTATCTATCTTACTCTAATCTATGAAGTTCATGGAAACTAGAAAGGGAGACCCGTGATTATTATAAATTGAACCATATTTTAAGCAATCATAACGTCTAAAATTACTATGACAAGTCTCCGGCAATGTAGGTATTTTTGCTCTTGTCGGCGGCTCTCGGCACGGCGGCGTTTAGTTTCAAACGTATTTTTTCGAACGGAGTTATTTGTAAACAATTGTTTAAGGATGTAAAAGACAATTTGCACTTCACGAATGTGTTCCGGATGGGTGTAAATACTTTACCGTCAGTTAAACTACTTGAGCTCAAGGTGTAAAAACTAAATTGTGCTAAACGTATGGAGTTAAAAGGCTGTAATTCGAAATCGTACTGAACTTTGGTTTTTACAACCAAGCGCAATTTGTTACTTTGGTAGTACACCATACTTGACTCAAATCTACTGTCTTTTACAACCTGAACTTGTAAAAAAATATGGCATTACTCCAAATGGTATTAGCAATATTATTTTTTTGGTTTTTACATCAGAAATTCCAACAAAAAATCTATTTATATGTTGAAGTCACCTGGGCCGTAGAAACCATTTTTTTGCGAATTTGAAAACGTCACATAGACCAATCAATAGAGCGGAAAATTCTGAACAAGACTGCATTAATAACTCATTTTGGGTTAAATGGTTTATACGACCTTTCTACCCCAAGGTGTCGATATGTAATTTTATAAAAAAAATAAATGTTAAAATTGAATAATATTTTTTTTATTATTTTTTCGTTGAAACTTACACCCATAACAATCATATATATTTTTTTCGTTTGAAAATATGTTATCATGCATTTAAAGGTAACTTGCAAAATCATAATTCATTTCCTTATGATGTACTTGAGGTTCCTCAAGTAACAACACGCAGCATAAGCCTCTACGTATAATTAAATAAAAATATTTTTCTTACTCGTCGCAATAAAGACACTGAGGGTAATGAAATTTAAGCAACTTAAATATTATTTTACAGCATATATATTGGACAGCATAACCCCCAATCATTAACTATGAGTTATCATCCATAACAGAACATTTAACTTGTGTTTAGTAATACATTTAATGGATAATATCATGGTATTTGATCGAAAACTGTATGAAGATTCAGAATTTTTAACCCTGGCTAAAATCAAGTGCAGCGGTGCTATAGGTTTGGTGCCATTTTAAAAAATGCTTAAGGCGCTCCCCCGAGAAAATGACCTTCAGCGTTTGACCGCTAAACCCCCCGCATTTCCCCTCTATATATACATCGCTACTTTTTATGAAAAAACAACGCCATCTGTTGATTTAATTACGTACTAAGTAGTAAAAATAGTAGACTTATGAATTTATAGACAAGAATATCATCAATCATGACCGCAAGATTAAAAAAAAAGATAAGTGAAATATATTTGATTTTTTTCTAAAATTGAATATTACCCAAGTAATTGAAAACTTCTGAGTGAATAATTTAATGATGTAAAGTTATTCAGTCAGAAAGGTATTTCATGTCTTTAACAAGATTTTTTTTTGACATTTTTTTAGTGACCTGGTTTTGACTACGATTTTTTTTAATTGATAAAAAATTCGATATTTTTGGTGCTAATTTTCAAAATCAGTCGATTTGGTTAGGTTGTTTATCTCAAAAATATCAATCTAACAAGGCACGTATTAAGAGGAAAGGCGGGCAGAGAGACTTGAAGAAAGTCTTGCTGTCTCTCTACCGCATGATTTGTGAATGTGTGCGTAAGTTGATAGTGTGTGTGGCAAAGTGCGCTCGCATGATGTAGTTGTCTACTTCTACTACCACCAAAATCATTTTCTCTTCGCACACGTAAATTGGCAACTGACGTATAAACAAGGGGTAACCATGACACTACAAAGTAGCCATATAATTAACTTTTTGAGTACGTAATCGTTGTGGTAAACAGCTTGGTGGTAGTGCGATTGGACGACATTATATAATCAAAGGATTGGACATGAATATTTTTGCTGCAAATTCAAATCTCGGTTGAGCTACCCTTTTGAGTTTTAAAACATATATTTTTTAGTTTAAATCTTCATAACATTTAGTTGCTTTTATTTAAATAATAATATAAATTGTTTATGAAAATCTTTTTATCTAAACCGCGACTAAATCCGTAAAAAGAAGTTTTATTCAAGAAATACCTAATTATTGGTATATTTATTTGTGTGCTAAAACTTATTATTATTGTTAATATTAGACCTTTATTTTGCATACTGAATAAGAAAATTATAGACTATGCTTCTGTGTTTTTACTTTTTCATGAAATGTTGTCATGGGTTTTGAGTAAAAACAATAGGTAAGTAAAAACAATCACAAATAAATATACCATAAATTATTTATTTTCAAAGGAATACTATAAATGATGCCACTGATATAACATTAGTAACATATTTTTTCTTACGGCATATCACACCCTTGGTCTGTAAACACTAACACAAAATAATCATAGTTTATGCAATGCACGACAAAAAGATAAACAATCAAAATTATTTTTATGTCGTAAAAAATCAACCAAATTTTACAAAATAATAAACAATAAAAGAATAGGTCATAATACACAAAAAGGATATGTCGACTGAGATTCGAACTTACAGCCAGAATATTAATTTCCAATCGTACTACCACCAAGCTGTATACTAATACAGAAAATTAATCAAAAAGTTTATCATATGGCTACCTTGTATTGTCATGGTTACCCCTTGTTTATATATCAATAATGCCAATTCACGTGTGCAGATGATAAAATAATTTTGGTGAGTAAGTAGACAATTACACGTAGCGAGCGCGCTTTGACACACACACTGTCAACATACGCACACACGCAACATTCACAAATCATGCGGTACAGCGACAGCAATACCTACTTTCTTCAAAAACCGAATTTTCAAAAGCCGCCCGCCTTTCCTCTTAAAGGGTAGGACTAGAATTCTTTCAAATCCAGGCATCATCCTGTTATAATTGTGTTCATTGCCAACGAAAAGTAAAGGTTTTAATTTAAACCTCAAATTCAGAATTAAAAATCCCATTAAATAAATTTTGATAGTTGTACATATTTAAACAAAATTTGTTTATAAATATGTAACTGTGTAATATAAATATATAATTTAACATTTATAAGTTATCTTATAACATAAATATGTATTCCATGCTATTTGTATTTTATCACCAGTGCCGTGTGTAAAACTACATAGTGCTAGCAATGACCTTTTGACAGTTGTCATAATATTAAATTGTAAATGACATTTCAAAGAAAAATGAGACGTGCTCTCACGTCGAGAGCCTACGGCTGACTGCCGCCTTGCCTCCGCGAGTGTATTTTTGTTGTGAATTTGACAATTTTTAGGAATAATTTGAATTATAAAATAAATTGTTGGCCTTTTTGAAAATCAGAAGCGTAGAAGATGTTTAGATTTAAATTCTCTATTAATTGGTATAAGTTACATTCAAAAAGCACGTGTAGTTCATGAGGTTACGCAAGAAATAAATTTTGATAGACCATTTTTTAAATGAGTAATACCTAAAATTTGCTGCATTAAAAAAAAAACTATCCAGGTAAATTAAAGTCGACATGTTAGAGAATGATTTGGTATAACAATTAATTTGATATGTGTTTTAAATATCGAGTTTATAGCTTAGTAAAACACGGCTTTAGCGCATTTTGCTCGGGGGAGCGCCTTAAGAAGACAAGCTCTGTCCTCCTAGTAATTCATTTTATCGATAATATCGTGGTATGTGATCGAAAAATTGTCTGAAAATTCAGAATTTTTAACCCTGGATAAAATGAAGTGCAGCGGTGCTATAGGTTTGGTGCCATTTTAAAAAATGCTTAAGTAGACAAGCTCTACCCTCTTAGAAATTCATTTAATCGATAATATCGTGGTATGTAATCGAAAAATGTATAAAAGTTCAGAATTTTTAACCCTGGATAAAATCACGTGCAGCGGTGCTACAGGTTTGGTGCCATATTAAGAAATGTTCTGGAGGACAAGTTCTGTGAGAATTTAACATTTATTTTTGTTGGCACTTTCGAATTTGGACCAAAAATGTATCTAGTGAAAGAAAGAAAGAAAGAGAAAGAGAACATTTTATTTGGACTCAGCACGACTTATTCTAAACATTAGAAGGTAGTAAAAATAACAAAAAATATAACATATAACTAAGATTTACGTATATTTGAGTATGCATCCCAGTGCTGGACCAAACAGGTACCCAGATCAGCCTAAATGCCAAGCACAATAATTGTGCTTGGCGCTGATTTTCATCTGGGACCACTGTGCTTCACGGATGTCTAATCAGTGTCCGTTTACTTCCAAATTTATTTGTAGTGTGCTATGTATGTGTGTGTAAATTATGGGAGGTGAGTACCGGTGTAGTGTAATATAAAATAAGTAGATAACAACGACAAGTAAATAAAACGGTAAGGATTTGTAAATAATAATCGAATTAAAAATTAATAATAAATAAATAATATAAAGTTACAGATATGATAATACATAATTATATCGGCCACGAGTCGAAACAAAACAAAAGGTAAGTAGCACCGCGCCTTGCACTAAGCACCCGTGACGTGGCGCATTCCGACGCCACGAACGGCGATAGGCGGTCGTATTGCAGATGCGTGTCGTTTTTGGACTCAGTCACTTTTTCTTTTACTATGGAAAAAATTCTTGGAATCAAGGAATTGTGATTGTGACCAACATACCCCCACAGTAAGTTTTTTTTTTTTGTTGATTGTTTTGTAACTGCTCTGTTATAATAATTTTATCTAACTTTCAGTTGTGATATTATTATGTACATACCCACTCATTTTTCATTTTTATCTTTTCTATTTTTTTCTTATTTTTTTAGAGACCCGTGCATGTGTTCTATGTCGACCAGGAATACCTTAGAAAGCATTAAAGAAAAATATGCGACATGAAAATGGCGGTCTTGCTAAAACGACAGGTATTGCAAAGAAATGGGGGCGAACAAGGACAGACGGTCATCGCGCAAGTAGATCGAAACCTTGAGGTAAGAAGTGAAAGAAAACAAAACCGATTTTAAATGGGTATAATAAGCGCGTATACAATAAGGATTTGATGAAGTTTAATGTACACTTTTAGGTCTCCAATGCTGATTCATCTGTTCCTTCCACCCAGCACGCACAGCCCAGCAACACGCTCCCGCCACACACACATCAATCGAGATTCCCACCGTCACGGCCCCTAGATTTTTAATGTGATGTAAACCAGGTAAGCCCAACACATAAGTCCTAAACAATTGATATGTCTGCGTTCACGTTACCCAATTTACACTGCGCATCTAAAAGGTATTGTCTAAGTCGCTTTCTGAATGTACTTATATTATTAATTTGCCTCAAAGGCGGTGGCAGGTTATTCCAAATTTTTGAAGCTGCATAACGGAAAGTACCCCTAAATGATGCAGATTTATGTGGCGGAATACAAAGTTGCTGAGCACACTGCCTACCCGAACATTCCCTCTGACTTGTAATCCAGCCGAGCTTACTATATAAATACGATGGTTCCCTAAATTTGATGACTCCAAAAAGCAGGCATGCCACGTGTAGCTTTCGACGCGATTTCATTTTAAGCATTGAGTGTAGGTTTAAGAAAGGTGTAACATGGGCTCTGGGCGGAACAGAAAAACAAAAACGGGCACAGGCGTTCTGTACACGTTGAATGAGACGATTCGTTCTGGCTAGTAGTCGCGGTCCATATACAGTGTCAGCATAGTTGAGTTTTGACAGAACCAATGATTCAATCAGCTGCACGCGGAGTTCCTCAGATAAGTAGGGTCTCATTCTATACAATATTTTCAAACGATAGAAACAGTTACGAACAGAATCTGCTATATGTTTCTCATACCTGAGCTCACTGTCCATGCATAGGCCAAGGTTGCGGGCCTCATTTACCCTGTCTATTTGCTGTTCTAATATTTGTACATTGAGACTCAGAGGCAATGTTTCCCGCTGGTGTTTTGTACCGAATAGCATGTACTTTGTCTTGTTTGGGTTAAGAACAAGACAGTTATTTTCAGACCATTCAGATATTCTTTTTAAGTCGTTATTAAGGTCAACTAGAGCCATTTCGTATTCATTTGGTTTGAAGGAGATGTAAACTTGTACATCATCCGCATATATGTGGTAATTACACGATTTTATACAACTTATTATATCCGCGCAATACAAAATGAACAAAATTGGAGCTAGTATGGATCCTTGCGGAACTCCCCTCCTGACATACGCTGTGTCAGATTTTCTATTGCTTCCATCACTTAGCTTTAATTCTACAAACTGTTTTCGGTGAATTAGATAGCTATGAAACCATTTCAAAGTATTTTGGTCGAAACCATAGTAACAAAGTTTGGATAGAAGTAGAGACACATCTATACAATCGAACGCTCGGGAAAAATCTAGCAGTACAAGGAGTGTACACATCCCCCCATCTTGGGCAGCCAAGATATTATCCGTTACATCAAGGAGTGCCGTAGATGTACCATGCCGCTTTCTGAATCCCGATTGTAACGCAGGAAGGATTGAGTTTTTTTCTAGATAATCGGTTAATTGTTTACATACTACTTTTTCAATTACTTTTGAGAGACATGGCAGGATACTAATCGGTCGAAGGTCTGTAACGTTTGCTGGATTAGGCTTTTTAGGTAAAGGTCTGATTGTTGCTGTTTTCCATGCGTCAGGAAATGTTGATGTGTTAAAGGAGTGATTAACTATATGAGTGACGGACGGAAGTATGCAGTCCATGGACACAGTCAACATCTGAAGTGAAATATGATCATAGCCTACAGCATCGGACTTCAGACTAAGAATAAGACGCGCAATATCTTGCTGTGACACAGGTGTTATTCTAAATACGGCGTCAGTATAAGAATGAAACTCATAGTATGTAAGTAGAGAGATAGTTGGCTTTGCTTTACCTGGAACTTTAAGAAATTCGTTATTTATATGATTAGCATCCGTAAAGTGTGATGGGAGGTCTACTTTTTGTGATGGAATAAGATCAGTTTTAATATTTTTCCATAATAATTTCGGGTTTTTAATTTTGTTATTGATGTTATGTTGGAAGTATGCACGTTTCTCCTTGTAAAGCGAGGTGATCACGAGAGATTTTAATTCTTTATAGTATAGTCTCTTAGTTTCTGACTTATCAATCCTATACATTGATAACGCTCTGTCACGTAACCTCATCATGGTTTTTATGGTATCCGTAATCCAAGGGTACAATCGTTCTTTTATTATACATGTTTTGAGAGGTGCATGAATATCGAATATCAATAACATGCATTGATTAAATGAGTCAACCATGTCATTTATGTTTTGTAAAGAAGATATATAATCCCAATTTATTTTCGCAATATCATCCTGGAAAGTACTCAAACATATATCTCTAATGGGTCTAAAGTTCACCGTAAATGGTTTAAAATAATCTCGCTTAATGCTAAATTCGCAGATGATAATGCAATGGCCCCGCATCGATCCAAAAGGTGCCACAACTGTAGATCGTTCTCTGAGATCCGTGCATACTAAATCTAACAACGTCTCACTGCTATCAGTATAGTGCGTTGGAGATGTGACTAATTGTGTAAGATTCAGATAGCCTAAGAACTCGTACACCTTTTTTGTTTTGAGCTCGTGCTTGTGCAAAAGATTTACGTTAAAATCACCCATCAATAAATAGTGTTCGCATTTACCTAGTGTGCTAAAAGTATCCGTGACGGCGTCCAAGAAGAGGTCAAGATCAAGCCAAGGCGGGCGATACGCTGTGCCTATCGCGATTTTCTTACCGTTCACCGTTAGCGTGAGCCACATTTGCTCGACAGATTCGTATCTGCTATCAACAGGGACAGTCCAGGTACGCGCACTCACACCACGCTTCAGATAAAAACCGACACCCCCACCGCGGCCCGAGCGTACGCTCGCCGGCCGCGGCGTGTGACGTAGCCTGTATCCCGGCACGACAGGCGCGCGCCCCTCCTCTCCTGGCCGCAGCCACGTTTCATTTATGGCAAAAACATCGAAGGAGTTACTTGCCATGATCGAGACGAGCTCGTCATGATTTGTCCCCAGGGATCCTGCATTTAAGAAACCAACTTTCAAATATTTGTCATTTTTAATCATTGTAAATATAAAAGATTATGTCTACGGGTTGTTCGTGCATATAATTATAGTAGATTAAATGCAGTATCGCTATGAACATGTGTGGATTTTTATATGAGCATCGACAGTATACGTATGTAAATAGTTGAGATTGTGGTTTGTATGTGAAGTTGATCCATGTAAGAAAATGTTTATAATTAGTTGAGATATTCATGTGTATATGTGTTTGTGTAAGTTGCTTGTGAATAATAAATGTGAATGTGATTCGGACATTCTGATTGTGCTGAAAAATTAGGGAAAGTGGACATTTGGCCGTCGCGGGATACATACTCTGTTGTGGATTTAACGCTACACAATAACAAAAAAATATTAATATACAATAGCAAAAAATAATTAAAAACTTAAGTTTGAACATAAATTGACAGACATTCAAATGAAATAGACTTAAAATATTAATAACTTTGTGTAACTCATGCAACCAACTAAAGTTTACCCAAAAATTGTATCTATGTCCTTTTCGTACCTCTCTTGGTTTTGTGACCATCTTCTTTACGAGCCAGGATTCTACCTCCTTTAGTCCATACGTACTTCCAGTTATGAAGGCTGCCGGCCTGCCGTGGATGATGTCCTTTGATGTAATACAGTATATTTTTGCGGATACGAATCTTTTTGATACTAATTTGGAGTTTTGTTATGACGTCCATATATTGCCCGGAGCCCGTCTGAGTCTTAACATTTTTTCTAATTTTTTTTGGTTACAGAGAAAAGCGATTCCTTTAGACAAAATTGAGGAAACTTTAGAGAGTCTTTTTGCGTTATCGGATGGCGAGGAGTCTGAAGATGGTCACGAAAGTGATGAAAGGGAAAGTGAGGCCATACTCTTGCCACCAAGTTCATTGGATCTTGAGGATATTTTAGCTTCTCCGTAATCTTCAAATAACGGGAATGCCGCCAATTTTGAACCAAAGGATTCCGTAGTCCCTTCAGTAAGCGGAATTTCTATAGGACGAAATCAATCGGAAACAGCTGATGGTCCAAACATCAATGTGCCGATAAACAATAGTCCTGTGACGTTATCCATTTCTGATTCTGAAGATGATTCTTCTGAAGATGAAGATTGGAAGAAAGTAGTGTTCCCTCACGTTGTACCAAGAAATAAGTTTGATGATATTCCTCTAAAGTCTCACCAGAATATTCCCAACAAAAGTGGACCTCATGTTTATTTTCGTTTTTTTTTTCACTGACGAAGTTTTATCTCTAATTGCAGAGCAGACAAATTTATATGCTACCCAAAATAAACAAAAAAACTGGGTAGATGTCACAAATGAGGAAATACGAGCTTTTTTAGGAATGTTGGTTTTGATGGGGGTGCACCCTCTACCCAATATTGATTTGTATTGGTCAACAGATCCATTTTTTTGTGTGAGAGAAATAGCAGACGTAATGACTGTAAAAAAATTTAAAATGATAATGAAAAATCATACATCTGAACGATAACACGAAAATGCCTCAAAGAGGAGAGCCAGAATTTGATAAACTCTATAAGTTTCGGCCCCTTATAACCTCAATGAACACTGCTTTTCAAAAGGGAGCTAGGAATTCGTCATCCCAAAGTATTGACGAATGTATGGTAAAGTTCAAAGGGCGCAGTACATTGAAGCAATATTTACCAAACAAGCCGATAAAAAGAGGCTTCAAGATATGGGCGAGATGTGACAGTAGCACGGGTTATTTATTTGAATTTGAGGTGTATACGGGAAAAAAAGACAATGATACTGAATTCGGTTTAGGAGCAGCTGTGGTAAATAGTCTTTGCAAAGTACTTATTGAACAAAAGATAGAAAACGCACATGTAACATTTGATAATTTCTTTGCTTCCACCCAACTAATGCAAAGCTGGTATGAGAATAATATATATTCTACAGCAACAGTTAGATCCAATAGAACTAACTTACCCCAGACACTAAAAAATCTGATTGCCAAGAAAGGTAAACCTAAACTTTCTAGGGGTCAATATAAGTGGCGGGTTAACCGAAATGTAGCATGCTTTACATGGATGGACACAAAATTAGTCAGTATTCTTAGTACCGCCTTTCATCCTAAGGAAAAAGTAACATGCATGAGAACGCAAAAAGACGGAAGGAAACAAGAAGTGCCTTGCCCTCTAGGTGTTGTGGAGTATACCAAAAGGATGGGGGGTGTCGATCGCTTTGATCAAAAGCGAGGCACCTATCCTGTAGCTAGGAGGAGCAGGAGGTGGTGGATGAGACTATTTTATTTTAGGCCGGAAAAACGTATTCAGTGTGCGCACTCAATTCGTACGAACAGTGTTCATACGTTTACGTACGATATAATTCGCATCGAAAGTGAGCGCAGCCTTATGGTGGATGCAGCAATTACGAATGCATACATTTTGTATGCTCAAAAAGTGCGTTACCCAATGTCCACTTTACAGTTTCGTACACTTCTCGAGAGAAACTTGATTGGCACTTTTACGAGCAGAAGGAAGAGGGTATCGAACTTGCCATCTTTTGTATGCAAAAGACCAAAAGTTGATAGCCGGCAGAAGGCAAAGTATGGTGTTCCAGATGATCTACGGCTTTCAGACGTTGGATCCTACCTCCCCGGTCCACTAGACTCTTACAGACGATGCAGGGCTTGCAGCAGCAATGCTAACAGCAAAAAATCGAAGATACAATGCATACAACGCCAGGTAGCCCTATGTATTGTTCCATGTTTTGCCAACTTCCACAAGCCGTAGTACGGCTCTGTCCAAATAATGGACACCATGTACCGTTTTATATATATGTAACCTTTGTACACTTTATGATGTCAATGTCAACGCCAGTGTCATGGCAGAAGTGTTATTTTAATAGAGTGTCGATCTACATTGGAAGTAAAAACCTTTAATTGTGGATTTTTCTGTTTAGGTTTGTATAATATTTTACTGATGTAAATCTAATTTGTTCGAGTAGATAGTTTTTGTACAATATTAATATTAAACTTTTCTGTTTAGATAAATCACATGTGTGTTATTTGCTCCAATGCCATCCAACATATTATATATATATATATTTTTTTCCAAATTTTTTATAAAGTGCTCATATAATCAAATATCTTGAAGACAACAAAATACTTTCACAGAACCAATATGGCTTTAGGCAAAAAAGATCTACTAATCAAGCACTTCATCAATTAACAAACTATATAACTAGCAACCTGGACCGGGGTAAACCCACCATAGGGATATTTCTAGACCTCGCCAAAGCTTTTGATAGCATATCTTGTTCCATACTTTTGCGCAAGCTTGAGCGGCGAAAGGATAAGAGGCAACTCCGCCTTTTTACTGACTACCTTTCTGATCGCTTACAATATGTTAAAATTGGTCAATACTTAAGTTCTGAAGTTCAGAATACTGGCTATGGATTCCCTCAAGGTAGTATTCTAGGCTGCACTTTATTCCTGGTTTATATTAATGACCTCTGCAGCTTAAAAATTCCAAATGGTCTTATAATATCTTATGCGGATGACACCGCTTTATTATTTACGGCAAATACCCGGCAGGAGGTTTTCGAGCACGCTCAGACGGGTTTTGATATGGTAACTAACTGGCTACACAAAAACTTACTAACCCTAAACGCAGATAAAACCAAATACATTCTTTTTACAATGAGAAACACAAACATACCCATTTTTAATCCAAACATATATGCACACAGCTGTAAAATAATCGCTGACATCGCTTGTACCTGCCCTGCTTTAGCAAATACTAACGACATCAAATACTTAGGTATAACTCTTGACACGAATTTGAATTTCCGCAAACACATTGATTTATTATGTTCCAGAGTACGTAAATTAATATATTTATTTAAGAATCTTCGCAATATAGCAGATTATGCATTAATAAAGCAAGTGTATTTGTCGTTGTGTCAATCTTTACTTACTTATTGCATAACTTCCTGGGGTGGTGCAGCAAAGTCAATTTTGCTGCCTTTAGAACGCGCTCAGAGAGCAATTCTTAAAGTAGCAACTTTCCGACCTTTTCTATTTCCTACTGACCTGCTATATAGGGAATGCAACGTACTAACAATCCGACAATTATTTTTATTGCACACCATTTTAAAACAGCACACTGATCTCCCTTTTATCCCATTAGCAACAGACAAGAGAAGGAAGGACATAGTCTGTAGTAGACCTCAAGCTAATCATGCATTTGTCAACAGGTTTTATTTATTTTTGGGACCTTTTTTATACAATAGAATCAATAAAAAACTTAATATATATTGTTTAAATAATAAAAAATGTATGCTCATGTTAACCCAATATTTAGGGAAATTGAATTACGCAGACACAGAAAAAATACTAGAAATTGTTTAGTAAGACTGACAACATTATTAATAGATATTTTCCTTTGCTGATAGACTTTTTTGTAACTCGTATTATTTTGTAAACGAATACTATGTAGTCTTTAATTATTATTTTACTTTAATTTTAAATGACCTACTTGAATATTTACCTTAAGCGATCACCTGAAACACAGGTTTACCCTAGTTCAGGCTGGCAGCAATTAATACTTTATGAACCATATCATACTATATGTACTCTAAAAATGTTATATTAATTTTAGTTTAACATAAGTGTAGTTTAAGTATTTTTGGAACTGTGGTATTTATAAGATCTAGTTTAAAATTCTACACTGTAACATATATTTGGTCAAATAAATAAATATTATTATTATTATTATTATTATATATTATGTATACCACTAAGTTTCATTTCTGTACCTTCAGCCGTTTCTTCTGCCTTATAAAGGGTTAAGCAAATAATCAGACACCTCGCACGCGCGTAGGTATTTTAATCTTATCCTTATCGAGTGGGCTGTAGGTTTTATCACCTAACAAGCCCTAGTGTTTTCTCAAATCATAATAAAAATAATCATAAATCACTGATGGATGAATCACTTGGCTTTGTAGGTACGCATTAAGCACGTCATTAAATTTTGTGTGTTTCGATGTGGCCACCATTTACTTGGATACACAATCTGCACCGTCGCACAAGGTTATGCCTAACATTGGACAGCAAGTCCCCGTTCACATCCATGTGCTTTAATTTATTAAAAGATTGGATGATTCTATCTTTTAATCCTTCAACGCTATCCACAGGTGATGCGTACACTTAATTTTTTACGTGTCCTCACAAGAAAAAATCTAGTGGGGTAAGGTCCGGAGATCTCGCTGGCCACCGCGTTGGTCCGTAACGGCCAATCCACTGCCGACTGAACATCTCCGTCAAACGCTCTCTCGCAGGCATTACAGAGTGGGCTGGTGCACCGTCTAACTGATACCACATTTGCTGGTACGCATCTAACGGAAGATCCTCCATGTATTCCGCAACGGGTCCGTTTAGGAGGTCTAAAAACTTCGGACCGTTTAAAGTTCCACCAATAAAAATCGGACCAATAATATTGTTTCTGTGCCAGCCCAAACATTCACAGCAAATCTGTACTGGTGTGAAGTCTCCCGTCCAAGTCGAGGATTCACGTGGCTCCAGTAACGAAGATTTTGACGGTTCCATAAACCATTTCTCGTGAAGGTACATTCATCCGTCCACATTACATTGTAGAGAAAATCTGTATTCTCCACCTGTTTGGTTTCTATCCAGCGACAGAAGTTTTCCCTGATTGGTTTGTCCCGGGGTGACAAGGCATGCAGTTTCCTGTACTTATAAGTAGTAATGTGATAGTAGAGCGACAACTGTTTATAATTTCTCGGAATGCAATTTAGATGGTGAAGTATCTTGGCTGGAATGGACAGTTAAACAAATTGAATATCAAAAGAAGAATCAAAACAAAACTACGAAAAGAATGGTAAAAATAATACAATCAGGTACGATAAGGCATTTCATTATGGAGTTTTTTAAAAAAGCACTAGTAGAATACAAAGTTCACTGTTACAACATATATCACCATATATATGTGTTAGGCGAATGCTACACGCTCGATATGTATCGCGATATTTGGATCGTAATCCAGGATCACGATATTTATCGAGTCTGTAGTATAGCGTGTCACCTATCGTGATGCGGTCGCTGGATTTCTAAAAATCCATAAATCCACGATTTGAGTCTAGTATCGTTGATAAATATCGAGCGTCTAGTCTCTAATAGATATTAATCACGACAGTATTAATTATGTCAGCGATGGAAGAGGACGCGCATGCTGAGTCGGCGCCGGCGGCGCCCGCCGTACCTCAAACAAACGACCAAAAGCATTTAAAAGAATTCATACTAATATTAGAAACACTACCAGAGGTATGGGACAGCTCAAGTGCCAACAGTTTAAATGCCTATGAGCAACTACTTGAAATTAAACCTGTCGCGACTAACAAAGACGTCATTGCGAAAATAAACTCATTAAAATTGAATTATAGGAAAGAATTTAAAAAAATAACCGATTCGAAGCGATCTGGTGCTGCAGAGGAACACGTGACAATCCAAAGTCTTGGGTTTTTCATATGCTGAAATTTTTGAATAAAAATGTAAAGCCCATTGATATGGTAAGTTTTTTATTTTACCCACATAAACTTAAATACATATTAGCGTTATAATAGTTACAGAATCTATCTCTCAGAATCTTAGCACTGTTTAATGTATTTCTGTATGTCGTACGTTGCATACCTACTAATACATTATTATTTTGGTTATCTCCACTTGACGAAAGATAAAAGTGTGGTTCTGTTTTAAGTAAATAATTATGTAAATAACAAAATGCAGTAGTCACTTTTGTAGACTTTCCAGGAGTTAGCTTTTTGAAAAATACCGAACTTAGCAGCTAACATGCTAAATGCACACTCAACCACACTTCTAGCATTTGATAAACGGTAATTTTGTGGCACTTTTTAACGCATATGGTTCCATCAAATTAGGCCCAAGGGCGAAAGCCTCGTCTGCTGTAAAGACAAATGGAAATGTTTCTGTAGTATTTGGCAGTGGAGCCGCCTCTGGCAAATTCAATTATTATCAAGGTAAGTTCGTAATATGTGCGAAAAACGTGTGCCTTTCTATTGCAAATTTGTTTAAATAACTAATAATATTTCAGACTTATACAAGAGTCTGGATTGTATAACGAGGTTTCTTCTGATGAGGAATGGACTCCAAAAAATTTTAGAATTAATGATGCGGACAAGAAACTAAAATTGTCAGGAGCATGGTCAGCCACAAATATAGATATATATACAGATCCTTCGCCTTCGTGTTCTTATAGTACGCCACACATGAAAGAAGAACAAATTGGAGCATCGGATGTCGAACTTAATCCCCAATCTCAGTCTAGACCTTCTGTAAGCCTTGTTGAACCGTTGCAAATTATTGAAGAGGACCTAGTTACTGAATCTAATATCTCCGTTAAAAATATAACTGATAGAAAAAAATAAACCTGCTCCGCCGCCAAAAAAACTAAGAAGAAGGGGCTAGTAGCAACACAGAATGATCTTCTCGAAAAAGCTGTAATTATTAGTCGCAATCATCGCATCAACCTGTGTCTCCAATAGTGTCATTCCTAAATATAGATCTTACTGCTCTTTACTGGGCTCAGAAGCTAAATAAACTGAAATCAACTCAAAGACTGCTCGCCGAAAAGGCAATAAACGAAATTATTTTTGAGGCTGAACTCAGGACACTAAACAGGGACTCAGTACAAATTAACACTGGTTCTCCAGTATTTAACCGTTTTGTATCTCCGACATCGAATAGTCATCCATCGCCACCACCGAATAGTGTACATCCGCCGACGCCATTAAACATTTACTCGAATTCAGTATCTTTACAATCACCACAGTCTGTTACATCCCCTTACTCCGTCGGCTGTCCTTAGCAGAATTATTCTTGAACATCGCGTACAACTTAAGTTTTTCTTTTAGGTCCGTGTAAGCTGTGACACCATATAACATAATCTTATTTATTTCGTCATCTATGATGCCGTCCACAACATATTTAATAGCGACATAGTCCGGTATTTTGCCGCGTTTTCCCAATTCCTTCATGACCAGCATATTATTATAGTCAATACATGACTCATCTTTTTTCTTCCGTCTTGAGCTCATCATTTCATGTATTTTCTTTACATCAATGGTATCTGGGAATTCTTTACTGATGGCACCTTTCAACTCGTCCCATGTCTTGTATGTCTTCTCGCTACGACGCCATAGTGCTGCTGTGCCGGTCAGCGAATGTCGAGCCACTAACAGCAGCTGGGTCGGATTGCATTTAATTATTTCGCCATTTTCTTCGATATCTCGTATCCACATGGATGCCGTATGCGTCTCATCTTGTGCACTGAATTTTCGTACGAGCTGTTCGGTAAGAGACAGCATGCCTTGCGCCATCTGTGCTGATGCTGATCCTGCCGCGTCGTATAATTCCTCCGTAGACATCGCAATCCCTCGCTGTCGTTGTCGTAACAAGGAATGCCGTCGTAAACTTCGTCGTCGTCGTTGCCTGTAGAATACTGGCTGGATCTTCGAAAATCAACCGTCGCCGTGCGTTGTGCTCGTGAGCGCGCCGGCGTCTTCGCGGTTCGCACCAACTTATTTCACCGCAATCCCGGACGAGCCCACAATTTGTGGAATCGTGTGGTGAAATAGAATAGTTGGTAACGTGAAAACTTCTATATTTCAGTAAACACAGATCCGTAGTTGTAGACGTAAAGTTAGTTATAAGGTTTAAATTGTAATAATTAAATGATACACCAATTAGGTAGGTACCTAATGACGGAATGCGAGGTGTTTTATGTTATAATTAAGTTTGTTAGTTATGTAAGTCTTATTTAGTTTTAGGTACTTTATTGTCTACGAATTCTTACTTCGGTAATAGTGTTGGAGGAGTGATGTGTACGCGTAATATATCTGTGTGCGTATTTTGTATCTGTGTGCACGCGCGCATCCGCCATATTGAATGTCGTGTCCTTGAGTAATAAACGAGCGTCCATTGAAAGCGAAAGTTTTATTTCAAAAGCCGACAGATCATCCACACTAATCTTTTTATGAATGTAACTATCTATAACTTTTTGACTAACAGCACGGGCACGCTTTGGTGGTGGAACATGAGTTACAAGAGCTCTTGATGTAGAAAATGTACCATTTTCATGTTGGAAAAACAGGCTCCTCAATCCTGGGAATTTGCTGGTTTTCTTCCTCCATTAAAGAAGTAAAAGTTCCAACGTGTTTTCTTTTTACATGGTTTCTCAAAGCTGTTTTTGATTTATAGCTTAAATTTTCGTGGTATAAATGGCATTTAGATTTTTTATTGTCATTGTCTTTATCGAAATGCGACCATAAAACACTTGTATTTTTTCGCGTCGCCGACATTACGACCGGGTTTTATAAAAGTTATTAAGTAAAAGTTTTTAACACAATATGTACACAAACTTCAAACTCAACACTATACTTTTATATTTACAGAACTATTTACAATTTATATTATAACAAAACATTAGCAAACAAAACATTAACAAAAAAATATTACTAAAGAAAGCTCTCTTTGCGCGTACACAATAACAACTAACCAAGTACTGACTGACCGGCCTAAAAAGTTTCAATTAGGCCGATTTTGAACTTTAAATCTACAGCTATAACGAGGTTTACCGTCGCATCACGAACGACAGCATTGACAACTGGTAATACATTATCGACTGTATATAAATTACATAAAGTTCACTTTTGATTGTAAGAACTGTTCTGTAAACGAACGCGGCACGAGGGTAAAGAGAGAAATTTGAGGACTGGTTTGTGCAACGAAGACTGTTTGAATCCATAACGTAAAACAGTTTCATCGTCGCAGACCACAAAACTGTCTTTGTAAACGGTTCGTAGTCGCAACGCCCACGACTAGTCCGAGCGCGAGTTTCATTCAATATTTGGCTGTGGATGCGTTCAGAGCGTTCGACTTTATTGACAGACAATAATTGATGTTAACAAATTTCGCTGTATAATTCCAAACCGATCCGCGCACAGGCGCACCTAATTTAGGGATGGGCCGAATATTCGTTTTATATTCGGTATTCGGCATATTCGGCAGGTTTACCGAATATTCGTATTCGGCCGAATATTCGGCTATATCACCGAATGTTCGGCAAAGTGGTACTCACTTTTTACTGTTTTGAGCCATGTATGATTGATCATAAGTCGAGTGTTAAATGTGTATTTTTATGAGTTTAAGTAATTTACAGTGCAGGTTTATGTTTTTGTCGACACTTTAGCTTTATTTCCAATAACAGTAGTAGAAACAAGATTATTAAAAACAAAATGTAAGTATGCACAGCTGTTTTGGGATTAAGCTACAGTGAACTCTTTATACTAATACATTAAAACCAGGTCTTTATTGTAAGAAATTAAGCAAGTTTTTTGTTTTTGTCAATATTTATTGTAAGAAAGAGTTGCATGATTAACAACATTCCAGCAGACTATCAATCAAGTTTCTTTCTACTTAGTGTAGCGCAAAATTATTTATTGAAAATAAACAGGAAAAACACTTTTATAGGTATTCATTTGCGAGATCAATCAATTACTCATAAACAAACAAAAATACTCAATTATATTAGTGACATTGTAGAACAAATATGAGATCTTTATGAGACCAAATCAAATATGATAATATAGGAACATAACCTTAAGAAATCACATTTTTATTAACTTTCAATTTAAGTTACATGAAGGTAAATTTTCAATAAACATATAGAAATCTAAAAATTTAAGTCTTAAACAAATCACTTTAGGTTGTATGAACGTATATATACTAAAAAAGAAAACGCACACTATTATTTAGTTACATAATTGTCAGAAAAGTGTGATTCAATATTTAAAATTCACAAGAGGCAAGTTGTGGTGCAAAAAAACAATCTGCTCAGCTTTATTTGGCAACAGTTTGTTCCGTTTTTGTTCATAAACGTTGCCCGCTTCGGAAAACAAACGTTCACTGTAAACCGAGCTTCCTGGAGCTGAAAGAAACATTTTTGCCAAGCTGCTCATCAGAGGAAATCTGAATCTATTTTTGGACCACCACCTATAAGGGCACATATCCCGGGACAGCAAGTTATCTGCAATGTATCTGTCTAATTCGATAGCTATTGGACTTTTTGGCTCTTCAATTACAGGCTGCTTTGCTGATGCTAATTCTTCATAGCACGTCCAGAGAGCTTTATGAGTAGCTTGCTGTGACTGCAGATCATTCGACGTTGACGGAGCTGGATTTTCACACTCGTTCTCACTACTAGTTGTGCTGTCCATATCTGCACTTCTTCTAACATGTTCTAGAAAGAATTGGCGTCTCACCCATAGAACTTTTTCTGAAGCGAAGAAATTCATCTTGTACCTTGGGTCGAGCAGTGTGGCAATAGCGTAATACTTTTCATCTTCAAGCTTGCTGGCCCGCCTTTCTAACCCTTCTTTTAGTGCCACTCGTAATGAATCCAAGTGGCTGCACGTTCTCTGAACCTCTTCTTTGATTAAAAACATTTGCAAAATTTTTGTGTGTGGGATCACCTCTGAAATGCATGAATATGTAGAACTAACTTTTTTGGTGATCTCTTCAAAAGGCTGAAATAGAATCACACACTGCCGCAATAGCATCCACTGTCTTTCTGACAGATTTTGAATATTAATGGAGCCACTGTTGTCTGAAATGTACAAGCTGATAGCTCGTTTTTGCTCTTCGAGACGTTCACACATGTAATATTTACTATTCCATCTTGTGATTACATCTTGCACAAGTTTGTGTTGAGGCAAATTTAGCTCTTCTTGAATTTTGCTGAACTTTTCTTGTGCTTGAGTTGAGTGATGAAAATGTGTGACTATTTTTCTTCCTTGGGCAATGGTTTCCTCAACATCCGGTTGGACTTGTAAGGCATCGACAATGACGCGTTGTAAAATATGTAGAAAACACTTCTGACCGGTAAAAGGGCTGTCTTTAACGGCTTTCACAATGTTACTTCCGCTATCTGTCATTATAATATGGATTTTTGACGTTATTTGCCAGACGTCTGCAATTTCCTCAAAATATGTGCGTATGTTATCAGCGTTGTGTTGGCCGGAAAAAGACTTCATTTGAAGCACTCTGTGCTGTAGTATAAAGTCGTCATCCAACCAGTGGATAGTGAAGCTCAAGAAGGATAATAAATTATTCATGTTTGTCCACATGTCAGATGTGACCGATAAAGCCTTGGTCTTAGACACCTCACCTTGAATAGTCTTTTTCAATTTTTCATAAAGTTGAGGAATAACAGTTTCACTTACGTGTTTTCGGCTGGGTATTTGGTATTTGGGCTTTACCAACTGCATAAGACGATTAAAACCTTTATCTTCGACAACAGAAATTGGTTGGTTGTCTACTGCTATCATTTCAGAAATTAAATTCGTAATCGGAACTGATCTGGGGTCGTCTATTTTCCATTTGGAAATAAATGAATCTTCTAGTGTGCTTTGAGTTGTTGCAGAAGTTTTAGGATTTGAAGGTTGAGCACCACTGGTAGACGGTTGGATGGCATGTGCAGCCGCAGGCTCCTGCTGCATCGTCTCGACATTTGGAGACTTTTGGGTTACCTGACGCACAGGTCTGTCAAGACTAATAAATTCCGTAGGGTGCTTCAATTTTATGTGGTTGCTCAAAGCTGAGGATGAAGCCTTTCGGCCGCTGCCTCCCCGCGAAAGTATTTTTTCGCAAATCGTACATTTCACTTTGCTGCGGTCTTCTTCACTTTCCCGAAAATAAGTCCATATAGTCGATCTCCTTCTTCCGCTCATTTTAAGGTACACAACAGTTAAATCAAACAAAAAAACTCAATGAAGTAGACTTTTCAAATAAAAAATAACCATAACAAACGCACGTGGCGAAGTTTTACTCCTTACTAGATGATGCAATAACAACACGGGTACAGCGGGGGTAGCGGGCGGCAGGGTCCGGCGCCAATCCACGCGCTTTGCGTAAACAAGTTCAGACCTGCATTGTTTACGTAAGGGAATCAAAAATGCCGAATATATTCGGCCGAATATTCGGTTCGGTAAAAGTTTTACCGAACATTCGGCCGAATGTTCATATTCGGTGAAACCCATGTTCGGCCCATTCCTAACCTAATTATAATAAAAAGGTGTCATGCCTTCAATTTTATTGTTACCACTTGAAAGTGAGACGGAATAGATTTGTATACTTTCAACGTTTTCGTGGCTTATTAAATCAGTTTATTGTTGACATGTACGCAAAAATTGAAACCGAAAGATTAGTTTATATACGATCTAATCAAAGGCAGCTGCGCGCTGAAGAATAAGTGCACCTTTGCGACGCCATGCAGCAAGATAATGATACTGTGAATATGGACCGTTTAGTATTTTACCCTCTTCTTTTACTAGTGGTCCACGCTACATGCACGAACGTACTCAAAACGCTTATTTTTTCGTAAGAAAATATGGACGTCCCGACTTATTTATTACTGTAACTACCAATCCCAAGTGGGATGAAATCACTCGGGAGCTTCTTGAGGGTCAAGCACCGCATGACCGCCATGATATTATCGCAAGAGTTTTTCATTTAAAATTAAAATCAATGATAGATCTACTTACCAAAGTATCTCCTTATCCACTTGTTCACTTTGCGCAGTCCCTTATTGTTATTATTTGATATTATTTATTATTTGATATTATTTATTATTTGATATTATTTATTATTTTTAATGTAATGACAGCGTGCTACTGGGGAGTTTGTTGCGCCGTTTCTTCTCCTCAGCCAAAGCACTTAGGAAGCGGTGAAGGGTGGGCGATTTGGGGTCGGTTCATGTCTGGCGGTGGTGGCGTCGCGTGTTGTCGGTCGCGTGGCGCTGGGGCGGGCGGGCGCATGGTGGAGCATTCAATCTTTCACTCTGACCTGATGACGCGTTGGTGCGTCAGGTGTGAGTGGTTGGATGTTTTGTTGTTTGTTTGCTCGTTCTGGCGTTGCGCGGCCGATGTTGCGCGCTGCCTTTTCCGCCGGATATGAGCCGACCCCTAGGGTGCTGTCCTATTGTTATAATAATTGACGTTTGATAAGTGCTACTTTGTAGCCTAAGTTAAATAAATAATTTTTCATTTGATTTGATTTGACAGATAACATTTTTGGAGAAGTATTGCGTTATATATATAGTGTTGAATGGCAAAAACGCGGCTTACCTCACGCACATATCTTGCTTTGGTTAGAAGATAAGGTTTGACCTAATGATGTAGACAGTTCAATCAGTGCTGAAATTCCAGATCCGATTGCAGATCCCCTGTTATACGACATTGTTAGAACTCATATGATACATGGTCCATGTAGAGCATTTAACGGGAATGCTGCTTGCATGCAAGACGGTCGTTGCACTAAAATATATCCAAAAGCATTAGTGGATGAAACTGTAACAGGACATGATGGATACCCATTATATCGTCGCCGTTCAAGAGACAATGGTGGTTTTACTGTTGAAAAGCGAGTGTCTGGACAACAGGTTACTTTAGATAATAGGTGGGTCGTTCCGTATTCGCCTGTGTTGTCTAGAGCATTTCAAGCTCACATAAATGTAGAAATGTGTAATAGTGTAGAGTCAATAAAATATATTTGTAAGTATATTAACAAGAGCAGTGACCACTACGGCTACGTTTGCGTTGAGAAATGAACATAATGAAGTTACTAGATTTTAGTCAGGCAGATATATCAGCTCTTCAGAAGCTGTGTAGCGGATCTTAAGTTTCAGCATTCGCGAAAGATATCCACCTGTGACCTATCTGGATGTTTATCTCGAAGGCGGTCAAAAAGTTTTTGCCAGTACCAATTGTTTATTAAACTACCGACTGTTTATTAATCTTCTTTGTTTCCTGTTCTAAATAGTAATTATCTTTCAGTTACATATGCTATAATTTGATTGCTTAGGGCTACTTGCATGTTCCAGGGTTAAAATAATAAAATCCGAGTTAGTTGATAACACGGGGTTAAAGAAATAATTTGTCTTGCATCGCCCAGAGTTAAGCGTAACCCAAGGGTTAAATCCGTAAATATTTAACTCGCCAAATTTGAAGGGTTAAGTTCCTAACTCGAGGTTATGTCATGTCAAATTGTGAGGTTATGTTTGTTTATTTGCGTTTAGGTCCGTGATTTGCGTGCGAACTAATTTTGTTTTCGACTTTAACTACCACGATGAGTGAATTATTGTTTTCTGATGATGATGATGAAGAAATTATCGACTACATAAGTTCAGACTTTTTTAATAGAAGAGTAGGGGAACGGCCTGATCATTACAATATATGGACAGACAAAGCATTTCATAGAAGATTTCGACTTGAAAAAGAAAGTGTTACGTATTTATTGAACAAAATTGAACATAAATTAATCATCCCTACACGCAACCGGTAAGCTATCAAGTTCATACATTCATTTAGTTCATACTCAACAATATTTTGCAAAATTACTGTGCTAACATTAAATACACACCTACTGATCAATTTTTTTTTCAGTGATGGTTTGTCACCCATGAACCAGTTACTATGTGCACTGAGGTTTTATGCTTATAATAATATAATAGATTTCACTTTGTTATAGGTGGAGAAACGGCTGAAATTTATAGGAACAGAAAGGGCTACTTTTCCTTAAATATGCAGGCAATATATTCTGCTGATTTGATGTTTAATGATGTTGTTGCCAGATGGCATGGATCTGCCCACGATTCTCACATTTGGGACAATAGCAATCAACGCAGACATTTTCTGCAGGGAACATACGGAAATTATTGCTTATTTGGTGATAGCGGATATGCACAAACTGCCTTTATGATGACACCATTGGCAACTGTTAATTCTCAAAATGAATCATTATACAATGAGGCCCAGATAAGAACTAGAAAAGAAATACAATAGAGCGCACATTTGGCATCTGGAAAAGAAGATTTCCTATTGTGACACGAGGGATTCAGGTACACTTGAGCAGGATACCAGGTATCATCATTGCTACTTGTGTTCTACACAACTTAGCACGGCTTCGGAATGATTCTGAACCACCTATTGATGCAGAGTATCCGCCTATATTAGATGACAATGAACAAGAACCAGCCAACAGCAATTCTCAGACAATTACAAATAGAAACACACCAGGCTGTTATGCACGTGAAGCATTGATAGAACAACATTTTGGGAGATTGAATTAACAGACAAACATGTTATTTTGTAGTTCAATGTATTTAATTAAAGTATTACAAAAATAAATAAGTTTTAAGCCATTTTAAGTATTTTTAAATTTTTCTAATTGAAGCCTTCTTAACTCTTCATTGTGAGCATATTTTGCTCGAGCATCTTCTACTTCCATTGATCTTAGCAATCTATTATGTTCTAATTTTTCTCTTTCCTCCAACAGTTGAATGTTCAATAGTTGTTTTTGCAACTCAACATGTTCCATTTTTTTCTGAAGCAAGTAATTTAATTTTTTCTGCAACTGATTGTTTTTCAGGTATGTGTGACATCAGTTTTCTTTTTCCTGAAAATTGAAAATTAGTTTATTTGAGTAACCATATCTTAAGTAACATTGAATTAAACCTGTAAAATAGGTATTTTTAAAAACATACCAATAATAATGAAATATAAGACAATACTCACGAGTAAGTAAATCATGTGGCTTTCTTTTCAAGTTTGCCCTATTGTTAGAAAAAAATGAAGTTTCAACATCTTGGGTTTTGTTTGTCTTGGGGGTTTCAACAATAGATTCACAAGGACTTCTTAAGAGTTGTTCATCTAAAAAAAAAAATTGAATTGGTTTATTAAATTTAATTTTTGTTGCTAGAATTCACAGTGTAATAATCCTGGAATATGCATGTTTTCAGTTTCAATGACAGAGTGATACAGATCAATTAATAGTTACTTCAAAGGTATATTGTAGATAATGAGTTAATGGCTAGTAGTAGGTACCTGCATGTTTTTTATTCATTTCATCTAGGTTTTCATACTTTGGGCTATCTATGAGTATAGTATTTTTAATTTCAATTGGTTGAACATCTTGCAATGCCATTAAGCTGCTGTCACCATCATATATGGTGACAGCAGCTTGGTCCATCGATAGATGGCCCAATCAAACCTTTTACACGATCCAATAAAGGATCATCATCAAATTTTGGTGGTGGTCTGGTAAAAAAATTATGATCACTGTCAATACAAAGTAATAAAGCAAGACAATACCACATTAGTTAAAGCCACAATCAGTAACTAACCTGTACCCATGATAGTTTTTTTCAAAAATTTCGACTTGTTGTCCGCTTCTTTGCTCAGTGCTCTGAAAATTTCTTGCCAATTGTCTTTTGAAATTCCTGTGTCCTCCGCGATTTTCTCCCAGCCTTCAGAAGTAGTTCCATAATTTTCAATATTCTGGATAAGAGCTGTCCTATCCACTGCAAGAAAAACATACTTAGTTCAAATACATAGTAGTCACTATTACAAGAAACTCATGTTTGGGAATGAATTATCTCATGCGAACTGCTTTGATATGATAGATAATCAGTTTCATTCAAAATTATTATGAGAGGAGGAGGAGAGACACACATACCTGGAATATCCATTTTGGCGCCAGAAACATTCTTTTTTGTTTTCTTTTTCAAGTTTTTATAATTTTGCTGAAGGCTTTCCACTGTTCGGGTGAACCCAGTAGTTACAGAATTAAACTCTGTCGCTACGTCTAACCACGACTTCTGTTTTTGGAGAAGGGTAGCCCCATCAGTTCTTTTGTTTTCAATAACATGTTTATGCTTTGATATGATGTCACACAGTAAAGAACTGTCGCTATTCGTGAAATTCGGGGCACGTACACGAGTTTTCTTTTCCATTTTCACCGATTTATTAAATAACACGCAAACGCACATAAAATTCACGACGTAAACAATGGAAGCTTGTCAACATAAACCGATCAAAAATTATATGTCAGTTCTAATTTGACGTAAAGAAACAGCTATATACAAATTACTTAAGAGCGAAAGAGAAAGGTATAGGTTAGTGATTCATCATTCGTTATTTTAAATTTGGCCGGATAAAAGGAGGACGAATGAACATGACATTGACTGAAATAATTGCCAGCATGCAAAATAGAAATGTCGGGTTAATTACACTGGGTTACTTTTTAATGTTGCAATGTAAACCAAGAGTTTAAAATTTAACCAACTAACCTCGAGTCAGTTAACACCGAGTTATTAATTTAACTTGAAATTTCCGTGCAAGTGGCCCTTAGTAATATTTCAACAAATAAGCCCATGTGTACTTCAGCAGCTTGTTTTGTCAAATTTTGTAAGGAAAATACGCAAGTATTGTACTTTCCCAAAATCACCAATATTCAAGCAAGTTTTTAAGATTGTTGTACAAAACTCCTACATACATTTATTTTTCACCACTACAGTTCAAAGTTAAGTAGTAAGAAAAGCGAAAAGTGAAAATTGTTAAGCGAGTGGCTTTTTTGTCAATACATTCTTCTTTTAGATGAATATGAGACTTATTAAAGCGTAGAGTAACTATTCAAGATTAATTTGACGTACAAAAAGTATAACGAAAGCTATTAATCAGCAAGAAAAATGGAAAAGTCTGATGCAAGGTAGAAAAATCTAAAATTTCCGAAAATCGATTGTAACTCGAAACCTGTAACTTTTCGGGAACATATGTTGTGTTCATTTGATAGGACCTGACCTAAGGTATCAGCCACCACAGTTTGTCAGACTATTTACCGGACACCCTGTATACTTCTGCAGTATAAAAATGACGTTTATCAAGGTGGCGGCGTTTGTTCCTTTTTTTGCCATGTTCATTTAAAGCCTTGCCGCACTGTAATGTTGTGGTAACTGTTGTTGATGCATGTGCACAGTGGGGCGAGTTAATATTATGTGGAAATGCTAAAATAAATAAAATATTTTTAAGAATATAATAGGATTTTTTTTACATATTAAAATTCAAAAATAGTAATTTGTCCACTTTTCCTCCCATAAGACGACTTCTTCTATCCGAGATCATATGTCCAGCTTTTAAGAAAATCCTCTCAGAAGGCACTGACGAAGTGGGTATGCAAAATCTTTTTAACATCATTTGATACAATCTGGGATACGCATATTTTTTTCCTCCCACCACCTCATTGGATTTCTTTGGCGTTCTAGCAAAAGCTCCTCTAAGTATTTGTCTACTTCTACGATAGAAGCCGCTCGCGGGTTGACATTTCTCGTACACTCCACAACTCTGTTATCAAAATTAACCCAGATACTCGCACTGGCAACTGACACATCACTTTGCGAAGACGTATATGTACCATCATCTTCATCGGGTGTACTTATATTTTCAGATGGTAGTACAACCCTTGCTGCTAGGTCGTATAATAAATCCTTTGACCTCGTGTAGCTTGCTGAACGATTTTGTGGAAAACCGTACTTTTTAAATTTAGGGTCTAGTAAAGTGCTGATGGAAAAAAGAGCATTGTCTTCAACTCTCGCAAATCTGTCTTGCAAGTTTTGTTTCAATCGTTGAGCTATATTAAGTACAGGCAAAGGTAGCTGCTGTTCACTCATTATTTTATTTATTTTACTTATCATTGAGTGGGATAAAACCATTATCTCAGAAATCGTAACCGATTTTTCAGCACTCATCATCTCGGTTATGGTTTTAAATATTTTTAGTATTTCACAGGCTTTCATAATTATAGTCACATCTTCATTTTCTAAATTTGGTGTTCGTGGGTAGTCGTTTGTTATTGTCGATATTATGGTGGTTTTAATTTCGATTACTCGCTGAAACATGTTATACGTCGAATTCCAGCGAGTGACCACATCTTGCTTTACTTTTAAAATGGTTTCACCTAGGCGGGTTTGCATTGCTTTAAGGCGCTCTGCAGCTAATGGGCTTCTCTTAAATAGCTCAACTATGGCCTTGATCCTCTCACGAGTGTCCTTGATCTCATCTAAGCTGGCCTGGACGCTTAAATTAAGAGTGTGTGCAAAGCAAGGTACTTGCCTCCAACCCATCAACCTAATTGCAAACTGCATTTGCGGCGTTGTCGGCGGTCACGGCTTGAATTTTCTCGTTAATTCCCCACTGTTCGCATATTTTTTTTATTTCGGAAGCCAGGTTCTCGCTGGTGTGCCTGTCATTGTAATTAATACACGAAAGCATGTGTGATTGCAACGTAGTATTTTGGTCGACATAATGAAGAAACAGTGCTATATATGACTCTTTTGCAACAGACGACCAACAATCGGTCGTTACAGCCACAGATTTGACATTTTTATTTTTTTCTTTTATTTCGTCGGATACTATATTGTAGTGTTTTTCTAGAAGAGCGTTTGATAATGTTTTTCTGGTGGGGATGGGATAGCCAGGAGATTGAGATTGTTTACAAATTTTCGGAATGATGGTTCTTCTACAATATTAAATGGTAATTAATTTTTTGCAACCATTTCTACTAAATCAGCATTGATGCTTTCTATGTTTTTCATTGACATTGGTCTTTGAAGATATGGCTGAACTGAGTTATCGTTTTTTCGTGGTGGAGCGGGTCATACATAATTTGAAGAGCACGATGTACTTGAGCTGGGGATAGGTTCGAGTGGGACTGGTTGGATATTTTCAAGTGGCGGTGTTGAATTCGAGACAGGTTCAACACTTTCAACAATAGGTTGTACAGGCGAAGGCGTTTCTCTTATTGCTGTTGCTACTAGGGGATGTTTTGACTTCAGGTGTCGTGTTAAATTAAAAAGACCACCTCCTTTAACCGACAAGATATTGCTGCACAGTGTGCATTTCTTTTTATTCTCTCCTGCATCATTAAAATATTTCCAAATGGGTGAAGTTCTTTTGTCGGCCATTATTATTGCACTCGCTTTTTATCTAAGCTAAGTATTTGCTGTAAAAAGGTACCACCACCAATCAGCAACCGAAAGCAAGATAAGTACCAACACCAATCTGAAAACCAATTGAATTACATTCCATCTTTCCTCAACCATTTGGTATTCAACCCATTTTCGAAACATAAACTTATTATAATTAATTTTAATAAATCACGTTTAAATCGATCCGCAATTAAATCACCTCTCACTATAAAACATTTGAAATCAGTCTTTTACACAATTCTTAATCACACTAATGCCCGGTTTCTGAGGTCCCCAGATAACTTCTCACTAACTATTGATTCATTAAAGTTAAGCGTAAGATAAACGTCGGTTAACTGCCACTGCGTTTCTGAATACGCAACAAGCCATTCAATAACTATTTAACTGATAACTAGTTCCTTATTTGCCACTAGATGGCTCTGTTAAAGAGATCGTGTCTAAAATTGATTTAATTCGTTTAATTCGTTTTTATTACTAGTTTTATTTACTAGAATATTTTTTTTGAGAATAAATAAGTGGCTTAACACTGTTTTTGTTAAAAAAATATGATAAGTCATTATTTATGAACGACATCATTGTCGACTTTATCTGTGAGCATTGTCAATGTCAATCGTGTTTAAAACCAAACGTCTTTCTCGCGTTTCACTGTTTACCGTTGTTTTTGCTTTGCCGTGGTTTTTTTAGAAGTTTATTGTATTTGCTTTATCTTTTTTAATCGTAATGGAATCTGGAAAGCGCAGTAAAAATTTTACTGAAAGAGAGAAGATGCTTCTTATCGAAGTAGCCAAAGAATTTGTGCACATTATCGACAACAAAAGAACGGATGGGACTTCTGTAGATGCCAAGAAACAAGCTTGGATGCAGCTGTGTAAAAAATACAATGCTGTCTCGGAAACTGGATTTAGGACTGAAAAGCAGTTACATGCCTTATATGATAACATAAAGAAAAAGGCGAGAAAAAATATTAGCGATGATAAGGTAAGTCGTAGCCCTGTAAATTTACTGTTTAATTTAAAGTCCTTAATGTATATTTTAGGTGTGCAAAGTGTAAATCGACCCCAAAGCGAACCAATAATATACATAATTAACTATGTATTTCTCAGAGTACTACAGAGTAATATATGCATTGCCTGTCATTATGTTACACAACCCCTAAGATGGGTCATCTTAGGGGTTGTGTAACATAATGACAATAGTGCCATAAAAGAATTTAATTAATTCATATTAAATTTTAATTTCAGTCTGAGATGTACAAGACAGGAGGTGGAACATTTTGTCCTAAGACAACCGAAATTGATGAGAAAGTTGTGGCCTTATTGACTCCTCAATTCAAGCCAGCATGTAATGAATTTGACTCATCTGCACCATATTACAACTTAGGTAAGTTCAAAGAGTTTTCTAACATCGAACATATCAGTATGTTGTATGGTTAATTTTTCTTATTTGCAATGCATCTAGCATAGGTTCTTTACTAGTGCTGTACTTTTATAATGATAACGAAAAAAAAACAATTACAAATTCACACTCAATATAATTATGTACTCAATTAGCAGACTTTCTTATAATTATATTATACCATGTTACACATAATTATTAGTAAAGTGACATCATATCAGTATTACATGTTTTACATTTCAGTACAATCATCAAGGACACAGTAGTAACATTATTTATTCATTACAGATATTGAAACACAAGTTTTAAGTGGAGATGCACATCCGGGTACTTCTCAAGATATCTTCATAATAGAAGAAGATTTGGCGTCTGGAACCAAATCGACTTTTAAACAAGTTGAATGTTCCATGAAGTCAACAAAAATACCTATGTCACCGCTCTTGAAGGATTTAGAAAGCACACCAAGCGCAAAGAAAGTTTGTTTAACTGAAACAAAGAAAAAACATTTAAATAATCTAAGTAATTCAATAATAAAAAGGAAAAATCAGAAGCAAATTAATGAAGATGCCCTAACAAGTAAAAGGTTAGAAATATTGGAGATTCAACGACAACAAGAAGTAATGAAATTAGAAAAAACTAAAATTTTACTGGATGTTGATATTGAATTAAAAAAAAACTTCTAGAAAATGCAAAAATGGACCTAGAATTTAAAAAGAATTTTAATTTATAATTTAAAAAAATATACTTTATACTCCATATCATTTGTTTTTTATTTTGTGTTCCCATGGTATGCACGACATAAAATTTTGCTGAAAAAGCTTACCTAAAATATTGTTTCAACATTAACCGACGAAAATGGTTTCCTTCGGAGGACAGGGATCGTTCAGTGGGTTCTGTAACAATATCTTCTTCAGGAGCAGAATCAATTATTACTGTATAATTTTGCTGTAGAGCTAAATTATGTAGCACGGCTGTAGCAACAATTACAGCTAATGTGTGATTTAATTTTAACCTTAATTTTTGAGAAAGGCATGGAAATCTTCGTTTCCACACACCAAATGTCCTTTCAACTGTGTTTCTGGTCTTGATTTGTGATTCATTATAACGTCTTTCCGCATTTGTAACTGGATTTAAAATTGGCGTCATCATGAATCTTCCACAAGGATAAGCACTGTCTCCCAGGAGGTGACCATCTATCTCATTGTTATCAAGTCGCGCTCGCAGGAATGAGTTATGATACACGGTACTGTCATGTGTTGATCCATGCCAGCGAGCATCTATATCACGGATATGTAACTTTGCATCGCACACAACTTGTACATTAATAGAAAAGAAACCTTTTCTATTTCTAAACAGTTCTGCTTGCTCACCTCCAGGAGATTGAATTGGTATGTGGGATCCATCCACACAACCAATTACATTTGGAAATCCCGCTATATTAAAAAATTGTGCCTTGACCTCTCTCAGGTCATCTAAATTTGGCATACCTATATAATTTTTAGCCAGCTTTGCTATTTCCTTGCTTACTTTAAACACTACTCGTGATACAGTGGTTTTGTGGACGTTTATATCATCACCAATTACTACTTGGAAAGTACCTGTAGCGTAAAATCGTAATGCGATAAAAATTTGTTCCAAAACAGACAGTGTATATTTGCGATGCGTCACAGGACCTAGAGCAGGGCTAATAATATCACTTAGGTGTATCACAGTGTTCTTATCAAAGCGATATCTCAACTGAAATTCTTCATCCGTAAACATTTCGAAAGGATTTCTCCTTTGTCTTAAGTTTCTGGGTACTGATATATTAAAAATTAACTCCATTACTTCCAAATCAGACTCTGATGAGCTGCTCGTATTCATTATGCTAACACTGATTGTTTTCTCCTTTGAATATTTTTACCGACTCACAATATTTAGTTTTTACTGAAAATTTAATACAATAATAATAAACCTACACGTTACAAGTAGTACATATAACCTAAAAGTTGACGTATTTTCAGAAATGAAGTGTCAAATTATAGTTATGGAACCGATAAACGCCGCAAATTGGTCAGTTAAGTTGACTTTAGTATAAACGGAGTTTAACTTACAACGGGGTGTTCGGAAACGCACTTTCACAAGTTATCGAACCGATAGCGCTAATGAATAGATAAACCACCGTTAGAAGGACCTCAGAAACCGGGCATTAGTCAGTCTCAAATATCAGTTTCTGTTTTAGTTGCAATTTAAACACTTTCATTACTATAGTTGATACGCCCTAAGATGATATGCGTGACAGTTCTCATATTCCTTGCTACGCAATTTTCTTACAAGTAAACAATAGAGAAAGCAAACGAAATAAATTATTTTCTATTGTAAAAAAAAATTAATTTTCCATAATTATAAATGAAACTGATATTATTTATATTATTAACTGTAATATACTTTAATGACTGTTAATTTTAATATAGATGAAAATATGTCATAAAAATGTCAGATACGTGGAACGGAACTTTTGTCACTAGAGATTGACACTGTTGAATCGACATCAAATCGATGAATCGGAGCGGCGCGGCCATCTTGTGATCGTATTGCAACTCGCTCGCAATCGTCAAACGTCTTACGTCAGTCAGTACGAGTGCATCTGCCTTGTATGCGGTTTGTTTGTTGCGTCTGCTTTGAGTTATTGTTGGTTGTGACTTTTGTTATTGTTTTTGTTAAGTTTTTCGTTTTTGTTAGGCCCGTTGTTTGTTGTTATTATTTTTTTTCGGATCTTACAATGCCGAAAAAAACAAAGAAGACTGTTTTAAATTCCCAAAGTCGGGAGTTGGTGATTCGATTGAGGGACTATTTTGAACGAGAACGAACAAACGGAGGCCCGATCATATAAATCGACAAAGTCGTCGACCGAGTTGCGGCAGCACTGGACATCGGGACAGCTACAGTTTCCCGAATAACGAAAGAAAAATTCGGTGAAATGGGTATGGAAGACAAAAAGTTTTCGACTCCATAGAAACGCCGGTGTAAAGCTTCCATTACAGATATAGAGAGTTTTGATGATGATGCAATACGCAACCATATTTATGTTATCTGTATAATATGTGTTTATTTAATTAACGTGGGGTATTCCCCACGTTAATTAAATAAAAAAAAACGTTACAAGAGGCTGAAAACTTCACTGGCGGTGTTACGTCGCTACGGCACATGAAATAAAAGTGGGTTTTAGGTGGAAGAGTGTTAATAAAAGAAAAATATTAATGGAAAGAGGAGATATCGTACTAGCACATGTTACTTTTTAGAATCGGCCAAGGATATACCTAACTGGAGCAATGTCATATTCCTGGACGAAGCTTGGTTGAACGCCAATCACACAGTCGGTAAAATGTGGACTGATGACACCGCTCACAGCTCTACCAAAGTGCCGAGGGAAAAGGTGAGCGACTCATAATATGTCATGCCGGGAATGCAAACGGTTTTATACCAAATGCCCTACTGGCACTTAAGTAAAAAAAAACTGGAGACTATCATGAAGAAATGAATGCTGACAAATTTGAAGAATGGTTCGCCAATTTATTAAATAATTTAAGCGAACCAAGTGTAATAATAAAGGACAATGCAAAGTATCATTTCCGGCAGCTCAATAAGCCAACAACAAAGACCTCCGACTCCCACCTACAAGCTCGACGAAATGGCCAAGGAACGTGGGCATCAAGTGCTCAGGTTACCACCATACCATTGCCAGTACAATGCCATAGAATTGATTTGGGCGCAAATAAAAGGTACGTTAAGTACGTACGTAAGTTATATACAAACTATACATTTATTTTTTGTAGAAAAACAAAAATAGTGACTTAAAAAAAGGATTTGCGTGGTTACACGTACAGTGTGATGTGTTTTTTACTGTCATTCAACTAACGCGTACACCATATCTTTTAATAGGTATGCTGTTTATATTCATGAAATGTTTATAAATGTTTATTGTTTAAGGTTTCGCGGCGAAAAATAACATGACTCCACTGTTTACGGCGAATAAAATGTTGAAGTTGCTGGACGAAGCCTGTAATGACGTAAGCCCAGATGATTGGAAAAAAGTTATCGAAAAAACACAAAGGACGATCCATGAAGACTAGAATAAATACATATATCCGTCTAGATCGAATTCGCGACCAGCAATTAATTATTACCGTCGGAGACATATCAGATTCGGAAACGAGCTCGCAATCGTCGAGTTCCGACTATAGCGAATTATAATATAAAAAATTTGAATAGTTTTTATTCTTTTATTTATAATAGTTTTTATCATTATGTATTTACAAATTGCTCATTTCTTAGCAATTTAATTCACAAATCTAAAATCGATAAATCCAATTTCATTTCCTTTACGAACTTATTCGATATTTTTAAACAATCGATTAATTTTCGTTAGGCAACTTCACTACGATTGTCAACTATTACCTGTCACGCATATCTTCTTAGGGCGTATCAACTATAAGGACTACACAAATCAAAATCAAATTAGAAAGTAGGCAGGTCAAGGACGCACTCACTCTAGCACACTCTAGCACTATACTGCACCGGTATGACCGTACAACAACAAAAAATTCTAGTAAAAGTACCTAAACTTTGTAAAAAATATTAAAATTCGAACCGAAATCATATTGCCAGAATTTGTATTATTGCCATTATATTTTCTTCTTTAACTTAACGAACGACAAATTCTCTAATTTCTAGTAATGACATCCATCCATCCACATTATTCTCTCACTCAGCGACTCCGTCCGATCATTTGCGATAACGAACGACAAAGCACGAACGTCACCGAGTAGGCGCGGGACGCGAGGATCGCACGGCTGGCTCGTTTGTTTTATTTATTTACAGCCTTTTAGGTACTCAAAATCATATTTTAATATTGTTTGTTTAAAAATCCCGCCAAAACGCCACGTTATGTCATCTGAGAACGCGTGTGTTACACGCGATAACATGTAATGGGCACTGTTGTTAAAGTAATGTTGAAACATGGCTGTTTACCTACAAAATTTCAATGTCAAAGTGATAGAAAAAGAAGTTTGCCTTCAACTGTAACATCTCGGCCCGCTGCTATCAAAAGGCAAAGATTGGCTTTAGTACAGGAAGCTCTCGAAGACAGTACATTGGAGAGTGATACCAAAAAAGCAAATTTATTGTTCAAAGCTTTATTGTTCAACAGAGCAGTACAAATTCAAATAGCGCTAGCCTCCACACTAGGATTCCCTGTATCGTGGAGACTAGTCTCTACTTCTAAATACAACTTTGTCTCCTAGTAAGTACTTATCAGAACCAAAATATATCTATTTTTATCTGGGAGTGTGTAATTTACTCGCTCCGAGATTTAGACAGATTAACAACCTTTATCTTTTTTTAAGGTTCATCTGTAGAAGTCATAGTCGAATAATAAGTCAGCCAAAAATCAAGATAAAGGAGTTCAAGTTTTTCAACGCAAACAGAATTCAAATCCCATAGTATTGCAACATCACCATCCAAAACATGGACGTCAACTGTATCAACATCACCCTTTAAAGTAGAACATATAAAGCCAGGTATGCCAATTGCTTCCACAATCCATAGAAAATTACTTGTGGATAGATCTGATAGTGACACACCACTGTGCAGCCAGTCAATATTTCAACCATCGTCACCTCCAACGTCACGTCCAATCATTACAGTTGAAATCACTGTCCGAAAGCAGCAGCTTAAATGAAGAGGAAGCCATATTAGAAAAGAAAAGAGAAGCAAAGCAAGCTCTAGACAATATATGTAAAAAAATTCAAGCCGAACGACGATTGTATTTTGGAATAACTAATAACTGTTACTTTTTATTAGATTTAATTGAAAAAAACACCAACATACCTATTGTGAACAGATTACTGAGTTTAAAAAAAATAAGATTGAATACAACATTCTCAGAACTTTCTGATCAATTTGGAATATCTACATCATATGCTGGCAAAATATTTAGAAAATATATTCCAATGATTTCTGATGATCTTAAATCCTTTATTGTGAAACTAGATAAGAATAAAGTTAAGACATCCCTTCTAATCGCATTTAGGCATCGCTACAATAAAGTCAACTGCATTATAGACTGTTTTGAAATCGAAATAGAAAAGCCTTCTAAATCAGTACATCAGGCATTAACATGGTCTCAATATAAGAAAGGCAATACAATCAAAAATACTTAATATCAAGTACACCAAATGGTTTGGTAAATTATATATCATCAGGATATGATGGACGGATAAGTGACAATTGACTTGTGGAAAACTGTGATTTTCTTGACCAATTAGAGCCTGGAAGTTGGATCTTAGCCGACCGTGGTTTTAAACATATTGAACAACTATTAATCCAAAAAAAATTGCATCTATTAAGACCCCCAAGTGTGATTCAAGGGGCTAAATTAAGCAAGAAAGAGGCTTATCAAAATAAGCAGATTGCAAGCTTAAGGATCCACATTGAGAGAGTTTTTCGGAGACTATTCTCCATGTTAAAACCACATTCTGTGTTAAATTCAAAATTGGTAAGTGTGCTAGATGAATGTGTCATTATAGCATGTGCTCTTTTTAATTTACAGGACCCCATTGTATACTAATCTAGTTCTAGTTTAGCCCACATTGTCCCACTGCTGGGCAAAGGCCTCCCCTTCATCTTTCCGCCCGTCACGGCGCGAACTGGTACCAATTTTAATAAATCTTAAAAATCTTGAAGATGATGATGAAGATTTTTTAGAAATAAGTTTGTTTAGTATTTTATAGTATGTAATGTATTTAATGTAATGTATTCTTTTAATCAACAATAATAAATAAAACAAATGACTATATGAAGCCATAATGTATTTTATTTCGTGCTGTTGTTAATATTGGGTATATATTTTTCTCCCAAAATTTGTACACACTGGAAATGTAATCAGTAAGCAAACTTTCATCATATTTAACTAACAGTACCACATTATTTGTGTCTTCAAAATTATAGTCCGCAACACAAAAATAACTTATTTTCAAATTTGTCACATACATTTGGACTTGATTGAGCCATATATTTTTGTGTAACTTTTCCATCTTTTATATAATTAAAAAAAAAAAAATCACTAGTGGAAATTTTATTTCAATGCAAATTTCACTGTCACGAATACCGTCAGGTGTACCAGCCAGCCAGACGGGGAAGACCTTTGCCCAGCAGTGGGACACATAAGAGGTTAATAAAAAAAAATAAAAAAAAGCCACATTCTTTTATTTTCTTGCCTAGTTTCTTTTCCACTGCTACTTTGCTTTCCAATACTCGACCTCTCTTCATCGCTTTTGTGTCTGGAGTTTTGGCTCCCATGATCACAGCCACCAATGATCCATCTGCAGTAAGGCACTTGCTGACTTCGTGAAGCTGTAACTCGCCCGTACCTTAACACATGCCACAACTTGCACATATGACATTGCGTGTCATGTCGCGCCTCAATTTTTTCTCTTCGTAAACTCACTTGTTCGTAAATTTTCAGCTTTTCCTTCAGTTCACGGTAGCTCGTAACACCGTACAATAATATTTTATTCGTTTCTAAGTCTTGAATCCCATCTACGATGTTCTTGATCGCAACGTAATCGGGAATCTTACCCCTTTTTCCGAGTTCTTTCATTATAAGCACGTAATCCATACAGCTTTCATCAGATTTCTTCTTACGTGCACTCATTATCTCATGAATCGTCTTCTGGTCTGAGACTTGATGCTAGATATTCATTGATTTAGTAGAGTTGGAGCCTTGATAAATAAAACTGGTCAACAAATAAATTTAGTTCTTAGTTTTATTTAGTTTATAATTTTTCTTATTTATTCTGTGGGCTTAGTTTTTATATTATTGTAAATATTTTAAGTTAAAATAATTTTAAACCCCAATAAAGTTTAGTCAACAAATATTTAATTTTTTTGCGCATGGGTTTTACTTAATATATTCTAATTATATAAGAAAAAATATACAAAATATGTTATTACAAATCGAAAATATTTGCTTTCAACGAAATTAGAGCGATTTGAAAAACGTCTAAAAACTGCTCTCCTACTCATTGGTAACAAACCATCTATTCCTTTGCCACGTCCACTACACTACATCTTAAAGAAGATTATGACATTATTTAAATGCTTTTAACTGCAATTAAATATTTGGATTACAAGTGGGAAGTTATTGGAGACGTTTATAGGGTGGAATGCAAGGTTTACTAAACACTCCTGTTATCTTTGCCTGTGGGATAGGAATCTTCTCATCATTGGATGTAAGATGTCCCTAAAGATGCATATTATAATACATTAACATTTAGATACATTATAAGACAATATGGGGGCTTATTCGGAAGAACAAAGAAAACGCTTCCATCAAGGTATAATGGAATTTGAGAGACGTTACCAAGGCCAGTATACTGAAAACATGATGGGAGACTATATTTGGGGGTTAATAAGAGAAACTTCTACTGAACATGTCAAGAAAACTATAACTATAGATTTTTAAACATTTTAACTCTATTTTATTACTCTGTTGTAAGAAAAAGTCATAAATGGATGTTTAGCGAACATCCATTTCCATCCAAAACTGAGACTAACAAAACAAATTCAATCTTCTAACATGTTACACATATTTATGATTTTTTTTTTTTTTTAATGAAGAACTTTGTCGCTTAGCGACAACATCGTTCTATAAAAACAACAAAAATATATATACAAGACAAAGAAAAAACTTAAACGTAACATAAAAACAAAACTAACTACTTATAGCAATAACAACTAATTTATACAACATTTTAGCCTCTCGGGAGAAAGGAGAGGCTAAAATGCTATTTACAAAGCCCACATATACAACAAATTTTTATTTATTGCTTTTGTGAACATATCTGCAATCTGATCTTCAGTTTTTATATATTTTAAAACTAGTGTACCCCGTCTAATTAACTCATTAATATAATGGAACCTTATATCTATGTGTTTAAGACGCTTAACACAATCAGTGTTAACAACCATTATGGCACTCTGATTATCACTGAACATTACTACAGGGCAGAGATTCTCTATTTTAAAATCATATAATAAATTTATCAGCCAACAAGCATCTGCTGCAGCCATACTGATTGCTATGTACTCCGACTCTGTATTGACAGACTAACACTAGCTTGCCTTTTTGAGCACCATGATATCACACAATTTGAAAACATGAAACAATAACCGGTTGTAGACTTTCAATTTTTTAAATCTCCCCCCAGTTAGCATCACAATAACCAATCAACATATCATTATTGCACTTATATATCAGACAATAATTCATAGTACTCTTAATATATTATCTTAAAACTCTTTTCAAAGCCGTTAATAACATGTTATTTGCTTTATTTTGGTATCTGCTTAGAATGGACACTGCTACACATGTGTCTGGTCTCGTTCCTAATGCTGCATAGGACAGCATGCTAATGATTTTCCTGCATTTGTTTTCAATATTTTTATCAATTACAGAGTTACAATTTTCCTCTAATATTTTGACAATAAAATTGAAGTCCATAGGGGTAGACATGCTTTTACATTTCAAATTTATGTTTTAAAGATTCTAAATATTGTTTTGGACTCAATTTGGTGACTTTATTGTTTAAATCCTGTTCTACTCGTATCCCTAAAAAGTATGATATTAATCCCAAGTCCAACAAATTTGCACCAAACTCACAAGTTTTCGAGAGTTTTCTTTAACTCGGTCAGATATTGTGTTACTCTTTCGTCGTCTTTCTGTCTTCTTTGTCTGAACCGATACCGTTCCGCCATGACCGCAGGTTGAGGTTGTAGGTGATTTTTCAAAATTGTAACGGCCTCTTGGTACGTTATATCCACTGGTTTTCTTGGATTGCACAGCGTGCTCAGCAATTCGTACGTCTCATCACCCACGCCCGTGATAAGCATCGGCAGCCACATGTCCTTCTCGACCTTATTGACCTTGAAGAACATCTGTAACTGCTCCTCGTACAAAGTCCAGTTGCCTGACTTCACATCAAACTCGCGAATCTTTCCGACTTTGCCGACCGACATTTTCCTCGAATAATTTAATTGCAGACGAACTTAGATAATTATTATAACGCACAAATAGTTATCTTCGTCGCCACTGAAGTGTCGGGAGTAATAAATAAAGGGACGTCAACTTGTAGCGAGCGTATATTGCGAACTGAGCGGTTACAATGATGTAGACTTATTTATACGTGATCTTACTTACTAAGTTTCTTATGTGGGTAAACCCAAATATATTACAGTTTTTCACTGAAGTCCCAGGTTTTGTTTTCATTCAGGGTTTGCAGCTCTCTCTCTATGGCTTCTTGCCATTTTCTGGCATCTTGCCTTTGCATGGCCTCTTGATACGTCTTGGGCTCATTATGTTCAGTAGAAACATAATGGCACTTATAGAATGAGGTTTGCTTCCTGACCCGGGCACTTCTCGGGTATTGTGATGTTTCACCTGCTTCACCATCGGAGCTCTCATCACTGAAGCTTGGAAAATACTCACTTCCATTACTTCCTGTAGATATATCCACAGGTCACTAATGTTTTGGGGTGGGATTTCTTTGACTGGACGCACGGAGCTAATTTTCATGAGAAGGGGTGCTCTAACTGCTGCACGGTACATTACAGAGATTCTGGAAGACCATGTGGTGCCATACGCCGGCTACATTGGGGAGAACTTCAAACTTATGCATGATAATGCACGGCCACACGTAGCACGCAATGTTAACCAATACTAAGAAGAGGTCGGTATTCGCGTTATGCCGTGGGCAGCAAGAAATTCCAATCTAAACCCTTTATACACATATAAGACACCTTAAAACAAAAGGTTAGAGCTCGTAATCCAGCTCCTACGACTTTAGGAGACCTTGAAACCGCTATCAGGGAAGAATGGGAACGAATTCCTCAAGAGACCATTAAAGTCTTAATAAGATCTTTAAAACGTCGAATGCAGGCCGTCATTCGAGCAAGAGAAATATCCCGAATATTAAATTGAAGAAATTGCGATCGTAACTCCTAAGACTGAAAAATGTGGTGTGTTTGAAGTTAATCTCAAAAAATGTGTAAAATAAAGAATTTTTACTTTTAAAGGAAATTTAGCTGCATTTTTATGAATTTAATGGACTGGTGTGTTAAAATTGATGTAAGTTAGCAAATGCCAAATTAACACAACAGTAACAAACAAAAGTATTATTGACTAAAGAATACGGTCAAAAGTACTTTTGACTGATTTTGCTAGTCAATAGCACTTTTGACTGGTTAAGAGTTTTGACTGCAACATATATATGTAAAGCAGAAGACTGCCGGAAGAGCTCCAACAAAATATTCACGAGTCCTACAAAGTAACTAAATGCTGGCAGTCTACTAATATTGCTAGTGTCCATCAAAATATGTCTAAAGGAAAAAGGTGGATAATTTTACACGCTGGAAGTGAGAAAGGTATTGAGCCTAATATTTTCTTTTCTGGTAAAAACAAGCACGATTACCATTCCGAAATGAATGCTTATAATTTTATGAAATGGGTAACTGAAAAGTTATTACCCAATATAATAATATGTGAATCATCAATAATTGTGATGGATAACGCACCATATCACTCTATTAGAACATGTAAAATAAAATACAGAAAAAGTGTATGGAGGGGTTTAGTTTCAAAACCCGCAAAGTCCATTTTTTACACGTAGTAATATTTTTATATCTCTAGTAACTCCATCTTTTTCCGCACATTTTAAATTTATCAGATCTTACCATAAACAGCTATGTCCAATAGAAAATTCACTATAAAGTAGGCTGTAAGCTTCAAACACCGCCAAGTCCATCATAGTTTAATTCAAAAACCGCAAAGTCCAAACTAGCTAATAGCGAGCCACCATTTTGGTCACGTGTTATGGTGGCCAGCTTAGTTTTTGTTGTGTTTTTCTCGTGAAAAAGTTAATTTTTTTATTAGATACTGTATTATTTTCGAAGTTCGCGAAAGTGCCATAATTACGAAGATGGATACCGATCGTTGTAGATAAAAGTATAGCTCGGAAACGGCAGAGAAAACCAGAACAATGGAAGAGAAACCTGCAGAAATTAGATAGGTAAGTAGATTCTAGTACGAGTAGTTTTGATCACTGATTTCAAAATATATTTTTTTTTAAGTGGAAACTGTTTTTTCTTTGTATTTTTTTATTCGATTTTTGGTACACGTAAATTCGAAATGCCCATATTTATGTGAGCTGATCCCCAAATTTCGAGGAAATTTTTATGTACCTACGGATGCGAATTGGTGTAGGTGCGATTTTCTTTTCAAATGTTCGGCAAAAAAAATACCAGCAAAACCTACATGTACACATAAAAAATATTATCAGTGCACCTCTCTCACAATGAGCGATTTGAATGCCTTTCATTTGCGTTATTACAAGAATAAAGATAAAAGATCACAGGATGCTTTTATATTAAAATACATTAAAGGATCATATACTTCTAGACGTTGCCCGAGATAGGTTAATCGCAAAGAAAAAGAGTTAACCACAAAATACTACGTTTACAGCCGTTCATCGAAGAAAATGATTATTCCTGGATTTTGAACGTCTCTGGACTTAGCGGGTTTTGAAACTATACCCCTCTTATACATATTTTTTCTGTATTTTAGAGAGTCAAAAAAAGACGTCGAAACTCAGATCACATAAAGCAAGAAAACTATAGTATAGCGGTCTCGCAGAATTTAGACATCAGTTATAATGATGATGAAAATTACTAAAGCACGCAGCAGCTGTTCAGATTTCTTAATGTCATACTGTGATTCCATCGGAGAGGCTCGTGGCTAAGTGTAAGCCGTATGGTATGACTGATAATACAGGTTAAGACGCGCTCGCCGCGGTTGGTCCGTGGATGGGTGACCAGTTGTAAACATAACGAGACCCCTCCGTGCCTCGGAAAGCACGTTAAGCCATGGGTACCGACTGTCATACGTTGATCTTTGGCAGTCGTTAAGTCAATTCTGACCACCAGTCTTACTATGGGATACTGTGTTACCCAGTAAAATGGGTTGTGGAGGTCAGATAGGCAGTCACTCCATGTAAAATACGGTATTCAGCTGAATCTGGTAAGACTGGAAGCCGACGCCAACATAGTTGGGAAAAGGCAGATGATGATGCTGTGATTTCATCGAAACCAGTTATGTGGATACAAATTATTGTTATGTCTAAATATATAATAAATGTACTGGCAATACAGGTGGCGCTTCAGTCTCGCAATAAACGTTGTCCTAAGTACCCGTGCGTTTCATTTCAACAGTGGCGACGAGGATTAAAAAGTTATAACTTATAAGTAATTCGGACTAAAAAGTGCATAATGTCGATCGGTAAAGTGCGGGAATTTGTAATTAAGTCAGGAAATTGGTCATCGTATATCGAAAGGCTCGATATGTATTTTAAGGTGAACAAAATGGAGGACGACCTGAAATTACCCACTTTAATTTCATTTATGGGGGAAGAGGCATACGAACTTTTATCTACGTTATCCAGCCCATTTAAACCTTCTGAACTTTCGTACAGTAGGGCTGTCGAAATATTAGCTGCTCATCTACAACCCAAACCATCTATCTTGGCGGAAAGATACAAATTTCGACAACGGCGTCAGTTGACACATGAATCCATAGCAGACTACGTAACGGAACTCAAAAAACTTGCAAAACACTGTGAGTTTAAATCTACTCTGGATGATAACCTTAGAGATCAGTTGGTGTGTGGACTAAACAGCGAGATGATTCGTCAAAAGCTGTTTGTGGAAGAAAATTTGCCTTATAACAAAGCTGTCAGTTTGGCGCTGTCATTGGAGGCTGCAGAGCGGGACGCGAGTGCTGTGGAGCCCGGCAACGGAGAAGCGGCTGAGGGAGTACACAAACTGAATCTCGACAGCTGTCCGAGATGCAGCGGCAAACATAGATCGATTGATTGCACATTTAAGGACTATGTGTGCAGCGGGTGTGGTGAAACCGGCCATTTGAGAAGAGTGTGTCAAAAAATTGCGAGACGGGAAGGGTCGGCGGGTTCTGCCGGCGGTGGTGGTCGGTACGGATCATCATCATATTCGTACGGGAAACGTACTTCTACCCGCGGATATAGCGGGCGCGACACGAACAAAGCGAGGCGCGGACAACGCGGTGCGGCGAAGGGCAACGGGACTCGAACGTTCTACAAGCAAGACGAGGAAGTAAACAATGATTGTGACACTGAGAACATTAATAATAATATGTATTATGAGGACGAAACCGATGAGTGCGAGGACGAGCCTATTTATCAGTTGTCATTAAGCAATTATAAGCCGGTGCGTATAAATATTTAAGTTCAAAATCGTTTACTTAAAATGGAGATTGACACGGGTTCAGCCCTATCGTGTATTAGTAAAACAGTGTATGAGGAATTATTCAGTGATTTGCCTTTAAATAAATGTCGTTTAAGTTTAAAATTCTATGACGGTTCTACAGTGCGACCTTTAGGCTTCATAGAAACCACTGTTCATTATAATGGTGTAATTAAAACTTTAGATTTGTATGTTTTAAGCAAAGGGATTACGAATTTATTGGGTCGGCAGTGGTTAGCTGAACTTAATATACCGATAAAAGTGTGTAAGGTTGATTTACAAACCAATCATATAGTCAGTAGTAATATTAATAATATATTGAACAACGACCAGGTAATAAAGGGAATTCTTTCTAGGCATGAATCCTTATTTGATGGCACATTGGGTACCTTCACGGGCGGTGTGGCTGAGCTACGTGTGCGCGAGGAAGCGGTGCCTATTTTCTGTCGAGAGCGGCCGCTGCCGTATGCGTTGCGCGAGCGCGTCGACACGGAGCTTGATGCCATGCTGAGGACTGGCGTCATTGAGCCGGTTGATCACTCCGACTGGGCCACTCCGTTGGTTGTGGTACGGAAAGCAGACGGCGGTTTAAGAATATGTGCCGATTACAAGGTAACCCTAAACAAAGTCTTAGCGATCGACCGATTTCCGATTCCGAAAATGGACGATTTATTTAGTGATCTTAGTGGGAATATGTATTTTACTAAGCTAGATTTGTCTCAAGCGTATAACCAGGTCCTTTTATCTGAAAATTCTAGGGACTATACAGTAATAAATACACATAGAGGGTTGTTCAAATATTGTCGTTTAGTGTACGGGCTGTCTTCGAGCCCAGGGATTTTCCAAAAACTTATGGTAAACATGTTTCAAAAAACATCTAATGTGTCAATTTTTTATGACGATATATTAATTAGGAATAGAGACCTTCCTTCGCATTTAAAATCTATAGAAGAAGTTTTGAAAATATTGGAGGCAAACGGGTTAAAAATTAAAAAAAGTAAATGCGAGTTTTTGGCCAGAGAAGTAAAATATCTAGGATTTATAATTAATAGAAATGGCATACGAGTCGACCCAGACAAAGTGAAGGCTATTGCCACTATGCCTCATCCAAGGAATGTTTCTGAAGTAAAATCATTTTTAGGGATGGTAAATTTTTATGGGAAATTTATTAAAAATTTAAGTATGCATCTAGCACCCTTGTACGAACTTTTAAAAAAGGGAAGACATTGGAAATGGGGCCCTCTACAGAATACAGCGTTTTTAAGGGTAAAAAAATTTTTGTGTAGTACCAGGGCACTCGAGCATTTTGATTTAAATAAGGAGTCGGTATTGACGGTAGACGCGAGCGCGCGCGGGTTGGGCGCCGTGCTGGCGCAGCGCGCGCCCGGTGCCGGCGGCGGCGGCTACGAGCGGGTAGTGGCATATGCCTCGCGGTCGCTCACTGCTCACGAGTTACACTACAGCCAGATACATAAAGAGGCATTAGCGATCGTGTTTGCTGTTGATAAATTTCATCAGTACTTATACGGAAGGAAATTTGTGCTCCGTACGGACCACAAGCCTCTTGTTAGTATATTTGGGTCAAATATAGGCATACCGAGTGCGGCAGCTAGTCGTTTGCAGCGATGGGCAATTAAATTGTCAGCCTACGATTTTACTATCGAATATATTAAAACAGATAAAAATACAGCCGACGTCCTATCTAGATTAATTTATTCACAAAAAAATGAGGTAATATGTGAGGAGGTTGATTTGCCCGAACAAACCTATTTACATTTTTCAACAGAGGCCTTGCTACTAGACTACAATGTCCTTAAAAAGGAGACTCAACGTGACCCCATTTTGAGTCGTGTTTTAAGTTATATAGTGGATGGGTGGCCATCGGATGTCGAAGTTAAAGCCCTAGGGCCGTATTTCAATAGAAGACAAGAATTATATTGTGAATTAGGCTGTATTATGTGGGGTCATCGTGTAGTTATACCATCATCATGTTACAAAAAAGTTTTTTTAGAGCTTCACGATTCACATATAGGAATAGTGAAGACCAAGTCACTAGCTCGTAGTTATGTGTGGTGGCCGGGCATAGACGAGTCGGTGGAAGCGGAGTGTCGCGCTTGCGGCGTGTGCGCCGCAGTGGCCGACGCACCTCCCGCGCACGCCCCGCGCTCATGGCCGTGGCCCTCGCGCCCGTGGTCGCGGTTACATATCGATTTTCTAGGACCAATATCTAGTATAACGTATCTAGTTGTAGTCGATTCGTGTTCTAAATGGATTGAAGCTATTAAAATGACAAGGACCTCTGCACAAGCAGTCATTGCGGTATTACGCAAACTATGGTCGCAATTTGGCCTCCCAAAGCAAACCGTTAGTGATAATGGACCACCATTCACGAGTTTGGAATTTCAGAATTTTTTAAAACATAATGGGATTGAACACATTTTCACGGCTCCCTATCACCCTGCTTCAAATGGCGCGGCTGAAAGCGCAGTCAAAATTTGTAAACGAACGATTAAAAAAGCTTTGAAACAGAATTTAGACGTTGATGTAGCATTATCTAGATTTTTATTAACTTACAGGAATACGGAACACGCTACCACTGGTGATAGTCTGGCCAGCATATTACAAGGGCGTAGTCTTCGTATGAGGTTAGATAACTTAAAACCGGAAAGGGAATCTCGAGTTGCGTCGCGTCAGGCACGTAGTGAAAAAGAGGCCGGTGGTTCACAGCACGTGTTCGATTCCGGCGCTCACATTTGGTATCGTGAGTATAGGGGCTCAGATAAATGGCAACCTGGCACGATAATTAAACGATTAGGTAACACAGATTATTCGATCAAAAACAGGTTCGACACGGAAATCCATAGACATGTCGATCAGCTAAGGCAGAGGGTTACAGATAGTCAGGTTCCAAATATAACAGTAAGGTCGAACATATCTACAAAATTAGAATTAAATAAGAAATCACGTAAGTCTTTAGCCGTTCCCACAACCAATGTCGAGGTACCAGATCATGTCGGCAGCGGCAGCGAGGAGCAGCGTAATATCGCAGATCTTTCTATTCCAGGGAGCCCTATTTTAGATTCTGAAACGGGACAAGCTGTTGTCATGCCTACAAACCGTCAGCCTGCCCCGAATTTACCTAATGTGTCGTTAAGCGAAAATAATACAGCTACTAGTGGCGTGGTAGAAAGAAGCCGCCCAGTAAGATCTTGTAAACGACCTGTACGATTTGGTTTCGATGAAATGGATTAGTAGAAATAATCATTCTTATTTTTCCTAATGTTATGGTGTCGATCAACACATATTATGTACTTAAATAGATCTTTAAATACAAAGAAAAATTATTATTTGTTAAAGTTAATAGTTTAAGGTCAAGATTGTTTGTACCTAGTTTTAAGTTTCAGGAAACATATGTTTTAATTATGATTAAGCTATTTGTACCATTAAATAAGGGTGGAGGTGTTATGTCTAAATATATAATAAATGTACTGGCAATACAGGTATATACAATAAAAATTCTCACTTAAAACTAGAAAATCTTTACTTGGGGGTTTAAAAAAAACACTTTTTGGTGATTAGTCTATTGGAAAAAAAACAAGGTGTTCGATAGTCAATATTCTAATAACATTGAAAAAAAAAATTGAATGATTCATACCAATGATCAGATTTTTTAATAGACAAAAAATTTATGAAGTCGCCGTAGAATACATATTTTATTAAAAAAAAAAACATTCGTGATTATGTTTGAATCATCTTGCAGAAAATAAAAGAACACAAAATTAAATATGTAAATATTAAATTATTTATTGATATCGAAGTTGTTAAAAAATAAAAAAAAATTATTAGTATAAAATTAAGTTACACGGCGATGGTATGGTGCAAAGCAATTAAACGCGCAAAGAGTCACGTTACAACCGGGACAATATGTGTGAGTGCGTTTATGGCAAACAACGCAAACCCTACACAATTTCTCCCTACCCCGTCCTGGTAATGCGTCGTACTCTTTAGGGAGGTGATTAAAATAATCTTCCGAGAAAACAGGACCAGCTGAAGATTCCACTGACAGGGGCCTGGACATTCTTGTTTAAGAGCCTTCTTATCAGCTCCTCCTTGAAGGTTCGGTGGGTGGTATATCGAGGCTCAGGGTGCTCTGGCACTGGGGACTCTGTGTACAGAATAAAACTATTCAAGACGCTAGTATTAAGCAGTCGCTTGAATAGTTTTTTATACCAGACCTTGGTTCTTTTCCTTTCCAAAGAGAACATTGCCAGTTTTTGATCCTTGCGATCAACCCCACCCATGCACTAATTATAGTCTAAGACGACTATAGGTTTCGTTGTGCCATCCGAACTTTGTACCATATTTCCGTCTCATCACATCTCCACTAGTACATCCTTGAATTTCCCCAGCCACCATATTATTATTTTTTAAGGACGCCAACTGTGGTGGTACAAACTGGCGATTTGTACGTAAGGTACCAACACAATCGAAACCCATTGTTTTTAAAGTTCGTGCTAGGGCGGGGCTATTATAATAGTTGTCCATCCATACACAGTGGCCACGATTTTCAAGGCCCTCTAACAGACGAAGAACGAGAGTGGAGATGACCCCTGATAAAGAATTAGGCTCATCGGTGCTCTCTTTCCGACCCGAGTATATTTCGAACCGCCAAAGGTATCCCGTTTTCGCGTCTCAGACCTCATACGTTTTAACTCCTATTGATGCTGCTTTATTTTTAATAAATTGGTTTATTGAGAGCCACCCTTTGCATTGAGTGAGTGACTCGTCAATACATATATTTTGTTTTAAATTATACAGAGACTGAAATTTATTATTTAGGTGGACGACTATTGGTTGAATTTTATAAATTTTTGCTTCTGACGGGCTCAAACCTGACACTTCGGGGACATTTTTTGCAAAATGCAAAAACTTATTTAGGAGTATGTATCGGTTGTACGTTATATATTTTGCGAAATTTGGCGTGTCACAAATTGATCCGGTGCAATGCCAGTACTCTTTAATGTTAGATTTTACACATTGTCCCATCGCTAGCAATTCTCCGAAATAGACATATATCTCGTCAACGTCTGTAGGGGTCCAACGCTGCAGTCGAGAATGAGGCCCAATAGTTGCGCGGCATTTATTTATTTCTTTCTTGGCGTATCTATTTGTCTCAGCAACTAATCCGTTCATAATCTCCCTGTCCCATATAGCAGTAAATGCCTCTTCTGGATTATATAGGGAGACGGTAGGACCTCCAATCCCAGTAAAAGCTTCACGTCTCTGTTGTGGTGGAGTTGGCGTCTCTGGGAAAGTCTTCCAGTTAAATAGGAAACGCTCGGGCCCAGCTGGCGTGCTGTAGTTAATCGCTCCGTCCGAAGGAGACTACGTTCACATTCTCCTGCTTTCACCTGCTCGGTGGTAGCAGTAGAATGTGGAGAAGTTTCCACGCATTCGTCTTCATCGTCATCGTTTCTGTTAAAACGACTGTTTCCAATAGTCCGTGGAACACAATTTGGGAACAGTTCATCTTCAGAGCCGCTATCTTCTTCGCTGCCTGTAAGGACAATTAATGCGTTAGTTACAATTTGTCGCAGTGGATTAATCATCACACATAATAGTTACCATAATTGAGAAACCGATCAATTTCAATGTCAGTTAAGGCGCGAGGCCTTGAAGGTGTAACTAATATTGATGGATTGATTTCTTGGATGGAGCTGGGCGTATTGGACCTGGTGCCACCACATTCTATAAATCTGAAACAGAAATAACATGTTAATCTCTGTAGACGTTCAGAACTTTAGTTTGGATCACACCAGATGTCCCAGTTCTAATACTTACTGCGCAGGTGAGGGCACTGATTGCACAGGTGAGGGGACCGACTGCACAGGTGAGGGGACCGACTGCACAGGTGAGGATATCGACCGCACAGGCGAGGGCATAGACAGCACAGGCGAGAGCCTAATGATTGTTATTCTGTAAACACATACGTGTTGCGGTCGCGAATCATATTTTTATCAACATTCAACCCGACACTGACCTGAAAATTGCAAAAAACTTAAGAAATTTTGAATTTCGCGGGTTACACTTGCGCTTCCACCTTAAGTAATATGCGAGCATTGAATGTCAATCGATGACTGTGGCGTATCTAATAATGTCGGAGTATGACGATAGATGGCACTGTAAACAATACGGGTTACTAAACTTCCCTTGTGTGTCACGGAGATCATGGATTATAACTGAAGTGCGTGTCAATTGAAATCTTTACAATTTATAAAAAATTACAGATAAATTGCCAGATTTATTTAAATCAAACAAAGGTGGTTTTAAATTGTTCTATCAGGGATATAGCTACGAAAAAAATAAGCTATTTAAGTGGTCGCGCCCCTGGCAACACCGGTGCGATGCGAACCCCGCGAGGTGCCCGCCTCGCCGCAGCGTCAGAGTCATTACAGCCGTGGGAGCGCGCGCGCGCATCATAATCATAAAACGCTACACGCGCGCAACTAGCCCTAGTCTGCCATTTTGTATTCAGTACGGTGCAGAAATATATTAAATTTTGTAAGTATCAATAGTGGTTTAATTGGTGGCTCTCAACATCATCCATAACATTTGGCAACCGTGACAAATTACGAACCGGCCGGGAGCGTATGGAGTTGGACAACGAGCCCCAACGTTCAACGTGGTGAAAATCTACACGTGGTTGGGGAACGAACCTGGGGAGGAAGGCGCTGACACAGAGGTTTGCTCGAGGGAAGTGCTCGTTCCGATTGCCTATTACCTCCATTTTGTGCTTACCTACTAATCTACATTATCCTACTGTTACCTACTACATTTCCTAACTTCCTCTGTGTGTGAATGGTGGTGTTATTCTGCTTATGATCGTAAAAGGCAGCTGCAAATAGGGTACAGGCATGCAGTGTTCATCTTCACCTGCTTGCTGAAAAAGTGCTGGGTTATTTATTGCGTGGCCTTGATTTATGTTAATCGCCATCCCATTGTTCGCATCCTTGTGCACGCTTGATGCTTCATTCGGAGACGCCGACTATTTCAGGAAATCGTCACCATCGTGTCTCGTCTTCTGACTCCCGAGTTGTTCCGAAGCGTCGGGCTTTGCTGACCACGTGCGTGCTATCGCTGCGCGTCGGTCACGGACGACCACGTGAACGTCAGAAGGCGAGTGGAGCGCAAAGCAAGACCTGACACGGATTGGGTTTGATGCACATTGTTTTTTTACTTATGCGGAGTTAGTGTTATTGTCACAGTAGATAAAACAATTTGTAGAAAATCATGTCTAAAGATCAGGAATTGGATGAACTGGTCAGGAAGAGCGGCAATATAAGGGCCACGGTTAAAACTCTTGATTTAAGCAAGCATGCCACAGTATTAGGGCTAAACTGGTCGCCTTCACCGGACACTTTACAGTTTGCAGTATCTATGAAACCTAATAGGAAAATTACTAAGCGTAGTATTATTTCAGCAACTTGTAAAATTTTTGACCCATTGGGTCTACTCTCTGTTTGTATACTAAAGAATAAAATTATTTTACAACAATTGTGGAGTGAAAAGTTGGACTGGGATGAGCCAGTTCCACCACATATTGCTAAAAAATGGGAGGTTATAGTACAAAATATCAATAGTTTATCTAGAATTACTTTGCCTAGAAATGTTCTGTGTGATGAGGCAATTTTAATTGAATTGCATTGTTTTGTAGATGCGTCAAAGGATGCATATGGAGCCTGCGTTTACCTGCGCTCAATAGATAACAAGAATAATATAACAGTTAGACTGCTGTGTGCTAAAGCTAGGGTTGCACCCCTAACGGCTACTACTATACCTGGTTTAGAGTTATGTGGTGCACTACTAGGTGCTCGGTTGTCAGACAAGGTAGTCCAAGCCATTAGGGCTCACGAGTTTACTCATAAATATATATGGACAGATTCTACTATTGTGTTAGGTTGGATTAAGGCACAAGCAAAGTTATTGAAGACATCCGTAAGCAATCGGGTCATTGAGATTAATGAGCTCACACAGGGATTCTCATGGAAACGTGTTCTGTCTGATCTTAATCCTGCAGATCTTGCTTCCAGGGGGATAGACCCTCAGCATCTGCAGGATGCATCCTTGTGGTGGGAAGGACCCTCCTTGAAGAAGGATTCTTTAGCCTGGCCTCAGCAATTAAACAGATGTGTAGATTTACCTGAATTGAAGATACACATGCAAGTTGAAAGTAGCATTAATTCAATGATTGATTTCAATAGGTATTCTAGCTTTAATAGGTTAATTCGTATAGTAGGATATGTGATACGATTTATCTATAATTGTAAAACTAATATTAACCTTTTGAGCGCCAGGGTCACAAATACGTGACAAGCGAAAACTGTCCCTGAGCGCCAACGACACAAATATGTGACAAAAACAGCGGTACATTAAAACACGAAATAAACTATTTAAACATTACTTTAATGCCTATTTATTTATATACCTGTAAAATAGAAGGTCCAAAATTTATTTATTTCCATAAAACTAATTAAATTGCATTATAAATATTGAGAAATTTTACGTTAAAAAGAAAGAAATAAACTCTGAAAAAAGAATGTCCTCACACGCCAGAGTCATAACTGCGTGACCGCTAGTGATGTAGCGCATGTTGGATAATATCATTATTTCAAATCAAAGATCGATTCGAAACTTTCCTCTGGAATATATTATTTTAGGTATAATTTGGTACTAGGATAAAGCAGCATTAATTTTATAAAACCAGTCTTAAAAATCATTCAATAAGCTACATAGTCAAAAATAAAATTTGGTTGGGTCGAATTTCGATATTCACTAATCCCAACTCAAGCGCATCCCTAACGCAACCCGAATTATCAGTACCCTGTACGCCATGGTCACGACTAGACGACAATATCGTGACGTCACAAGCGCGGCGACCAGAAATTAGTGAAGTGAATGAATAATATTTATGATTAATTTACTTGTGATATCGAGTTCAAGATTTATATTAAGTGACTATTATAATGAGTGGGAATTTAATGACTACGGAAGAACTTCTTCGCATATTAGAAGGAGTCTCAGATGACGAAGAATTTTCGGAAACAGAATCTTTGGACGAATTTGATTTAGAGGTAAGTTATTTTTATCTGCTTTTATTTTAAAAATTTTGAGCAAATATTAATCTTATTAAAAATCACGATGAAATCTGTAAGTGTGGCCTGGTATTGGTGTTTGTAGACCGAAAGAAACATATTTTTTACAGAAATAAGTTACTTTTGAGAATATTATTGTTGTAAAAAAATAGATACAGCCGTTATACAGAGTTTTTAAGTTGATATATCGATCGTTGTTTGTTTACATACGATTTAATTAAGATATGAATCAGCATACAGTTACCTACTAAATGCTTGTTGTATTATTTAACCTATTGATCGCTAACATAAATAAGTAAAAATCAAGAATGATTTTGATATTTTTACTTGTGTATATGTTTAAGCGATATAATATGTTTAAATATTACATATATTTATGAAATATTAATTGCGCCTTATACCTAAGCCTGCACTCATAGGTTTCTAATATATGTATACTATTATTTCAATTAATTATTATGTATATATGTGTGCAGAGAACTCGACTTTTCAGTTTTGTTTCGGTAATTCGGTATATAGTTCCTATAGTGTTCGTCAAGCTATATGATCCCTCCGAAAATGTTTTTAAGATATAATTTATGTAGAGCACAGGGTTAAGAAAGAATTAAGCCACGTCTGAAAAGTATTTGAAATAAATAAATGAACGAATTTACAGATTTTATGATTTATTTTGGGATATTTATTAATTAGACAATAATCAAACTTATAACCTTTTCAATCATTTATTATTTCTTAATCGGAATCCTGGTAGCTCGGTAAACTAATGTCATCTAAGTCTTTTTGGTGTCGTACTTTACGTATAATATTAATTATATTGGTGTAAGTTACCGAACGCTTCTCCGCTGGTACACTATCTAATTCATGTGCGACCAATCTTGCGAATGCCTTATTGCGTGGGTCCTTTGGCTCTTCTTCGAAACCCACATTAGGTAAATGTGAAACTTCACATTTTAATTCGTCTTTGTCCCATATACTGCGCTGGTACATATTTGAGGTTGCAATATCCTCAGTCGTTACCTGTGTTTGCTTTGATATCATTTCTGTTTTCACTCCTTCACACACACAGGTCACTTTCACAGGTTCAACTGAGAACTTAATTCTCTTGGCACGGTGTATATTTTGTAATAAACTTGGTGATGAAGGTCTGCTCTCGTCACCAGAAGACATATTAATTATGTAAATAAAATATTTCAGATAGAATGAAGAATGGTGATGAATGATAGAATTTCGAATGTTCGAAACCGATGTACGAATGTCTAATAAAACGTACTTTTCTAGTCAACATGTCAGTATTACCAACCTAAAAAAACCTAAAAATGATATCTTGGCTTACAAATTACCAAATATACGAAATTCTAAGATCGCTAATGTTTATGTCTGTTTTTTATTATCGAAGTTTAAACTAATTGTGCTATTGACCAGTCTTCAAATATTATGCTCTAAAAATATTTTGCAGTAGTACAATAAAGCTTGAGCTTCTGCCATAAACCTAAAGATTTTGTTTTGTTGATCAAAGTAAAACATTCTAACAATAACGAGATTCTTAAAAGTTTTACCTTAAAAATATTAACTAATGGAACAATAAACTTAAACTAACTGTCATAAATCTGTAGCTTTTGTTTTGTTGTATAGCAATAACCCATCTGCAACAGCGCAAGTAGTAATTTCAAATTTCATGATGAATTAGACACAATATAAGCCGATAACTCGAGTTGGAGTACAATAATATCTTCGGATCTGTCGGCCGTAAAGATCTATTGTTTTCGGGCAGAATTTAGAACAAAGAAAAATACTTGTTTCTCACGCACTGGCTAATTAACTTCCCACAATGAATTATTGTTTTTATTTTACAGCCAGCAACTGTTGCCCATCAAGAACCATCAAATGATACACCTTCGACGTCTCGAGATGGCCACCATCGAGGTCATGAGCCGGAACCGTCCTTCCAATGGACCTCGGAACGACGTACACCCGAAGTAGCTGACTTCAATGATTTTCAATCTGGAATCCATTTAGAGCCGTCGGAAATTGCTTCTGAATGCGACATATTTCAATATTTTATGGACACAGATTTTGTGTCGATGATTGTCAATATGACCAATAAATTTCATCGATACTTTGTGCTGAATGTAGACTTGCGTATGCATTCTCGTTTACATGCTTGGTACGACGTAACAGTCCCAGAGATGTACATGTTTTTTGCAGTCATAATGTTAATGACCAGAAATAAACATTTATCTATAGAAGAACATTGGTCCACAGATATTTTATTGAATTCTCCGATATTTTCGAAAGTAATGACACGCAACAGGTTTTCTATGATACTTGGCATGCTCCATTTTTCTGAGCAAAGAGAAGAAAATACAATTTTATCGAAAATCCAGAAATGTGTATCTCATACACGACAAAAGTTTAGAAATATTATTACGCCATATAAAACTATTTGTATTGACGAAAGCATTGTTCCATTTAAGGGTCGCTTGTCCATAAAACAATACTTACCGAATAAAAGAAACAGATTCGGTGTCAAATTATTTGTTTTATGTGATGTAAATACGGGTGTTATTGTTGATTTTATTGTTTACTGTGGAGCAACCACAGAGATAGTTGATCCCTGTAATCTAGGTGTTGGCGGGGCTGTTGTTGCCACGTTGGTCAGACCATTTTTAGGATCCAATCGCCATTTATATGTGGATAATTGGTACACGAGCCCATTGTTATTTAAATATTTACACGAACATAATATTTACGCTTGCGGTACGGTAAAAAAAAATAGAAAGTATATGCCAAAATTAAACACGATTCTAGAATTGAATGAAACGGAAGTGCAATATTCTGGTCCACTGATGGCCATTAAATGGAAAGACAAAAAATATATTTTTATGTTATCCACCATCCATGATAATTCTATGGAATTATCATCGCGAATACATCGAAATACGGGATTGCCTGTAATTAAGCCAAAAGCTGTAGTGGACTACTCAAAAAACATGGGCAGTGTTGATACCGCAGATATGCTATTATCATCAATGCAGTGTATCCGCAAAACAGTCAAATGGTATAAAAAATTATTTTTCCATTTATTAGATATGCACCTATTAAATGCATTTTATTGTTACCGGCATTTAAAAGATATGCCAAAATTGAAATTTGCCGATTTTCAATTGAGCGTGATTCGGCAATTGATAGAGAGGTACCACAGTGGTAGTATTATAGAAGGCTCCACGTTAGCTACAACTAGCAGTAGTAATCCTCTTCGTATATTACCCAGTAATGCAAAGGATCATATGCCGAGTCGTATGGGAAAATATCAAAGATGCAAGCAATGCGCACTTTTAAAACAAAGAAAAAATACACGTTTTAAATGTAACGTTTGTAACGTATATTTATGTGCTGCGCCGTGTTTCCAAAAGTACCACTCTGTGTAATATATTTAGATTTATATTGATTTTAATGTCTCTGTGATACTGATTTTTCTATTGTAACTTGAAGTTTTTTATTAGATTTTATTTACATATGGCTTACTATTAGATGATAAGATAATACAATGCAGATTTTGTATAATGTTGTTCTATTATTCTAAAGATTTATTAGTATAAGACTGATTGGTAACTGTGATAATTATATATAATGGTTAATTGTTTTAATTTGTTACTTTTTTATGCCTGATAACACATGGCTTACTATTCGCTGGGTGCGCGATGACAGCGCCAACTAGCGGTCGGCGGACTCGGCGGACCTTGGTACGTCAAATAGTTGACTGTCATTGTCTTTACGAGGAGTAAGCAGTGAATAAAGCATGAAGGTGTAGGTAAAGATGGAGTACACAGTACACACTTGAAATACCTACTTGAATTTTTATTTCTCTTCTACTGTCTGAGGTCAGTTTGTTTCAATTTCTGTAGTACACTAGAAAAAGAGATCAGACCTCAGTTTGCCTCAGAGAATAGGAGCGAAAGTATTTGACTCGAAACTTTTATTCTAAGTGTGGGCTCCATATTTACCTATAACTTCGTGGAATAAAGTCTGCCAAAAGTTCCTTTTTTAGCCACGGTGCGCGCTGAGATCGATTTCACTGTCCCCACCACCCACTTTGCACCCAGCGAATTAGATGATCAGAATGCAGGTTGCATTGTAGATTTTGTATAATTTTGTTCTATTATTCAAAAGATTTATTAGTATAAGACTGATTGGTAATTGTGATAATTATATATAATCGTTAATTGTTTTAATTTGTTACTTTTTATGCCAGGTTTATAGAACTTAATATTTAAAAACATGTATACATAGTACATACTGTATAACATTTTATTAAAATTTTCTATTTTTTCATAGTTTTTATTTACCTTCTTAACCTATTTCAATCATATATTTTTAAGTACCTGTTACATTCGGAATTATAAATCTGATTTAAAAAACGTGTTTCATTTATTATAAAATAATATTGTACTAGAACATCGATAAACGAGATATTACGTTGCCACATCCTTATTTCGGAAGCGAAGTAGTTATTAAAATGGCGGGCCGTCCACGCCATGGTCACAATATGAAGACAGCAGATCAAGAATAGTGTTGTACCTACAGTTATTATATTTAAATATATTGTAGTCTCATATCTGTTATTACGGTATTATACAAGTCTGTAAATAGTGTATAACTATTACTTTAATAGGAAGAAATGTAATGTTGAATTAAATTTCAATGTTATAAGGACATTATATTTCGAAATTAAAGACGAAAATGAAAATAAATTTGATTATCGATGAAGTTTTGGAATCCCTATTTTTTTCGTAGGTATTTGCGGTGAATTTGTGGCCTGGCGTTGAGGGCAAGTTCATGCGTTTTTGCTCTGGCGTTCAAAAGGTTAAGTTACATAGCTCCCTACAAACGGAGGAAATAAATAAATCCTTAAATATATTAATAAGAATTACACAATTAGAGTCGTATGCGCCTCGTACACTACCTCATAGGTGGTGCGGAAATGTTTGCATATGATGTAGAATTAGACTATTATGCATATTTTCTTCAATCCTTGTTATCACGATATCTCCGGAATGGTGATCGTTAGGGAAAAAATATTGAGACTATTTTGTAGATAATTGCATGATCTACAACTTAACTAACTTAAACCTATTTTTGCGATAATACTTGCCATTTATGAGAAAAATGCGAAAAAGTGATATTTTTGACCTATGACCTTGTACATTTTTTTTGCACAATTCGGATTTTTGGGGACTTTTATATTATTTTATATTTCTTTTGTTGAGTTTGGTGTTCTTGAGAACTCCACCAATTTTTGGCTCTATGCGAATTAATGCAAACTGAAATGTCTATTTTGACTGGACTAGATAGGCAAGCTCGTCAACAAAACGACCGACTAGCTGATATACTTCAAATTACGAGTATTATGTCACATAATTGTAAGAAATATTATACTCCAAGCGAAAATCTTACTATTGACGAACAATTAGTAGCATTCAAGGGACGTTGCGCGTTTGTGATGTACATGCCAAACAAGCCGGCCAAATTTGGCATAAAAATCGTTATGGTGGTGGATCTCAAATACCCATATGCTTATCTACGAAATCTACGTGGGGGCGAAACCAGAAGGACCCTTTCGAGAATCGAATAAAGTGTCTGACATCGTAAACCGAATTTTGAGTTCATTATTCGGCCTAGGATGTAATGTAAGTATGTAATGTAAGTAATGTAAGTATAACTGGTTTACCAGTGTGCATACATGCAAATAACTATTGGCTCACAAGATTACAACCGTATGAACACTAAAAATAAAAACCAGAGATACCTGAACTGTTCAAAACTACATAACAGAGAAATAGACGGATCCATTTTCGGATTTCAGCCTGATTGCACACTAGTCAGCTATGTGCCAAAACGAAATAAGGTCGTATTGTTATTGCCTACCCTCCACAATGATGATAAAATTGATTCCACGACTGGCGATGCTAGAAAACCTGAAATCATCACATTTTATAATCACACCAAATACGGCGTCGACATTATTGATAAAATGTGTAGACAATACGATGTTTCTCGCAACAGTCGCCAGTGGCCTCTCACGCTGTTTTACAATTTGGTAAACATGGCGAGCATAAATGGCCTGGTGATATATCAGATTAACCCTCAAATGAAAGTGATCCGTCGTCAATACCTCCTAGAAGTCGGATTCGATCTTGCAAGACCTTCTATTGAGCGTCGTATATCCCAACAAAATATACCCAGAGGTATTAAACTGAAAGGCAGACTACTTCTAGGATTGGCAGAACAACCCCTGCAACAAAATATGCCTATTCGGGGAGGAGTTGGTCGGTGTGCTTTTTGCAACAGGGCTCGCGACCGTAGCACGCGCAAGCAATGCAGCAAATGTATAAGGCGTATTTGTAGCGAACATCTGGCAGTCGTGTGTCCTAGAATAGACTGATTGATTACCCGTTACTTTGATAATAGATTCAATTAGATTAAAATAAACGCCTTTTGTGATAAATATTACGTTCCTAAATGAAATCCACCTCATTTAATAAAGTGCTTCAGAAATTTATTTTTAAACTATTACATACAATTGGCAGTTCTCGATTCAGAAAGAAATCTATTCAATGTCATAATGTAATTAAACTGGTCATGATAATTATATTTATATTGTCTCAGGTATAGCCAAATGGAGTCACATTGTGAAGTTTTACGAACTGGACAACTCAAATCCAAACTTTGTGTTTGCACGACAAGACACTTTTTTCTCTGAGACAAGAACATCTGAATCCTAATATCAAACAAAAGATGAGGGTAAAACTAGCAGTTCAAGAGCTGAGCCATACCGTTGCTGCGGGCATGTTTGCAAAAATATTACAAGGTAACTTGGTTTATTGAATTTTATGTATGCAAAGGATTCCTAGATATTTTTAGGGTTCGGTTCCGTCGGTCTATTATTATATTTTTAAATACGCGTATAATTTTGTTCTGTCCATAGGTGTTAACGCCATCTATTAGATTTGAGAAAAACGGAGACGTATAGTGGCGCCATCTAGTGAGGTCTAACACACAACTGCACAAAACCATCGATTGTAAAGATTTCATAAATAAAAGGTTCGGTTCATAAAAAAAAGGACCACACCCGGTCAAAGGAAAATTAACTATATTCGTTAAACACGTGGAATCGTTAATAGGCGTAGAATTATCAGAATCTCATAAGATAGCTTTAGAAGACCGTTGTATAAAAATTTTAACAGACTATTAGAACAGTTCTCGAACATTCAGGATGAGATAGAATTTCACCTACAAGATTCAGAACTAGACTTAGGAAAACAATTAATTGAAAGAGAAATCTTCGAAAATGTATTTTATGAGATTACTTCAAAAGCGAAAAGCATGCTAAAGAGTAAAGATAGTAGTGATAATAACGCGGTTGAGGTCTGCAACGGTCCGCACACCTCAAGCATTAAATTACCTACCATAACACTGCCCTCCTTTGACGGTTCTTTTGAACAATGGTAAGAGTTCAGAGATACCTACATATCACTAATTCATAATTCAAAAAGTATAGATAATTCATTTATATAAAATTAAATCTTATATAAATGAATAAACCTAACACGCGTCAAAAAACTCATCGTCATCCTTGTCAATGGCGGGAAACGTGCCCAGAAGGCTGGCAGCATTGCCACGTTGATTGGCTATGCCGATTCTCTGTGCAAGGAACAAACCAGCTCCATAATGTCATTAATATTTGCGTGACGGGATATACGCCCTGCGCTCCTGCTGCAGGACAGGCCATGGTGACCGAGGCAATCGACTGTTTCACCGCATTGACAACGATGACATGCGACACAAGGTATACCTAAACGTAAACTGATTGCGAGCCGGAAAGTATTGTCATATTAGATCTAATTGTATCGTCATGCACAATTCAGAAATTGCATATTTTAAGCGACGGTCCTAGTGCACAGTACAGAAACAGATACATGTTTTATCTGTATACTCAATGCTTGGCAAAGAGATATAGTTTGAAATCTGCGACAGGGAACTTCTGTGAAGCAGGCCATGGCAAAGGGCCCATGGATGGAGTGGGCGCAGTAATAAAGCGTACTGCTAATTGTATTGTTGCTCAAGAGTCAGATATACCTGATTTTAATACACTTATGAAGTGTATTAGAAAAAACACTACCAAAGTCATAATTTCAACCGTAACTACAAAAGAAATTGAAGAAATTAATAAACTATTGCACCGAACAATCAGTAGTGTTCCTGGATTCACAAAAGTCTATCAATCAAGTTATTTGTTGTTGTTGTTTTTAGGTTTAATGTTTTTATTACTTGTGTTAGTGTTTATTCGTAAAATGAGTGAACCTGGACCGAGTAATATATCTACTTTTTCTTCGCCGAAGAAAAAGCGTTCGAAGAGGACAGTGATGCGTTCAGCTGACAAAGAGTCAGTAATAAATGTCTTCAAACATGTAGAGGAGATACGGCCAAAGGATTCTTATCCTGTCAGAATGGAAATAATTGATAAAACTGCAGAAATCACGGGGCTATCTCGAAGCACTATTTACAAAATTATTCGGGAAAAAAAAAGAGAAAGGTCGTGTTGATTCCCCTACGCCACGACTACCCAAGAAGACTATAATTGATGCGTTGGATGATTTAGATTTGGGAGGTATAAGGCGTAAAATCCACACATTTAACTTTGAAAATGAATTGCCTACAGTAGACAAAATTTTGGATGCTATGAATGCTGATGACACATTACCCAACTTTAAAAGGTCTACCTTTTGTAATGTATTAAAAAAATTACAAATAAAATATATGAAACGGAGCCGAAAAAGTATCCTAATAGAACGGGATGATATTGTACGTTGGAGAGTAAAATATATTTAAATGAAATGCTTCGTATGAGGACTGAAGGGAAAAAAATATATTACACAGATGAGACTTGGCCTTATGAAGGTTAGCTATGCTTTTATTTTTACTATAAAAATACCATTATAATTCACCCACAAGGTTTTAGTTCAAAAAGTGACTTTGTACCTTTATAAAGTGTATATTTTGACGAATGTTTTTATACTTGTTAAAGGATATAACATGAACAAAGTGTGGCAAGACCAAACAATTGCTTCAACAAAACAAGCTCACCGCGAAGGCTTGTCAATGGGCTTGAAAAATCCAAGCGGCAAAGGCAAACGCTTGATAATATTGCATATTGGTAAGTTATCCTTCTTAATATATGCATGAATTCAGAATTCATTGCAGACAGCAATCTAAATTTACACGACAGACTACAGATACTATGACAATTTATCAATCAAGGGCGACTGTTGAGCAAGAGGTCCTGGGTTTGCTCCCCAGGTCGAATTGTACCTGGTTAGTGGCAATAAGCTGAGCTCGCCTCTTATTACATAAGATTTATTAAATAGCCAGTGACATCTGGGTGTACTATCTTCACCTCTGCCTAGCCCCCTCAGGGGAATACAAACGTAAGTCTATAAGTAGAGATGTTAATTGTATTACTAAAATTGTTTTTTTTTTCACAGGTTCAGACACTGGATTCTTAGAAGGAGGTGAATTAATATTTGAAGCTAAAAAAGCAAACGGTGATTACTACTCTGAGATGGACTCGCATAATAATGGAAAGTGGTTTGCCACAATTCTGCCAAAATTGGAACCGAACTCTGCTGTTGTGATAGACATTGCACCTTATCATTCTCGGAGGAAAGAAAAAGTGCCTACTTTGGCTAACAAAAAAAAATTAATTACAAAAATGGTTACAGGAAAAAAATATACCCTTTGATGAGACAGAGCTAAAAGCACAACTTATAGAAAAAATTAGACAAGAAAAGCACAAATCTCAGAGTTACATAATTGATGAAATGGCCCAAGCAAATGGCCTGGAATGGGAATTAAATCCAATCGAATTGATATGGGCACAAGTCAAAGGTATATAATATAGCAAAAAAAAAAACTTTTAAATTAAATGAGATTAAAATATTGTTAGCCGATGCTCTCAACATCCGAGAATTGGATAAAGTGCATTTGTCACGTCATAAATGAAGAAGAAAACATTATTAAAATCGATGGGATAATTGATGATGTGGCAGACCGCTTTATAATTAATGTGGGTGATGACAGTGAAACTGAAACTGAAACAGAGTCCGAGTCTGAATAAATAATATTTCCAAAGAATACCTTGTTTTATTTCATAATTTATAAATTAAGTCATTATTGTGAAGATAATAACTGTGTTACAAAAAAATACAACCAATAAAGTACAATTTTATTTTTATAAAAAACTTTGAGAAACATTGGATTCTTTGTTTACATTTATTTTTTTGGTATATTGGATAAGGTATAGACAGTGAGATTGAAGAACTGGAGGATAGAGAACTTGATGACCAGTCTAAAGAACAGGAAGATAAGGAACGCGATAAGAAGCCTGAAAAGAGGAGGATGATGATCTTTGACAGTGAGAGCGATGATGACCTCGAAATATTTTAATTAATAAAACTTATTAATATTCAGATTTTATTAAGACTGAAATTAGAAAGTGCCAGAAATGCAAAGTTTTGGATCTCTAAAGCAGTTTTAAAAATAAATAATATTATGTTTCATATTTTAATACAAAATAGTGTTCATAAAACATGTGATTTAGGGTAAAGTTAAAAAATCAAAGTAATTAAAATTGATTTTCCAGACGTTTGTTTGATTTAATAAATCCAGTGTATTGTAAATAAAAAAAATTACTTCATCTTTTATATGTATAAAATATATAGAATTTCACATCCATGATTTGAAGTCATTTCCATGATTAAAAAACTGTATGGAAAGTCACTTCCTTGGATTAAGTGTCACTACCATGGACGTTCGAAATTTTATTGTTTATTTCTAGTAAAACTAAAGAGTTGTAAGCTCTGTGCATATTTTGTTATAGTAGATTATAACCTAAATTATTAATATTTACAGCTATTTCACGTAAAATTTATCAAAACATTTTTTTTGTTTTTGTCATCAGAAGTAAAAAATACCCATTTAAGTTAATTTAAAGAATAAGGCTGCTTGACCACCAAAGTAGAGCTGGAAAATTGTAACTAGTAAATTTTCACCATAATTTAACATCGGTTACAGTTTCCCAGTTCTGCTTGCGTGTATAGAACTTTAAAAAAATAATTGAACGCAATCCGAATTTCCCGCTTTCGCGAGTTGTCAGGGGCGTCCACCAGGAGGCGCCAAAATCGTACCATTTTATTTGTACGTAGTTGACATTCTTCTCTAGAGTAAATATGTTCCTTGCTAATGTCTAAAAAAAATTAAGAGCTCTATTTATACGGCCCACTAAATTGCACGACGTAGTTGAGTATTATTTTATCTTTTTGTTATGCTTTTGGTTTCGGGACTTTATGTTGCGTGTTTTCCTATTTTGCTTCAGGCACAAGCCTAAAGGGCCGCCAAAAATACCAGAGTCTTTGCATGGAAATCCAAAACAGGGCTACAAGTGCAGCGAATTACACGACATGGCTATAATAAATTTCATCGGCATTTTATTCATCGTCAAACAAAGTTAATCAGGATATGTTTTTATTAAAATACTGTACAGCAGAAACACCGAAAAGGAAAAGCAAAAACTCAAACAATACGTGTTGGGTAAATGATGAGCAGATTTACAGTTTACAGTTCGACGCCCCCAAGGAATAAACCTGTATTATACTGTTACTGACTTTTTACTGTTATATCATTTTCGGCATCTATACGTCGGGATTCACCTATACAATTTTTTTCATTTTTTTTCTTCGGTAATTTCTAATGATTTTCCTTATAACACTTTTATTCTTTGGAAATTTTTCATTTTTTATTTACTAGAAAAATAACGTAATACATTATTACAAATTAAGTTCTGTGGCTACAATTCGGTAAAGTAATAATACTGTTAAATATCTCAGAAAAAAAATCTGGTTAATGCGATTACAGGTTTATTATCGTTAATATTGTGGTAGCCATTTTCGGTAATGCACTGTTACAGTTATCATCCCGGTAAAAATTCATACCTTTTCTATACGTATTGGCGGGAACTTGCTCGCGCTCGGCGAGTCAAGGACGCGTTTCTACATTTAAATAAATAATAATAAATGCGGACAACATCACATACATTGCTCTGAACCCAAAGTAAGTAGCTGAAGCACTTGTGTTATGGAATTCAGAAACAACGAAGGTACCACAAACACCCAGACCCGGGAAAATGTAGAAAAGTTGGTTTCTATATTGACCCGTCCGGGGATCGAACCCGGGACCTCAGAGCTAGCGACACCTTGAAACCGGTGCGTACGCCACTCGACCACGGAGGTCGTCATTGTAATGCACATGTAACGCACATTACGCACACTAATAGATGATCAAACGAACTTACCTGATGTTCGATCTTTATTATACGAAGTGCCTCGTTCTCGATATATGTTATTTACCATGCAGCTTTCGCTTGGCAACTAAACTCTTTCAGATCCAAAACTAAACGAAGTATTAGTGTCACACTGTCTTTTTTCTCCTGTCAAACTTCATTCCTTTAGAGTCTCGTAGGTTATCTCAATTTTACCAAGGGTGGGATGGGTAAAAACATATATCGAGCACGAGGCACTTCGTATAATACCTAATGATCGAACATCAGGTAAGTTCGTTTGATCATCTATTATACACTCCATGCCTCGTTCTCGATATATGTTATTTACCATGCAGATGTTCAAGAGATGGTAATGTTGAGATAAAACTTAGAATAAATAAGTAGGCATGTCCTATACATAAATGCATACTATGCACTTGTGCAGTCAACTCTTGAGCAAACTTGAGTTGTTCTGTTTTGAATTATCCTGATCAACAATCGTAGTCACACAATGTTACAAAATAACCAGTATTATTTTTAGAATAACAATCAATGTCTGAAGACACCTCATAGCAATCCTGAGAACAATAGTATTAAGTTTAAATTATTCTGCATTAAGCGCAACAAAACCTGGCCAAACTCTAATAGAAAATTACAAATCTTGCTAATGTTATTTAATATATTTATCTAGCAGTCTGTGTAATAACATCTAGTAGTACAAAATCTTTTTGTCTTAACCATAGGTGCAGAAGCATGGCGTATACTATATGCCCTGAAAAAAACATAAGTATCAATACCGCCTACTGAAACAGTAGCTACTTTCTAATCCATCTTCTACTAGTGACTGAAGACAAAAAAACAATTTAACTATGTGTGAATTTAATCGTTCTTAATAAAAAAATGTGATATATGGTGTTTTCTTTCTTAACTTGTTTCAGTTGTTACGCTGCATAGGTATATAAATTATTTAATTAAGTATTCTATCTCTAAAATCTTTAGTAAATATTAGGCTGAGAAAATCTCAATTTATCCAAAAATGCTAAGTAAAGATTTGGCTGCGTACGGCTGTAACGTTTATAACTTTAAAAACCTGGCAATGGGCTCATTGCCAGGTTTTTAAAGTTATCAGTAATGATAATATTGACGCAATCTTCACTCAACTTCACTTAACCCATATTCAGTCATCTATTTATTTTAATAAACATAAGTACACTATATTTTAATGAAAGAAGTTTGTGCCCGCTGTGCTGTGCTTAGTGCAAGCAAAAAACCATCCGATTCTTGGTGAGACTACCAAGACTTAACCATTTCCCTGTCCAAGTCTGTAAAGACTCACGTCTTTAAATATGATTTTGATGAGGCATATTCTGAATTAAATATTTCAAATTAATTCCAAACCAAACGACGCGACGTTCGCGAAAACCTAAGCCAGATGCTTTGATAGAAGATACTGTATTGGAACGTCCTTATCATCAACCTCTTCCTATAAGAAAGGCATTTTTCATTTATATTCTTTGTGCATTAGTGGTGCGATTCCACGGTATAACCACAGATTTTATGAGTCTTTGATTTTTGGAGAAAATTGTAATGATCACGGCGATAATAGTGAGACCAATGATGATAATACTGATTAGTTATTAATGTTTTTACTTGGCTACTTTTTATATTTTGACTGATTGTAATTGTGATTTCTATGAGTACTTTGTTCCTAATAAATATTATAATTTTAATACATTTTATGAGTTTTCTTTAATTATTCTCTCGAAGATACCGATAGCAAAATTATTTTACATACTCAGCTTTTAATGATTACGAAAATATGACTACCAAAAATTTCCTATAAAATACGGGTTACATTACTTTACCTTCTTATGGTTATTTGTAATTTTACCATAATAAGTCGGTAACTGAAGATTACAATATCTCTCTGTAATGAAAAAACACGTTGAATAATCCAGTAAAGCACTATTATGCCAAAGATTTTTAAGAAAGTTACAATAATAATTCGGTAAGTAAACATTACTGGAATAATATTGATAAGTCAGGATCGTAAGATATCAGTACCCTAAAAATTGTTTGAAACCATTTTCGGTAATATGTATTTTGGTGAATAACTAATTCTGTGTATATCTAATAGTTACACTTAATACTTTAAACTGTTCGGGTAAAAATTAGCTTTCCCGTCATATAACAATGTTTTCATTATTCTCCTTTGTTAAAGAGATATACTCGAAAAACACTAAATCATTTTTCCTGTAAAATTTGATTTTTGCGATTACCGGTTTATTCCCCGGGGACGTCGAGTTGTTTATTCGCACAAATATAAATAATAAATTACTTATTGAAATTGAAACTTTACATTTTTAATGTTGTTATCGTTGACTCTCGTTGAGAACTGAAGCGGATGCGTGCGCGCGCGGGGGCCTCTGCGCAGGGAAAGAAAGATGGCGGGCGCGCACCGTAGTGATGTTGCGTTTAATTAGTGATGTGCTCCAACAATACGTTATTTTATACCTAGATATGAAATAAAATCTAATGGAAGACGCCAAATTATACTAACTGAAGTGTGCCAGAAGGCATTTACTACTATATTGGGAGTATCAAAGGACCGAATACAAAGATTTTGTAAAAACCATTTAACCACAATGGAACTCCCAAATGGAAAAAAGAGGCGGAGATAGAAAATCTTTTCGGTATTCTGGTCGCTTATTATCTGTTAAAGCTTACATAAAGGAACTTAAAAGTATAGAGTCACACATTATGTGTGAGGGAGATCTACTGTGCAATATTTAAGCGGTGACTTAAACATTAAAAAAAATCATGCGCTTTATAATAATGATCTAAAAAATGTTCCTGTAAAGTACGATTTTTTCCGACGTAAATTCAACAAATATTTTAATTTAAGCTTTGAACCACCGGCCACAGATGCTTGCCCCAAGTATATCCAGTTAAAAGAAGCTATTCCACGTGAACGTGATCTAACTAAAAAACAACTGCTAATAGCGCAGTTTCGAATTCACAAGTTAAAGGCTAAGTGGTTTCACAATAGCCTTAAAAGTCCTCAAGATGACGAAATAATACTATCTTACGACTGTAAAAAAAAAATGATTTTCCAAAAATTCTAGACCAGAGCGCCTATTTTAGCCGTCAGCTATATCTTTACAATTTAACGATTTGCCAAGGACCTTCCAATAGACCGCAAAATACTTCAAATACATTTATATACACTTGGCTTGAAACCAATGTCGGCTCAAAGTTAATCTGATTAACGATTAGAAATTAATGATTAAAAATCATAATCAAAAAATTTGATTAAGATTAATTAATACCTACTGCATACTCGTCATTTTGACGAATGGTTAGCTTATGCGTAACTTTTAGCTTATTTGAGTTGATTTTTGCTTTGTTTTTTTTTTTAGTTATTTTGTTGATAGTGAAGGGCTGCAATGATTGATCACAGTTGACGACATAGTTCGGGCGTTAGATGATGAAGATTATGTCAACACAAATGATGTTTCTTCTGATAATGAAAATGAGGACGGTTTGTTGGCTGATGACGTTGAAAATGACTTTCACGACGAACCCTCGGACACTGAAGATGCCAAGTAAGTCAGAAACATAAAAGATCCTCTCGTTTTATAAATAAATAAATAAATGCGGACAACATCACATACATTGCTCTGAACCCAAAGTAAGTAGCTGAAGCACTTGTGTTATGGAATTCAGAAACAACGAAGGTACCACAAACACCCAGACCCGGGACAATGTAGAAAAGTTAGTTTCTACATTGACCCGTCCGGGGATCGAACCCGGGACCTCAGAGCTAGCGACACCTTGAAACCGGTGCGTACGCCACTCGACCACGGAGGTCGTCGTCGTTTTATTTGGTTCCTTTATGACTGATGAAATATGTGTGGAAATTTTGCAGTGGAAAAATGCTGAACTAGCAATAAAAAAACAAAGCTATGAGTACACGGAAGACCTTTCTCCATAATTGATGATTTAGCCTTTAAAAATATTATAACTATGACCGGCATAAGTCCAAGAGAAGCACAATCTTTAAATTCTCATTCCATCAAAATGTTTGTGTCGCAGGCAGCAGAAACCAAAAGATCGGAAATAGCTGCAGCTGTAAAAGGGCGAATGATTTCCTTAAAAGTTGACAGTGCTACACGTTTGGATAGATCATTTTTTGCAGTAAATGCCCAATACATACTGGATGGCAAAATAAATGTAATAAATCTGGGCGTTACAGAGTTGCATGCCAGGAGCACTGCTGACTACCTAAAAGAAAAACTATTTCATATAATAAGAAAATATAGCATTTTAGGACAGCAAATATATTCCATAACTATCGGTAGTGCAAACATGATTAAAATGACCCAATTGTTAAATGACGGAGATTCCGACAATGATGATACGGATACAGAACCACTCGAAACATTACTTAATAATAATGAGTATGACGTCGATAACACCGAACCCGAGATTCCTTATAGTGTCACCTCGATACGGTGCGCTGCACATACATTGCAGCTTGCAGTCAATGACGCGTTGCAGGAAGACGAATCCATATATATTATAGATGAAGCTCGCAGTGTTGTACGCAAACTTCGAACTCCTACGATGCGAAACATACAAAAGCATCAAAAAAAAATAAGCCGCTTCTGGACGTGGCTACACGATGGCATTCAACGTTGGACATGTTAGAGCGTCTCGTAGATTTAAAGGAGTACTGTTCTCAAACACCAGGCGAAACCTTGTATGTGTCAACAACGACCTGGGATGCTTTAGATGACCTTATTACATCACTAAAACCGGCAAAAATACTGACTAAGGTACTACAGAGAGGTGACTTCTTTTACCATTGGTGACTTATTCATTCACGATTGGTGACTTCTATTACCATTGGTCCAAATGTTATTTGGAGACATCACGCTTATATTTACCTCTGGCCCAATTTATATGTAAATATATGAAAATAAGAGAAAAGCAGCTAATGCTTAACCCAATATTTGTAAGCGCTTTATATCTGGATCCTAGATTCCATGTGGTCTTGTCAGCAGACGAAAAAGCATTAGCTATTAGGCATCTTAATATGACTTGGAGGCAAATTTTAAAAGTAGAGGCAAATTCTATGCAGGAACCTGAAGATGAAACTGCGAGCACATCGCAACCAGTTTCTGATGCTGTGGATGAAATGGAATCAATTCTAGCCGAAACGGGAAAATTGAAAAACCGTAACCGCCGTGACCATTATGTTCAGACTCAGGCGAATATATCAGCCCTTTTAGTGAACTTTTCTTGCCATCCGCGAATACCGCCCACAGAAGATACATTATCATTTTGGAAAAGTAAAGTAATGTGTGAACCTCAACTATTTCGTTTGGCAACTACAGTTCTAGCTACTCCGGCTGCTCAAGTTAGTGTGGAGCGTTTCTTTTCATCCCTTAAATTCATTTTAAATGACTTGCGGTATAATTTAAATGACAACATAGTCGAGGACATTTTAATCTTAAGAAACAACAGTTAAAGCTTGCCGTTTTTTTTTTGTTTTTATAGTAGCAAGTAGCTTTTTACTTTAAATAAAATACAAAATAAAAGAAAAACGTTATCTTTATTTATATTTTTCAGTGATCATGTATATTATATTTTATGGTTAAACAAAATAATATTATAAGCTTTTTACTTTTTCATTTCGTATAGTTCGAAACAATGTGATAATTCGTGAATAAAATCTTCTCTCCTTTCTCTTGACATCTTAGTCATTGCTCTTCCAATGATTAGCCCCAATGTGTAACATTTTTCAATAGTCTCTGTATCTAAATCATTCGGTCGTTCGTCATTCATGACAGGATCCGTATTTACTCCGACAGATATTTTATTATTCACTTGATTATTTTCAATATCCTAAAACAAAAAAATAAGTGTGTGTGTAGTTATGTACGCACGTAAGAAGTTATACTTCTTTGGCGTAACATGAGAAAAATTTTTCTAAAAATGTATCCTTCGCGTTATAAAAAAATAAAAAAAATATCCTATCACTGTTCCCAATTTTTTTGGGGTCGGCGCAATGCGTATTTTGCTTCCATTCATCTCATCACAGCATTAACTCATTCTTTTTCATCTTTCACTCGATTGAAGACGCAATTGAGATCGAAATCGAGATCGAGGTCGAATAATTAGGAACAATAACACAAATCACGCAAGTGGGTGTACCTTAGGTAAGTACACCCACTTTAAAACTTTTCCTTCCTTTTCTGTACCTACTTATTGCGGGACTACCTGCACGGTGAAAAATACCATTTCCTTTATTCCGATTACTGTCCCACTCCTTGGAGTCCCGTTATAAAACAATTATTTATTACACTTAATAATAACTTACAAAAAGTTATTATGTAAGTACCTATTAAGTAATAACTTAATAACTTTTAAAAATATAAAATACGATACCTACTACCTATCGTATTTTATATTTTTTCCAAACAACCCAGCGCGGCAGCGGTGCCGTAGGTAGGAATACCTATGTTATTGCCTATGTTAGGGACGAGATATGACACATAGTACCTAATAATTATGTGCAATTTAGTACTTATGTATGCCCACGTGGTGTATGTATTTTGTAGGGTATTACAAAAATTTACTTACTTCATTGGTGTCAAATAAGTCCGGTGAACTTGAGGAATCCAGTTCTGGTGTTGTGCCTTCGGGGTCTATTTCATAATTATATTTATGTTTATCAGACTGAGACACTTGGTCTAATCTTTTGTCATCTGTAATAGAGTCATCGGAGCTTTCAGATGACTCATCTACGATCACAGGTTCTTCTGCAATTTTACAATTTACTTGCATTTAATTGACTTGCTTAAATAATGTAATCTAATTAAATTTCACAGACTTGTAGATACTTACGTTTACGAATATGCTCTACACTTTTATGAGGTAACATTTTTCCCTCAACACAAGTCAGATATGAAGAACGAAAGAAAACCTTAGGTAGGCAATAGGCACTCGGGTTAGCCCAGCTTACACAGTCGTGTCCTTCCGATCGGAAATAAAAACCAATACTGCGTCATAAGTGAACAACAGAAAGAGTAGCGAGGCGGTGCGTCAAAGAAAACCCTTATTTATTAAGATTTAGGTACTGGTACCAATACGTTTATAAAGCTTAAGATACTGCTACCGAAATATACCGGTATGCATTTCCAACCTCAAAATTCCGCTACTGAAAAAAAAAAACGGTATCGATATATTTCGGTAACCTTTATTTAACGGTATGACGTCATACTGAAATTTAAAGGTACTTTAATTTTTGGGTAATTAATTCCCCTATCAATGGTGTGCAAAAAAAAAACTATTACGTAAAATGTCAAGAAAAACTAAAATTGTAAATACAAAAACACAGATACAAGATTATCCAAGAAAAATACATAAGTTAAATAATTCTTTGAGTTCATATTTTAAGCATTGCACATAATTATATACACTCACCGGCACGGAAACTTGGCCACATGTAAATTTCACGATATTTCGCATTTAAATCATTTCTGATTTCGAACTCGCTATTATTGTTAGAATGAGATATTGATTTACACTGGTAACATCAAATAAACATGTATGTAGCGACATCTATTGTTCAATTATGTAACCTTTTTGTTTGTGGTTTAACTATGGTTTGTTTAAAGTAAATTTAGTCTGTCATCGGCAGTGATACTGAGAAAACGTCGTTTCATTAGGTTATGGGCCCACAGTTGACGCCCTACAGTTAATTTAAAAAGTTTAAAGTTAGTTAGATTAGGCGTGGGGAGTAAATAGTGTAATATTGTATGTATATTGTATAATATCCCATGTATATTGGTATACCTACTATTTTAATGCCGCTTTGATAAGGGACTGTGCAGTGAATCAGTGCTTGGGGTTTTCTTCTAATTTGAACATAGAATTCCTTTTGTTTTATTTTCTTTAAGCCGGCAGCAGTTTCGTCATGCTCCCTTAGTTGTCATTGCCTGCGGTGGCGTCTTGGGTCGGGTCTCCTCCTTCCCTCTAATATGGCGAGGGAGGGGATGGCTGATCCTTGCGTCATACTCGTGAACGGGTGCCGCTTGCGGTGACTGGTCGTTCTGCTGACCTTGGTCTCCACGTAGACAATACTTTTCACTCTTAAATAGTATGATACCCATCTACCTTAACCACTTGTTCACTTTGCGCGGTCCCTTATTGTTATTATTTGATATTATTTATTATTTTTAATGTAATGACAGCGTGCTACTGAGGAGTTTGTTGCGCCGTTTCTTCTCCTCAGCCAAAGCACTTAGGAAGCGGTGAAGGGTGGGCGATTTGGGGTCAGTTCATGTCTGGCGGTGGTGGCGTCGCGTGTTGTCGGTCGCGTGGCGCTGGGGCGGGCGGGCGCATGGTGGAGCATTCAGCCTTTCACACTGACCTGATGACGCGTTGGTGCGTCAGGTGTGAGTGGTTGGATGTTTTGTTGTGTGTTTGCTCGTTCTGGCGTTGCGCGGCCGATGTTGCGCGCTGCCTTTTCCGCCGGATATGAACCGACCCCTAGGGTGCTGTCCTATTGAAATAATAATTGACGTTTGATAAGTGCTACTTTGTAGCCTAAGTTAAATAAATAATTTTTGATTTGATTTTGATTTGATTTAATAGAACAAAATAAACAGTGCTAAAAAAGAGGTGAAAATTAACAGAAATGGCGTCGTCGAACTCGTATTTGGCAAACGTGCCCAAGTTGAAAGGGCGCGAGAACTACCATGAGTGGGCTTTTGTAGCGGAGAATATGGTGGTTCTGGAGGGCATGCTGTCATGCATAAAGAAAGAAGAAGATGCAGGACCGTCAGCAGCCGCAGAGGACGCAAAAGCGAAGGCAAAGTTAATTTTAACCATTGACCCGTCATTTTATGTCCACATTAAACAAGCCTCATGTGCAAAAGATTTGTGGCAGAAATTGCAAGCAATGTTCGATGGTTCTGGGTTTGCAAGAAAAATAAGTCTATTACGCTATTATTGCTTATTGGCAGGATTACCAGAAAAATACTTTCCAATGATAATGGCGATAGAACATTCGGGAATCGCCATTACAGCAGATGTTGTGAAGACAAAGCTAATCGACTTGGCAGGTAACGATTCCGAAGCCGGTAGCGCATTTCTCAGCAGAGGGCAGCACAGTCGAAGTTTTTCTCATGTTGGCAAGAAGAATGACAGGCCAAGTCATCATGGCGGCAGATTGTCTATGTCTCAGACGAACGTAAATAACAAACCCGATAAGGTTAAAAGTCATATTACTTGCTATCGGTGTGGAAACACAGGCCATTATAAAAACCAGTGTGTACAGAAAAATACACAGCAAAACAAGAAGACACATGCGTTTTCGGCAGTTTTCCTAAACGGAAATTATAGTAAAGAGGATTTTTACTTAGATAGCGGCGCAAGTCGTCACATGTCGACGGATGTGAACAAAGTGCAAAATGAAATTTTTTCGCCGAGTGTGAACGAGATTATGGCAGCAAATGGAAGTCCCATGCTAGTACAGTGCTCGGGCGATGTGCAAATAGTGACTATTACTCCGGATTGCAAGTTTGAGGTTACTTTGTGTAGCGGCATGAAATATGATATGCACACTCGTAAGGACGCGGTTAGTTAGTTGCGAGCCGCGTGGCAGTCGTCTTCCTCCGGTCATAGGGTTCGGTCAGTTACACTGTCAATATTATAGTTATATATATATACCAAGAAAATATAGTGTCCGTGAACTTTATGTTGTGTTTATTTTACCTCCCCATAACAATAAATATATAAACTCGAAAGACTGTTTATGTGTACCTAACCTCGCAACGAACTTGATATCAATCAGTCAATTACAAAAATCAGGAAACAGAGTGCAGTTTTTACCTGATCGTTGCAATGTTTACAATCGACACAATGAATTAGTGGCTGTGGCGTTCGAGACAGACGGCGTTTACAAGATGGACATTAAGAGATCAAAATGTTTGTTTACACCTTCTTCAGAGGTCAGCAGTGAAATATGGCACAGAAGATTAGGGCATTTGAATATAAACCACCAAAATAAGATGAAGGATGGAGCAGTAACAGGAATATATTACAAAGATAAGCCAGTGATCAACAAGGGGACATGCACCGTGTGTTGTGAAGGGAAGCAGTTTCGCTCACCTTTTGGGCAGACAGGGACGAGAAGCAGCCAGCCTCTAGATACTGTCCATGCTGATGTCTGCGGACCAATGGAGGCAACCTCGATCGGTGGAGCAAGGTATTTCCTCATATTTGTTGACGACTTTACCCGTATGGTATTTGTTTACGTTTTCAAAGCAAAAAGTGAAGTATTCAAGTATTTCAAAGAATTTAAATCAATGGTAGAAAACCAGCGAGACAGTAAAATCAAAATATTCAGGACTGACAATGGCCTAGAGTTTTGTAGTACAGAGTTTGAGAACTACTTGAAGGAAACTGGCATTATTCATCAAAAGACTAATGCCTACACTCCAGAGCAGAATGGTTTGAGCGAGCGTACTAATAGAACTATTTTTGAACGAGCTAGGTGCTTATTATATGATGCAGGATTAGATAAGAAGTTTTGGGCAGAAGCGACAAATACCGCGGTCTATCTTAAGAATAGGTCCTGTGCATCAGGCTTAGATAATAAAACTCCGTATGAGCTCTGGCATAATAAGAAACCAGATTTAAGCCATGTCCGAATATTTGGTAGTCAGGTGATGGTGCATATTCCTAAAGAGAAGCGACTTAAGTGGTATACTAAGTCGAAAAAGCACATTCTAGTTGGTTTTTCGGAGAATGTTAAAGGCTACCGAATCTATGATCCCGTGAAGAGATGTGTCACAACTAGCAGATATGTAGTCATCCAGGAGAACACAGAAAGAAACTGTACAAATGATTCAGTTGTTACAGTTTCAGTTGGGGATAGTGTTCAGGATAGTGACCAAACAGATGAGTCAGAGGCAGGCAGAATAATTAAGAGTAGTCCTCTCTACTCTTAATTATTCTGCCTGCCTCTGACTCATTGAGATATTGAAAGAGGGCTAGATATTTCTTCAGAATCAGAGTACCTTAATGCCGAGACCGATTTGGATTCTAAATTACAGCAAAGTGAAGATCTGGAAGAAGATGAGCTAGGACAACCAGAACCATCAGTATCAGCATCAGATGAAGCAACACCACAGACAACAGGACCGCAAGATCCATTAGTCAAGCGAGTGAGGAAGCAGCCAGAGCGGTATGGGTTTTCAAACCTATGCACGTCGAGTCCAGAAGTCAGCAGTGACCCCAGCAGTGTTCGAGAGGCTCTTGAGAGTCCAGAACGTGACAGCTGGATCGAGGCGATGAGAGACGAGTTGCAAGCATTTGAGGATAATGATGCGTGGGTAGCAGTGGATGCGTTACCTTCAGATAAAACTCTAGTGCAGTGCAAGTGGGTGTTCAAAAAGAAAGTCAATAGTGATAACAGTGTGCGGTATCGAGCGCGGTTAGTAGCAAAAGGTTTCACGCAGAGACCAGGAATTGACTATGAAAAGACCTTTTCACCATTAGTAAGACACTCTACCCTAAAATTGTTATTTGCACTGTCTGTACAGATAAATTTAGACATCACTCATCTAGATGTAAAAACAGCCTTTTTAAATGGCTATCTCAAAGAAGACATCTATATGGTTCAACCAGACATAAATTGTGATAGTAATAATAAGAAAAAGGTTATTGTAAAATTGAACAAAGCAATAGGTCTTGGTATGAGAGAGTTGAGCAATGTTTATGTGAGCTAGGTTTCAAAAAGAGTAAATTAGAGCCATGTATTTTTACAAAGATTAATGGTACAGTTAAAATAATTATTGCATTATATGTTGATGATTTTTTTGTTTTTTCTAGCTGCAATAATAAAGTAGAGACTGAAAATGTAATTTCTGTGTTGAGTTCTAATTTCAAGATAAAGAATTTAGGACAGGTTCAACAATGTTTGGGTATGAGAGTCAGAATTAATAAAGAATCTAATGTTGTTACTTTAGATCAGGAACAATATGTAGAGCAATTACTTGAGAAATTTAATGTCAAATTGAAAAGTTGCTAGTACTCCAATGGAATGTAAACTTGATATTAATAAGTCTGAAACTTGTGATGATAGCATTCCATACCAACAGCTGATAGGTAGTCTTATGTACTTGTCGGTTCTCACTAGACCAGATATTTCTCATGCTGTTAGCTTTCTTAGCCAATTTAATAAATATCATACAAATGTACATTGGAACTATGCCAAGAGAATTCTTAGGTATTTAAAGAAAACTAAGCATTATTGTTTGAAGTATGTAAAGGAGAAAGCTGAACTAGTTGGTTATGTTGATAGCGACTGGGCTAGTAATAATATCGATCGTAAATCTTATACTGGTTATTGTTTTGTAATGTCAGGTTCAGCTATCTCCTGGGAGAGTAGAAAGCAGAGAACGGTAGCGATGTCCAGTATGGAAGCTAAGAGTACATGTCAATAGCAGAGGCTTGTAAAGAAGCGATTTATTTGAGATCTTTACTATGTGAACTTACTGGTAACTTATGTACTGTGAGATTATATAATGATAGTCAGAGTGCACAGAAGTTGGTGGCAAATTATGCTTGTAATAGAAAGAGTAAACACATAGATATTCGGTACCATTTTATCAAAGATGTTGTTAAAGATAAAATAGTTAATTTGGAATATTTGCCAACAACTGCTATGCCAGCTGATGTACTAACTAAAGCTTTAATTCCCCTGAAGCATTATAAATGTATAGAGGGGTTAGGTGTTAGTCAGATAGGGATGGTAGATAGTTAAAGTAGAAATGTTTTGTTTATTTGCTGTAGTTGGGGTGTTAGAATGAGATATTGATTTACACTGGTAACATCAAATAAACATGTATGTAGCGACATCTATTGTTCAATTATGTAACCTTTTTGTTTGTGGTTTAACTATGGTTTGTTTAAAGTAAATTTAGTCTGTCATCGGCAGTGATACTGAGAAAACGTCGTTTTATTAATTATAAATGCCAGTCTGAGGGTATTTCCCAACAGCAGTCACAAGTGTTGCTTTTTCCATTTATCACAAAATATATGGAAGCACATACAGAAAGCTGGCTTAAGTAAAAAATACACCAATGACAGCGAATTCGCTCACAAAATGCGACATATCTTAGCATTGGCATATTTGAAACCTGAAGATATTCCAGCGGCCTTTGACATTATTCGGCGAGAAGTGATACCAAATGAGTCGAAACCAGTGGCAGACTGGTTTAGTAAGTACTACGTAAATGGAACATATATCAGTGAGAGATCATCGTCTTCTCCGAATAAACCAAAATTTACTTTAAAGAAGAAACCACCCCTATTCCCACCTAGTTTATGGTCTGCTTGGGACAGCTTTGTCACGGGTATACCCATCACGCAAAATGCAGTTGAAAGCTGGAATAACCGTTGGAATAGTCTACTTAACAGAAGGAAAATAAATATATACAAAACAATGAGAGAACTTATAAAAGAGCAGAAAAATACAGAGTATGAAATAGAGAGGTTAGCTGGTCTGATAGAAAAAAAAGGAAAAACCAAAACGCAGTGCTACAAAAAACTCCAAGAGCATATTAATAAGAAAGGTGATATGGATATGTTAACATATTTAGATGGTCTTCCATATATATGCTACATAAAGAAATAAAAAAAAACCCCTATGAATTCTTTGATTCTTTTATTTTTTTGTATAAATAAATACCATAATTATTAAAACTTTGTTTATATTTTATTAACATTTTTATTATAGTGTATCTAACTCTGTATTTATGTCGAGTTGATTAAATATACTTATAATGTGATTAATTATTTATATATAATTATATCATGATTGTTTAGTATGTACTGTACAAACCATTATGGAATATATATTATTTTGTTCACTATGCGTTTTGGTTGATATTTTTTTAGGACCATTCAAAACATATTAATATTTATTAATTATGTAATAGTTTCTCAGTAAGGATTTTTCGCAATAGATTATCGAAGTTAAGTCGATCCGTAGTTTTTTCGCGGTAATGTGCATCGAAGTCAAGTAGTATCGCAGTGAAGATCTATCGCGGTAACGTGCATCGAAGCGTAGTGGCTTCGCAGAGACAATCTTTCGCCGTAACGTGCATCGCAATTTTGTAGCATCGTATTAGCATTTATCGATATTTTGTCCGTCGACATTCCGTATTCTACTCAGTAACTATCTACTAGCATAAAAACTTAATAATAATCACAAAGTAAAAAATTTAAATCTCTTTCATGATTAGGAAATAGCTACCTATTAGCTTGAACTGATAACAAAAAAAAAAACAAATCCTATCATAATCTGCCCCGTCACTATCATTGGTGACAGAGATCGAATTGTCCAAAGGAACTAAGTTTCTATAAAAACTTTAAATTAAATTTAATTGTTTATTATTATTTATTATAACTTCAATTTGTACAAAATTTTACAAGAATTTACTTACTTCTAAATAAAATGCTAATGTGTAATTTGCCTGAACTAGGTAGAACCTGTGCTTCAGGCATATAAATGCTTATTATATTATTGGTCAGCAACAAATTAACAATTACGTAATAAATATCAAGCAACTAAAAACTAGGACGCAGTTGAAAAAAAAAACAAAGTTATTATAAGTATAATATTGCTTACATAGATATTTTATTTATATCTCTAGGTAATTTTATTTACATATAGTAAGCAGTTTGAGATGTACGAAATAAAACACGCGTAGTCGGTAGGTTGGTTTATTCAAGACTGGCCATAGACTCACAATATGTCACACTCATCACGCACACTCTACACACAGACAACTAGTGCTGTACATCACACCTCCACCCTTAATCTACATTATTCTAAACACCATACAATAATCTCACTTATTACATTTACACAACAGAAATACTTAACCTAAAACAATAAGGAGAACTTCACACCAAATGCGAGAACTTAATTATAACTTAACTAAAACTTATGTCTAGGTGGATTATTTATCCGGCATTGACGAATTGGGCGAGGCTGGGGCGGCTCGGCAGGAGGCAAGGCAGGCTGTGTCTGTGTTAAACCTTGACACTGGTCTAAACAATCTTCGACTTTTTCTCGATGGTCCTTAACTTTGGGACCGCTCTTAGTTGTCGTAGGAACATTGCTTGCCATGCTGGGTACACTCTGGTCATGAGCTACCTCTTCTATCCCCGTATCTTGTCTAAGGGGGCTAGAAGGACAGATTAATGAACTCCGTATCCGTTGTTTAAGCTGATCAATATGTTTGTGTGATTCACGACCTAAAGAGTCTACAATTTTATAATCTGTAGTTCCCATTTTTTCTACCACCTTCCCTGACACCCATTTATCCTGTCCCTTATATTGACGCATCCAGACATCATTCCCCGAGGATAAACTGCGAGACCCACTGGGGCCATATTTCTTTTGACACTCTTGTGCGTTTTTGACTTTCGAATCCCTATCCGGTATAAGAGCATCGAGCTTAGTACGCAAGCGGCGACCAAACATCAAAGAAGCTGGCGTTTCTCCTGTAGTACAATGTTCAGTATTCCTATAATATAATAAAAAAATATCCATGAATAATGTTACGTCTTTATTTTCCCTAATTGCCTTTTTAATGACCCTTTTAATTGTATGTACCGCATTTTCAGCTGCGCCATTTGACGCTGGATGATACGGAGCTGAAAATATGTGTTTGATACCATGTGCCTTAATAAATTGTGAAAGCTCTTGACTGGTAAATGGTGGACCGTTGTCAGAAACTATTTGTCTAGGTAAACCAAAACGCGCAAAAATATCACTTAATATTTTAATTGTGTGACTAGCGGCTGTACTGGGCACCTGACTAACTTCTAACCATTTGGTTCTCGCATCAACTATAACTAAATATGTTCGTCCCACGATAGGTCCCAAAAAATCAAGGTGTACGCGAGCCCATGGCTTATCAGGCCATGGCCATGGACAGGGTGAATGCCGCGGCGGCGCCTCACTCTCCGCTGCACAGACGGTACAGTTACGGCAGGTCTCCTCTATCGCTTCGTCAATACCCGGCCACCAGACATAACTCCTAGCGAAAGATTTAGTCTTAACTATGCCCATGTGGGCCTCGTGTAAATCCGTCAAGACCCTTAATCTACATGCCTCCGGCACCACTACCCTGTGACCCCACATCACGCACCCTAACTCTTCGTAAAGCTCATTTTTGCGGTTAAAATAAGGTTTTAGAGAAATAATTTAATTATCAGAGGGCCATGCATTTCGAATATATCTTAAAACTCTACCTAGTAATTGATCGCGACTTGTTTGTTGTTTTATTGCATTGTAATCTAATAACATTGCATTTTGCGCGAAATGCAAATAGGATTGTTCTGGCACATTTATGACACATTTGTCGGTTGCATTGTCAGTTGTATGAGCTGGCCACCGCGATAACCCGTCTGCCCCGTTTTGCTTGGAAGTGACATACTATATGTATAAGCGGATAACTTAACAGCCCAGCGTTGTAAGCGACTGGCGGCCATCTTGACGGATTTACACGAGGCCCACATGGGCATAGTTAAGACTAAATCTTTCGCTAGGAGTTATGTCTGGTGGCCGGGTATTGACGAAGCGATAGAGGAGACCTGCCGTAACTGTACCGTCTGTGCAGCGGAGAGTGAGGCGCCGCCGCGGCATTCACCCTGTCCATGGCCATGGCCTGATAAGCCATGGGCTCGCGTACACCTTGATTTTTTGTGAATATTTTAGCCCCATTTAATTTAACTAACAAGTCATTAATACGCGGCAAAGGATATTTATCCACAAACAAGACCGGATTTAAGGTTATCTTATAGTCAGTACAGATACGGAGTCCACCATCAGCCTTACGCACCGGTACAAGCGGAGTAGCCCAGTCCGCGCTGTCCACGGGCTCGATGACGCCGGCGCGCAGCATGTCCGCCAGCTCCGCCTCGACGCGCTCGCGCAGCGCATACGACACAGGCCGCGCTCGATAGAACACCGGTGTCGCCCCGTCCCGTATCCTTAGTCGAGCCTTGCCGCCCGTGAACCGACCAAGTCCCTCCGTAAACAAATTCTTATATCTGTCGAGTAAAAGCGTCAATCTATTATTATAGTCACCATACTTAATTTCCTTTGAGTCTCTTGTAATAACATTTTTATATATAGGAATATTAATATTTAGCTCTGAGAGCCATTGTCTCCCTAACAAAGAGGTGGTGCCCCCCTCTACCACAAACAATTTCAACTTTTTTGATTTATTCCCATACCTCACTAGAGGGCTAAATACCCCTAATGGTTTAATTATGCTGCCATCGTAAAATTTAAATACCATATTGGAATTTTTCAAATATTTGTTATTAAACAGCCTATCATACGTTTTTTTACTAATACAGGACACTAGCGAACCTGTGTCAATCTCCATGGGCAAAGGTTCTCCCTCCACTACAACAGTTAAGCTTACCGGTTTGTAGCTATTCAAACTGAGTTGATGCAAATCTTCTACCACTGGCCATGCCTCATCCTCTGACAAAGGCGGTTCATCCTCCCCTGACAGCTCGCACGTGGGCGGGCTCGTTCGCACGTGGGCCACCATATTATTCGAAACCCGACGTTGTTGCCGCGAACTTCCAGAACGATCAGGGCATACCCGACGTAGATGCCCCTTCTGCTTACAGCGACCACAGACGAAACGATTGTACCGGCAAACATCACTCTGATGCTCTGTAGATCCACAAGCGAAACAATTATTATTGCTTCTCGAGTCATCAGTAGTTCCGCGCTGTGCTAGCGATCCGCGCATGTATCCCCGGGCCCGCCGGCCGCGGTTATTTCTCGCGACGACCGAATGTAACGTTCCCGTCGTGTTCCCGCTTCCTGTACTGGACTCGCTATTGTTAATGACCGTCTGTTCAACTGCCGCTGCATCCCTTTCTGCTGCTTCCAATGCACAAGAAATCCTAACGGCATTTGAATATTGTAAATTTTCTTCCGCAAACAGCCGTTGCCTGATTATCTCACTTCGTAATCCACATATTAGTTGGTCACGTAAATTCTCCTCCAACACGGATCCAAACTCGCAGTACTTCGCCATTTTTTTTTAGTTCAGATATATATTGTAAAATCGACTCGCCCGCATTCTGTCTTCTCTGCCGAAAACGATATCTTTCTGCCATATACGATGGTTTTGGCTGTAAATGATCCGACATTACTTTCACTACCGCTGCATAACTTTTCGCACTGGGTTTGTCCGGACTTGTTAAATTACTTAATAGTTCATAAGCTTCATCGCCCATTGCCGCGATTAAAGTAGGTAACCAAAGTTCTTCCTTGACATTGTTCACTTTATAAAACATTTCCGTCCGTTCCACATACATTGTCCAATTACCCGATCTTATATTAAACTCCGATAACTTCCCAATCGACATGATGATAAAAATAACTATTAACAGTCTTTATTAACAATCCTCGTCGCCATTGAGATGTACGAAATAAAACACGCGTAGTCGGTAGGTTGGTTTATTCAAGACTGGCCATAGACTCACAATATGTCACACTCATCACGCACACTCTACACACAGACAACTAGTGCTGTACATCACACAGTTCTTCGGTCTGGTCATAAGACAAGCCTTGCAAATATTTCGAATGATCGGTAATGATCTGGTTGGCTCCTGAATCACACAAACTTATCAAATCCTTATGTAAAGGGAGAGGTATAGGCGGCAGTTCAGCGTATGCAAGTCTTAAGTTTTCAGGATCTTCAGTAGGTTCTCCTCGCTACCTTTTGATTTTCATCTCCCTTAATTCGTCTTCAAAACTATACCTGAAGTAAATTGAATGAGGATGCTCATGAGAGAAGTTTATTTCTTTTATTTTCTCCAGTAAATTATATCGCCGTTAATGTCTCTTAAACAATTCTTCCCTTTTATAAGCTCTTTGAAATCTATAAAATTATTCTGTGTCACTTGTTTTACTAGGTATTCAGGCTCAGTAACTTTGGCATTCTCTATCAAGCTATACATTTGATCGGGCGTGTATATAGTATGCCTTTTCTTGGAATTCTCAATTGTAGCATGCATAGAGTCGCACTCCGATTGGCTATGACCTTTTTCAAAAAATCGATTTTTTATCTTAAATTTTTGCGACGCAAAAGCAAATATGGCAAACATAAATCGATTGCGATTTTGGCCGGCACATGAATCGGAATAAAAAGATATATTTTTTTATCCCTAACTCAACGTGAAGTTAAATAAATGACCACAGGCAACTCGCTATTTCTATGGCTCCCCTCTTCGGAATCTAGGAATGCCAAAGGTAACAGCGTCCTTTTTTATCTAGAATATTTATTATAAACTGTAAAGTTATATACGGGATATTTACGTTTGTAGTGAAATATTCCTTCTTCACTTTGGAGATCAAAACATGATATTTTTAAATTTATATCTTGTAAGCTTGGAACATTTCATCATAAATTACTGAAATTATACTTACTTTTATTTGATCCTTTAACGCCTGTATCAGTGCTTTGCATACCTCTGGCACTATTTGGCCTATTAATTGCCTTGATATTCGAAATTTATACGATAAAGACATTTAAGAATCTCCACAGATGTAGTTTTGATCAAGGAGGATAATTTGCCTCCTGTCCGTTGGCTTTTAGGTAAGGTTGTAGACAGGCACCCTGGTTTGGACAAGGTTACACAAGTAGTAACTCTCAAGTGTAATGGATCACTTATCAAAAGACCCACATCAAAATTGTGTATTTTACCTGTGGCAAAATGATGTAGTTTCATCTCATGTTAGTTAAGTTTTTTTATTTAATGTCACGATAATTTTAAAATTTAAGATGTTTAGTTATTATTTAGTTTTGCCTCTGACCTCATGGTGGGCGGGTTTTATGCAATTTGTGAAGGACATAACGTCATAATGTCCTTGGTGGGCGGCATGTACAAGTTTACGAATGTTTTAAGTAATTTAGTACCAAAAACGTAACTAGATGGCGTTGACCCGGTTTGGCGTTCTGGCTGAATCGCGCTATGGTTTCTTTACATCGAAATCCTGGTACTAAAGTAATGTTTTATATATTTTTGTACTTGAACTATCGGAATTAAAGTTTCTTTCTTGTACCGTAGAGGGCGTTTAACTTGAGACTGACCATAAGTTTATTCACATGAACTGTATACCATCCTATCACAAAATACAATGACATGTAAAGAAAATACATTGTTAAATTTCTTTATTTGAATTTATATAGAGTCTATGGTTGGTTTGGCATCTGTCGAATAATGTCGATTATAAAAATGGAGATTTGTCTTAATGTTTAAATATGATAGAAAACTAGTATAAAAATGGAGATTTGTCTTAATTTTTAAATAAGATAGAAAAGTAGTGTAAAAGTAAACTTTAGATGTCGTTTCTTTGTTTTCAGGTATGTGTTGATATGTGTTAATTTATTATTATCTTTAGGTTGTAGTGATATAATAAAATATTTACAATAAAATCATTGTTTTCAGAGCAACACAAGTTTATTTTATTTACCTACTTCATAGTTCGAGATAGAAACATTATATAAATATACCGGAAGATGACGGCGATTCATTCTTGTGCCATATTTGTTATCAATGTAATACTGATTCATCTGAGGCTGATAGTATATTCGATTCTATTATTAAAGAAAGTAAGGAACAGGGATTTTAGATTACTAAAATATTTTGATATTTATTTTGATTTTAAGCATAAAGTTAACGTTTTTAATAGTCAATTTATAAACATTTTCAAATTATTCACATTTCTGTGATTATTTCTAACTTTAACTTAGTAGAATGAAAGGCTGGTACACGCTAACTATGGATGAATTAAAGACTTTTATGGGTCCCATAATACATATGGGAAACGTAAAAATGAACAGACTAAATTATTTTTGGAAGTCTCATTACCTTTTCCAATCGTATATTTAGCCAACACATGAGCAGAGACCGACTTTTGAATATTTTAGTAGCCTTAAATGTGCAAGAAAAAGAAGGCAATGAAAGTTAAAAAAAACAAAACGTTAATTAACGCATTTCATGAAAAAATGAAAGAAATTTACTATCCAACAACAGAATTGGCTATAGATGAATCTTTAATGCTTTGGAGAGTGTTAACGCACACTATGCGGTACAGTACCACGGACCCATTGTGCAACGCAACGGAGAACCTGTGGGACGCGGGGGACGAGGGCCGCACGGCCGCATCGCCACGCCGCTCGCGCTACCATCCATTCTGCTTGGGTCACTACAGAGTGGGCACGCGTCTAAATTTACAATTTCAATAATCTAAGAGTGCGCGTGCGTCTAAATCTACACTAATTTTATTATAATATCAATCATTGTTACAAACACAATATAAGCATTCAAAAGGAGCAGTCTCGCCTATTACTTTATGTGACCCACATAACTTATATTCCCGAACAATATTGGCGACCGTCTAACTAAGATAATTAACGAACCTATAACTCAATCTCAAGGGTATATCAAGGACTCAAGGACAAGATTGGCGCGTATGCTTTTCTTCAGTCACACACGGGGCCTTCGGACTACGCAAGCTGCAACAGTTTCGACGCCTGCACCAGAGGTCTCGAGGAGAGAAATTATTCAAATTGTGCTCTGTTCCTGGATATACTCACAAATAAATGTCTACACTGGGAAAAGCGGCAATGAGAACACGACACCCACAAATGTTGTCATGGACTTGTGTGAAGACAGGACATGACATGGACTTGTGTATGTAAACAGGGGGCACACTTTGCACACTGATAATTGGTATACCAGCATGGATTTGGCTCGAAAACTTTTAGATTAACCATCTCACCTTGTAGGGACAGTCAGAAAAAACAGGCGGGGTCTTCCTAACTGACCTGACCTGCTTGTGCTTATGTGTTCAGTTGTGTGAAGCTCGCGGTCATTAATGCTGGTTTTTGTCTCGTGGCCTGGAAATGGCGGCAACCGCGTGGACGAATGAAAGAAATTTGGAATTTATTGAGCAATACAAAAACAAACTTTTACTATGGGATATTGTCCACACTGATTATCGAAACAGAATAAAACGTCATGATGCACTTCTCGAAATAGCAAATTCATTTGAAATTATAAAGGAGGAAGTGGAAAAAAAGATAAAAAATTTACGATCAACATTTTCAAAAGAAAATAAAAAAGTTAAAGATAGTTTGAGAAGCGGTGCGTTAAAGTTAAATATACGTTTCTAAATGGTATGCATTTCAAGCTATGATGTTCATACAAGAAAGGAATCGCCCACGATCTACCGTGACTACAGAGTATCGGCCTCATTCAAGCATTTCTCTGTCTGCTAATGTAAGTACCTACATATAATATTAATATATAAATCTGAAAGTGTGTTTTTGAGTTTGTATGTTTGTTTGTCCGTCTTTCACGTCAACAAGGAGGACATTTATGAAAAGGTTTATGAAACGTATTTAATATACAAGGTTAAATTAAAAAATACTCGTCTCAATTAAAGGTTCAAAGTTCCGATAAAGAAGTTTGCGATGGTTCATCTGACAGTGTAGTAAGGTTCTTTTAGTGGCAAATACACAGAGTAGTCGTCGTTTCGAGACTCGATCATTAGTCCACAATAATAAAAAACTTAACGATGTGCAACGTCTTCACTATTTAAAAACGCAGCTGTCGGATGAAGCAGAGCAGCTTATAAGACACGTTCCTATAACTGATCTAAGTTATAAAAAATGTTGGGAAATGTTAGAACATACTAATAGGTTTAACAATAAGAAATTGATGTCCACATGTATTTAAATCGACTATTCGGTCAACGTAATATTGGAAGCGAATCATCGAAGGCACTTAAAGATTTACTTGATTGACGATTGTTTGCATGAACTTACTAATATTGGAATTTATGTAAGTTTGTAGGATATTATTGTTGTTTATGTTGTAAGCTTGAAGTTGGACGTAGAATCTAGGAAGCAGTGGGAACTGCATGTTAGTAAATCATCCGACGATCTACCCACTGTTAAACAGTTTTGCGAGTTTTTTGAGACACGTTTTCGTGCCCTAGAATGCGTTGAACCTAAACATAAATCAAAAGTCAAAAATAATTCTACATCTCACGCTAAAGTAATGCATGGTACTACTAATGTTTCATGTACACATTGTTCTGAGAGCCACAAGCTCAGCAATTGTACAGTGTGTCAAATATTGTACAGTGTTAGGAAGGAAAAGTAGAAATATAACCAATCTTTAAAGTCTGGGGCATCTGCTGATGATGTGTACCGTATTAAACTGTGGTACTAAGATTTGTACAATTTCGTTCATGATCAATGCACTCCTAGGGAATCTTCATCCAACTTAGATAGTGATGACGAAAATAGTTGTGAGGTAAGTAAAGTATTTTATACTTCGTAGTATAATTTTTTATTAAGTTGAATACATAGAACACATAATTATTTTGTATTTATGGTCATTCGACATTTAAGCTTATAATATAACTGTTAGTGATGTTCCGTTCAGCCTATTTTTTTAAATTACATGATCAATTTGCCATCAGGAGGGAAGAGTTTCCCTCCTGATTGAAATAATTCATTAAATTGTTTCGGACTATCTTCGCGTTGTTCAAAGTATTGCCTGGGTTTCTTCTTTCCACGTTTTCCATGGTACAGTCAGCATCAAAAGTCGATGACCATATTCAGATTTTCAAAATCACTGTACATTATATCAACCATAAATCGCTCAACAAGATAAGGCGCCAGTATTGAATGAACATTATTAAAGTTCAAAATTAACTGAACACTACTCGTCAAAGGTCACTGAACACCATTTTGTCAAAAATTGCTGATCGTTATAATATCCGAAAATATCATAACATTCAGTTTTAGAAAAGTCACTAAACACTATATAATGCTTATTTTGGTTATATAGTGTAATCACGGCAACGTCCAAAAATAACCTTACATCATAAATAACAAAAGTCACTGAACATTACTTTGTTTCGGATACGTAGCGTGTAAACTTATACTATCAAAAGTAGCTGAACTGCAAACTAAAAAAGTGCTCGTTACTATCTTCAGAGTTATAAATCCAATCTTGTCCTATACAAACTAAATCATGTAAAAAAAAAAATATTTCGAATTTAACTTTCCTTTTAGAAGTTATGGTGGAATAAAGAAACTCACAAACATACATACAAACATGAACCCTGAAAACATAACACTCCTTTTTGGGCAGTCGTGTAATAAGACTCATTTCCAAAAATCACGCAGATTCTCATCAAATTCATAACGTCGACTTAGTTTATGATTTTTATAGTTACGATTGAATTAGAACCTAATCTGTATTCATATAAGACTCATTTTCAAAATTCACACAAATTCCGTTTAAATTCAATTCTTTGGGAAACATAGTTGTGGGTATTTGAAAAATTGTTTACCCTTGAATGTAAAAAGAATATATCTACTTAATTATCACTTTGTATCGGATGTAGACCATTGCGGTTGCAATTATTTATTATAAATATTGTATTAGTTATCAATTGCGCTTTAGTGATAAATAAACATTATAATGCCGTTTAATGTTCATATTACTGCACATGAACGTCACAGAATAGTGATATTGTGAGAAGAAGGACTTTCTGTTGCCGAAATAGCTAGAGAAGTGGGAGTTGCTGTAAGTTATTTTATTTTATGTATTTTGAGATTATACAAGATGTAACAATGAGAAGATGTTTTTAATATACTATGAATAATATGAGATTATCACATACATCCAAATTGTTGTGTTCCAAATTTTATCCAAATGTATTCAGTAGTTTTATCGTGATGAATAACAAACATATAAACTAAAGGATTAATACCAAGACTTATAACAAACACACGTATTCGTCACACGAATGTTTGTCCTAAGTCTAACAGGGTAGAATCAAAATCGGACGCATAGCATGGGGTCACTTCCGATCAATAAGGTGTTAGGTTCTAATGCAGGTTTTTTTTTATTTTTGTAGCCTAACACCGTGTACTGGATAAGGCGATGGGATAATGAAGGAAACGTTGATGAAATTAAGAAGACCGGTAGACCAAGAAGAACTTCAAGAACACAGGACGTAAATATCATTCGTCAATTCAGAGAGTCTCCGTTCCTTTAAACCAGAAATGTAGCTATAGCTAACAATATTTCTTTAAGCACCGTTCGTCGACGTCTCCACGAAGCCGGTATACATTGCCGAAGACCGGCCCGTAAGTTAAAATTGACTGCTCGACATAAGTTGCAAAGACTTCAGTTTGCAGAACGATATTTAAATTTTGATTTTTCAAATGTAATATTTACTGATGAAAAGACCTTTAAATCTTCTCAACACGGTCGAATTACGTTATGGAGAATTAATAATTCCCGTTATCAAGAGGAGCACTTAATATAAAATAGATCCAGTGGAAGGATTTCTGTGGGTCTTTGGGGGTGGATGAATAAAAGTGGACCAGGGGAACTGATAGAAATTGGTGGTCGGCTAAATGCCGAAGGCTACAAAGACATCTTGCAAGATGTTTTACTACCCACAGCACAAATAATGTTACCTGATATGGCCCCATTACATTTTATACATGACAACTGTTCAATCCACATGGCCCGAGTGTGCAGAGCCTGGTTCCGGGATAACGCTGATCACATTGTCGAAATTCCATTCCCACCAAAGAGCCCGGACCTTAACCCCGTTGAAAACTTATGGGGGCTTATGGTCCAGGCTTGGGATGAAAGCACTCCTCGAACAAGGGAAAATCTACTAAATCACGCCATAGAAATCTGGGAAGATTTTAGAGGACGAGATACTTGTGCAAATATGATAAACTCCATGCGAGAACGTCTCCAAAATGTCATCGATGCCAATGGGGGACACACTAGGTTTTATTTTATTTATTCATAATTGTAATTGATAAAAAATTAAACCTTGTTTTTGTTTATAAAACATTGATTTGATTATGAAAGTTTAAATTTGTTGATTTTTAACAAAAACAAATAATAATTATTAACAGTATTGATTTATCGAACCATTTAATTTAATTTAGTTGATAATAAATAAAAGGGTGGTGATTTACATGTGCATGTGTCAACTTAATTTATATACCAAACACATATACCTACCGAAAAAAAATACGCACAATATATTAAACCCAAAAAACATTTCATTTTGTTCAGGGACTTTAGAGATAAACGATGGTATGCTATTTTTGACAAAAATTTGTTCAGAGACTTTAGAGACGAAGAATGTTATGCTTTTTTACTATAACTTTGTTTAGCGACTTTTGAAAAGTGATGGTCACCTACTTATGCCCTTTTATGATAATCATTCATTTCTGGCGCTTGTCATGTTGAGCGATTTAGATATAATACGGTGTACAGCGATTTTGAAAATCTAAATGTGGTCGTCAACTTGTGATGCTGACTGTACTATTTTGTGTATTCTTCAGAAATTATGGTCCCGTTTTCAGAGATTTCTCGATAAAAACATTTTTGAGAAGCATAAGACTTTTATGAGTGTTCAATCAAAAAGTAATGTAGTACACAAGATGCTTTCACTACTTAACGATATTTTCGGGTTCTATATTTATATGAGTATAAAATATCCGAAATCGTGAAGCCATTATCCCGAAAGCGTTTTCAACAGTGCGCCTCGCGCTACATAATCTGTAATTCAGGATTCTTCTTTCTCGCGATGTTAAATCTGCCTGCCGAAACGGTTTTATCATATCGGGGCGTAATGGGAACGCGACATCTGCCACAAATACATATGGTAAATTTTGGTTACTTCCTGTTAACATTTCACTGCTTGGAATATGTAAATCACCTTTTCTAATTTTCCAAAAATGTAGTGTTTTGTAGAACCCCTCCATCGGATATTCTACCATTCATGCCAATGTCTACGTACACAAATTGGTATTTTGCATTACCAATTGCCATGAGAACCAAACTATGTTGCCCTTTATAATTTTAAAAATACGATCCACTATTAGCCGGTGGAACAATCGCTATGTGCTTTCCATCTATTGCAGCAAGACAATAAGGAAAGTTCTATCGTTGTTCATACATCTTTCCACTATTCTTCAGATGTAGGAAACTGTAATATAAGAATAACAGATTTATCATTACCTATATTTGATGTGAAATATCTATAGCGGCGGGACACAAACATATATCAAAATTATTTGTTTCAGAGAGACATCACTGAAGATTCTTCAAATGTCGATGAAGAATATCCATCCAACAGCGTATCTACCGACAACAACGAGGCCCGATCGACATAGTTGAATAATAATTCATCTCGCCCACCAAAACCTTGTAAAACAAAAAGAAAAGGTAAAAGCATAGCAAATGAAGTATTGGAATCGGTACGAGAACACTTTAAGCGTCCTCGCCCAATTGTAACAAAAGATAGGTGCGATATTATTGGCAAAAATGTGGCGATGAAATTGAGGGCTTTAGATGCGAAACAAATAATAGTCGCAGAAAAACTTATTAATGATTTACTTTTTGAAGCAGAAATAGGACACCTCACTCCCGACCACGTATATATTAACATGAGAGATATTTTGAAACAAAATCAACGAAGCTGTGTTCCTCCTCAGCAATATCGACAACATTTATATCAATCCTCTCCTACTTCCAATATATATTACCCCTGTAAGTTTTGTTTCTTCCGAAAGTCCTAGCCTACCCTGCCTTCCATTTCCCACAAGTCAAAATTCAGAGTATCTTTCTCAATCATTTCAAACTAGCCATCTACTCAACAGTTCCCGAGGCAATTCCTACTCTACACAAATGCGAACACCTAACGTACCACGTAACCTAGCATAAGATTAAAAACCTCCAAACTTCATTGTGGCTATGTAATCACATTCATCATAGGAACTACAATAGAGAATCGTGTTGGACTTGCTTCTAAGTTTACATTAGAATGTTTGATGTGTAAAGAGAAGTTTTCTCTTTCTAATATCACTGGCGACTTAGATATTAAAACAGCAGAGGTTGCTATCAGCGTTAGACTTGCCCGTGATGTCTGAGCCTGTGTACCAAAAACGGCACGACATTGCTTCCAATGGCTGGGATAAAGCATTTAGCAAATCTATGAATGAAGCTGCTGACGAAGAAAAAAGAATTGCTTTAGAAAAAGGTCACGTCAGCAAAGATGGGATACCTATTTTAGACGTGGTTCTAGACGGATGCTGGAGTAAGAGGTCTTACAAAAAGAACTACTCATACGATACACAAAAAAGATTTTGTTTCTTGGCATTAAAAATAAATTTATTTATACTGTAGGATATGTACGCAGGATCTTAATAAAATTCAAAATCCAAGATCTCACCAGTGCTTTAAAAATCTTACGGGATCATCAACTGCCATGGAGTCAACAATAATTGTGGAAGGGTTTAAAGCAGGGTACTTCGTCGTTTGTCACCACGAGATATTAGCACCACGGTGTCAATCGCACAATGTCATTTTTTGAATTGGCTGTTTGGGACCACGGTGTGAATCGACAAATGTCTTCTTTGCCTTCTTCGATTCACACCGTGGTGTGAAACAGCGGAGGGCTCTTTTTGACATCGTTGATTCGGACTAATGACATTTTATTATAACTTAACAATCATGCACAAAAATACTTACACGAATTTTATTTTTAGACTATGCTTGGTGGAGGCAGAACTATTGAATCCTTACAACCATTTTAGAAATATAACATATTTAGATGAAATAATCAAACAACGGTTCCTTTACACCTACTCCTGGAATATTTTTTTTATGTTTTAGACACCAGTGAAAGCCCAAATACCGTGGCAGTCACGAAATTCAATGACTATTTTGTCCAAACATGGCTTCAACACCCTGTTCTCTCCAAAATATGGAACACTTTTAATGAAAGTCACAGAACCAACAATATGGTCGAGTCATGGAATGGAAGAATAAAAAAAATAATACTATTAATACCAAATATTGGCCAATTTCTTAATGGAGTAGTAAAAGATGCCAAATTCTATTAACATACTTCACCAATCGAGCCAAATTCAAATTTGTAAAAGAAAAAAAGAAAGCATTCAAATCAATGACAGAATTAATAACATCATGCAAGAATTATTGACTGATCAAATAAGGCACCTCGCGCACTAGACGGCCACAACCACGACCAGTGGCCGCAACGATCAGATTTACTAAAGAAACCATATAAAAGTCGCGCACTTAGCCGCAACGGCTAAATGGCCGCACACCGGGCCGGCACGACTGGTTGTTGCGACCAACTTACGTATAGTTTGCTATTAGCGCTCGCGCACTAGATCTGCGATCGTCAATGCGGCCCGGCTGCGGCCAGCCATTCTCAGTGTCATGCGGACAGTTCGTTAGTGAACACGCTTCGTATCGTTCCACAACCATATACGACGACGTTTTTTCTGCGATGAGTTTTGATACAGAGTTATTTATTAATGAAATAAAGAAACGACCGGCAATATGGAATTTAACGAGTGAAGAATACAGCAATGTAAATCGTATAATAAGACAAAGATGCTGGGAGGAAATGGTTGAATTATTTGGCGGTGAAAAGAAACGCTAGAAGAGAAAAAAAAATTGGTACGTTAATATTTACTCCTTTTATTGTTCTTTTTATATAATGAAGCTAGTAGAAAAACATTGGTAGTATATTGTACACATCTGGGTTTAATAACACTAAAGGTCCTGCCATGGTAGTTTGCCTTCATTCATAAAGTAATTTGCTAAATAGTTCCTAAAACCTGTGTAACCATTTTGAATACTACGAAATTGTTGCGTTCTTGTATTGTATTACTCGTGCTTGGAAAATTATACACCGTGAAATTTGAATGGTTGTTTTCCCGCGGCAGGACGATTACCCATCAGTAGTACTATCGAAACACAAAGTTAAACTTAAAAAAAAGAATGTTTTTTTTTTTCAAATCATTAAAAAAGTATTCATAAACTCGAAAGAGCGATAATCAATAGTAGTTCACTCACTAGAGATAACGTAGGTTCCTGTGACACAAAACACACGCGCCGCCACGGCCACGTGCTGCCGGCAAACTTACAAAGGAAGAGTGAATAATAAATGTTCAGAGCAAAATAAGCTCTCGAGCATGGTGATACGGCATTAACTAGCCTGCACGCACGCGGCAAGCGAGGCCCTCCGCGCCATCGCCGAAACATAAAAGGATGCCGCCAAATGTCGTAGGTTGTCAGTTTGTCGCTCTCTCAGGGGTTCAATAACTACCTTCATGGTTACTTTGGCTATGCATAGAAGATAATACTATCGCATTAGGTTTACCTGCTACCTGTAATGATAAACGTAAGTTTGGATATAATTAAATTAAAAAAAAATGCTGAAGACGTTTTTCTTTTCTTTATTTCAGAACAAGGGCCCCTAACCCTTTTCAAGGTAGAGGCAGTATACATGCCACCAAAAAAAATATTTTTTTATTCTCGAACGTATCGTTCACCGGGATTTTATTTTTTATTGATGGCAGCATCAACGATTTTTACGTCAAAAATGAACGTCATTTTGACAAATGCTTGACAACTGTCAATTTGAAGTCGTCCATTATCGCTTGAAAGTTGTGATTTTCGGTTAGAATTTTTCATCCAGTTGCATCTTCTAAAATTTTGGCTAAAATGGTAAGAAAAGTAATTTATTTTATTCATTTGTGTTTATTTATTACGTTTTACGAGTAATTTTGGCTATGAATGTGGTGAAATTTGTTTTATTGTAAATTTTGTTGGTGGCAGTATAGATGCCATTGCCTATTTGTATTGCAGGCGTACTTGCGTGATGAAGATATTGAAAATGAACTTGAGCAGATGTTTGGACTTCCTGAAGATCCTGACAACTCAGAAGATGAGTACGAGGGCGAAGATGGTATAGAAACCAATTATGATATTCGTGCGATGTTAGAGGACCAAGATATTGTTCAAAGTCAAGGAAGTCCAACACCTGGACCATCAAGACGGAGTCCAGTAGATATGGGTTTGCTTTCTCCTAATGCAGGTGAAATAGAAAATATTGATCCTAACATAGGAGTACCTGATATTGGAAATAGCGAAGACGAAGAAATATTGCGACCAGTCAGGCCTTCACGAGTATCGAATCTGCGCTCTCGGCATATTTTGGAGTCTTCTCCGGAATCTTCTGCAGACTCTTCCTCAGAAGATGAGGACGACAATGACTGGAAAAAAGGTATGTGGTCGGACAGGCCAAGTGCTGATAAATTTGACGAAGCCACCTTGAAACCTAAAGTTTTCTTTCCGAGCAGGACTTCTCCAGCGGCTTATTTTTCAAGGTATTTTTCTGAAGAAGTAATTGATCACATAGTTGAGCAAACTAATTTGTATGCCTCTCAAAAACAGACCCAAAATTGGAAACCTGTTAGAAAATCGGATATTGATGCGTTTTTGGGAATTATTATTCTGATGGGTATACATGTTTTACCATCTATAGACCTATATTGGTCTAGTGACCCATTTTTTAGAGTGGACGAAATTGCGCAAGTAATGACATGTAAAAGGTTCAAAAAAATTTTAGAAAATCTTCATCTGAATGATAATTCCAAGACTCCTGCAAAAACAAGTCAGGAATATGACAAATTATACAAAGTTCGCCCTGTCTTGAAATTATTGAATTGTGCATGCCAAAGAGAAGCGAAACAAACTACTTCTCAGAGCATCGATGAAGCTATGATACGGTTCACGGCGTATCATCTCTAAAACAGTACATGCCAGCTAAACCCATAAAAAGGGGATTCAAGGTTTGGGTTCGCGCAGATAGTGTAACTGGTTATGTATATGAATTTCAAATTTACACCGGTAAAAATGACAATAATACACCGGAGTTATACTTGCGCCAAATTCGATAAAGAATCCAGGTAAACAAACCGATTTAGGGTTATCACAACTCACGTTATACAAATCTTGTATTATTTCCATAATATAGCCTGTTACATGCTAATTATTTGCTAACAACTCTTATCACAGCATTTATCACTGTAATCACTCACACAACGTTTATATAACCTTGTCATTTCGAAAAAACATTTAAAAGTCGTGTTAATTTTACACGACAGCCCTACAAAAGAATTAACATGGCCGAAATTCAGATAATAAGAATATTTTTGATAATTTATAATAATAATAATAATATAACTACTTTTCTAATGAACCGCGTGATAGGTGTATCATAATTCTACCATGTACGGAAGACTCACGTTTCGTTACATCTAGACAACTTAAAAGATGTAGTTTAAAAAGTAATGTTTTCCAAACAATTTTACCCAATATTTATCTTAATACATAGGTATTTGCTTAATTATACTTTTTACACAATTTTATATATCATTATTAATTTATTCAAGTAAAAAATAAATGAACTTAAAAAAGAAAAGTATTTTGTGTATTAACGAAACGCAGCTATATAATTTGGTCGTGTTACATCTGTCCATGACAATCAGACAATCACATAACTAAATAACTTCTAACCTGCTCGCCTTGTTATAAGTTACTGTATTATTTTCTTTGCGTTCACTCAGACTCTCATACACACTTGTAATAGAATTTATAGGAAACTGCCCTATTATAATATTATAAACTGGATGTCTGTTCTATTACGATAAAAATACATTATGGATACCATGGATCATAATTACGATCCATGTATCTTTAAGCCAAAGGGTGAATTAAGTGGTTTAGTCCTGAAAGTGTAACAGAATTACTTACGCATTTGTAGCAAATTAGTAATTATAATATTAAGCTAGCTTTGATAAAAAGGATCTGTATGCCAAGTTTCATTCAAATCGGCTCTGCTGTTTTTACGTTATTAATAACAAACTCACATTTATTTTTATGGATAATATCTTACTGGTAATGGTTGTTAACCTCTGCCTGTCGGTAGTAAACAATCCGTTGCCTAGCAACGGTTTGTTTTCCTGTATTCTTTTCGGAGTTTGGCACAAGTATAGGTTTGGGTGCCAATGTTGTCAAAGCCCTGACAAAATCTCTAATTGACGAGAAAGTTCAAGCTCATGTTGCTTTCGACAATTTTTTTTCCTCATATCCTTTGATGGAATACCTTTATGAACATGGTATTTACTCCACTGCCACCGTAAATGTAAATAGAGCAGACTTACCGAAATTCGTAAAAGGGAAAAAAGGGAAAGTAAAGCTTGACCGAGGAAACTACAAATGGAGAGTGAAGAATAATGTTGGATTCATGATTTGGAAGGACACAAAAAACGTCACAGTGTTGAGTACAGCTTTCCATCCTATGGAAAAAACTTTTTGTCAACGAACGATAAAGGATGGCACAAAGAAGAGTTTTCCTTGCCCTTTGGCAATCACTGAATACACCAAGAGGATGGGAGGAGTCGACAGGTTCGATCAAAAAAGAGGCACATATGAGGTTGGACGACGGAATAGGCGTTGGTGGTGCCGAATTTTTTATTTCCTTATCGATCTAGCTATCACAAATGCTTTCATATTACAATCTGTTTCACCGCGAAATCATGGACCCCCATCGAATCTACAGTTTCGCATCTCGATTGCTAGATCGCTTATCGGAAACTACACATCGAGAAAGAGGAGCCTTTCTAGCGAACCCAATTTTATTGCAAAGAAGAAGAGAGCTACAGGCAGTACCAACTACCAGAAAGTCGTAGGAGTGCATGACGACATTCGTTTCCAAGATGTTGGAAAACATTTGATAGACAAGTCTGACACACCGCGCAGATGCCGTTTGTGTAGTACAAAGACAAATAACGTAAGAACCAAGTTGTCATGTACGACTTGTAAAGTATTTCTTTGTGCTTTCCCTTGTTTTACTCAATTTCACCAAAAGAATTGAAGTTTGAATTAGCTCTTATGTGTGTTATTTTATAAGAAATATAAATGTAAAGAACCAAAGTTTCAAAAGATCTCAAATGTTCACTAGTTAGACCTAAGCATATTTTTATAAAGAAAAAACATCTAAAAATAAATCTTTTTGTGTTGATAATTATTACATGGTTTTATTCCTAATTTCGTAGAATGTAAAGATTGAAAAAAAATGGAATTTACTTAATTTACAGAAATATTACCCTCATAGTATGGGCAGTGGCACATATACTGCCACCAAATTTTCCACACATTTCCCAACAGTTTTCCGATTTAAAAAAAATCTTAAAAATCAAATAAAAATACCCATATTAACATACCAAAATTTCATTTCTTTACTACCTCTAGTTTTCTCGGCCTTATAAAGGGCTAAGCCAATGCAAGTAAAAAGAAGCAAAAAATTACGCACAGAACCGGGAAAGTCAGTGTGCATTGAAGATATCTTATATAGGCCCGAAAAAAGGTATCAGCACGAAGAAATGTTACTAGGGAGGAAACAACAGACACAAGCGGCGCGTGCGTTTCGTGTTACAGGTGTAACACGAAACGCACGCGCCACCACGTGCTGCCGGCAAACTTACAAAGGAAGAGTGAATAATAAATGTTCAGAGCAAAATAAGCTCTCGGGCTTGGTGACACGGCATTAACTAGCCTGCGCCCGCGCCATCGCCGAAACATAAAAGCATGCCGCCAAATGTTGCGCTCTGCACTTACTTACCGGCTTAGTCCGTTATTAGTGTTCTGTGCGCGAACATCATAACCGTGCAATACATTATTGACATTTTCCAAAATGAATCGGCATTACAATTATTCTAATTTAGAGTTTGTCGCTATGGTGCATTATACGCCAGGGCTAATTACGATTCCCATGCTGCCTAGCGACTTTACGCGGAGCCGCAACACTTGCAGTGACTCCGTCTTCGCGGGGTTTTGAACCCGCAAGTCCCACAGGCCCGGACAATTGTAGCGGCAACACAGCGGCTTCTCGATTATGGGCAGTTCAGGACACCAGCGCATGCACAGGGCAGAGGTCGTTCGGCCGTTTATTCGGCAGAGCTCGACGAAGACATAATCGAGTACTTTGAACGGGATCCTCGACGCAGTACGCGTATGGCTGCGGCTAGATTTGGCGTAAGCCAATACTACATCTGGAAAGTGCTCAACTCAGAAGGACTGCATCCATACCATTTTCGACCAGTTCACCACCTCCACGAAAATGACGCGCCGGCCAGAATTGCTTTTTGCCAGTGGTTAATTGATAATCACAATCTGAACATTTTGTGGACGGACGAAGCAACATTTACGCGAGTTGGAATCTTAAACTGAAACTTACTTGGGATCTGGTAAAAACAATGGCAGAAAACGCTCTAAGAGAGATTATGAGCTGGTTTCACCATAGCCTACTTACTCTCAACTTGGATAAAACTTGTTACCTTACTTTCGCAATCCGACGTAATACAATGCCCCCTAAACACTTTACAATCATTGCTCACTCATGCCAGAGATCAACAAATTCATGTACATGCCCTACACTCGACAGATCCAATACTATCAAATATCTAGGTTTGCAAATTGACGATTGCCTTAGATGGGACAAACAGCTCGACATGATAACATCCAGAATATTGCGGCTTACTTACGTCTTCAAATCGTTAAGAGATCCCGCTGATAAGGGCACACTGAGGATGGTATACTTTGCTCTATGTCAATCAATAATTGGATATTGCATTACCGCCTGGGGTGGAGCACCAAAAACCAACTTGCTGAGAGCTGAGAGAGCTCAAAGAGCTGTACTAAAGGTTATGTGCAAAAAACCATACAGATATCCAACTAAACAACTCTACGAGGACTGTGAGGTCCTGACTGTTAGACAGCTGTTCATTCTGCAGGCCGTCCTTAGAACTCACAGATCCGTGCCCAAATCGGACCCTAAAAAGCGTAAAAATATTCCGGCAGGCGTTAAACATAAAACTTCTTTTGCCCAACACCAGTTTTATGTATTAAGTAGACAGCTATACAAAAATCTGCATAAAGAACTTAATATCCTGGATTTAAATAGATATATGCTAAAGTAAAAAATAAGTCAATGGCTATTACAGCAGGACTATGTAGCTACAGAGAATCTGTTAACTTACATCTCGTAATATAATATATGTAATACCACATTCATACTCAAAGATCACATCACATACCTTATCCAACTTACACACAGGCACATACACATGCACACTCACCCACACCCCTACCCACTCCCCCACACTCCCACCCACGAGCATACACACCCACCCACACCCACTTTTAGTTACAAATACATGCATGCATATTTGCTGTCATTCACACTGTTTTTGGTGTGTCTCACAGGATTAGTTTTGTTTTTATCTTTGTTTTGTCTCAATTCATTATTTTTCTTATATGGCTGTTACTTTAAACCGCTGACACTTTTACACTTATTTCTGATTGTAAATAATAACTAAATCCATTTGGGTGAACCCTATCTTTTAAGATACAGGCTAGTCCTAGTTTAAAAGATAGTGTCCACTATTGCATTACTATTGAACATTATTCTCAACAATGTATACATTTGTGCAAAGTGTAAGTTTTTTGTGAAATAAATACTTATTATTATTATATTATTATTATTTACGCGAGTTGGAATCTTAAACCAACGCAACGAACATTTTTGGGCTTTTAATAACCCACATGATATTCGCGAGTGTGCGCATCAAGTGCGCTTTAGTGTTAATGTGTGGGCCGGCATAATGAATGGCCATCTCATTGGACCACATTTCGTGACAGGACACTTGACAGGTGCAACTTACCTAGAAATGCTAAGTAATGTTATCCCGGACTTATTAGACGACGTTCCGCTAGCGGTGCCGGTAGACGATTTGTACTAGCAGCATGATGGGTGCCCGGCTCATTATCAGCGCGCCGTGCGACAACAACTGGACTCGGTGTTTCCTCAGCGCTGGATCGGACGTGGCGGGCCACACCCTTGGCCACCGAGAAGCCCGGACTTGACTTCGTTGAACTTTTATTTGTGGTTTGAGCTCAAGCGCTTGGTGTATCGTGAGGAACACCAAACACGCGACGCGTTGCTAAGTGCGATAGTGGACGCTTTTAATATCGTGAGACGTGACAGAGACACTCTTATCAAACTGAAAGACAATCAATTAAAACGTGCTCGTTTGTGCATTGAACGTAGTCACGACGTAGTGGTTTACATTTCGAACAATTACTCCGCTACCGGGAATTGTAAATACTCGTACCTTGTAAATAAACATTTAAAAGTAGGTTAGGTAATCAAAATCATTGTAAATAAGTTGATTCCATTTTTTAAATACTTAATTATCTAATTCAGACTTTTTTTAAAGATAAATATCTTGATTTTTAAGTATATATATATTTTTAAGTATTTATGACGGCCCGTAAAAGTATGAAGGGAAAATTAGAATTACTTATTGGGTTTTGTGTTTTATTAAATCAGGAGTAGTGATCAGCTGATTTAAACTCATTTAAATTAAACTCTGTGAAAAGGCCTATTATACTATTAACGATTATTTAAATGATAAATATAGTTGGTCGCCTTGAACAGATAGAAACACGACGGTTCTGTGTGGAATGAAGTCTTATTGTACTTCCGTATTTATTTAAATTGATAGGCATACACTCTGTATGTAACAATGTGTTACCTATTTTGTTTTGTTGTTAATACAATTATACGTATGTATAATGACATATATGTATACAGGGTGTCCGGTAAATAGTCCGACAAACTGTGGTGGCTGAAACCTTAGGTCAGGTCCTATAAAATGAACACAATATATTTTCCCCGAAAAGTTACAGGTTTCGAGATACAATTGATTTTCGGAAATTTTAGAATTTTCTACCTTGCATCAGACTTTTCCATTTTTCTTGCTGATTAACCTTTTCGCCGCCAACAACTTCTATAGAAGTTCAGGATTTTCGTGCCGTCCACGCCACTACTTCTATAGAAGTTCATTGTATCTACCTACTATAAAAAATACATTTACGATACATAAAACATTTGTTTCTTTGTAATTTTGTAATATGGACACGACGAACTATTTTTTCTCATGCAAAACAGACTATTTTCTGTTTTAAAAAGGTAAAACATAAAAGGTTTCAAATAATTTTATATCCCGCACGCCAACGACTTCATATCAAGTAGGCCAGTGATGTGACGCGAAAGTTGCATTCATTAGAATCTTTATTTACTATAATATTTGTTTTCTTTTCCATCCAATAGTTTTTTGAATTCTATGAATAAAAATAAATTCCGGTTAGTAAATAACGTATTACAATGCGTTTCAAAATTAATGTACATCTACCTATCAAATCATTTCATTAAAATTAATTATTATGTACTGAGGGTTTTCGATATTGCTAGACCCATCTCTACGTAATGGCAAGATGTCGAGTGACACTAGCGCCGTCAACTTCAATAGAAGTAAACCTGTGACGTCGTAAGCGCTTAGGCGTCAAGGTCATTGTGTCATAGTGCCGGGCGACGCGTGCACGCACATTTTTCTTTCCCAGTGCAGTGCAAAATGACCGAATATGATTCGGATGAGTTGTTGCGGCTGTTACAAGGTGTGGAACCTGATTCCGACTTTGATGTTGAATGGGAAAGCACATTAGAAGAGGACGATAATGAGGTAAGTTTATGTGCTTCATTTACCTATGAATGTCTTATACAGCTTAGAAAAATTGTAATAAAAAGTAGGTAATGTATCAGACAGAGAGGCCAAGGAAAAGTTAATTATTTTATGTACCTCGGGTGAAACAAGATAGGCAAATTTTTGGTTCATTAAGTTCATTTCAGTTCATTGGGCAATAAGTATTCACTTGCTTAGTCTTCTTTCTAGCATAATTTCTGTCTATTGTTTCAACAGTACTTTCTAGATTTTTTTACAGGTCCTTCTTTCTTATTTAGCTCATGTTTTGCCTCCTATTTATTGTCAATGGCGTGTTAGGATTATTACAGTTTTTTAGCACGAACTGGACACGTTGCTACCTGCAAGGAATTACGACGCGCGTAGGTACTTTTGTTCAAACGGCCGAGCGCCGCACCAAGTGATTTCCCGCGCAAGTAAATTGGTGGTCGGCAGACGGTAGCCTGACAAAATGCTTGACATAGCGAATACCTACAGTTGTATGCAATACTAGAATATTATTGCTTTAGCTTATTACTGGATAATTCTGGAATGCGCTGTTTGGTAACGAAGTATTACAAGTTTATTCGTGTATACAGGGTGTCCGGTAAATAGTCCGACAAACTGTGGTGGCTGATACCTTAGGTCAGGTCCTATCAAATGAACACAATATATGTTCCCCGAAAAGTTACAGGTTTCGAGTTACAATCGATTTTCGAAAATTTTAGATTTTTCTACCTTGCATCAGCCTTTTCTTTTTTTCTTGCTGATTAATAGCTTTCGTAAAACTTTTTGTGCATCAAATTAATCTTGAATAGTTATTCTACGCTTTAGTAAGTCTCATATTTATCTAAAAGAAGAATGTATTGACAAAAAGCCACTCGCTTAACAATTTTCATTTTTCGTTTTTCTTACTGCTTAACTTTGAACTGTAGTGGTCAAAAATAAATGTATGTAGGAGTTTTGTACAACGATCTTAAAAACTTCCTTGAATATTGGTGATTTTGGGAAGGTACAATTCTTGCGTATTTTCCTTACAAAATTTGACAAAACAAGCTGCTGAAGAACACATGGGCTTATTTGTTGAAATATTACTGATGTAAATCTGAGGAAAAATGAGACGTAACTTAACGCGGATCGTCATTGTTCAGTTAAATAAGGTTTTTCTTCTAGCGACTAACTAGTTACACAAAATAATTGTGGCCAATTTCAATTTGGTGAATATGGAAATGAAAAAAAAAATGCCCTGTTAATTTTTTTGCAAAGTTACGGAACCCTTCGTTAGCATGTCCATCTCCAACTTGACCGGTTTCTTAGAAGACCCACTCTTCGTAAATACATTCTAGGCAAGTTGAAAGATACAATATGGTTTAGGAAAATGGGTGCTAAGTGCAGTACGGGCCTGAAGTAAGAGCCTCCTCTGATGAGGGATACCAGGGCAGATGGATTGGGCGTCCAAAACCAGCTATTTCATTGTTGTTGCATGAAAAAAAAAGTGTTATAAAATCGATTCATCTAGTAAGAAAGTACTGAAGGAAAAGGTCACTTTACACTAAAACATGTTTTAATCTGGCATAAGTTGAGTTAATGGCGAGAAAAAAAATACCTAATTTCATTGTACAATGACGATCCGCGTTAAGTTACGTCTCATTTTTCCTCAGATTTTCATTAGTAATATTTCAACAAATAAGCCAATGTGTACTTCAGCAGCTTGTTTTGTCAAATTTTGTAAGGAAAATGCGCAAGTATAGTACTTTCCCAAAATCACCAATATTCAAGCAAGTTTTTAAGATTGTTGTACAAAACTCCTACATACATTTATTTTTCACCAACTCAGTTCAAAGTTGAGCAGTAAGAAAAACGAAAAGTGAAAATTGTTAGGCGAATTGCTTTTTTGTCAATACATTCTTCTTTTAGATAAATATGAGACTTACTGAAGCGTAGGGTAGCTATTCAAGATTAATTTTATGTACAAAAAGTATTACGAAAGCTATTAATCAGCAAGAAAAATGGAAAAGTCTGATGCAAGGTAGAAAATTCTAAAATTTTCGAAAATCGATTGTAACTCGAAACCTGTAACTTTTCGGGGAACATATGTTGTGGACATTTGATAGGACCTGACCTAAGGTATCAGCCACCACAGTTTGTCGGACTATTTACCGGACACCCTGTATACTTAGCTGTTGTTTGAATTCTGCCGAATAAAAATATTTTTCAATAACATGACAACCAATAATAAGATTAATAGATATGAATAAAAAACAGGAGGTGTATCTAAGTTCGTAGATTTGATATACGTATTAAAAACTGTATTTTTTTTTAAGATGACTTTAGTATTATATTCGGTGGGGGCGTCGCTATGTTTTATTTCGTTTGGGCCTCGTCAGGCACATATATGCACATATTATTATTTATTTATACAGTTGATAAACATACTTATATATGTGGAAATACATACCTACATATTATAGATAAATTACACCCAGACACAGAACAAATATTCAAGCTCATCACACAAATATTTGTCCTGGGTGGGAATCGAACCCACGACCTCACGCTTCCCTGTCGGCTCATCACCCACTATATATATGTGTCACCGTACCCATCCTATGTGAAATAGACTATACGCAACGGAGGCAGTCAATAATAGGATGTAATTCATTTTTATTTCCAGGCACAATCTAACAACGCTTCGACATTGCAACAAGCTATAGCAACAAGTCCAATAACCGTGCAGCAGGAACAATGGTCTTCAACTCCATATAACCCAAAAATAGAACCATTCGATGATTTCGCGTCTGGGCTCAACATACATTTTAATAATGGAAATTTTATACAATTAGACATATTTCAACAATTTTTAGATAATGAACTAGTCACGCAAATTATTACCTGTATAAATCAATATCATAATTATTTTTTGCTAAATGTGCCTTTGTCTGCCCACTCTAGATTGCACAGATGGCACGACATAACCGTTCCTGAGTTTTACATTTTTATTTCAATAGTGATGTTGATGTCGCGAAACAAACATTTGACCATCGAAGAGCACTGGTCTACAGATCCATTATTATTGTCACCAATATTTGGCAGCCTCATGCCAAGAAATCGATTTGTTAATATTTTAGGTATGTTATATTTTTGTAATCCTTTTCAAAAAAATCCAAATTTAAAATTGCAGAAAATAGATCTAGTGATTAATCATGCCCGCCAAAAATATAAACAATTATTAACACCCTACAAAAATGTGTGTGTAGACGAGAGCATAGTCCCATTTAAAGGGAGACTTTCAATGAAACAATATCTCCCGAAAAAACGAAACCGATTCGGCATTAAATTATTTGTCCTGTGCGACGTGACCACTGGCATAATTTTAGATTTTATTGTGTATTGTGGTGCTACAACCGCTATCGTGGACCCGGCTAATTTGGGTGTTGGTGGTGCAGTGGTTGTTACACTGATTCAAGACTTTTTTGGGTCATATAGACATTTGTACATAGATAATTGGTACACGAGTCCTAAATTATTGCGATATTTGCATGAAAATAATATTTATGCATGTGGTACTGTGAAGAAAAATAGAGCGGGAATGCCATCAATGACTCAAAAATTAAAAAGAGGAGAAATTATTTCGAAGTCTCTTCCACCGCTAACGGCTATCAAGTGGCACGATAAAAAAGATATACATTTATTAACTACTATTCATGACAAAACAATGCACCCGTCTTTGAAAGAGGACCGCAGTACTGGTTTGCCAGTTATGAAACCAAAAGCCGTTCTAGACTATAGCAGCAATATGGGGAGTGTTGATACAGCTGATATGATGTTAAGTTCTGTGCAGTGTATTAGAAAATCTTTGAAATGGTACAAAAAGCTATTCTTTCACATTGTAGACATGCATTTACTAAATTCTTTTAACACATATAAAGTAATAAAAAATGATACGAAAGCGGCAATAGCAGATTTTCAATTAAATATTATTCGACAAATAATTCAAAAGTACAACCCACTGGCTCTGATACACCCACAAATACCGCGGAGTAATGTAAATAACCCATTAAGAATACTGCCCGGTAACACGGTAGAACATATGCCCGAAATTAAACCCCAATACCGAAACTGTAAAGAATGTGCCAAACAAAAGGTTAGAAAACAAACTCGATTCATGTGTCGTATTTGCAACGTCTACTTGTGTGCTGCCCCATGTTTTCATAACTATCACTTGATGTAAGAATAATTTTTAAAAGGTAAATTACCTAGTACCTATAAATGAAACCAATCTGTGATTTCAGAATATTGTTTTGATACGAATCAATCTGTGATTTTAGAATAATGTTTTCAAATGAGTCAATATGTGATTTTAAAATAATGTCTTCATATGAGTCAATCTGTGATTTTAGAATATTGTTTTGATACGAATCAATCTGTGATTTTAGAATAATGTTTTCAAATGAGTCAATCTTTGTTAAAAAAATATGTGGTAGGTACTATAAAAAAAGTGATTTATATTGTACCTACTTATTTATTATATAAGCTAAAGCAATATATACATTTATTATTAAGTTGAGATTATGTTTTACTACCTATTGAAAAGTTGATTTTATTTTGTCAAAAATAAAAGAGTAAGTTCAGTTTTAAAACCTGTATTTATTTAACTCTTCTCACTTCTCTACCTAAGTTGTATTTGGCATTTCTAAAGTATTATTTTTATTAAGTAAATCTAATATTTTCTGCATATATATATTTCTGTTACTATTTGTGCACTTACAAATTAACTTAATTAGAATAATCACAGTTCAATCAAATATTCGCTTAATTGGAATAATCACAGTTTAATCATTTTTCAGTTTTCATTTTTCTTTATGGAAAACCTCTAAAATTTTCTGCATAATTTCATATCTTTTTTTTGTGTCAAATCTTAGTAACTCATTTGACACCAATTTGCCGAAATACTGACTCCCATGCAAATCTACGACGCTAAGTGTAGATAGGCTGTTCTTTTCTGTGTAAGTACTGCTGTCCTTATTTTTATTTTCATCTTCTTGTTGGTCATCCAAGGGTTGTGAATACATTTTGGAATCGAAAATATCATTGTCGTCCGAACATTGGGTCCGGTCTTCATCAAAATCGGCCGTCTCCGGAACATACTTTCGTTTTTTATTTGAATCTAAAATAAGAAAAACGTGCCTATAGAGCGCGCCAAAGATAAAGTCGCGGCGTTGCCGTGTGCAGTGATCGAGAATGGTATAGGTCGCGCGACGAGTCACGAGCGACGAGCCCTCGCTGATGAACTAAATTGTAGAGGGGGTATGCGCAGTAGCGATTCTTAGTATAAAATCGCTACTGCGCATCCCCCTCTACTTTCGTCCAGCGCTCATAATTAATCGCGCGGCCTATACCTATAATTATTTTCATGATTATGAAATATCCAAATGATTGAGTCATTTTGATTCGATTACAAACTGTTTGGGTCGCGAAAAATTTGTGATCGACTCAGGTCTATATTTGTTCGCCGACACAGCTAAAAGTTTGCGAAACCGAGAGCCGCAACGAATAGGTATTTTATGACTACCTAATATCCATCAAACGTGCCAGTTTTTCATTTGCATTAAATGAAAAATAAGCTATTAAAGTTTAGTACATCTGTATTAAAATAGTTACTTACCATCCATTTCCAAAACTACACATATGTTGCCACTTTTAATCACTACAAACAATGTTCCTGATCGTGACCTGACGTTAGATTCTGATGTAAACTAAAACCAAAAGCAAACCAAACTCGATAGAAAGAAAGAAAAGCATAGACAACTCTATTCCTTACGAAATGTATCGTGCTATGAACGCCAATGACTTGATATGAAGTAAACAGACTACGTTATGAAATGAATAGTGAAGTGGCTAATGTTACGAATTCAGTTGCGGTTGCGAACTCGTTCCGTGCGGGCGTGTATAAATACGCTGCTAAGTAGTATCGCGATCAGTGCCATAAATAAGTTTATTCTATTTTAATTTTATTACCAATTATGGAGACCGAAGAAGAAGAAAGTGGTGGTGATGTGGAAATATTACGTAAGGAAGGAGATGTTGATAAATCTTTGGAACCAGCAATAATACACCGAATAAATCAAGTAATCGAAGAAAATGAGAAGAAAGCACCTGAGAAGAGAAAAGAGAGAGAGAGTGAAATGAGTGGTGATGATGACTTTATTACTGTTAATAGAAGGAGACCTAAACGATTAAATAGAAGTTTATCAGTGGAGGCACAAAATAATAAGAGGGTAGATGAAGAAAAAGATAACGGAGTAAATAATACCATACGACATGAAATATGTGTAACTTCGCTAGAAAGCATACCTAAACAAATGGCATTAGCTAAATTGTTAAGATCGGAAAATATAAAAAATGTAATACGAATTAAATACAAAAGTTTTAATAAAGTTCTCATACAGTTTAAAGAAAAAAATGATGCAATCAAATTATTAGAATGCCAAAAATTTAAAGATATGGGATGTAGATGTCAGCTAATAGATGAGTTGTTCTTATCCTATGGTGTTGTCAAGGGGGTGGATTTGGACTTAACTGAAACTGAGCTATTGGATATATTTGAATGTAGTACCGAGGTGATATCCGTGAAGAGATTAAGACGGGTAGACTATGAAGGTAAATGGGTTAACAGCGAATCAGTGAGAATCTGTTTTAATAACAATAGCCTACCGGCTTACGTATATGCATATGATTGCCGATTTAAGGTAGAACCATACGTTTTTCCTGTGACACAATGTTCCGGTTGTTGGCAATTTGGACATATAATGAAGTACTGCCCAACAAAGAAAAAAATATGTCCAAAATGTGGGGGTAAGCATGATAATTGTGACACTACTAAAATAACATGCCTTAATTGCAAGGGGAATCACTTTGTTTTAGATAAAGAATGTCCTATGTTCTTAAAAGAAAAGAATTTAAGGAAAATTATGAGTACCAAACAAGTTACATATAGAAAAGCCCTTCAGCTATTTATACAACAACAACATGATAATGATTTGAACTCGAAAACTTCAATTGAAACAAACTTAAGAAGCGAGTCGGAAACATTCAGCAGTGTGCTCACAAAATCATTAAATAAACATAGCGCAAACCCCAATTTTCCGGTCGTACGGGAAGAAAACACAGAGCGTTCTAGACAAATAGAAGAGAGTCTACAGCAAGAAGAGCCGTCTCAGAAAATATTTTTTAGTAATAATAACAATAAAAAAGAAAGAAAATCTACGAGGAAGAGGCAGAATAAGAATAGAACACCGATAGAAGAAGATCCAGATTGTTTTGATTCCGAAAATGAAGAACTAAATTATCAGAGTGATACACAAAAACATGAACAGTTACTTTACAAATTTGAATTTAAGAAATTTCTAATTAAACTAAATAGAATATTTACATCAGAAGGAACATTTGAAGAGAAAATATTAGTGTTGTTTAAAACTATATGGGAAGAATTAAAGAAAGTCGTAGTAAGTTGTTTTATGAAAGGAAATTTTCTAGACAAAATTATTAATTGTATAAATGGATAATTCAAGTAAAAATATTAATATCAATATAATTCAATGGAATTCACAAAGTCTTTTGCCAAAACTAAGTTCATTCACAGACATATTACATAAACTAAATATTCACATAGCAATCATAAGCGAAACATGGTTAGACAGAGAATCTGACCTTCATGTAAGTGGATATAACATATACCGAAAAGACAGGTTCGATTCATATGGAGGGGTTGCAATTTTTGTACATAAATCCATACAATCACATTGTAATGCATATCAGCTGTTAAATACAGGTATAGAGGTAGTAAGTGTTAGATTAACTAATTGTAAAGACTTAGAAAACGTGGTCTCACTTTATTGTCCATCTTCGGTATCTACCCAGCCGTCAGACTGGGAACAGGTATTTTCTCTATTTTCAAAAAACACTTTAATTGCTGGCGATTTCAATGGTCACCATGTTAACTGGTCAACGAAAACTGACACGAGAGGGACTCATATAATGGATTCATCCCTCGAAAGTTCTTTTGTTTATCTTAATGATTGTAGTCACACAAGAATTAAATTAGTCAGCGGGAATATACAGAAAACATCACCAGATATATCCTTTGTTTCCTCCGATATTGCTATAGAATTTAACTGGAAAGTGATTAATGAAAACCTGGGTAGTGACCACCTTATGATTAAAATGGCACTCAATTTTACAGATGATTTCATTGTTTCTAAAAAAAGAAATTACAAAAAAGCCAATTGGAAGAAATATCAGGACCTTTTATTAAAAATGTCACTTCCGGAAAGCAGTAGTGTACAGGATATGTACAATTTTTTCTTAGTTAATGTAAATAAAGCCGCTGATAAATATATTCCCTTTATTGAAAACTGTTCTAAACCCGCACAAGAATTTAAACCAAAAAGTTATTGGACGCCTGAATTATCCCATATAATCGCGCAACGTAGATTAGCTTTATCAAAATTTCGACGCAACCCCACTCCTTATAATTTAACTAAATTAGAAAGTAAAATTGCGGAATCTCATAAAATGATACAAAAAGCGAAATCATTAGGGTGGCAAAGATTTTGTGATTCCTTTAATGAGACAGTGTCAGCATCTGATATGTGGCGGCGTATGCGATGGATGAAGGGATATAAACAATCAGTTACTCATCCTCCGATTGAAAAACAAAAAGAACTACTACGTTCCTTAACACCTGATTATGTTCCAAATAAAATACCAGTGTTTAAGTCCCAAAATGATGTGTTAGAATGTGATTTTAATATGGAGGAGTTGGAAAATTGTTTAAAGAAAAAAGATACCGCACCTGGTGAGGACGGGGTCTCTTACTCAATGATCTATCATCTTCCCAACATTGCTAAGAATTATTTACTCAGCTTATATAATAGCATTTTTAGATCCGGTATTATACCTACTCAATGGCGTAACATCCAAATAATTCCGATTCCCAAAGCTAACAACACTACAGAAAATCCTAAGTTGAGGCCCATATCCATGATATCGTGCTTGTGTAAAATCTTCCACTTAATGTTGGCAAAACGTTTGGAATGGTTTGTGGAAAAAAACAAAATATTATCACCATACACCGTAGGCTTTAGAAAATCGTTGTCCTGTCTTGACTCCCTGGTGCGTTTAATTAACTATATACAGATTGGCTTTTCTAAAAACATTCCAACACTAGCGTGTTTCTTGGACATTCAGAACGCATACAATAATGTCTCAATTGATGCAGCAGTAAATATTTTGGATGAGCTTCAAATAGGATCAAAGTTTTGTTCTTACATTTATGCCTTTTTGAATGAAAGACATCTAAAAATTAAATCAAACAATAGTGATGTTATAACGGTTCGATGTACTAACAAGGGATTGGCCCAAGGAGATCCGTTATCTCCGTTACTTTTTAATTTAATTACATATAAAATTTTCCAGCTTCCTCTTAATGTAATAATATCACAATACGCAGACGACTTTGTTATTTATATTAAAGATAAAGATATTAAGAAATGTGAACATTATGTACAAAATTCATTAGATTATATTGTAGAATATTTGACTGGTCTTGGTCTAGAACTATCTTCAACCAAGTCTACATATTGTGTGTTTAGTAGGGGCAGACGTAGAATATTGCCATCTCTTAAAATTAATGAACAGATACTCAGTTTTTCAGAATGTACAAAATATTTAGGTATGTGGTTAGATCGTAGTTTACGTTGGGGAAAACACATAAATGAAATTTCAAGTAAGTGCTTAAGGTATTTGAATATATTAAAAATCTTAACAGGGAGTTCATGGGGTGTTCATACAAAACATATACGTAGACTATACATCTCTTTGATTCGGAGTCGATTGGATTATGGTTCTTTTATTTATGATAGCAGTGCAAAATGTCACATTTCAAAATTGGATAAATTACAAAACCAATCTTTACGTATCATAGGTGGTTATTTAAAGAGTACCCCTATTCACGTCATGGAGTCTGATTTATGTATTCCCCCACTATTATTAAGAAGAGAATTTTTAGCTTATAAATATTGTGTCAAGTTAATGTCATGGTCAAACAGTATTACAGTTGGTCTTTTGGCGGAATTGGGTACGCTTTGCCTAACCTCCTATTGGCAAAATAAAAAAAAACCCTTATTAATAAAAACATATAATGATACTAGAAATTTAGAAATTATATCTTCAAGTAGTCTTAAAATGTTTAATTTAGAAATTTGGACAACACGTATAAATACAAATATTATTAAAATTGATCTTGAATGTTTGCGCAGTGCTAAATCAAACTATAACCCAAACATACTGTTGAATGATGTCCTCATGGAATTAAATAATAAATATAGTCAATGCCACAAAATATTTACAGATGGATCGAAAAGCAGTCAGGGCTTAGGAGCGGGTTTTTATCATCAGAACTTAGATATAAAGTCAGGTTTTAGAGTGAATTGTAATATATCAATCATGTCACTGGAGCTTATTGCAATTTATCAAGCAGTGGATTATATATTGAATCAACATATCAATGGGGTAGTAATATTCTCAGACAGTAAGAGTGCACTACAACATATAGCTCGATGTGCCTCTGGTCATAGCAGAGGTGCTGCGATAGCGTATGATATCTTGAGCAAGTTAACTACTCTAATAAATAATAACACTGACATTAGGTTGCAATGGGTTCCAGCACACATTGGCCTACATGGCAATGAGGAGGCCGACCTGTTATCGAAATCAGCCGCAGTTGATGGTACCCTTATTAACTATATACCCGATCATTGGGAACATTTAACACAAATTAAAAAAAGATGTTTTGATTCTTGGACACAACATTTCAACAAAATTTCAGAGAATAAAGGTATTTGGTATCGAAGTATTCAGAGTCGGCCATCTCGATTGCCGTGGTTTGATTGTATTAGTTTGAATAAAAAATATGTAAAATTAATGTTAAGACTCCGCTCTGGACACTACCCATCGGCAAAGTTTGCATTTCTTATGAAGAAGAGTGATTCTCCAAACTGCATAGTGTGCAATAAACTCGAGGATGTACAGCATTTGCTGATGGATTGTGTCCGAAATAAGGGTAAACGTGAATCACTCATGTTGGAGCTGAGTCTGAATGTGATGGATGTGGGATTAATACAAACAATTTTATCTGCACCATGTTCGGAATTGACTAGAAGGTTTTGTGAGATAATGATCTATCACTAACTCACAAAATCATTTACAAGTGAGTGATTCACCTTCCTAGCTTTTAATAGATGATAAGTTATATTAATAGATAATAAGTTGATTAAGCAGAATAATATTGTTAGTACAGTAGTTACAATTGTAAAAGGGTATGATGGGGTTGTCATATCTCTGATAAAAACCCCAAAATAAAATAAGATTAAAAAAAAAAAAAAAAAAAAAATGTTACGAATTATTATTATTATCTCTAGCAACTCTATGCATGTATCTTCATCTCCGATAACGGATACCCATTTTTCTTAGTATAAATGTTCATAAAATAAAACAAATTACCATTATAATTTAACAGTTTGTATTTTTAATTGTAAATTTGAGTACCAATTTAAATTTACACATATTTTTTTTCATTATCGACATGATGTTACCGCCATCCCTACTTTCGTACTATACATTTATTATACATTTATACGTTGGCGTACGGCGACACATCGTGTTTAGTATAGCTGGGCGGCGAAAAGGTTAATAGCCTTCGTAATACTTTTTGTACATAAAATTAATCTTGAATAGTTACTCTACGCTTTAGTAAGTCTCATATTTATCTAAAAGAAGAATGTATTGACAAAAAAGCCATTCGCTTAACAATTTTCACTTTTCGTTTTTCTTACTGCTCAACTTTGATCTGCAGTGGTGAAAAATAAATGTATGTAGGAATTTTGTACAACAATCTTAAAAACTTGCTTGAATATTGGTAATTTTGGGAAGGTACAATACTTGCGTATTTTCCTTACAAAATTTGACAAAACAAGCTGCTGAAGTACGCACATGGGCTTATTTGTCGAAATATTACTAATGTAAATCTGAGGAAAAATGAGACGTAACTTAACGCGGATCGTCATTGTACAATGAAGTTAGGTATTTTCTTCTCGCCATTATCTCTCTATGGCAGATTAAAACATGTTTTAGTGTAAAGTTACCTTTACCCTTTTTTTTGCGACTGGCAACACTGACGACCGGTTGTGTCAAAAGCCGTGTCTCGTAATTTTAATAATTTAAATTTAATAATTATTGATAATTTAAGTTAAACATAGTTTTAATAGTTAGTTATATATACTACTGACTCGACTAGTGCTAGTGAATGTTTTGTTTCTACAAAATATATGTAAAACCGGCGAGTTCCACCAGCTGTCATCGCAACGGATCGAAATTTAAACCATCACGTAAACCAGATGAGTATCTTGTTTTATTTAAATTATATTAGACTAATTATAACTTAAAATAGGTTACTTTAGTGCCTATTGCACTCAGATACCATATTATTTCAACATCTAGGGTCCGTTTTTGACAGGTCAAAGTTCATAACTCAACTTAAAAAATTGTTTATGTTAAATCTAACAGCCAGGCTAATAACACATATTCATTCATTTAATTTTGTTTTATTAGTGCTCCTCACGGTAGCCTACGCAAAGGAAATAAAATCCTTGTTAAAATTCATAACAGAAGAGTAAATCAAAGTATAATAAGTTACTCTTTAAGTTTGATTTTTAATTAGTTAAGTGTAATATTTATAGTTTTAAACATTATAATCCTTTTTTCTTACAATAACTATTAGTAAATAGTAATTATTCCATTTTATTTTTCCATTTCCTCCAACTTCTTTTAACTATCGCTCCCATTTCTCTTTAGTTCTTTCCATACCTACACTTAACTCCCTCTCAACACCTTCCAGGAACAGCTGAGGACTGCTTGTAAATATGCAGACCCGCAGAGCTGCATCCATGGAAGAGAAACTAAGGGCTACGCTGAAGGAGTTAGAGTCAGCCAAGAAACTATGTGATGACCTGCTGAGGGAAAGCGACGAAAGTGAAGTTGAAGTAAAGAAAATTAAAGATAGGAACACAAGTTTGAAAAACGAATTGTCAGAATTGCACATTTGTCACACAGAAATCCTTGACGAACATCAAAACCTCCGTCAAATAGTTTTAGAATTTCAACGGTGTATGGGTTCACATGAGCAGGCTCTTAATCGCATTTCTGAACTTGAATTAGAATTAAGTGAGGCCCTTAGGACTATTACTAAATTAGAATCTATTAAAGTTCAGGAACAGGCTGCTAAAACCTGCAGTCTTTACAATGAATTAGTTGACGGTAGCTCTGCACTTGTTAATAATAGGAAAACATTAACTATTGATTTGACCGGAGAAGATTCTGTTACTGAATATCCTTTGTTTAGCAGTCACAATAAGATTAAGAAATATATTAAACTTAATAAAATCATTAAAAAGTACAAACAGTGCCTACACCAGCAACAAATTCATAGGAAAACAAATAATATTAGGCATAGATATGTAAATTTAACAAGTCAATTAAATGACTTTAATAATGAATTAATTCAGAGTAGGTTTAGTTATGACCAGGACACAGTTTTGCTTCAGAAACAGCTTCAGGCGAGGAAAAACACACTGAGGGACATTTTTAATAAATATCAAGCGTCTCAAAAAGAACTTAGTAACGCATGGTGGAGGCCGGTGAGTTGGCTGACTTGGTTAGGTGCAATGCGGAGAGATATGAGTCTCTGACCAACAATCTGTGTTGTACCTGCTCCTGCTCTTCACCTCCTGCCAATACCCAGAGTGTTGAACCATTGCCTTCACTTGCTGAACCACTATTAGAAAAAACTGTTAACATTCAATGTTCAGATTCAGTTAAAGTTAAAGATATAAGTACTTATATATTTTCTGACAAAATAGGTCAAGGTTTGAGTAGTATGATAAGTTCCTTTTCCCAGCAGTGTTTATTCGACGGGCCCGTTGGTCTAGTGGTTAGATACCGGAGGTCGTGGGTTCGATTCCCACCCAGGACAACTGTTTGTGTGATGAGCACGATCATTTGTTCTGGTTGTCTGGGTGTAATTTATCTATAATATGTATGTATTTAGAAATATATAAGTATGTTTATCAGTTGTCTGGTTACCATAACACAAGCTCTGCTTAGCTTGGGATCAGATAACCGTGTGTGAGTTGTCCCGGAATATTATTATTATTATTTAATACTTATTTGCCAGGGGCTAGTTTTAGTAGGTTATTAAATCAAATTAGTGTGTCTCAACTTAAGTCAGGTTCTACTGGCATATTATTATATGGTGACTAGCTGTACCCGGCATGCGTTGCAATGCAATTTTCTCTACCTAGCACCTGCCGACTACCTACCTACTACCACTTAGGGGTATGAAAAATAGATAGTAGCCGATTCTCAGACCTACTGAATATGCATATAAAATTTCATAAGAATCGGTCAAGCCGTTTCGGAAGAGTATGGTAACTAACATTGTGACACGAGAATTTTATATATAAGATGGGCTGACCGTAAGTAAAGCAAATATTATTGATTGTGTGGAATTAATGTTAGATTTAGGTCACAAAAATCATTGTAAATTCATCTTCTGTGCCCTACCTTATTCTAAGAATTTAACTAAAGAGCAGAATAGGCACATTTATAATTTAAATTTGTTAATTTATAATACAACAATTCGCCATAGTAAAACTATTTTGTATTTTGAGACAAATAATTTCATTAGCAAATTTAAACTGACAGAGTACAGTATGTATATGTCAACTATATGTAAGCGACGAATTGCTAAGTTGTTAGCATATATATAATTTATATGATAAAGGTACTAATATTGTATCTAATGTTTTTGATAATGTTAGTAATAGTAGTAACAGCTCTTTTACATCTTGTAATTTAAACTACAAGACAGGACAACGGGAGAGCTGCATGAATTGAATGTTGTTCATCAAAACATGCTGGGTCTCTCCGGCAAAGAACTAGAGTTAAGTTTATTTATTGAGAATTACAGTGTTCAGGTGTTATGTTTTATTCAGTACACAGCATAATTTGGTCTTTCACATCTCAGTCTACTGTCATTTGTTATAAATTCTACGGTGTTATGTTTAACCGAACACTGGTTAAAAGCCCATGAGTTAGTAGTATTTATTAGTGTTTATCATTCCATACAAAGTGCGTTCGTAAGAAAGACCGCTATTCGAGGAGGGTCACTAATTATAGTCTCAAACAATTTAAAATGTAAAGAACGTCCCGATATTGTCAACCTTTCTATCGAGCGCACTATTGAGCTGTCTTGTGTTGAATTCAAATTCAAATTCTTTATTTTGCAAATAGGACCATACAATCACTTTCACACGTCTTCTTAATCTAGATGAGGTCGACATTTCCTAACTGACTACCCTGAGAAGAAATGTCGAAACAAACTCGGGGGTCACAGTCTCTTTTAGTCCTGTCAATACAATAGTAAATTTGTGTAAACAAATGCAGAGTATTTACTGGACTGGTCTTTAGAGGAAAGAACCAGATCGATCTGAGCAAGCATGTGCCAGCAGACGGCAAGCATGCCCCGAATAGCTCATGCAGCTCAACCATTTTTGAGGGAGCTGCACAACCCGGTACACAACAATACCGCCAGTGGAACCATAAAAATATGTGGGTCAACAACTCACTCAGATCGCCAGCCTAAAATACAATTGAATAGAATATGATGTATAAAATATTAAATAAAACAAGATGATTAATGAATATACCTGCATAATGTTTACACTTACAATAAATACAAGATACTCTAAGAACATGAAGAAAATCAAAACATAACCATTATTGAATAGGCATGTCAAATTAATGTAAAACATTATATGCAAAAGCACAGAACATGTCAAAATGTAAATGAATATGCAATAAGCACAAAACATGTCAAGATGTAAAAATAATGAAAATAAAATATGCAAGAAGCACAAATCATGTCAAGATGTAAAAATAATGAAAATATATATGCAAAAAGCACAAATCATGTCAAGACAGTATATATGTACAAATATATGTATATATAAACACAAGCGATAGATGTATAAGCGAGCAGCTCAATCCCAGGCGTTTTTATCATTTAAGCAGTCGGATATTTTGTAATATCCTTTTTTGGATAATTTGGATTTAATAAAGGTCTTGAATTTTTTAATAGGTAACTTACGAGTATCAATGGGAAGTTTATTGTAAAAGCGTATCCATTGACCCATAAACGAGTTGCTTACTCTATGGAGCCGAGTAGCATGAACAGTTAAATTATGCTTGTTCCTGGTATTCAGACTATGAACAGAGGAGGCAGGCAGGAACTGCTCAAAAAATTAATGTTACATGTCCGGAAGTAGTGATGCGCTATAATAAATATATGGGCGGTGTAGACCTTAAAGACCAGCGCAAAGCATGTTATGAGGTCGATCGCAAAGCCAAAATCAAATATTACCTGCGCCTCTTTTTCGACATCTTAGATATTGCTATGAATAACTCATATTTAGTCTACGTAAAGTTGCACGAAAAACGAGTAGAAGGTCCGTTTTTGAGCAGCCTCGAGTATCGCCAACATGTAGCACGAGGTCTAATAAATAATTTTACATGTAGACAGCGATCAAGACCCACTTTAATCTCCTCTAAAAAGCTCCGCATTGGAAATAAACGCAATTCGCCAGCGCACAACATGGAAAAAGCAAAAAACTGAAACGGTGCGTAAATTGTGCAAAACGGCGCAAAGAAAATAGGACCCATAATAAAAAACCATACTACCAAAGTCCCAAATACTACCACTTAATAGTACCGGAAATAATTCGAATGAGCCCTCCGTACCGTCATTTCAATATTTGCCACCTGATATTACTGGCAATAATTCAACTGAGGACGCTGTAACGTCACAATTACTGCCAACTCCTATATCACAAACACGTATTCATAATATAGCGCCACCCGCAGTCAAAGAGTCGACAGCAAAAAAATACAATCTTAATACATTAATTGTTAATACGCTCCACAACCATGAAAATAGAGCCAAAGAAAGGGCTAAGAAAAGATGTCATCATGATGAAGGGGACGAATTGCAACACTTTTTTAATACAATGTATGCAATAATAAAAAAAATGCCTGCATTAAGTCAACATAAATTAAAAAGACAAATATTTAACCTAGTGTCTGATGAGGAAGAGTATTTACTACATATAGGACCAACTCCATTGCCTTCTCCTGCAACTTCAATGCCTTCTCCTGCAAATTCAATGCCTTTATAAGACAAAATATTCACTTGTATGCCAAGAATAGTGACATCCATAGTATAAATACGAGAAATAGGCATAAGTTATGTTCTACATCACATCGGCTGCATAGGGTACACAATTCATTTGTATTATAGGTATTCGCTTTTACAATAAAATTCCTATTAGTTTGTTAGAGTTGCCCTTTAACTCATTTAAATGCACAATTAAAAATAAGCTGTGTGAAAAAGCTTACTACACAATTAATGATTATTTAAATGATAAACATAGTTGGTCGCCGTGATAGACACAAGACGGTTCTGTATGGATCATTATTATTATTTTTTTTTTATTATTTTTTTTTTTTTTTTTTTTTAACACCTTGGTTTATCTTTATGTTGATAGGCATACATTTCGTATGTAACATTTGTTACCTATATTTATTTTATTTTTAGTACGATTATACAAATGTAGGTATAGTGTACCTATATCCAATGAACGATATCTGTTCGTCTTCTTTTTTTTTAATGTATAATTATATTAATTATAGAATTTAATTATGTATCCACTCATATAATTGTGATAAGGGACAGTGCAGTAAATCAGTGTTTGAGGATTTCCTTTTTTTTGCTTTATATTTGTTTGAGCCGGCAACAGTTTCGTCATGCTCCCTTAGTTGTCACTGCCTGCGGTGGCGTTTTGGGTCGGGTCTCCTCCTTCCCTCTAATATGGCGAGGGAGGGGATGGCTGACCCTTGCGTCATACTCGTGAACGGGTGCTGCTTGCGGTGACTGGTCGTTCTGTTGACCTTGGTTAAGATCAGTGTACTGGTGTCTGAACTTTTAACTTCATAGTACCTCAAACACTTGTTTATTTGGCGCGGTCCCTTAATGATGTTCATTATAATTGTAAAGGCAGCGTGTTGCTGGGGAGTTGGTTGCGCCGTTTCTTCTCCTCAGCCAAAGCACTTAGGAAGCGGTGAAGGGTGGGCGTTTTAGGGTCGGTTCATCTCTGGCGAGGGGCGCGTCGCGTGTTGTCGGTTGCTTGGCGCCGGGGCGGGCGGATGCCTGGTGGGGCGTTCGGCTTTTCACACTCAACTGATGTTGCGTTAGCGCGTCAGGTGTGGGGGGTTGGATGTCTCATTGCGTGTTTGTTTGTTCTGGCGTTGCGCGGCCGATGGTGCGCGGTGCGTTTCCGCCGGATATGAACCGACCCTTAGGGTGCTGTCTGTTTTTTTTTTGTATTTTGTGTTTGACGTTCGATAAGTGCTACTGTGTAGCCTATATTGAATAAAGAATATTTGAATTTGAATTTCTCCTGCAAATTCAATGCCTTCTCCTGCAACTCCAATGCCTTCTCCTTCAACTCCAGTGCCTTCTCCTGCAACTCCAGTGCCTTCTCCCGCAATAGATTGGTACAATGTATATTCCGAACATAATCCATGATCCTTATTACCTACATATTTAAGGAAGAGTATACCTATAATTTGTTTAATATTAAAAATATATGTACCTACCTCAAGCACACAGCTAGTTTTTCTCTCGTCCCAATTGGATGTAGAAAATTGCATCCTTCCTTGCGAATTTCTTCACATATAATGAACTGAAATGAAATGAACTTACCCGCGTGTAATAGGGGCTTACATTATGTTAGTGAATATTTTGTAAAAAGCGCAAAAAAAATAATATTTAAGGGATGTGTTGAATGGAAAAAGGATTTAATGTCAAACAGTATAATGGTGCATAGTATGGTGCGTATACTCAAAAAAAGCAAATTCGTCCACATTGTGTGCTTAATTTAATAGTTATCTGTGGAAATCTAGGGGATTGTACTTTAACTTTTTTTTACTTTTTGTATACTATACCTTGATGTAATACATATTGTACAATTGTTTGTTTCCCTAATAAAGTAAAATAAAAAATAAATAAAATATCGATATTACATCGATGACACTAACCGATGCATTGACAAAAAAATTAAAATGTCAAACATGTATTGGAGCTTTGATTGGCTTAGAGAACGTGAACTCCTTACAGTACTAAAAATATATAAACAAGAACAAATTACTTTATGGTTCCACCACCGTCGCCGTTGTGAAATGTACATAAAGAGGGCGATGAAAAAAAAAACGGATCCAAAGTACTGCCTTCAAAATGTAATACAGATTACTTCATTCGATTAGTTATGAAATCGTTAATCGGAAAAAAAATATGCCCGGAAATATTATTCCATCAATTTGAAGTAGAAAGCACTAATCACTTGATTGATTTAACAAAATGCATTATCCAAAATGCGTTTGATAGCTTGAATCACCACTCAATATTTCTAGCTCTCCATAACCAAGAAATCCCAAAAAAAAGGAGTCAAGCAAGGCGACCCGTTGTCTCCCAAACTTTTCACGGCCACTTTAGAGGAAGTGTTTTCGTCTCTGGAGGCTAGTTGGGAGCGGAAAGGCATTGTCGTCGGCGGAAGGAGGCTTACCAACCTTCGATTTGCCGACGATATAGTTCTCTTCGTTTCCACTGCTCAAGAGCTAGGCACAATGATCCAACAATTAAAGAACGCAAGCTTCGAGGTTGGACTTAGCATGAACATGTCGAAGACCAAGCTAATGACTAATAGCATTAAGCATAGGGTAGAGATGGATGGGATGAGATCGCATATGTCCAGGAATACCTTTACTTTGGCCAATTAGTATCTTTCCAGGCGCGACAAGATAAAGTTGCTAGACGCACCGAAAACGCCTGGAAGTGCTATTGGTCAATGAAGGAACTAATGAAAGGTGAGCTTCCCCTCACACTAAAGAAGAAGCTCATGGGCATGTGCATCCTCCCCATCCTCACGTACGGAGCGCTGACCTGGTCTTTAACGGCTCTGCAAAAGTCCAAACTCGGAGTTTGCCAGCGAGCAATGGAGCGCAGCATTCTAGGTATTCGGTTATCCGACCGAATCAGGAATACAGAGCTGCGCTCCACAACACAACTCACGGATGTTGGATACAAAGCCGCCTCCTTAAAATAGAACTGGGCCGGACATATCTGCCGCATGGCCGACAACTGTTGGGCCAAAGTGACGACTATGTGGACTCCACAAAAAGGCCAGAAGACCTCGTGGCCAGCCCAGAAGGAGATGGCGGGACGAGCTTGACGCTTTTTCCGTATTATGGACAATAATAACCCAGGACCGGGAGAATTGGAAGAAGGAAAGTGAGGCCTTTGCCCTGCAGTGGGACGATTATGGCTAAAAATAAAATAATAATAAATAAATTATCCAAAAATACGTGGACGCTCGTTTGTCATTTTTAACAAAGCACAATCAGGACCCTTAAGGTTTTATACGCAAAACTTACACTTATACATTTTATAAATCAGTGTTAACTAATTTCGGTTTGTTTATTAATATTTAAATTTTAGTTTTTCGTTACCACTCTACTTACTGTAATTTCATTTTGTGAGCGTCAGAATTGTGAGTTTTTTTCTTAACTTAAGAGAAGTTTTGTGTTTGTTCGTGTTTTTGAACATAAAAAATTACGCTTGGAGAAAGTTGATTAAACATTTTATTTTTGTTTGATGTGTTATTTTTTATCCTACTGTTAGGTACTACTTTAGACAATTACAAAAAAAAAAAGCAGTTATATTTACATTATAATTACTTATAGTAGAAATACATTACATATAAAATACTTATAATTGTTTTTGTTTTAAGTGTCTAATAATGTGTATAAACATTTACCAATATAATATTTTGGTACTATATGTAGCTATACATTTATTTTACTATCATTACCTTTCATTTAAATATGGTCTTTTTAGGACTATTTGTATGACACAGTAATAGTCGAATTAAAAGAATCATAAAGTAGATTTATCGATATCGATTAATTTGGCAATATTTCGTGGAACGACACTTTGAAGAAATATTCGTACTGACATTGTTGCATTAGCCAATACAAGCCAATACAAGCGCGCATTTTTCTTCACGAACGGAAGTGAAGTTCGAGGTCGGTCAACAACAATACGACGGCGAACGTACACTAGGCCTAATGTGGAATCCAAAAGACGACACGTTGGGATTCGACGTCTCATTCAAACGAATACCGGCTCACATAGTCGCTGGACAAAAGAAACCTACGAAACGAGAAATGTTAAAAGTGATAATGTCAATATTCGACGTCTTTGGGTTTTTATCACCGTTTACTATAAAAGGAAAAATTATGTTACAAGATACATGGAGGCCCGGTATCAGCTGGGATGCTGAGATACCAAACGAAATATACACAAAATGGTCAGAATGGCTAAATATATTAAAATACATAAACAACATGCCTACCTAGGCATTACGTATCGGCTACAAGAACCACCGCTACGAATGCTACGCGGCCTACGGCGAGTACGATTAGCGCGGCCGATGACGCGAGGGCGAATGAGACAGCCGACAGCACGAGTGCAAGCGCACGTTGTCCATTTAGGCCCGCCGCTGAATGCAATTTTTTGTCACCGTGACTTTTTGTCACTTAGTCAAGTGCAATGAAAACTGTATTGAGTGCGCTCATTATAGTGACGTGATAATACGGTGACAAATAGTTGCAGCGGCAGGCAACACCGGAGTGACGTGACTGTCACTCGCCCTGTACATTACTATGGGAGTCCGCTTACTGGTGACTTTTTGTCACTCGGCCGGCGCAGCGCGTTCGGAGTAGACGTATGCTATTTAAAGTGTAGCTGTGTTTTGTTTTTAAAGATGTCGTCTTCTTTGCAAGAGGAAGACATTGACAATGATTTATTAATAGAGGAGGTAGAGAAGAGGCCTGCATTGTATGCAAAAAATTTAATGCAATATTCCGATATCATTTTAAAAAGAAGATTATGGGATGAAATAGTATTACACTTGTTTCTAACAAGAAGTTTATCACAGGAACAAAAAGAAAATGCAGGTAATTGTATTAGCGTTTATTATTTATTATTCTTAACCACGTTACTTATTTATAATTATTAGATTAAATTAGGGCGATAGGCAATTACAGTTCTTGCATAGATTAGGTATAGGTATCACTAGAGCGTTGCGGAATTATTATTTACCCACATTGACATAAGATTAAAATTTAAATGAATTATTGCGTATGTACTTGTGAATTGTGACTATTATTATCATAAGTTACATGTTTAGTTATATTTTTTCATATTGCCACGGTACGGATCCTTGTAGTGAAATAAAATAAGAAGTAAAATAATTTCTTATATTGACACAGGACATATTTCGATGCCACTGATGTGTAGACGTATTGCTGAGCGTACATTCGTACGCGGTGTCTGTGAATTGAATTCCATCTCTAACGCGTACATAGTTATGTAATATACAGCAAGCCATTACAATCTTATCACATAATTCTATGTTAACATCGATAGGTTTGTGTAGAATTCTCCATTTATTACACAGTATTCCAAATGTGCATTCCACCATTCGACGTGCTCTTGTATGTCGATAATTAAACATTCTTTTAGCAACTGTAAGTCCTCTCTTAGAAAACGGTCGTAAGATATTTTTCGACAGACCAAAGGCTTCATCACCTACAATGCAAAAAGGCATTATTTTTCCATTTTCATCATTAGGTAGAATTCGTCCAATCGGAATATTTAATAAGTTCTCTTGATGCCTTTTGCCAGTATTTGAATTTTTAAAAATCGTCGACTCGCTTGCGCTTCCTTGTGATCCGACATCAATGTAGATGAATTTATAATGTGCGTCTACCCATGCCATCAAAACCATAGAGAAATATTTTTTATAGTTAAAATAATCAGATCCACTGTGCTTTGGATTCGTTATTCTAACATGTTTACCATCGACGGCGCCGATAATATTAGGAAAGTTAGTACGCTCGTAAAACTGATCAGCAAGTTTATACCAGTCTTCTTCATTTTTTTCTGCCATGTACAGAGGTTGCAATGCTTCCCATATAGATTGGCACGTTGAATTTACAATATTACGAAGTGTTGTGGGTCCAATTAGGTATTCAAAAGATAATGCATTGAAACTTGCACCAGTTGCTAAATACCTGTAAATAAAAGAATGTTATTTTTTACATTTAAAGTGATACAACGTCGTTGGAAAAATTTAAGAGCATGTTTTTCGAGGGAGCTTCGTTGTCAAAAAGACGTAAAATCAGGGCAAGCTGCACCTAAACGAAAACGATACGTGTACTTTGATAAGTTACTGTTTTTGGTACCTTCTATGGAGCCAGGGAGAGAAACCTCAAGTAACGTGACATCGCTTGACGAAGAAGCAATTAGTGAGAACGATTCTCCTACACCAGCAATAACGCGACCAACAAAAGAAAAGAAGAAGAATAAAAGTTACGAAGAATCTTTATTAGAAATATTAAGAGATAAAACCAACCACCAAAACATCCAGACACCACCAGACCCAGACAATTATTTCGCGTTATCTTTGGTTCCATTTTTTATTTTTTTTTTATATATTGATTAATATTAACAAAACAATTAACATTATTAAAGTCAATTCCACCAGATCAGAAAATTGATGCACAGATTGCGATTTTGAACACCCTAAAATATTATACACCATCTTCTAGTAACTATAATAATTATAATTCTACTGCTGCAACATACATTCTTCCTCAACCACAACAACCTCGTATAACAAATAATATACACAGCCCAACCAGCACCAGCTCGTATACTTTCTCAGCCAATAATGTCTACAACCCAACCATAATCTCAACCACCACCACCACCTCGTGTACTTTCACAACAATATATCAATCCCTCTGCACCCCCTACATCTACTCAATCTTTTTATGATAAGTCTCCCCCGCGGTCGAACGAAACTGTGCAATCATATGTGTCAAATTACTCTGTAGATGATTGTGATATTGCAAATTTTTATGCCTCTGATTAATAAAGATTTTTTGTTTATAAGTAATTGATGTAGTTTTTGTTACTTACCTCAAAGTTACCGTTAACCTTTCTTCTGCTGGAATAGCTTTGCGAAATGTTGTATCTTGAAATGTAATCACAGGTCCTACCAAAGCCAGCAACTCATCGAAAGAGTTTATAGACATACGAAGATAATTAAAAAACTTTGGTGGATACTGACGTAATTCAGAATATATAGTGTAGAATTTTCCTTTAAATAATCTTTCCGTGTATATAGGATGCACCCAGTAGCGTTTTTTCCGTTTCATTTTTCTTCTACGTATTTCAAGAGCACAAATCACGGCACCCTCGTTGAAGTCCATTACAAAAATGAACGCGATTTGTTACCCAAGAACAGATTCAGTGAGCGCATCGTGGGTGACAGCAGGTGACAGTAACACGGTGACAAAAAATTGCAATCAGCGGCGGGCCTTAAAGTCTATAAGGTGAACACACGTCTGCGCCTTCCTCTCCCCGCTTGCACGAATTAAGCTTCAAACCATCTTTTTACTTGTCCACACCTTACAAAGACAATACCGAGACATTATCAATAGTAATATTAGACATTGTATATATAATATACATAAGGGGTGCCATGTCCCCAAAAAAGATCAGTGTGATGTTTGTCAAATGTATGAAAACATACCACGTCCTATGACTGAAGAGCAGCTTAACACATACAATACCCACATGAGAAACAAGACTATAGCGCGAGAGCTAAAGAACAAAGATAAAGAAAGCACTATAAAATCAAAAGAAGAACTCACAGCGGTATATGATTTTCAAAAAGTGCATGGATTGCCCAGTGGAGAAGCTAGGTTGTTGTACTGTTTGATCCGTGCAGGAGCTAATATTTTCGGTGTACGGCGACTTAAGTAATATTACACATCAACACAATACTTAGTTATGTAAAAGGTCTATTTTAACTCCTCGAAATGATCAAACATGTGCAATAAATGATGAATTACTGTCGCGTGTTCAAGGAGAAAGTCGAGAGTATATCTTTATCAATATAATGATGGATAAAGAAGAATCCACTAATAATCCGATAGAAATTTTGAATTCGTTAAATGTTCCTGGACTTCCCTCACATACAATTAAGTTAAAAATCGGTGTTTCTATAATTATTCTTCGTAATTTAAGTCCTCCTAAACTGTGCAATGGTACTCGATTAAAGGTCATAAATCTACAATATAACATAATAGAGGTAGATATTTTAACCGGTTGTGGTGCAGGGGAAAGTGTTTTAATTCCTAGAATTCCTTTGATTCCGAACAATTTTCCATTTCAGTTTAAGAGAGTACAGTTTGCAGTAGCTTTATGTTACGCCATGTCAATAAATTAGGCACAAGGTCAAACTCTAGGCGTTGCTAGCGTGTGTTGTTTTTCACATGGTCAGCTTTACGTTGCTCTTTTCCGTGTGAGCAGTCCAAGGAACCTTTATGTTCATATTCCGGACGGGCTCACTGACAATTTCCTACGGTGACTATCTGTCGTTACCATTTTCTAAGTGAGCATTCGTTGCAATGAACGTCAGCTTCGCTATCGGTTATCCTGCTAAACAGGTACCAAAGTAGAAATGTGTCGTCTAGAATCAAAACCCGCCAGATCCACTTTCATAAAAAAGTTAGGAAACTTGTTCTATGCCTGGGTGTTGTTGAAGTCCAAATCAAAATTTGTATCAAAAGCAGCTACATCCCATAGAATCAATGACATAAAAACTACATTTGGTTTCAAAACTCGCCAGATTTTCGATCAATGAGAATCATTCTCTGCTAAATCCGAACGGACCAATCAGAACGATGGATTTGGACAAATAAGTGTCATGGCGTCGCTTGGATTCATTATGGCGTCTGGTTGTAATGATGTTGAATTTTGTGCTGTTATTTCCATGAATATTTAATGGAATAATGGACGAATTACTGAAAAAATAGATAAAGTGCCTCCTAACCAAGCAAGAAAACGGAATGTCAACAAAGAAAGTTGGAAAAGTGTGATACAAAAGCGTAATCGGCGAGTCAAAATTTCCTATTCAAAACTATACAGAGTGTGTTATAACCGCGACTTTTGCATCTTTCTGTAGTACTCGAATTCTATACCGTCTTAGGTTTTTATACGGTAATTTTACGGAATCAAACTGAATGTAAAGGGCCTTTCTATAGTCAAAGTGATCGTGGGGGGAGGATGACGGGCCTGTTGGTCTAGTGGTTACTGACCCTGACTGCTATACCGGAGGTCGTGGGTTCGATTCCCGCCCAGGACAAATGTTGTGTGATGAGCATGATCATTTGTTCTGGTGTCTGGGTGTAATTTATCTATAATATGTATGTATTTAAAAATATATAGGTAAGTAAGTTTATCAGTTGTCTGGTTACCATAACACAAGCTCAGCTTAGCTTGGGATCAGATAACCGTGTGTGAGTTGTCCCAGGATATTATTATATAATTATATATAAATGTAATTTTTTTTTAATTCCAGATACGCTCCAAAGGGATTTCCGAGTGCACCAAACTACAGACATAAAATAACATAACTTATCAGTGTTCTAAATTAACCATGCAAGATATCGCCCGTATGAATCGTCATTTCTACAATTTGAAGAACAAAATTGACCAAGACAATTTCATATTACTGCACTTCCGTATTACTAATTGTTCTAGAATAAGACTAAAAGATGAGTCACGAGGTCCGAAAAATTTAACTGCAGAGTATAATGCAACCAAAATGAAAAAAAAAAACTTAAAAAAAAAAAAAGAGAACCGCCTACAAAAATCCGATTCACTGAAAAGTATTAAATAATTTTAAATGTACTGCTTATCAAATTACTAAAATATTAGGATAATAAGTATAATTATACTCAAGCACAATTATTGTTATTTTTGGAGTCAAAAACTCCTTTCGAACATTTCTGTAAACTGTAACCACTAACGAACTGCTTTGGGTAACACGCTGTTCCCACGATTGTGTTTTGTGTTTGTGACCTTGTGCACCCGTACGCTTCATTTTCTTCACCTGGGACTGGCTTCTATGCATGCATGTTATGAGACTGTGGACGAGTCGTTCGGCTTAAGGGTAAGTGGATGTGCTTTCTTGGCTTGCCTTTATTTCAGTCGGGTGTGAACGCGTCGTACTTACTTCAACCGCTCCTTTTTTTTTCCCGCATTTTTTTCTATAAACCGCATCCCCATAAATTTGGTCCATTCGAACCGGATTAAACAAGTGTTATTATAATAAGTATTATATATAATATTTGCGTTTATAACTAACGCGCCGCCCGCGTGGTTCGCGTAGGTATACATTACATACTTATTATTCTATATCGTTTCTATCGATTTACTTACGCTTATTTTACAGTATTAATATTATATTAATACATGTAATACATTGATATGAACTATTGGGTGCGAAGAAAATACAAGTACTTAAACAGGCACAAATTTTTTAATAAAATTTATATTATTTAGTACAAGTCCAAATTAAAAGTACTTAATTTAACAATTTATATCTTACAAAATAATTCAATTGAGAGTTATGTATGGGATGAGTCTAACGCCAATAGAGGTGTCAACGAAATAGCTACCTGTGTTTAAAAATACCTAGAGAAAATTTCCGCAACGGTTGAAGACCTCGATGTTGTCTTTTATTCAGACAATGGTGCAGCAAAAAACTGGTGAACTACCTGTTTCCAAAATAAGAAGACAAGTAACGATGAAAATTTGGTGCAGGTATTAAGAGAAAGTATCGTAATGAGAGAAGACCTTGAAAGACAGCAAGATTCTGATTCGGTAGACTATTTATGCTTTCACTTCTTGATGATTTTAAAAATATCCCGAGACTTCGTACATAAGCTTTCTACAAAAATGGAGTTAATTGAGGTAATAAAAAGAGCTCAAATGGAAACTCACGATTCCGAATTTGGTGAGGATCGCCAACGTTATGTTCATTCTGAACCAAGGACATCGGCCGCCAGATCATATAGACCACAAACATCGATCAGTGGACAATATCGCCAAGGCCAAGGATACTCGACTGAATATAGATCGGAAACCCCAAGCAGTGGGCAGTATTGCTATGAATACTCAACACACTAGACCGGCACCAGCACCTGCAAGAAGTATTTTCTTCTTTCCAACAATGCAGTAAAACACATGAAAATGCTTTGAGTCGTATATCTGAATTCGAGCATGAACTTAGTAATGCCCATAATTCAATATTGTTATAAGAGGCCTCGAACACCCAGAGCCTATATGATGAGTTGGGATGTTGCTCAGCCTCAGCTATTTGTCAGCCTGTAGTTACAATAGACCTTACCGGTGAAGATGTCATTACACAACATCATTTAATGAGTCATAACAAGATAAAAAATACATTAAATGTAGGAAATTAATTAGGAAATCATAAAAAGCACATTCAGTTGGGAACTCAATTAAAATTATATACCAATAGATTGGATCAATGTAGGGCAAAATATGACAAAGACACTTAATTATTATATAAGGAATTAATGTACAAAGAGAATAGGATGAAAGATATCGTTGCTAACTATATTTCCAGCGAGGAACAACTTAGACAGCGTATGATAGAGGCTAGTAAACTATTAGACCTGGTAAAAGGCAATGCAGAGAGATATGAGTCCCTGACAAACCATCTCTCTTGCAATAGTACTAACTCTGTTACACCATCTGAGCCTCCGGAAGTTCCTTCCTTACCTACGGTCTCACAGCCATCAATTGATAGTAATTTATACTCAGACAAGTGCATTATAATTATTAAAATTAAAAACATGAAAATACATAAAAACACAAATATTGTTTTATTAGTTGGTAACAGTTTAGGCATAAAGAGAAAGGACTTTGTTTATGGCATTGATATCTTACTAGGATTAGACATAGGTAAAATTATGTTGTGTCCTTTGCCTTATGCAAAGACATTAATATCAGTATGTGCATTACTTAAACAACACATTGTACATGTCTACTTGTTGTCATAGTGACAAATTAATGTTTTTGACACGATGCAATTTATTACAGGGTTTTAACTAACCCATGAAACTATGTTTCTTCCTAGAAGATATAAATTCTTAGTTGCTATTTTAATAGCTTATAATATTAACTTAGTTATGAAACCTGAATAGGTTAAGTTTAGATTTAAGTAATTATTTAGACTGTTTAAATTTCAACGATAGCAAAAAGACGCAAAACATAAAACTAAATCGCGCTGCTTAATTCCCCTGAAATAACAAAAAATACTTTGATGAATTAGAAATTTCATTATCAGGTGTATCTATGTGCAATATTATAAATTACGACGAGAATAATGCTTTGGATGATCCTGGGCGGAAGAAAATAATTACAAAAAAGGCGTGAAATATCCAGAGCGGGTGATGAACCACTCGAAGTCTGCTGTTTCTATTGTGATTGCGTGCACAACTGAGGGAGAATGACTGCCTCCTTATGATATGTATAAAGCACAACATTTGTATGATACTTGGACCGTTAAGGATCGTGCCGCGCGCACCCCGTGCCCCGCCCCGCTGCCCGCGTCTGCTGTGTTGGCGCCTCGATGGGATGAAGACGGTTTTGAGAGGGTGCAGAGGAAGAAACACCGTCCCAAAATTGTAAAGAACCGCTGCGGCAAAGCCCCATTGAAGCCCAGTGGACTAGTGCGTGCCGCACAACCGATCACGCCAGTATATATCTCCCGCCACATCACTTTGTGAAGAAAGAGAGTTGTTGAGTTGACGTTGTCGAGTTCGTGCGCCAGAAATTGATTGTAATTTCTACGAAACTATTAAACTTATTTAAGGTCAACCTGTTTGCTCTATGCTTAAAGCAAGACACAGTTTTTGCTTTGTAAAATTAATAAAATACGAATTAAAAGGTTTCGGAAGCGGAGCGTATTTTTTTTTTGTGCAGGTGTTTGAAAAACGATGGTACGTATAATAATGTGTTACTAATATAAGAATTGAAGTTTTTGTGTTACTATGGTCATGAAATCATAAAATTACCTCAAATTTTTTGTTTCTTTATTTTTCTTTTAATATGAGAAAAAAGTCCGTCTCTTAACGCAATTTAGGAGAGATGAACCATGTTGAGTATGGCTTAGATGGACCACTTGGTAAAACATTTTTTTTTTAAACTAAGTGTATTATATGTTACCACTTATTTTTTTATCAATACATTTTTAATGAGTTATTCTCTTCTATTAGTAACCACAGTCGCGCGACCTCCGTAGCCCCCGCAACAGCTAAATTAAGTAGCTTCGTGCTTTAAATTCAAGTAAAATAGTAAAAAAACGTTCTATTGAGCTGAAATTTTCACAGTGTGTGCTAAATAGTGAGAGCAGTTTGGTGTGGTGTTACAGTGTTTAGGATTTTAGGATTTTAGTGCTCCAGAAGATAAAGGCGTAAAAACGGATTTTTAACCTTAAAAGGTACAGTTTTTACCCTTTAACTGCGAACGCTGCCTGAACAAGATATGTGACCCCCCCTCGCTGCACATCATTTTGTAGGCCCTTCAGGCGGCCACACTCTGGGGAGGTTTTTAGCGCCCAAACTCGCGGAGCTACAGCTTAAAAAGTGCTTAACACGTGGGGGTGAAATTTTTTTCTGGAGGTGTGCGGCTGTTTCTGGCAGTGCCACCCTGCTCCCCTGAGCTCCCTAAAGCCTTTTGCATATTCACTTTTCAAAATTAATTTTATTTTCACTAAGTATGATCAAAATTAGAAATTACTGTACTTTCCCCTTATATACATATTTCATTATTTTGAGTGGCGACCCTACCATTTTTTTAGGCCAATACACCACTGTACACCTACAGCACACACCCTGAATTTTCAGGCCACTAACACAGCCGCTACAGGCTTTTCACTCAAACCACGTGGCACGTGGCAACCGAAGCCGGGGTCTGTACTTATAGTTAAAGTAAGATCCTGATAGGGCCATAACCACCTGGCCAGGCAAACGCCGTTTTTTCCTGGTTTGTATCATAAAGGGGGCCGAAGTAATTGGGCCAAAACTAATATAACCCCAAAACCCCTTACAACCCCGTAACTCCAGAACGGTGCATCCAGGCTCGATTTTGACGTTATTTTCGTTACCGACGGACCGAAGGTAACGAAGTTCAATTCAATTTCAATTTCAAGTTCAAGTCAATTATACTTTTTAATAAACTACCCATACATTTAAAGTCTATATTTAATTTGAATCAGTTTAAGCATAAACTTAAGTCATTTCTTATAGAAAAATGCTATTACACAATTGATGAGTTTCTTTGTGACACTTACAATTAGATTGTTCCTAGCTCCTTTGTGCTGACATTATATATTTATATTTACATTTGTGAAAAAAAATGATTTGAATGTATATTTAAAATGGAGACTTTATCTGTGAGAATTAGTTATTTACATTAGACATTATATTTTATTGTGACATTATATTCTTACTCCTGACATTTGTATTGGTAGAATCTTAATTTATTATTATATAATTGATATTGTGTTGTGTTTTAGTGTTTTGTAGAGACAACATTTTCGACACAATGTAAAAATTGATTGGAAATTAATAAATGAAAAAAAAAATGAAGTCGAGCTTGGGGACCACCTTTTACATATCCCCCCCCCCATCTATCAACCCCCCTTCACTTTTACTCCTAAAAAGGATCCTCGTTTCCTTGAAGTAGCCATAACAGACCTACAAGGACACGCGCAACAGTAAAATTATTCAAACAAATATCTCTCAATTCAAAAAGTAAATTTTTCAATTACACACACGTAAACTGACGTAAACAAACCTGGTTCACCCCTTGTAACTCCTAAACGGTGCGTCCCAGCTCGTTTTTTCGTCGATTTTCGTTAACGCAGGTACCGTAGGTACAGAAGTCGAGCTCAGGGACCACCTTTTCCTAAACCCACCCCAAATTTTTCCCATCCCTCTGTCCCCACCACTATGTACACAAACCTCTTTCCCTCCCAATATCTCCCAAACGGTGCGTCCTAGCGCGATTCTGACGTGACCAACGTTACCGAGGGTAACTTCAGAGTTGCAGGACCAAGTCCTACAAAACCAACCCTTGACCTCCAACCCCAACCCTTATCCATAAATCCAAGGTTTCCACCCCTCCTAACTCCTAAACGGAACCTCGAAGTAGTAGTAGGCCTTTAAGATATAAAAGAAAAAGTGGAGTATGTAGAGGGGAATGGTCAAAAGTGCTTTAGCTGATGCTTTTCATGCTGTTTCTAATGGTAAGAGTGTCAATGAAGCAGCAGTAACATTTGGGATACCAAAAACTACATTTAAACGTAGAATTTCAGTAAACAACTCGACTAAAAACGACGTTCTCGGTCCGAGTGGTACACTGATGCCTGAAAATGAGAAGATTGTCACGCACATTAAAAAATTACAGAAAAGTGGGTTTACACCATCAAGAGAGGCAGTTTGTAAAATGAAGTATAATTTAGCGGAAAGACATAAATTTAATCACGAAAATAACATGGCGGGAAATGGGTGGTTACAAAGCTTTCTTAGGCGAAACGTTAAACTTTCAATCAGGCAGTTAGAATCTGTGGCCAGGGCTAAGGGGATGAATAAAGAATATGTTAATAAGTATTTCAACCTTTTAAAATTGTAAGGGGAGTGTTTTCAAGGAGGGATACGTAATTTTTTTTTTTTTTTAGTTTTTATTTGGACGTAGGGTCTGTAGTTTTCTAGCCTGTGACCTGTAGAAGGCGCTACATTCCAACGGGGTGTCTTAGGATTAGATTATTTTTACTTTTGTTAATTTATTATTTATAGGTATTCTGTTATTTTAATTTCAGATTTGAAGGTGTCTAAGTCTAAAAAGGATCAAATGATTAAAATGATTACTACATTAAAAAAAATGTCAAAGCCTTGACTATAGCCAATGAGAAATATTCAAAACGACTGAAAAAGGCACAAAAATTAACTGAAAACAGAAGTTTTTTGAAAGCTTTTAAAGATTTTAGCTCTATGGCAACAATTTTTACTTTGCTCCAGTTTAGAGAATGTGGAAAACACAAAATGGGTAGACGATTTACTCCGGACGAAAAAGTAATGGCATTGCATTTTTTTAAACGTGGACCTAGAGCTTACAGGAAAATTTATTTGTTCTTCCATCTCCGTTTACCTTAAGAAGGATGGTATCCAAAGCAAACATAAAGCCTGGTATAAATGAAAATATATTTCTTCAGCTTAAGAAACAGGCTTTTAAAATGAAACCCGACCATAAATTATGCACATTGGTTTTTGATGAAATGGCTCTAACACCACATATAGATTACGACAGGAAGAACGATAGAATTACTGGTTTGGTTGATAATGGAGACATAGTGACGGAAATAGCGGATCATGTGCTGGTGTTTATGATCAGAGGTATGCTTAAAAACTATAAACAGCCAATATCATATATCATTCTGTGCTGGCAGTACAAAAAAAGAACTTAATTAGCCGCAATGATCAAGAAAAATATAAGAAAGTTGAAGGAAGCTGGCTTTAAAGTCCTTGCTACTGTTTGTGACCAGGGGACATCAAATGTTAGTGCCATTAATTATTTAATTGATGAAACTAGGCTCAATTACGCAAGAGAGGGTAAAGAAGCAAGAGATGGAGTATTCGAAGTAGACAGTGATGAAGTGGTCCCATTGTTTGACGTGCCTCACTTACTAAAAGGTATAAGAAATAATTTGCTTACGAAAAATTTAAAATACACAATGGAGGGTACCGAGAGGGTCGCAAAATGGGACCACATAATAAAACTCTTTGAAAATAACCCTACTTATAAAAATTGACTGAAAGTCATTGTGACCCAAACAAAATACCGAAAATGAAGGTGAAACACGCAACTCAAATTTTCAGTCATACTGTTGCAATAAATTTGGGATTCTTAGCTGGTGAGTTCAAACAAATTTATGTGTAAAGTAGTGTGTGAAGTCATGGAATTACAGACGGTCTGGAATTAGAATGCAAGCCTGCTTCAAAATTGCAATTTCTGTGCAGTTACCATATCTGCTTATAGATAGCAATGCACGCGCGGTTGTTTTGTCGTTTTGTTCTGGCAACTGCACCAAAACAGCATCTAAACTGCAATTTTACAGCTGGTTCGCCAGTCTTAATGCAAACCATCTGCATTGAATGACCCTTAAAGGTGTTTCTGAATGAAATAAACTAAAAAAAATTAACTACCAATGGCCCTTCACGCAAAGATTTTACACACCATTATTCTTTTACAATAGGACACGAAAAGGTCAGAGTATGCAGATTTCTTTTTGGACACCCTTAATATAAAAGAAGGAATTATAAGGGGTGCTTTGAAGAAAGTTTCTTCAGAAGGTGTTCTTTTAGCAGATTCTAGAGGCAAGAAACTGCCATCTAACAAACTTTCTAATGATAGATTTAATCAAATTAAAGAACATATATTTTCATTTCCTGAAAGGGATGGATGAAAGACGATTGCATGTTGCTGAAATGAGAATGCTTCGATGGATGACTGGAGTAACGAGATTGGATAGGATAAGAAATGATTATATTAGAGGAAGCTTGAAAGTAGCGCCCGTGAATGAAAAGATGAGAGGTCACCGTTTGTCGTGGTATGGACATGTCATGAGGAGGGATGAAAGTCACGTAACTAGACGAGTTATGAGTATGAATGTGGATGGGTATACATGCAGAGGAAGACCAAAAAAGAGATGGATGGATTGTGTGAAGGATGATATGAGAAAGAAAGGAGTGAATACTGAGATGACAAGTTGTAGAGATGAATGGAAGCTGAATACGCATTGCGCCGACCCCAAATAATTGGGAACAGGGCAGGGAGATGATGATGATATTTTCATTTCCTGCCATGGAATCACATTATTGTAGGAAGAACACAGAGTATAAATACCGTAAAATGCTGCAAGTTTGCCAAGTAAGCCCAACTCTGCCTATTTCGTTTCGATTACGATATTTCGCGTTTGCTTAGTTTCTTCTTATTTTCTACTATTCGGTAGTAAATTTACATCATTAGGGAATTACGTCGCCATAACCAGGAACTCACCTCTACACCATAACGATTAAGAATAATGTTACATTAAGTTAAGATAAGCATAGCGTATGACATGTAGTTTAGTCTTAAGTGGTAGCAGTTCTGTAACACCTCTCGTAGTGGACACACTTGTCCAACATTAAATAAACTTTTTAAAAATTTGCTCGCCGTTTCCTTCGACTTAACTGGCGCAGTCGGTTGGATCGTGTCGTCGAAAAATAAATCGCTAAGAAGTAGTATCCTCAAGGCGGTTTCGCGAATTCGTGTAATAGTAAAATCCTAAAACGCGAAAACGCGCGCGACGCGATCAAAATAAACTCACGTTCCTGGAAGAGAAAGGCGCAGCGACGAGAGTAGAACTCACACCAAGGACATGATCGTGGGGTAAGCATAAAACTCTATTTGCTTCAAGATTCCTGTCTACAAACCTTTACTAATTGTATAAAACTTTACGTTTAGTTGGTTTGTTTGTACTATTTTGAATTTTAAAAATTTATTTTTATTGGTTTCTTAGATTTACGCGAATGTTAGACATTGAAATAAAACTACTTTTTTACGGATTTTGTCGCGGTTTTAATTTGATTTTAGGTCCCGACGTTTCGACTCCTTTGCAGGTATCATGGTCACGGGCAAACTGAGTTCGTCTTAACAGTAGATGTTGCTCGTTCTACCTTCATATTTTAATTAATTATTTAAAGTTCCGACCTACGCAATATGAGATCACTGTGTCTTGATGTCTTGCAGCGCTGCTCTTGGGTTTGGCCTTGAGTTTATGTAGGTTTCGAAACGTCGGGACCTTAAATCAAATTAAAACCGCGACAAAATCCGTAAAAAAGTAGTTTTATTTAATTTTTTTTTTATTAATTTTTGTGTATTTTACGGTTTGGAGATAAAATGGCTCAAGAACACGTAAAGACTGACGTCGAGACGTCCAAAATCGTTATCGATTACAAAACATTGTCCTTTTTCCTGTCTAGTTTTAATGGCAATAAGAAAACTTTAGCTTTTTATATTAAAAGCGTAGAAAGTGCATTAGATTTAATAGACGGCCCAGCAAAGCTGCTGAAGCACTATCGGAGTGCACGGATTTTAATTCGTGGCATAGCATTAAGGAAATATAAACGCGTAGGTTTGGAGAGTTTAGACTTAGGGTTCCGTTTTTTCCTTTTGAGGTTCGGAACCCTAAAAAGACACAAATACGGAATTAAAGAATTCAAATTATGCACGATTCCTGGGTATACCTACAAGATTAGCATTTACGCGGGAAAAAACGACGATACAAATACAACGCCCACAAATGTAGTTATGTCTTTATGCGAAGATTTACTCAACAAAGGACACACATTGTATACCGACAATTGGTATACAAGTGTAGATTTGGCACGGCAACTATTAGACAAAAAAACTACTTCAGTAGGCACCATTCGAAAAAATAGAAGACAGCTTCCCAAACATGTTGTTACTGCTAAGCTCAAGAAAGGCCAGTTTGCTGCAGCTGAAAGCACCGATGGAATAACCATGATGAAATGGAGGGACAAGCGCGACGTATATGTTCTGTCCACAAAGCATTCGGTACGGTTTAGTCATGTAAAAAAACGAGGAAATGTGATATCAAAGCCAAAGATTATTGTAGACTACAATAAAGTCAAAGGTGCTGTTGATTTGGCTGATCAATTAGCTGCGTACTCTACACCACTGCGAAAAACAATAAAGTGGTATAAAAAAATCGCTATGATTTTATATAAAAAAGTTACCAATAAACACATGTCTATAGTAGACTTCAGAAAGGAATAACGAAGAATTTTGTTCGAATCCTATGACTGAGATCGAAGAGATTCGTGAAAAAAGAGCAAAAAGAGGAAAACACAGACTAGTCAAGAAAGAAGGAAAGAGTAGTATTATTAGAAGAGGGTGCTCTGAATGTTACAAGGAAAAAGTCAAAATTCTAGGTAGAAACCAAGCGAAAAATAAAGTAAAAAAAGTAGGTAAACACTTTCTGTGACGACTGCCCAAATAAACCGTTTCTTTGTTTAGGTTGTTTTAATAAAGTACATAGTTCTTTTTAAATATTTTTAATTGTTATTTTGATTCTTTTCTTATATGATTGTTATTTTGATTCTTTTAATTATTTCTAAACCTAAAAAACTGTTCTAAAAAAAAAATATGTTAATTTACCTAGTAAATATTATTGAAAATTTACGTTTTCCCATGATCTCAATATTTAAGTTTAAATGTGATAATATTGTGCCGTAAGTTTAAAACAGTAAAATTGATTTTGATTTTTACTATCATGATTTTTTAATTTATCTATAAATCGAACACTAAATTTTTACATAAAATCGAAAAAACAAATCAGAATGCATTGCATGCATTACATGATTTTTATGTATGTTGGTAAAATAATATTTTTAGAAAAACTCACGTAACTTTTTTATTTTTATATGTTTTTAGAGTGCTGATATGATTACACTAACATAGGAGGCCGCGCGGGTCATGCTGCGTACAATATTGCCTTGTATTGTTGACCGACAGCTTAGTAGAGACGTTTAAACATTGTCTCCCACGGCCCGAACGGAACATATTGTTGTCGCCCATCATTGTCCGACATGGCCTGAATGGAAATTTATCATTTCATTTCGTGGCGTTATACGTGTTAAAGATACCATTTGTACAAAACCACGTTTAAAATGTACGTTGGCAAGAAGCTAAAATTAAATTTAGTCTTGCAGGCAAAAAAAAATCTCAGATATTCATTTGAGTGCGGCATACAGCTGAGTCGTATAGAATCAAAAACAGCAATCTGACAGTTTTACGCGATTCGAGCTATGAATATGGTAACACTGTATTTTTAAAATATTTTTTACTTATTTAGTCACATCGTATCAAAAACAGCAATATTCTACCAGAAACCTGAATGTAAAACCCATAATGGTAACAAATACAGCAATCTGTCTATGATGAGATTCAAAAACAGCAATCTGCTAGCTTCAACCAATCACAGGCGTTCATTGATCATGCGTCAAGATGGCGTCTGCATTGATTTTGTCATAAGATCTGTGTGCGTATTTTGTAATTTTATTGCTAAAATAGTGTTAAATAATTCGTTTGGAGGTGAAAAAACTTAACATGGATGTACATCCCACACGTGTAAACAATAGATATGCGAGAAAAAAGAAAAGAGATCCCGTAAATTGGAAAGCAAATGTTGCTAAACGTGCAAGGTAAGTTTATGCCATTTTAAACTCGAGGGTTGTCAACTCAGACCAATAAAAAAATAAATGACAGTTAACTTGTTGAAAATATTGATTGATATTTTGGTAAGAAAATCGAAATTAATTTTAAATTTACGCTTGCATTCTGTTTTGGATTCTACAAGTTATAGTTTTGATGACATTATTATTAATATTTCTACTACAGTTTGTTAACCCGACTGCACGAGGGAAAAGAAGTGTATTGATATTATTAGTCGGGTATTCCTTTGTATACTCTCAACTAGTGGACTGATTCCCACAAAATAGCTATCAAATGATTCATGAGTGTCGTAAACCAATAAAAAATAATAACGGTGCGTCACATGAGGTGTTAGCTGGCAGTCGGATTGAAGTTTTAAATTACGTACTAGTATAATACCTTTAGTAAGGGAAATAAACATACATATTTTCAATAGTTCTAGATTCATTTTCTTTTTTTCAGATATTCATCGAAAAGTTTGCCAGATCGAGTATGTGAACATAACACAAAAGCATTAAAGTGTACAACTCTCACGATGCGTGATATACAATTAATACATCAGAAGTTTTACAAGAGACCTACAAAACTTGATCAAGATGTTATGCTGTTTAAATTATGTTCAATAAAACAAACAAAGAAAAGGCCGGAATTTAAAGGCAAGAAAAAGTTTACAACTTACTATTCTGTATTTGTTAACAAAATCAAAGTGCCAATTTGCCAAAAATTCTTCCTTAATATTTTTGGAATAAAGAAGTATAGAGTAGAGTATTTAATGAAAAAATTTTATGAAACCGGAGAGTTCCCCCGCGAAGCTCGTGGAGGAGATCGCAAGGCTATAAAATATGCGGATAAAAGAAACTCGGTTCACCGCTTTATTCAAAGTCTTAATTGCATTGAGGCACATTATTGCCGCAAAAACAAACATGCTGAAAGAAAATACCTTCCTTGCGAATTAAATATAAAAAAAATATTTCTCATGTTTAATACGGACCAGCAAAATTCACAAATGGGGGTAAAGCTATCATATTTTAGACACATTTTCAATACCGAATATAATATAGGATTTGGCACACCGCAAACAGACGTTTGCTCCAAATGCCTGGAATTAAGAGAAAAGGTAAAAAGAGAGCAAGACGAATCTCAAAAGGCTACATTGATAGCAGAAAAGAGAGTTCACACATTACGGGCTAAATCATTTTTTGAAAACTTGCGAGAAACAACATCTGGTCTAAAAATTATATCTTTCGATTTTCAAAAAAACCTCCCTTTGCCTAAGGTACCTGATCAGTCCTGCTATTATAGTCGTCAACTATACTTTTATAATCTAGCCATTGTGGAAGGATCTTCTGATTTACCTTTAAACAAAGATCGTGTTTTTGCGTACTATTGTACTGAAAACGAATTCGCTAAAAATGCTAACTTGGTGGCATCTTGCGTGTATGACCGCCTTAATCACACTGACAAAACAGGCATTACAAGAATACGGTTAGTTGCAGATGGATGCGGCGGACAGAATAAAAATAGTATCTTGATTGGGATGTGTTGCAAATGGTTGGTAGAAAATATTGACGTCAAGGTTATAGAAATTATATTTCCCGTTACCGGTCATTCTTTTATGCCCGCCGACCGTGTTTTTGGCATAATTGAAAAAAAGTTGCGCAGGAATGAAGTCATACTTGACCCAAAAGAAATGTCAGACATAATATCTGACAACGCAACTTTAAGAAAAATCGGCGTAGATTGCCCAGTTTATGACTGGAAAACAGCTGTCAAAGATGTATTGAAACCAACTACAAGTTGGAGTATACAATTCAATCAGTGTAAACGCTTTATTTTACGTCGTTCTAAGCAACGAGACAATGTTCTTGTGAGGGGCGAAGTTTTTTACAAGAGTGATATTGCCAAGCCCCAAAATATTTGTAAGCCAAGAAAAAATATGAAAATGATCAATCAAGTCATTATACCGAATAAAATCGCTGTTAACAAGGCAAAATTGAATGACGTGAAAAAATTACTAGGAAAACATTTTGGAACGGAATGGGAGAGTTTACCGGATTTAAAGTTTTATAGAGAAACCATAACAAGCCAGGAGGATTTACAAGAAACAACTACAGACGAAATTTATTGTAGTGACACTGTAGAAGACTCCGAAATTTTACGTGTGTAAAATTTAGTTCGCCATCACTTTAGTGATCTACTCGCCCTGCCGCGTCGCTAACCAAATAAAAATATTGTTGTAAATTATGAAGTTTTATTTATTGACAAGTTGACAACCCTGTGTGTGTTACATTTTGGCAAGAATCAAAGACAGCAATCTAATCATTGTTGAGTATCATATTCAGCAATGTTTGGAAGTCAATATCAAAAACAGCAATCTGATAATTTTAGTTATTAATTATTGCTTTAATTCATATTAAATCTATTTTAATTTTAAAATAATAAATTTAAAAATCTAAAACAAACGTAATTATAAATACACATAAAAAATATCTTGCTGTTTGTAATAATGAAACTTCTTTTCTTAATTACCGTTAATAAGTCAAAAGTAAGATTGCTGTTTTTGATTCTATACGACTCAGCTCTAAGTTGCTGTTAGGATTATGGACGCCTACGCAAAAATAAATAGCTAACATATTTTGTGTGTACTCGTATTTTGTTCACTAGGCGCTCTCTCTCGTCTATGTCACTGTGTACTGTCATGTCGATGGTAATTACTTATGTGGTAATTAAATAGTTAATCTGCTATAAATGCCTTTGTTATCATTTCATCAGTTGCCAATTGCGAATAATAAAAAGCAAGATATTCGACAACTAATTACTGCTAATATAGTTCCAAAATATTACGAAAGTATGTTTAACAGTTATTTGAATAATAAAACCTTTTTGATATTTCTTTTATTATAATAAAATAATTAACTTTTAATAATACGAACCAACAATGTTCTTATTATTAATTTATTGTTAATTATTTTTTACTACTTATTATATTCTTAGTATCGTTTGTTGTCTACTATAGTGACAACAAAAAGTTGATTATGATGTAGCTTTTTTGATAAAACAACTTTCCAATTTCCTTTATTTTTCTAAAAATTTTGTTGTTGTTAGATTCATTATGAGACTGTTCGTAAGTTCCTAAGTGTAAAAGACTGGGTATTATGTAAGTCTGCTTTTGCTAGAATTTGATTACAACTCAAAGTATGAAAATGATGCCAAATAATCTTGTAGTTATAAGAATTTAATTGTTTTGCGTTACCTTTTTATTAGTAGTTGATTTTTAGAGAAGAAAATATACGATTATGTTTGATTATGACATTTTATTTCATTTAAAACATATCTTGAGTATTGAGGACGGCTATATCTATAAGGTAGGTAGTTTTACTTTCTTTGTCCTGCAATGGTGCAATGGTTATATCTGGTCTATTGTAATGGATGATTATTATTATTTGTAACGCGCGCTCATGTTGGCACACCATGTTGCCGAGTACGGGTGGCTAACCTGTACGGCGCTCGACCAATCGCGTCGTTTCGCGCCCACGCTACACGCACGCGGCGGTTCGCGCGCCGCTCGGTAGTGGGTGGCACAGTTTTTAGCGGCAGAACGACGAGTTACGCGGGACATAATTCACCATAATTCTTAACAGTGTCTTAGCTTTAAGCTTAGTGTCTTAATGTTTTATTCCATAACGAACATGGTGTCAGGTGTGCCTACCTACTCGCAACAACTATCTAGATTTAGTGTGTCTTAAATAAACTTTGTACAAAACTTTTAAGCCGTCGTTTACTTTACCACATATTATTATTTTAGCCATAATTTTCCCACTGCAGGGCAAAGGCCTCCCTTTCCCTCTTCCAGTTCTCCCGGTTAAAGTTAAGGCAATAGTACAATATTTTAAACATAGCTCTACAGCTAACAGCAGACTTCGAGCTAGGCAACCCAAATGGAATTACCTTATCTTAAACTCAAGCAGAGCGTGAACACAAGGTGGAATTCAACATACGACATGCTTGCACGATTGCTGAAAATAAAAGATGCAGTCGTAAGTACTTTAGCCATAGAACAACCCCGGCTTGATACCTTAACGCCTGATAATTGGTGTCTATTACAAAAGCGTGTTGATGTTCTTAAAATATTTTATGAGGTGGCGGTAGAGATGAGCGCCGAGAAATCAGGAATGGCCACTACGTAGCCCCGATTTTTGTCCATGCGATATTTTCTATGCGGCTACCTCAAATCGGTAGTCTAAGAGAATAATACGACCAATTTAGAGCAGCTGACAAGGAATGTTATTCAGGAAAGTAACAAAATACCTGAAACACAGGATTACCTAGTTCAGGCATACATGTAACGTAGGCTGTATGTATTAAGATTTTATATACCTTAGTATTAATTGTAACATTTTAATTTGGATAAAGATATTATTATTATTGTTATTATTGTAAAATACCGAGAACAACTTTTCAACGAGTTTTCCAAAATTTGCGACTTGGGTTCCAAAAGTGTCAAGCAGAAGCCTAGCAGCAGAGGGAAGTCATTTGGACAACATTATTTTTAAGTCTAAAAAATTCCTGATTCTACTTTTTTAAAATACAAATAATATGTTTTTTGTTTTGTAGTTCTTTTTTAATTGAATAATAAAACCGCCAACACCTTTCTGGCCCACTCTGTATAAGTCAAAACGAGATAAGAACCGTTCGATGGCGCGCTAGTTCAACAGATTGACATTTTATCAAAGTTGATGGACATAAAATTGTGTAAATAAAAGTCAAAACGAGATAAGAACCATTCGATGGCGCGCTAGTTCAATAGATTGACATTTTATCAAAGTTGATGGACATAAAATTGTGTAAATAAAAGTCAAAACGAGATAAGAACCATTCGATGGCGCGCTAGTTCAATAGATTGACATTTTATCAAAGTTGATGGACATATAATTGTGTAAATATAAGTCAAAACGAGATAAGAACCGTTCGATGGCGCGCTTGTTCAATAGATTGACATTTTATCAAAGTTGATGGACATATAATTGTGTAAATATAAGTCAAAACGAAATAAGAACCGTTCGATGGCGCGCTAGTTCAACAGATTGACCCTTTTTTAAAGTTGATGGACATATAATTGTGTAAATATAAGTCAAAACGAAATAAGAACCGTTCGATGGCGCGCTTGTTCAATAGACTGACATTTTATCAAAGTCGATGGACATATAATTGTGTAAATACGAGGGGCGGCTGAAATGTTTTGAGCCTAAGTACCTTTAAGTATCACTAATGACTCGCGCTGCACAACACTACTTGCAGGCATCCTAAGTAATATAAATGTCAAGTTTCACGTCATTAGCATCATTACGCTTTTAGTAATTGAACCGTAAACATCACCATGTCCGAGTCATCCGCGCTTTGCATGAAATTGGAGTACAGAGCTGTCATAAAATTCCTCACAAAAAAGAACAAAACGCCGACGGAAATATTTGAAGAGATGTCTGCAGTTAATGGGGAGTCTGCACCTTCATTTGCCACCATAAAACGTTGGAACCGAGAATTCAAACACGGCAGGGAGTCGCTCGAAGATGACCCCAGGTCGGGAGGCCCAAACACTGCCGTTATCGAAGAAAACATTGAAAAAGTGAAAAAACTTGTTCTCGAAGATCGGCGAATCAAGTTGTGGCAGATAGCTGAAGCCATGGGCATTAGCAAGGAACGAATCGGCAATATTTTGCATAATCATTTGCACATGAAAAAGGTGTGTGCGCGATGGGTGCCGAAAATGCTCACGCCGCTGGACAAGCAGCGTCGAGTCACAACTTCGGAGGAGTTTTTGGATATCTGTAGCGATAATCCTGACGATGTTTTTTCTCGCCTTGTTACTGTTGATGAAACATGGATTCGACAGTACGATCCGGAGTCAAAACAGGAATCAATGCAGTGGATAGAAAAGGGAGAAAAGCCGCCGCGGAAATTCAAAGTGGAAAGATCGGCGTCCAAGCTCATGGCCACTGTTTTTTGGGATTGTGAAGGAATTTTATTCATCGACTACCTTCCCAAAAATACTACAATGAACGGAGACTATTACGCCGCATTGTTGACGAAAGTGCGTCAAGTGGTTGTCGAGAAAAGGAGAGGCAAACTGGCGAAAGGAGTCCTGTTTTTACAAGACAATGCGCCCGTCCACACAGCGCGTGTTGCAAGGCGTGTCCTCGCTGAGACAGGATTTGAAGAAATCAACCACCCGCCCTACAGTCCAGACCTGGCGCCTAGCGATTATTTCCTCTTTTCAAATTTGAAAAAGGACCTCCGAGGACGGAGATTTTCCAGTGACGAAGAAATGAAGGAGGCCGTAAACGAACATTTCGAGGGCAAAGACGGCGAATATTTTTTGACCGGGTTAAAAGCCCTTTTTAATAAATGTAAGAAGTGTATTGAAGTAGAGGGAGATTACATTGAAAAATAAAAAAATTACACATTTCTATCAGCATTTTTAATACCTTAGGCTCAAAACTTTTCAGCCGCCCTGGTATAAGTCAAAACGAGATAAGAACCGTTCGATGGCGCGCTAGTTCAACAGATTGACCCTTTTTTAAAGTTGATGGACATATAATTGTGTAAATAAAAGTCAAAACGAGATAAGAACCGTCCGATGGCGCGCTAGTTCAATAGATTGACATTTTATCAAAGTTGATGGACATATAATTGTGTAAATATAAGTCAAAACGAAATAAGAACCGTTCGATGGCGCGCTTGTTCAATAGATTGACATTTTATCAAAGTTGATGGACATATAATTGTGTAAATAAAAGTCAAAACGAGATAAGAACCGTCCGATGGCGCGCTAGTTCAATAGATTGACATTTTATCAAAGTTGATGGACATATAATTGTGTAAATATAAGTCAAAACGAAATAAGAACCGTTCGATGGCGCGCTTGTTCAATAGATTGACATTTTATCAAAGTTGATGGACATATAATTGTGTAAATATAAGTCAAAACGAAATAAGAACCGTTCGATGGCGCGCTTGTTCAATAGATTGACATTTTATCAAAGTTGATGGACATATAATTGTGTAAATAAAAGTCAAAACGAAATAAGAACCGTTCGATGGCGCGCTTGTTCAATAGATTGACATTTTATCAAAGTTGATGGACATATAATTGTGTAAATATAAGTCAAAACGAAATAAGAACCGTTCGATGGCGCGCTTGTTCAATAGATTGACATTTTATCAAAGTTGATGGACATATAATTGTGTAAATAAAAGTCAAAACGAGATAAGAACCGTCCGATGGCGCGCTAGTTCAATAGATTGACATTTTATCAAAGTTGATGGACATATAATTGTGTAAATATAAGTCAAAACGTAATAAGAACCGTTCGATGGCGCGCTTGTTCAATAGATTGACATTTTATCAAAGTTGATGGACATATAATTGTGTAAATATAAGTCAAAACGAAATAAGAACCGTTCGATGGCGCGCTTGTTCAATAGATTGACATTTTATCAAAGTTGATGGACATATAATTGTGTAAATATAAGTCAAAACGAAATAAGAACCGTTCGATGGCGCGCTTGTTCAATAGATTGACATTTTATCAAAGTTGATGGACATATAATTGTGTAAATATAAGTCAAAACGAGATAAGAACCGTTCGATGGCGCGCTAGTTCAATAGATTGACATTTTATCAAAGTTGATGGACATATAATTGTGTAAATGAGTCCTATAGAATCAAATCCGGCTAACTGACGTTTTTGGTAAAAATGAACTGTGAATACGGCAACATTCAAAATTTTAAATACTTTATAACGGATTTTAATGTCCATATCAGATATCTTCTTTTATCTTTCATAGAAAATCAACTCAAAAGTAATAGATTAGTAACAAATTCGGCTTTCTTTAGAGATTCAAAATCAAACATGGCAAACTGCTTGCTCGACCAATCACAGACGTCCATTATGTTTGCGAGCTGTCATGGCGGCGTACGAGTTTTACTTATGTTGTGCTGTGTGATTTTATTGATTTATTAACGTTTCTGCTGCTGAAGTTAAATAGATTATGTGTAATTATAATCATGAATTGTCACTCAACACCTGTGAATCATCGTTTTGCTCGAAAACGCTAGAAGAATCCGGATAATTGGAAAGTAAATATAGCTAAGAGAGAGAGGTGAGTACCTTGTGTAGTGTAGGGTTCCCACTTTTATAAAATTAATCTAATACATTTATTAATTATTTTGATACCTCCAAATGTACTTAAATGTTACTTTGTTTTGTTTTACTGAATTTGAAGATAAACTTAACTAAATAAAAAATACACTCCTAATTGTAGGTACCTACTCGTAGATTAGGTATAAGATCTGCTCCAAAAGAATCATGTTATCAGGTTTTTTCTGTAAAATTAATAAAACAACTTCGTCAAATTGCTTCTCTATATCAAAGTACTTTTTAGGGTTCCGTACGCAAAGTGTAAAAACGGGACCCTAGTACCAAGACTTCGCTGTCTGTCTGTCCGTCTGTCACCAGGCTGTATATCAAGAACCGCGATAGCTAGACAGTTGAAATTTTCACAAATGATGTATTTCTGTTGCCACTATAACAAATACTAGAAACCAAATAAAATAGGTATTTAAGGGGGGCTCCCATATAACAAACCCGGTTTTTTTTGCCCTTTTTGCTACGCACGGTACGGAACCCTTCATGCGCGATTCAATCTCGCACTTGCCTAGTTTATTTTTTATTAACCTTTGCTGTCCCACTGCTGGGCAAAGGCCTCCCCCAACTTCTTCTAGGTATTTTTCTCTTGGGCCACCTCCAACCAGTCCTTGCGGTAGGCATCAAGATCGTCTCGCCACTTCTTCCCAAGTCGACCTCGGCGGCGTCGTCCATCTTTAGGTATCCACTTTGTGGAGACACTGATGACTGATGTGACCCGCCCAATCCCAGTTTAGCCTGGCAGCCTTTTTTCCTACGTCTATAATTCTTGTTTTTTGACGCATCATGGTGTTCCATTCAAAGTACTTACCTTCTTTTATTTTTTAATTCAGGTATTCATCAAAAATGTTTGCCAGAAAGGGTGTGCGATCACGATAAAAAAGCTCTTCAATGTTGCAAATTAACAATGGCGCAAAATAACAAATTGCATACAACATTTTATGCCCATCCGAAAAAACAGAAACAAGACGCACTAATTTTAAAATTTTGCTCTATTGTACCCGTGAAGCTCAGGCCTGGTTTTAAGGGGAAAAGACAGACAAGCATTAAATACGCAGTACACATTGACAAACGAAAAGTGCCCATATGCCAAAATATCTTTCTTAAAATATTTGACATAACTAAGCACCGGGTGGCGTATGTTATGCGGAGGTTTTTTTTTGTTGGTGATTTTGCTGATGAACGGCGTGGTGGAAACCACAAAGAAAATAAATACAAGGAACAGAAGCAATCAATCCATAATTTTATTAGAAATCTTCAATGTGTAGAAACACATTACTGTCGCAAAACAAAGCACACTGAAAGAAAATATCTGCCTTCCGATTTGAACTTATCAAAGCTGTATGACGTTAACAAAAGAAGCGAATATTCGTTTCCAAATATAAAAAAATCTTATTTTAGAAATATTTTTAACAGCGATTACAATATTGGGTTTGGATCACCGTAGACCGATGTTTGCTTTAAGTGTTTGGAGCTTTCAGGCAGAATTAAACACGAAACTGATGCCAGCACAAAAAAAAATCTTATAACTGAGAAAAGGGTTCATTCACTAAGAGCAAAATCTTTTTTTAATAAGCTGCGAGAAGAAACAGATGGACTTAAAATTATCTCTTTTGACTGCCAGAAGAATCTTCCCCTTCCTAAGGTACCGGATCAAATAGCGTATTACAGCCGACAATTATATTTTTATAATTTGACCATGGTGGAGGGATCATCCACATAACCATTCTCGAAAGAAAATGTCTTCTCTTATGTGTGCACTGAAAATGAGTTAAGCAAGGATTCAAATCTTGTTGCGTCTGCGGTGTACCACCGTTTAACTGAAACGGATAAAACTAATATCACAACGATTCGATTGGTCGCCGACGGTTGTGGCGGCCAAAACAAAAACTGCATTGTTATTGGTGCCTGCTCTAAATGGTTACTGAGAAATCCCAGTATCAAAACAATTGAAATAGTGTTCCCAGTTACTGGACATTCTTTTATGCCCGCGGACAGGGTATTTGGAGTAATAGAAAAAAAATTGAAGACACTTAAAGTCATTTTACACCCAAAGGAGATAAAAGAAGTTATAGCAGAAACAGCGACTTTGGTGGAACTTGGAAAAGATTGTCCGATTTTAGACTGGAGGGGTTCAGTTAAAAATGTGATAAAGCCGACAACATCTTGGTCAATACAGTTCAAGGAATGTAAACGGTTTATCTTGAAACGATCTAAAAAAATGGGCAATGTACTTGTTAGAGGTGAACTATTTTACAAAAGTGACGTGGCAAAACCAATAAACATTTGCAAACGGCAAAAAAATATTGATATGATTGAGGCGCAAGTTTTGCCCTCAGTTGTGGCGATAAACAAAAATAAACTTGCAGACGTAAATAAGTTGCTGTGCAAGCACTTTGGGGCCGAGTGGATGGATTTGCAAATTTTAGCATTTTATAAAGAGTTACTCAGCTCACAAGAAACACTTACAATTTCACCTGTAGTAGAAGATTTTTGTGAGGAACCATTGGAAGATGGTCACGACTTACGGATTTAGAAAAAGGAAAAGAAAGATTTTTTAAACTATTCGTCGCCTACTTTTTTGATATTGACTTCACATCGTTTTTTGTGTATTTACTAATAGCACCAATAATTAAAGATACCTAAACAAACAATAATTATTTATTAAATATGAAATAATTAAGTACAAACGTTTTTTTTTTATTGCCACTATTTAGTCAAAATGCTGATATCCGCTTTTGATTCTATGGGACTCAAATATAAGTCAAAACGAGATAAGAACCGTTCGATGGCGCGCTAGTTCAACAGATTGACATTTTATCAAAGTTGATGGACATATAATTGTGTAAATAAAAGTCAAAACGAGATAAGAACCGTTCGATGGCGCGCTAGTTCAATAGATTGACATTTTATCAAAGTTGATGGACATATCATCATCATCTCCCGAGCCTTTTCCCAACTATGTTGGGGTCGGCTACCAGTCTCACCGAATTCGGCTGAATACCGTATTTTACATGGAGCGACTGCCTATCTGACCTCCACAACCCATTTACCTGGGAAATACAGTATCCCATGGTAAGACTGGTTGTCAGAATTGACTTTACGACTGCCAAAGATCATAGTATGACAGTCGGGACCTACGGCTTAACGTGCTATCCGAGGCACGGAGGGGTCTCGCTATGTTATAAATGGTCACCCATCCAAGACCAACCGCGGCGAGCGCGGCTTAACCTGTATTATCGGTCAAACCGTACGGCTTACACTTAGCCACGAGCCCCTCAGTTGGACATAATTATAATTGTGTAAATATAAGTCAAAACGAGATAAGAACCGTTCGATGGCGCGCTAGTTCAACAGATTGACATTAATTTATCAAAGTTGATGGACATATAATTGTGCAAATAGCATAGAGAGCATATGATTGCTTGTCAGAACATGGCTACAAACACAAAACAGTCAACCACTCGGATCGTGACAACCCATTCATAGCTGAAGATGGGACTCATACTCAACGAATTGAGTCCCAGTGGAGGGCTGTTAAAAGATTTTTTAGGAAGGACAATTTTAATAACACAGAATTTTTTTCAGATTTTATTTTTGAATATTTGTGGAGGCGAAATAACGTTTAATACAGGAAAGATCCATTCATGGAATGAATAAAAGCGATAAAACGTGTTTATTTTTTCTAAGGAAGTATTTGAGGCGGGTGAAAATAGTGAGACTCCTTCCCTCCCTCTCCCCCCAACGACTCACAACCCCTTAAAACGTGACGCATTTCGAACCACACCACAGCCACAACCACACCACAACGACGACATGTGGTCGGGCGTATATTTTGTATTGAAAATGAATTTAACAATTTACACGTACCATATTTTGCCGTTGTTATCGACCACCTGTGTAATACGACCACATTGCAACCATATCGCGACGGCAACGCCACCACCGGCGGCGGCACCGCGGCCACATCGCCACGACATGACGTCAACAGCGCGCGCCTAGCTGGCGCCTGCGCTTCCCCCTTTCATTCTGCGTTGTACTGAGTTGCCGCGTGGTTGTGCGAAAAATTAAAATGTCCGACTCCGATACTTTTGACACGGATATGTTTATTGAGGAGATTCGCAATTTCCCATGCATTTGGGATCAAAGGACAGAGGGGTATTCTAATCGCATATTAAGAAACAAAGCATGGGAAAACCTTTGCATGAAGTTTTATGAAGCTTTTGATAATAAGGAAACAAAAGAAAAAAACCAGTGTGGTAAGTTTACTAATTACTATTTATTAAACGAAGTATACCTAACAACACCATTCACGCTTTATTGTACTGCCACGATAATTCACCTTCAGGGCTCACAAAATAGTCGGCAAATTCATTTCTAACAGAATCTGCTCGAATCCCGTCATGACTTTGATCAAAGGAATGCATTCGTAACAAATTTGAAGTTATCGATAAAGTGTCATCGAATTTATAGCCATCTCGCTTGCGTACTATATTAATAATATATATAGTACGCAAGCGAGATGGCTATAATTTTTTTTTAATGTTTAGAGTACATAGCTGTATTATTTAAAATGTTAATAATACTTATGGCAATGTTTTCAGGCAAAGAGGAATCGTGGAAACTTGGTGGAATATGATTATAGTACCGATGAAGATTTTTCTGCTGCTGATCATTATCAGATTCAGATAATGATCACACATTTCAATTAACACCATTGATGGATTCATCTGACATCACTGATTTTTCTGATTATGAGATTGAAATAAAGGAAAAACAACTAACTAGAAAGCGGAAAAGCTACCCCAGTAACTGGAAAGTTAATGTAACTAAAGCAAAAAGATCTGTGTTTACCTTATAGAAATAAACAAAAGGAATGTCAAGCAAAAGTCCCAAAAGGTGTTGATTGCTCAAATTGTAAGTTCAAATGTACAAACAACTTTACTGAGGACGATAGAACTAAAATTTGTACAACTTACTGGGGTTTTAATAATTATCCCAGGCAAAAAGATTAATTATTAAAATTTTTACAAATTGGCATACCAAAGCGTCGACGGGTTGATGAAAATAGCAGCAAGGCCCGTAGCGTGTCAAAGATATATAGCTTGTAAAATAAGAATGGAACCTATAGGGTATGTGCTAAGTTTTTCCAGGCTACTTTGTGTATATCGAATGGACCGATAAACTCAGCAGTTAAAAACATGAGCTCTGTTGGGTGCTTTTCAGCCCGGAAACCTCGGGAGAGAAGGCCAATCGTGAATTTTATGTGATCTCATTAGAAATTGACATTTTTGTTTATATAATTCTAAAGTTGATTGTTTAAAGTTTAATTGCAAATAAAAATATCTTTATTAATAAATATCTAATATATAAATATCTTTATTATTATGTAAGTTATTTCTTTAACTGAATTTTAGAAAAACTATGGCCAACTGCCCCGGAATTATCCTAAATGCTGATGCTACGGGAGATACAAAGACTGCAGAGAAGTGGAGAAAAGTACAGGGTGTCCGGTGGCAGAATTAGGATTTAAATTTCGAACTGTTTTCGAACCGTTAGCGGAGGGGCGGGCGGGGGGGTCACGTTCGATTCGTCATTCGTGCGGGTTCCTTAGTCACGATGTCGCAGTGGACGGGTGAACAAAGTGCGTTCGCAATCGAAGCTTATTTTAAAGCAAACGATTCCTGTGTTATTGCTCGTCGAAGATTTTGTTCGCGGTACAATATCCGACGGTTACGTGATGCGCCAAGCGAAGATTTGATTCGATTGTGGGTGCGGAGGTTCAGAAAAACAAGTTCAGCAGCAAATAATCCGCGGCCGGGACCCAGCCGAACGTCGAGGACTGATGACAACATCGAACTTGTCGCAAACAGTTTACGCGATAACCCGCGACAGTCCGTGCGTAAGAGAGCGGCTGCTCTAGGGCTCCCAAAAACGATTGTGCACGAAATATTAAAAAAGGACCTTAAACTTCACCCCTTTAAAATTCAAATTGTGCAAGCGCTTAATAATAATAATAATATTCCGGGACAACTCACACACGGTTATCTGATCCCAAGCTAAGCAGAGCTTGTGTTATGGTAACCAGACAACTGATAAACATACTTATATATTTCTAAATACATACATATTATAGATAAATTACACCCAGACACAGAACAAATGATCGTGCTCATCACAAACATTTGTCCTGGGTGGGAATCGAACCCACGACCTCCGGTATAGCAGTCAGGGTCACTAACCACTAGACCAACAGGCCGTCAATAATGATTACAATTTGCGCAAAAGTTTCTGCGAAACAATGTTGCAGCGATTTCGTACAGTGAACACAATCTTTTAGAGCGATGAAGCCCATTTTCATTTAAATGGAAGTGTAAATAAACAGAACTGCCGTTATTGGTCACCTAAAGGACAGAACCCACGATTGAAACATCAACAGCCACTTCACAGTCCCAAAGTGACGGTTTGGTGTGCATTGTCAAGCAGAGGAATAATCGGACCGTATTTTTTTGAAAATCGTCAAGGACAAGCCATTACTGTGACCGGCGTTTCTTATCGGCGAATGCTTAACGATTTTTTTCTGCCAATATTAAGAGAACATCCTGCCTACAGTTCACAGACATGGTTTCAGCAAGATGGCGCCACGCCTCACACTTCTACCCCCTTATTACAAAAGATGGTCTAAGAAAAACCGAGGTTTTAGAATAGCCCTGTCTCTTTTTGTTATATGACATAAGAAAGTGATGGGTATATTTTAAACCTGGGTTTACCTTAGTCTTGGTTTAAACCATCTTTTGTAATGAGGCCCCTAGAGACCATGGCGCTTCTTCGTGATTTGTTCCCTAACAAATTGATAAGCCGTTTTGCTGACATCCCCTGGCCACCCAGGTCGCCGGATCTTACCCCCATGGACTTTTTTCTGTGGGGGTACCTCAAAAGTAAAGTTTATGAAACCGCCCCACCGACCATCTCAGCATTAAAAGAAAATATCGTTCGCGAGGTTAATGGCATCCCGACGTCCCTTCTCCAGCGAGTGGCGCGCAATACTGAAGCCAGATTCCAAGAGTGTGTCCGACGTGATGGTCAACATTTAGACGAAATAATTTTCAAGAAATAAAACTCGCACTTCCCTTCTTTGTTATAGTCATTGAAATAAAAAAAAAATATTTTGCAGTTTTTTTATTATTTAATTTTGAAATCCTAATTCTGCCACCGGACACCCTGTATATACTATTTATTTTATTAAGTACTATACTTATTTTGTTACTTTATTTACATTTTATATGTATACTATTTATTGGCACTGTTTCAATTATGTTTTCAAATATTTCATATGTAATTATGTAAACAAGTGCACGCTAGTATCATAATGTCCAGGTATTTGAATGGCCGATGAATCAACTCCATCAACCTCTGCGGCGTCAATTTCAAATTCGAGAAATTGCTGCAAAAAGTTTATGATTTGCGTAAACATGGCGATCCAACACTTTAAGTCCAGAAAACACGTTAAAACAGATCAAGGATCCTCATGCACTGGTTGGATTGGCAAGAGAATTCGGTTTTGATGACCAAAAAATAGATAAAATTGTTCAACAGTGGAAAACTATTAATTTTACAGAATGGGACACTGTTAAGTTCTGGGCTCAAATTTTAAAATATAAGAATGCAGCAAGAGTTAATACATTCCAAGAAATAGCTGACTTGGCTATAGCTGTATTGTCTCTTCCTCATTCTAACGCGGAAGTGGAAAGGCTCTTTAGCGTGATGAACACTGTAAAAAATAAATTAAGAAACATAATGTGTGCATTAACACTTAATTCGATAATTCTGATTAGAAACCAATTAAAAAAAGCTTGCCACAAAATAATTACGTTTTGCCTACTGAAGTTTTAAACAAAGTCACAAAAACGGTCAAATCGGTAAAACAAACTGAAATACCATCCACATCATCATCCATTGACGAAGAGATTACTGAATCTCCAGATGACATTGTAGATTTTGAAATTGATTTTTAATTTTAAACCAAACAATTGACAATTTGTTTCACTAGCTGTACGTTTTATTTTAATCAGCTTTTAATAAATGTTAAATACTAAGTATTTAAATTGTTTTATTTTTTACCCATTTATCCCCCATGCCGAAATTGTAATATTTAACATCACTATCCCACATGTCAGTTTAAATTAGATTATTCAATAGAAGCTGTAATTTCTGCTATAACTCCAGGGTGTACACGTCTATTTGTATATCATGATGGATCAAATCTGACATTATTACCAGAAAATAGAGCTGGACAATGCTCCATCAAAGACAAATTAATAACTGTATATTGGATTATGACAGGTCATTTTGTAATATTGGAGAGATATGGATTAGAAAATCTCAGAGTCACTATGACTCTTTCTCCTTTCTAATAAATCAAATTAAATTAAAGAATCATACACCTCTCAACCATCATACCTCCTCTCCCCTCTATTTATCAATAGTAACAGGACAAGGTTTACACGACGAATCGATCATTACTTAACACAGCCTGTCGTCGACTTTAAAACGGCTTATATTACATATTGGTATCACCAAAGAAATTCCTTGTACAGTTCAATAACGCTGATTGAACAACAAATACTTTAGCATATATTTTATGACGACCTCCGTGGTCGAGTGGCGTCGCTAGCTCTGAGGTCCCGGGTTCGATCCCCGGTCGGGTCAATTTAGAAATCAACTTTCCTACATTGTCTCGGGTCTGGGTGTTTGTGGTACCTTCGTTGTTTCTGAATTTCATAACACAAGTGCTTTAGCTACTTACTTTGGGTTCAGAGCAATGTATGTGATGTTGTCCGCATTTATTTATTTACATCAATGTCACAGGGTTCAGATTGTCTATGTGTTATGTGATTACTCTACAAACAATAATAAGAACGACCTACCCTGGCTTTGCGTGCAATATGGATGCAGTGGCAAGGTATAATTAGGATATTTTGTGCGTACAAAATTCACTACATAGTATAAAGAAAGAAAGAAACATATGTTTCGTACAGCACACAGTTGGCACCCCTGTAGCCTGGATCTTTAAAACTAAGCAACGGATTTCAATGCAGATTTTTTAAATAGATAGACTGATTTAAGTGGAAATTTTATATGTATGTAAAATAAATGCATAATATAGTATAGAGGAACACTGATAATTTAGGAGGTTTCTGTAATTATATTCATAAACTCAGGTTTTGCGCTTACATTACAAACGCTGGCTGAACCATACGCGATAGATCAAAAGAATGTAGTACAGTATTGTAGACCATAAAAAGGTCAACAAAAAAAACCATGATGTTATATGCACATACCTGATGGTACATTTTTATCTTTTACACATTAGACAAAAAAGAACATTTACCAAGCTATTAGAATACAATGTTATTCCTTATCCAAATAAAAACGCTATAAATGTTGTATGTTTCATATAGGTAGATCAAAGCAGCTCTTAACAGTGCGGAGGCACAGCGGCTGGCGATACCTCTATTATGTGCATTGATAGTGAATAGTCATGCTTATTTGTGTGAGTATGAGATACTAAAATATGCAAATATTGTTCCAGGTGGTTTGCAGATTTGAAAATCATGGACATTGTGACTAGATGGCGTGGAAGTGTACATGACTCACGAATATTCCGAGAAAGTCGTTTAAAACAGCGATTTGAGGCTAGTGCATTCCAAGGCATATTGCTGGGAGACAGTGGCTATGCTTGCTCACCATATTTGTTCACTCCAGTACTAAACAGTTCAACAGGTCAAGAAGAACGGTACAATAGTGCTCACATTAGGACCAGAAATGCAGTGGAAAGATGTTTTGGGTTGTGGAAGCAGAGGTTCCGCTGTTTGTTAAGAGGCCTCTACTGCAACATTAAAACGGCAAAAAAAACTATTGTGGCATGTGCTATATTGCAATAGATATGAAAGAAGATGTGTTTGATAGTGGGTTTGATGACAATCAGGCTAACAGACATCAGAAGCAATAGTTTTACCAATAGATAATAATGTACGTGGAAATATTAGAAGACTGCAATTCATTGAAAGACACTTTTAATAACTAAAAATATTTACTTTTAATAACTAAACTTTTAAATTTTATATAATAATATTTTGAATCTTCTTCTAAATTCTTGTAACATTTATCATTAAAATTTATTTTAACCTTTGTTGGTCTTTTTTCTCTTGTTAGGAAATAACATTTCGTTGTAGGATCTGAAAATAAAAATTACATCATAAATATATTTCCTGAACTATTTTATGTTAATACAGCGTAGATTTTTAACATACTGACCAATTATTGTTTATAAATAGTTTTCTTGGTTTGTGACATCTGTATTTTAAATATTATTATGAAATCTCCCTTAAATGCCCATTAGTATTATGTATGATAATATTAATTACTAATAGGAATAAGTAAGATACTAAGATTGTGCTTAAAATTTATTTCTTACTGCTTTAGGTATATATTTTATTGAAACAGAAATATAGATTTAAATTATTGTAGAGAGTATGTAGAAAATTTCACTCACCATTAAATGACATCTCTAATTAGAAATGAGAATTCTCCTCTCAGATCGTATCTCCAATCAAACGATATATTCATTTTAGACAGGGGCTTCCGAGACTCCGTTAGCATGGTACAAGACTGCAATTATAAATAAAAATAAGTAAAGTATTAAATAAGTCAAGGTATTATAGACTTCTTAGAACTAACGAATGGAGTAAGAATGCCCAGCGCGTTAGTACAGTGCGATAAGGGATATGCGCACACAGTAATACAAAATATAACTGATAACGAATTCACTCTCACTGTAATTTCACCCTTCCGTGTAATAAAATATGAAAACGAAAACAAGAACTGTTGCGCGATAAATCATTTGGACTTTCGATATAGAAAAGAAATCGATTTTCTACTAGAGAAAAACTTAGAAAAATTACGTTTGGATCATATGAATCAAGAGGAAAAAAGTAAAATTTACGATTTATGTCTAGAATACAAAGATATATGTATTTTATTGCGAAGAAATACCACTTACGTTCACAAACGAAGTAAAACACCGCATAAGGACTCGCAATAACGACCCCATATATGTAAAGGCATACAGACAACCTCCGATCTAGAACGAAGAAATTAAACGACAAGTGTCTAAATTAATGAATGATAATGTAATCCGACCAAGTCACTCTCCTTGGAGTGCACCAGTACATTTGGTTCCTAAGAAAATTGATGCCACAGGCGAACAGAAATATCGTATGGTTGTTGACTATAGGAAATTAATTATGCGATAACTTGCGATGATAAATATCCATTGCCGAATATTGCAGATCTTTTCGATAAGTTAGGAAATAGTTCTTATTTCTCAACGATTGATTTGGCAAGTGGTTATCACCAAATAGAGGTTCAAGAAAAAGATAGACCTAAAACAGCGTTCAACACACAATTTGGTCACTATGAATTTTTCAGAATGCCCTTTGGTTTATAAACGGCACCAGCCACATTTCAGAGAGCAATGGACAATGTTCTCAGAGGTCTTCAAGGAATTAATTGCCTAGTATATTTAGATGACGTCATAATTTTCTTTTCAACATCAGAAGAACATATAAATAAATTACGATCATTTTTTAAAACTTTAAGAAACGCAAATTTAAAAGTTCAATTAGATAAATCTGAATTTCTCAGAAAAGAAGTGTTATATTTAGGGCACACCATTACTTAAGACGGTCTTAAGCCGAATGAGGATAAAATAAATGTTATATTGAATTATCCAATTCCTAAATCAATAAAAGAGACAAGATCATTTTTCGGACTAATTGGTTATTATAGAAAATTTATAAAAGATTTCGCTAAAATTACCAAACCATTTACTCTTGTCCTTAAAAAGAATAAGAAGTTTGAAATTACAAAAGAATTTATTGAAGCATTTGAATTATGCAAAGAAATGCTAGTCAATGCACCTTATTGCAGTATCCAAACTTTTCGCAGCAATTCTTATTAACCACAGACGCCTCTAAAATTGCTTTTTTTTTTTTTTAGTAGCCTATACTGTCCCACTGCTGGGCAAAGGCCTCCCCAAGTCCTTCCATTGGTCCTTGTCTCGCGCCACCTCGAACCAGTTCTTAAGGTAAATGTCCAGGTCGTCTCGCCACCTTCTCCTGGGACGGCCTCGGCGGCGCCGTCCGTCTGCTGGCTCCCATTGTGTAAAAGCCTTTGCCCAGCGGTCGCCGTGCATGCGGCTGACGTGACCCGCCCAATCCCATTTAGCCTGGCAGCCTTTTTGCCTACGTCCGTTATACCTGTTCTGGAACGCAGCGTAGTGTTCCGGATTCGGTCTTGTCTCTTATCACCAAGAATGCTGCGTTCCATAGCTCTTTGGCAAACTCCAAGGCGAAACTTTTGTGAATCGGTTAGTGACCAGGTCTGTGCACCGTAGGTTAGGATGGGTAGGATGCACATGTCGATGAGTTTTCGCTTCAGGGAGATCGGTACATCACCCTTCATTAGCGTTTTCATGTACCAGTAGCTTTTCTAGGCGTTTTCGATGCGACGATCGATTTCCTTTTCTTGCCTGTTTTCGAAAGATACTAACTGGCCCAAATAGATGTACTCATCGACATAAGCTATCTCTTGCCCATCTACCTCGACCCTACGCTTTGTGCTGTTCGTCATTAATTGCGTTTTAGACCGATTCATAGAAAGTCCAACCCTGAAGCTTGCCGTGCTCAGTTCTTGGAGCATAGTTTGGAGTTCGAGAGCTGTTGGGGCAAAAAGAACGATATCGTCGGCAAAACGAAGGTGCTCCTCGTGCCGACTTCAATGCCCTTGTTGTTCCATGAGGCTGCCAGCGATTTAAATACTTCTTCAAGTGTGCTCAAAATTGTGTCAAATGCTTTCGTATAATCCACGAAGGCTAGATATAAAGGTTTATTATATTCGGAATATTTTTCTATTATTTGGTTTAGTGTCTGAAGGTGATCGGTCATTGAGAAGCTAGGGCGGAATCCGGCTTGTTTCGGAGGCTGGTGTTTATCCAGCATACTATCTATACGGTTGTGTAATATTTTAATAAAAGTTTTGTAGATGTGGGATGTTAGGCTTATTGGGCGGTAGTTACTGATTTCGCTTTTATCACCTTTTTTTTGTGCAGCAGGACTATATTAGAGTGGCACATTTTAGTTGGGATTTTTCCTGATTTTAGTATTGCATTAAATAGATTAGTAAGGTGAGGCAACAGTGTATTAGAGCCAACTTTCAGAGCTTCGGTAGTGATTTCATCCTCTCCAGGACTTTTGTTATAGCGCATAGTACTGAGTGCCTTGTGCACTTCGTAGGCTCTTATCAAGGGGATGGAATCTGGAAGACTGTATTCTAAATTAGTATCGGGTAGTGGGTCAGCTGCATCCGAGTACAAAGATTTATAAAATTTGGTAGCTATCTCCGTGAACTATTTATTAACAACTATATTGACCAGAGCGTCTCCAGCAACAATTACTTACCTGATAACCAGATACAATATTCAGTGAATTTATTGACCCAATTGAGGATGAAAAGTGTGAAGGCGATAATAGCAAGGCTTTAGAAACCAAAGAAGAGAGTGTAACTAAAACAAAAAAAATAAATATTATTTCTATAGAAAATGTAACAAGTTCTGCACATGAGGTAGATTTACGTAAATGTAAAAAAATACCATTAAATACAACAATTAATAGAAAAAAGGAAAAAAAACAAAATTTTTAATACAAAAAACAAGTTACCGTACGACGAAGAAGCTACTACAATAGTGATGCCGAGATTTTAAGAGATTTGACTGATGATAGTTTTCAATAATCCAAAAGCATTTTTAAGACATAATAATTATTAGGTATTATAGTAAACAACTGAGTTATGTATATTATTTGTAATAACTTTTAATGAATGCTGGAAAAGTGTTGTTTTGTTCCGTTTAGAGTCTGAAGTTTAAGTTTGTTATATATTTTTTTTTGTTTTGATTGATGATCATTTATGACAATTATTTTATAAGATTATAGAACTGATTTGATATAAGAAATATTGTTTTAAGATTTTTTGGAGTTTGAAGTTTTTTTTTATTTTGTTCTTTTGTTAATAATTGACAAGGTACTTACAGTTCAAAGGATTAAACAGTAAATTTATATTTTAATTAATACATTCGGAGGTTTATCTTATAATTAATACATACTGAAAAAGTGTTGTTTTGTTTCGTTTCAAGTTTAAGTTTTTTAGATTTTTTTTTGTTTTGTTTGAAGTTCATTCATGAAATCATGACAATTATCAGATTATTATAAGAGTATAGAACTGATTTGATATAAGAAATATTATTTTAAGTTTTTTTGGAGTTTTCAAGAAGATTGCTTTTTTAATTTGGTTCTTTTGTTAATTATTGTTTAGGTACTTGCAGTTAAATAGTAAATATATATTTTAATCAATACATTTGGAGGTTCATGTTACAATTAAAACATACTGGAAAAGTGTTGTTTTGTTTCGTTTAGAGTCTGAAGTTTAAGTTTTGTATATTTTTTTTGTTTTGTTTGATGTTTATTTATGAACATTATTTTGTAAGATTAAGATATAAGAAATATTTTTTTAAGTTCTTTTGTTGATTATTAATTAGGCTCTTACATTTCAAAGGCTTAAACAGTAAATATATATTTTAATCAATACATTTGGAGTTTTATGCTCACCTTAATACATAGGTACTGAACTTGAAATCACAAAGGGGCAACCCTACAATATTTTTCCATTCACCCCTCAGGCGTGTCTTTTGTCCCCAGATGACAGATAAATAGAATTTTTGTGTATTTAGTGCGTTTTTTAAATAATCATAAACACAACTTATTATAAATTAATATATTTCATTAGTTTGACTTAAGACTCAATATATGCACGCCTAGAAAATTGGAAATCAGTTTTGGAACTTTGCGAAAACCGTGAGAGAAGGTCCAGAACCTATCTATTCACCCCAGTTTACGGTATTATGTATAACTGTAAAATGTATTATGTTAAAAACGTTATGTTAACAATGATAATTTTAAGATGTATACAGGGTGATTGGAAATACGATACATTCCTTGTAAGGGGTTAAAGTAGAGCACATTTGGAGTAAATTCAGCCCCGGGATACTATGTCCGATACCCGGTTATTTCCGAGTTATTCAATATTTAAGAATTTTAATGAAAAACCACAGTTTTCAAGACAAAATCAACCCTTGCAGTGAATTAAAGGGGCTTTTGTTTATTATTTTGTACTTTTATGATACGCAATGGACTAGAAGCTTTTTCAAAAACAAAAAAAGCTATAAATCTCTGCTATTTTTTAAGTACGGGATAAAAACTCAAGTGTTTCTTTGTAAATAAAATCAGGTTTGAAGAAAACAAACAATCAGGTTCTAAAAAAAATGTATGGAATGATGTGTACAAATAATTGAATTAACTTCCTTAGTTCATTAGATATTCAAAAAGGTGCAGGTGTTTACAAAAAACAATATGTTTGATTTACAACACAGTTAAAAAGCACGTAATCTGTTTACTGAAAATACTCTACATTGTTCTGTGGTGCACGTGTGCGGCTTTTTGTTTGATGATGCCGCCTTGCTCTGGGACACTGTAAAAATTCTTAAATATTGAATAACTCGGAAATAACCGGGTATCGGACATAGTATCCCGGGGCTGAATTTACTCCAAATGTGTTCTACTTTAACCCCTTACAAGGAATGTATCGTATTTCCAATCACCCTGTATATTATTAAATGTTCCGATTTTATGACGTTACTAAGGTAAAATATAGGTAGGCGCACCTAAGTGTGGTCTAAGTATATGAGTTTGATTTCAGAACGCATTATACAAACTTCGCATAAACTATTTAGTAATCTGTGGTAGTACATAGGCTTTATAAAAAAATCTGTGGTAATCTGTGATAGTGATGTGCCAACTCGGAAAAAATATTACTCGATTTAACTCGAGTGAAATCCAATCATTTATATAAGTATTTAAAATAATATTTACTATCAATTAAACTATTTTAATCAGTAATCACAATATTTTCAAGAAAATAAGATAATTAGTATCACAAAGAATATTTTTTCCTTAGTTAAATTATATGCTTGAATTTTTTTTCGAACTCGAGTTAGAGAGAATTCAACTCGAGTAGATTCGAGTTACGTCCAACTCGAGTACACTCGGGTTAGGTACTCGAGTTAACCATCACTAATCTGTGACATCACACCCAGAACCGCGCCAACAATAAGTTTATAAAGTTTTTGATAAAGTTTGTTTTGTTTTAAAGACTAAGGGCCGATTTCTCCAACGCCAGATAATTTTTATTCGAGAGATAAAATTCGTGTTTGACAGATTTTGTATGGAAGACCTGTCAAAAATTCTAAATTATTCCTCTGATAAAATTATCTGGCGTTGGAAAAATCAGCCCTAAGAAGATTTTTATTTGCTAATAAGTGTTTGTTAATCACGGTAAGTTCACAGCTTCATATTGATTTTTAGTAACTTTTGGTGACTAAACAATACTCTAATTTGGTATACATGGTTATACAGAAAATGTATGAGAGCTTTTTATTTTCAGTTGGATTTTCGTTTTTAACAATGCCACCAACCAGACGTACAAGCTTAGGCCGCAGAACTCGAAATACGGCAAGTCAAAGAAATATAAGAGCAAATCAAACTGATGAGCAACGCGAAGCGCGAAATGAACTTGAACGGAATCGATATCAAGATAGAAATGTTGTGTTTAATCCCCACAGAGCTGCATTCAGTTATAATGTGGCAATTGATTACAGTTCAGAGCAAATTGTTGCATTGCAAGGCATTGAAATTCAAAAATGAAGCCCCTGGATTGTGTTGCGCCAGCGGCCAAGTCAAATTGACGCCATTGGTACCGCCACCAGAGCCACTACATTCATTGGTTTCTGGAATTGGCCAAGATTCTTATCATTTTTTGACTCATATCCAGCAGTACAATAATTGCTTTCAAATGACATCATTTGGGGCAACAAAAGTTATTCGAGACAATTTTATGCCTACTTTCAAAGTAAGTAGGTAAGTATAATGGCAAACATTTTTTTTAGTTTTACAACCATGTAGCTGGTGCAAAATATGTTGAGCCAGTGATGTGTTTATTTTGTAAACAATAATCAAATACATAATAATAGTCTATAATCCAATGACTTAATCAGCAACATTTTATAACATGTTGTATTTCATAGTGACATGAGCAAGGTGTTCCAATACTTGGTAAAGCCTACTACCTAAAGTTGCCATGGAAGGCTGTTCAATGTCGAGGTTTAAAGTAGTTTTAATTTGAAATGATGTAAAGTATTGTGGCAATATTTTGCGAGCCACATGGTGGTACAATTTGCTATACAATTACCTATATACATATTTATATTCTTGCAGATTCAGGGTCAAATATATCATCGAACAGGTTCCTTTTTGCCAATGCCTGATGAAGACTATAAATTTTTGCAAATATATTTTATGGGCAATTCAGCAAGAGAAGTCGATCAGCGTTGCGCACACAACAACTCAGTGAAAAGATCCATTGTGGAACAACTTCAAACATTTTTCCATCAACACAATGAATTAGTTGCATTATTCACATCTGCATTAGACCGCATGCCATCAGATAATCACAAAATTGTCATCAGAGCCGATAAGGCGCCTGCAGGACAACATGCTGGACGTTTTAATGCGCCAACAATTGATGAAGTGGCTATTGTTGTCGTGGGTGAAAATTTAGAAAACCGAGACATTGTTTTACATCGGTGGAACGATCAGCTTCAGCGTGTGTCTGAAACACATCGATCATATGATGCCTTACAATATCCTATCTTATTTTGGCAAGGTGAAGACGGCTATCATTGATAAATCCAGTAACAGGTAAATTATTAACAATGTTTACTACATTAAAATATATTATGTTTACTAACTTAAAATTTATATTATTAACAGAAAAAATTGTTTACAGGTGCTGACACGAACAAAAAAGTTAGTTCAATGAATTATTATTCATCCTGATGGTTCGGGAAAATGAGGACAATCACATCTTAAAATGTCGGCGTCTATTTCACCAATATGCTGTGGATATGTATGTGAAAGTTGAAACTGAACGATTGACATTTATCAGGTTGAACCAGGCAAAACTCCGTTCCGAGGAATACATTCATCTTCGGTATGCCATTAATGCTGATGGAAATGCACAGAATGTTGGCAGAACAACTATTCTCCCAGCAACATACGTCGAAAGTCCGCGTCATATGCATGAATATGCTCAAGATGCTATGTGCTATGTACGACATTATGGCACACCAGATTTATTTATCACATTCACATGCAATCCAAAGTGGACAGAAATTCAACAAGAATTATTTACTAGCCAATCACCCATTGATCGCCACGATATCACTGCAAGGGTGTCCAAAATTAAATTAAAATCACTCATGGATTTTATTAAGCATCGCGTGTTCGGCGAGACGCACTGTTGGATGTACTCAGTTGAGTGGCAAAAACGCGGATTACCATATGCACATATCCTCATTTGGTTGGTTGAGAGGATAAGACCGAATGAAATTGATCATGTGATATCAGCAGAAATTCCCGATTATAAAGAACGACACAACTCTACTCTGGAATGCCAGAATCCCCGTATTCGAAACAAGGTAGCGAAGACACATGGTTGAACATGTAATTTTTTTCTATTTTAATTAAATATCTGATTCCGTAGTTTATATTTTGATAATAAATAAATATTGTTTATTTTTCGTTCTGAGCATAAATAGTAATTAACAATTTCTAATTATTTTGCTGAAAATATATGATTCTATTATAAAAACTGTTTTATTTCGAACTCACCTTTATAAAATCTTCTAATACAGAGTAAATAGCTTCAAGAACTTCGACCAAGAATGTACTTATAGTACACCTAGGTAGGTACTCTAAATAATTGTGACAGTGTACCAAACGAATCTCCAGTTGCCAAATATTTTAATGCTATTTCTAGTTTTGTTTGAGCAGGAATAGCATTACGCATTGTTGTATTTTGCTTTTGTATAGAAGAACCAATTTTATCTAATAAATAATAAAACTGGGTTCTGTTGACACGAAACATGTTCTTAAAGTCATCTTCATTTTCTATTTGTAATTCTACACAAAGATTGTTAGACGCTCCAAGAACTCCTCTTCTTGCTATCCATTTTTTGATCCAACACCTCTTTTTACGACGATCTTCAATATTTTTTGTCTCAGAAGAGCAGCAACGATTAACACACCTTCACTTACTGCACTCATGTTGGCAAATGAATAGAAAACTAATTGAATGCAAGAATCGCCTAAGAAATTTTTGTATGTGCTGTTTACATCAAGAAAATTTTGGCAAGCAAAACTTGCGCAAAAGATCAAAATGTTACGTACTGTTTAGACCACGCAGGTAATTTATTGCTTAAATTTTATTGTATGCAACAGGCAAGAAACTTGCATCATGTAAATGGCGCTTAAATATAGTTATTGCACAAGGGTTGCGGGCACAAGAAATGAATTATCGTTCGACTCGACTCCCGGGTGCTGAGCGTCGAAAGTGTTAAGTTTTGTATGTATAAGTACTGTACAGTATTGGTAACATTTAAACTCTTGGTTATATGTCCATCAACGTCGCAATCATTGCATTCTCCAGTTAAAAATAGAAAACCCACAACTTTGTCAGTTGGCGAGAAGGGCATAATACTAAACGTATATAAAAATATTAAAAACACATGGCCTGAGAACGAATACCGCTCGAACTTAGTTATGATCAAAAAGACTTCTGAGTTTACTGGTATTTCTACGAGATCCATATATGGAATGTTGAGGGAATATAAAGATACCCATACATTTACGCCCAAAGGGACTACGAAAAGTAAAATATCCATTTTACAAAAACTGGATAGCTTCGACAAGACGGCTATAAGGCAAAAAGTCTATAGATTTTTCATGGAAGGTGAGCTGCCTACAATAGACAAAATTCATCAGAGAATAAACGAAGACGATATGTTGCCTAATTTCAGCAAAACTACTTTAAGACTTGTTCTTCACCAGTTGAAATTTAACTTTAAAAAAACTAACCGAAATAGTGCTCTAGTTGAACGTCCAGAAATAATTATTTGGCGTAACAAGTATTTAAAAGAAATGGAAGGGTATCGCAACGAGAACCGCAACATTTATTACCTGGATGAAACTTGGGTCGACGCAGGTAAAAATATATTAATGACCTCAGACCACCTTGAGGTCGGGCCTGCAGGTGACCGGGAGGGCACCCCGTCACCTGATCAGCTGACAGGCCACGGAGGATACGGACGCCATGTCCCACGCGTCCGTCCTCGGAAGGAACGAGAGTTGGGCACCTTAGACCCACCCTCTGGAAGGGGTCCAGTTCAGGACCGAAGCCTGCCGGAGCCGCGCAGTGATTGCGTAAGCGAACCCGTGGCTCTGACTAAGGCTAAGACGGGACCGGGGTGTTTTTAGTCGGTGCAAGTCCGACATATCCCCACGCTGTGCCCTCAGTGTGGGTTGAAATCATTAGAGTTTCACCCCGAAAAAAAAAAAAAAAAAAAAAAAAGGTAAAAATCTATTGTCATTCATTACAGAGCTAATCCTAATTAACATGACTCATACGCGTCCCACAACCGCATATTACGTATACAAAGAAATTATAAATTCAGTAATTAAGCAATGGGGCGCGTTATTTCAATCTACAAACTATTCATTTATACTCACCATGTCCGTCCACATTTTTTGTTCGTTGTATTTTGGTGCGATTATAATGACTGATACGACCGTAACGTCATCGCGTCAAGCATTAGTAGAAGGACTGTCGACTGGCGCTAAAACCCCGATAGGAAAGGGGAAAAGACTCATTGTCGTCCATATCAGCAACGAAAATGGCTTTTTGGAGGATTGCCGATGGGTCTTCGAATGCAAAAAAAACTACAGACTACCATGAAAGCATGGATGCCGTTCATTTTGAAGAATGGTTCGCCAAAGTTCTAACGAATCTTCAACGTAATGACGTTGTAGTTATGGATAACGCAAGCTACCATTCCAGGTACTAACAAAGAAATGAATTGATAAAGTATCAGATTATAGTTTATGTACTAATATTGTTCTTAAATTATTCATTGACTTTCAGGCGGTTGGAGAAAACACCCACATCATCGTGGAAAAAACAAAAAATTATGGACTGGTTACATGCAAAACAGATTCCATTCGAGCCAGAAAACACGAAAGTACATTTATTATTGAAAGTAAAGCAAGTGAAAAATGTATACCAAAAATACGTCATTGACGAAATGACCAAAGAAAAAGGCGTTACAGTATTGCGGTTGCCGCCCTATCATTGAGAGCTCAATCCTATTGAGTTGATATGTGCGGACACAAAAGGTTACGTTGCCCGACACAACACTACATTTAAATTCGCAGATGTGAAAAACCTATTTAATGATGCTTTGAATCAAATCACATCCGAAAAATGGAAAAATTGTGTCGAGCACGTCAAAAAAGAAGAAGTTAAAATGAAGGGTTTAGACAACCAAATTGATAAAACTGTCGATCGTTTTATAATAAATGTCACAGACAGTTCAGAAAGTGATAGTTACGCGAGTGAAAATTCAGACACGGATTCCCTTTCTGAACTGACTGAATAATGTAAAGTAACCTTCTTGAAACTTTGTTAAATGAGAAAAATAAATATTTTTTCATTATTATTTTGTTTATTTTTAAACGTACACATTTTTAAATATTGATATAAAAACACTAACACCCGACTACATCAAATTAAATATAATGTAATACAACAGGAGTATAAGGATCGATCTGCACGGGCCAATGAAAAGCACAATTTAGAGATGCAGATTTTAAGGGAACAGCTTAGGGAAGCTAAAGCCAAAGCTGACTTAGCTGAACTTATATTGAAGCAGAAACTAGATTCAACAGGTAGTAATTAGTATCTTCCAAGTTTTGACATTAGTAAGATTTTATTATTTTTTGGTTTAATGATTATTGTTTTGTTCCAGGACAATAATATCAAGCTTGAATTATATAATTATAGTAATAGAAATAATAAATGTGTAGTAGGTTAATAATAAAATGTTTTATTTATCTCAATAATACTCATACATTGAAATCTGAAATTGCCAACCTGCAATTGAGCAAGTGTGGTGATCAATGCTCGTTCCTTCCCTATATGTAAAGAGGCCAATGCCCAGCAGTGGGCTTCTTACAGGCTGGTTTTATAAAAAAGTATTAATTAAGTATTCTAATATTTTTTTTAAGTATATTTCTATATTTTAAGTAAATTAAAATATACAATTTTTAATTAACACTAAACACATTAATTTATTTTGATAACAAATAAAGACTGAATTTAAACTAACTAAAAACTAGATGCTAATCTTAACTATGAGCACTGCAAGCTTCAAAACATTATTGTAGAACAGCTATAACAATAATAAAGAAGATTCAATTTCAATATTTATTGAAAATAATTTTCTATTATAGAATTTCTGACAGTAAACAGAGTACTTGTGCTAGGCATTAAACTTTCGGTTTCACCATCCTCATGGTTAGAATGGGAATCTAAACCCAATGCCATGTCATCATTTAAAATCAATGATAAATTATGTAACACTGCACAGGCTACTATGATATTAGACACAGTTTGTAATTTATTACCAAGACCTCTTGATAAGCATGGAAATCTACGTTTCCAAATACCAAACGTTCTTTCAACTATGTTTCTAGTTTTAATTTGTGCTCGGTTATACCGTAGTTGAGGTCTTCAGGAGTTGGTCTAATAGCGTAATACCTCAAAGTTAACAAGACAGCTATTTCTGCCGCAACTGGTAGCCCTCTGTTATCACTTTTCACCAAATCATTTCTTATCAACGATACAATATATAGCACTGATTCTTGGTTAAAACGAAATCGTTTTTTAAAGTTTTGCGGAGGTAATTCGAAGGGATTTGTCGCGTCCCTTATATAAACTTTAGGTAATCGAATTAGAAAAGGCCATAGAATATCATCATAATAGTCTTGTTCATCGTAATAATTGATTTCGGAAATAATATTTTCGACGTCCATAGTTCCCGCCACTACAAGTTCACGATCTTAAGTCACGGATCGACTGAACGATCTTGAGACGCATCTTAATGCCGCTCTTGAAACTCGAGTATCGTTTATTAAACAACACGATCTCAAGTGATGAAGTATTAAACCGCATCTTAAGTTTTGTTTATTAATATGCCTGGATCTCAAACCGGGTCTTAAGATCTTTCTCTTACGCTGATATCGGTTTACTAATACGGGCCTTAATGTGCTTGCAACGGTCTGTGACCAAGGCACTACAAATGTCAGTGCTATAAACGAATCAGTGGAAGAAACTAGAATTAATTATACAAGTAATTATTGTTTAATTAAGAAGAAATCAAAATTTCAGGCATCAAATATTTGAAATAAATGGAAAGGAAATTATACCTCAGTTTGATCCCCCACATTTAATTAAAGGGATTAGGAATAATTTGTTAATAAAGGATTTGAAATGTGTTTTAGAAGATGAAGTAAAAATCGCAAAATGGGACCATTTAATTAAATTCATGAGGAGAATCCTTCTTATGTAGGATTAGACTAATGAAAAATCTTACAGAAGCCCACATTGACCTATGAAATATTAACATAACGATAATGAAATATTAACATAACGATAATGTATCAAGATTTTATATCCAAATACCCTACTATGACCGTATCATTTGAAACATATCGAAAAACATTAAGGGGTATGAACATTAATTTAATTTGCTCATTTAGGCCACGAAGAGTGTGAACAATGCGCGATATTCGAGTTACATAAAAAAAAACCGAATGCAACCTAGAAGCATCTTGCGAAAAGTGTACCCAATATAAATTGCATAAGAATCGATACACCACCTCCAGAGAAGAGTATCAAAATGATGTACAATTAGCTATGACTGATGAAGATTGCATTTATTTCTCTGCCGATCTGCAAAAAGTTATAATGCTTCTAAGAATGGACCAGTTCGAAAATGCAATTTTTTTTCCCAAGGATTATAGTCTTCAACGAAAGTTTTGTTCTCCTTGGAAAAGCTAAGGATGATAATATTCCATTTGCAGTAATATGGAATGAAACTATTTCCGGACGCCGCCAAGAAGATATGTCGGCATTCAATGCTTTTATAAGAAGCAAACGAGATGTAAACAATATAATTATATGGGCTGATAATTGCGCAGCTCAAAATAAAAACTGGGCGTTCCTGTGTTTTCTTGTAAACTTGGTCAATAGTAAGACCATTGCCACAGAAACTATAACAATAAAATATTTTGAACCGGGACACAGCTTCATGTCGGCGGATAATTTCCATCATCAGGTGGAAATGGCTATGAAAAACCAGAAGATTTATGATTACGATGACTTCATAGATGCTGTTAAAAGATCCAATGCTAAAAAGAATACTGTATACCATTCCGGTCTCCAATACAGTCGATGAGTTGTCAATGCAATGAAAAGAATACTTTTTTGCAATAATAATTGACAGTATATAAGTAGGTAACTGTATTGCTTGAACTGAGTTAGTGATTTGTAGTAGATAGACATTAAGATAATTTGATGACTGCCCAATGACGTAACTGTGATAGATTCAAGTGCCTAAAATAATGTAGGAAAGTTATTTTATATTAATTTTAAGACCTAAGTATATTTTGTGACTGATTTAGTGTACAATAACGTGATCTCATATGGTTTAATCTACATTAGACTTACACAAAGATTAAGTTCCTAAGAAGGTAAACAATTCATAACCTTTAAAAGGTTATGAATTTTTAGATATATGTGCATTTAATTTCTCAAACTCAAGTTATTTACTGTTATTTTAGTAAGTATCTTAAATTAAACTGTGCCGTAGTTTCATATTCATATATTTTATTTGCTTTCCATAATGTTTTGACAGGTTAAAATATTAACTAACATAAATGTGATTTCTAACTGTATTTTTTATCCCTGCCTAGTATGGGAGTAGATTATATTATTCTTATGTAGGGTAAATTAAGATAACAGTTATAGATTTGTTTGGAAAAGTGCTTTTATTTGATTTTGTTTTGCGAAGAAGTTTCGTTCTTTATAATTTTCTTTTAATTTAATTTTGATAATAAGTGTTCTGAAATAAATAATTTACAATTGCAAAATGCATTGTATTATCTATTACTTACCTACTTAGTTTTTCTGCAGTAAGAACAACTTGGAGACCTCAAATTTAGAAACCATGCTGAATATAAACTTACCATGTGATAAAAGGTCCATAGTGTGTAATAATGAAGGATTTGGGTAACATTGACAACACAAAATTACATCATATTGTTTTACTAAGCATAAATGCATCGTTTTTGAGTAGTCAATGTGAATTCATAGAATTAGAGGCTGCTAATGATAAGTACCTTTTTCCAATTATATGTTATATTATAGCATATATTTGATATATATTTTTATACATAAATTCTTATAATTTTTTTTCTTTTTTTTTTGGTATAATTTTCATATTCGTACCCCACGTAGTTTTGAAGATAAAGGGAAAATAAAAATAAAAACTTTAGGCGCCATTTTCTCGGAAAGTGTCAGATCCTAGTTAATGCGTTCTTCATAAGCACGGCAGTCAGGCAAAAGGTGTACAAGAATAATGCAACCATATGGTTCTGCAGAAACCGTCGCAGAGGCCCGAAATGCTTTGGATCAATTACAATACATGTAAGTAAGATGTCTAACTTTCTAGATTATTTTAAAATTCAATTATTTTATATGCGGATAGTAAATAATAATAATTTCTTTTCCACTTTAGGGTGAAAATATCGTTAAATCGATTGCGCACACGAGTGACTGTGAACCAATGAATAACGAAGTCGCGCTGTCAATGGATGAACTCAAGAATGTGGCCAGTTCATCAGCGGATTCCATGGTAGCTATTTATAAAAATTATGTAAGACCTCTGAAGCAGCAAGGCCTAAACTTACCGTCTTTTAAAACTGTGAAGGGCAGCCTGTACAACGCTCGAAACCGCAGCTTAAATGTAAGCAAGACCACTTTTAAGCACATCGATGAAGTGGAAGTTCCCTCCATGTATGATAACTTTCTAATTGCAGATTATCATTATGGAGATACTCGTTTATTGATTTTTTGTAAAAGGGAATGTAAAATTTTGCTAAAAACCATTTCAGAATACTTTATAGATGCTACTTTCAAAAGCTGTCCCCAGCCATTTTCACAACTTCTCACTATTCTAGGCGATATGGGGAGCATGTCTCAAACAACCAAAGTCATTCCCTTAATATACGTCAATACGTGCTTATGAGCGATAAAAAAGAGTACTCTTATAGTGTTATTTGACCTCCTTACAATAATATTGCCCGAATGGCGTCCCTCAAAATGCCACGTAGATTTCGAAATAGCTATAGCTAACCCTACAACTAGATTATTTTTCCCCAACATAACAATAAAAAAAAAAATATTATCATTATTGCTAAAGCCTGTGGCGTAAAGCCAAGTCAATCGGGATAAAAAGAAAGTAATATAAAAGAATAGTCGGGTAATGTACAGCGCTGCCCCTAACACTTTAAGAAGTGGTTGAAGAGGCATGGAGCTATATAAAAACACAAGCAAATGAATTAAGCGATGACACCAAAATGAAAAAGTTTTTGACATACATGGATCGATATATTGGTTAGCATCAAATCAACATGTCGCTGACTGGAATGTTGTGGGAGAACGGCACAGAACTAACAATGTGTGTGAGAGCTGGAATTCTCAATTAAACAAATATATAAACAAGAATTTTGTGACGATAGCTAAACTTTTATCAATATTAAACAAACAAACAGTAATAGACGTAGAAAACAACAAAAGAAGATATTTTGAAGTAGAGAAAGATAATTTTATTACAGGATGCCAATTAAAACTATTAAATAACGAAATTACAATAGGCCATTTTCTCGAAATTCTCAGATAAAATTCATATAATTTACTTGTCTAATATTTTTTTTCTTTTCTTTTCATTATGAAATGCTGTTTGATTGTTTAATATTGATAAAAATCGAGTTACATTTATGTTTGCGTAATTGAGAATTCTGGCTTTTACATCCCCGCAATATTTTCTGGGTATTATGTAGTTTCAATGTTAACGAAATGTGGATCCATGTGTGTAGGAGACTGTTTTATTTTAGCTTCATTCTTTTCCTTCTATTTTAATATAGAAACATGTCTTTTTATGTTTATGGTATGCTTCAGGGGTCCCAAATCAATTTCATCAAAATCGGTTCAACATTGTTATTTCTTTTACCTAAATTACTGTGAAAAAAATATATATTATACATTGAAATAAAACTACTTTTTACGGATTTTTCCGCGAAAAAATCCGTAAAAAGTAGTTTTATTTCAATGTCTAACATTCGCGTAAACCTAAGAAACCAATATATATTATACATTTTTGTTATCAATTTTAAGTAGCTTTTTAACTTTATATTACACTCAATTTTTATTAAATATTGTGTTAAAATACAGTTAATCATAAGTTTATTAACCATATAATATTTAATGTTTCTGTAACGACTGGACCCGTGCACGCACGTATGACGGGCTTATCTTCTTTTCTTGTATTATGAAATATGTAATAACGTAATAAAAAAAGATTATTTTTTCCCTTTACACCATGCAAATTGAATAAATACTTTAGGAGATATAGCAAAATCAAATAACGCGCAAAAAAAATAATTTCATGTCGCTGACTGACTAGACTGGCACGCGCGGGCGGGGTGGGTACACACCGACCAAGAAGGTATGGTACTTTTCACACATCAATTTTGCCATGTCGTGGAGTCGGAAGACGAACTCATTGATCAAGTTTTTCCGAATCTGCAACAAAATATTCTTGACGAAAATTGGTTGTGTGAAAGAACCATACTGGCACCAAAAAATGAGACTGTTGCGAAAATAAATAAAAATATCTTGGACGAAATAACGAGCGACACATCAGTGTGCAACTCCGTCGACACAGTTATGTCATTCGATGACACTACGAGCTACCCCGTGGAATTCCTGAACTCTTTGGAGTTATCTGGGGTGCCATCGCATAAGTTAGAATTAAAAGTAGGTGTACCCGTTTTGTTAATGCGTAACTTGGATGCGCCAAGATTATGCAACGGTACTCGGTTGCGAGTCACTGAACTAGGAAGGCATATTGTGAAGGCAACCATCTTAACAGGAGGAGCCAAGGGAAACAATGTTCTTATACCACGTATCCCAATAATACCCAACAATTTACCATTTAATTTTAAACGCCTGCAGTTCCTTTTAAAAGTTGCGTTTTCAATGACTATCAACAAATCGCAGGGTCAAACCTTAAAGGTAGCAGGCTTACATTTGGGCTCACCATGTTTTTCCCACGGCCAGCTCTATGTGGCTTGCTCCCGCGTCTAAATCGCAAAATCTACATGTCTTTGCTGACCGAAATAAATCTTTTAATGTAGTTTATAGGAGTATGTGTATGTATTACCATCACCATCAATCATTATATCCGTACCTATGCATCCTTCTCAAAAAAATTTAAATTCTTCAAATTCAAATTCTTTAGGGTCCCGTTCTTACATTGGAGGCGTAACCTTAAAAAAAGACGTAATCTTATTTAATCTTCGACTTTGTTATTTTTGCAATAGGCTGCTTTTTATCAACACACCACGCGGGCGAAGCCGCGGGCGGAAGCTAGTTAATATATAAATATAAGATAAAAAAAATCTTGTTTCAGCTGCTGAGAAGAAGAAAAAGCCATTTGAACGGGTGGCCGATTCAAAATTAGAGATTGCAGCTTTACAAAAGAAGATTCTGGAGGAAGAATTATTAAACAAAAGAAAGCAATGGGCCTTTGAAGAGGAAGAAAGGGAGCACAAAAAAGAAATGTGGACATAAGAAAAAAAATATATGTGAAAGAAATTGGAAAAATAATTCGATTTTTATTTAATTTAACACAATTTACATATACTATCATACCATATTTTTAAATCTTTTGCTACCATAATGGAATGTGAAATTCTGAAAAAAATGACTATTATTATTATTATAGTAATGAAGCAAAATAATCATTAAATAAGTTACTTCGTACTGTTGCATCCCCATAATTTCTGGTCTACTTTGATTCACAACATCATGTTCATCTGGTACATCTACTGGTTGGATGACATAAGCAGGTATGAAGTATTTTCATATCCTTAGGCTATGTTCAGATGACAAGCGTTAGACGCGCGTCGAACGCGCGTTGGATTTTTGTATAGTGTTCACATGGTGCGCGCTTTTCAGGCGTTAAACGCGCGTTTTCGTTTGCCTATCTCAGTTTGAGTTCTACTTTGGTCGAAGATGGACGTAGAAACAGTTTTAACGGTGATTTTATACCGACGGCAGAAACCACGCGACCGAAGACGGAGATGTTGGGTCCACCCAATTTTGTCACACAGACTGACTGAAAGCCAGTACATTATTTTGTATCTTATGTTAAGGCAATTTGGGCCCAAATTCTTTACTATTCGCTACTTCACTACGCTACTTCAGAAAGTCCATCAACTTATTCGTGTCATAAACAATATTTATGTTTTGATACAGTTTAGTAGTGGTGTGTTATTTAGTTATAAGTACTCATATTACTTATTCAACTTACGTTGGCAGCAAACCATCATCTGAAGTTCGACGTTTCAATAAAAAAGAAAAAGCATATCAAAATATATCATGTCCAAAGGCAGTCACGGTTTATAATAGACATATGGGTGGCGTGGACTTATTAGACGCTCTTCTTGGCTATTATAGAATTCAGATTAGATCGAAAAAGTTCTACCACCGCATATTTTTCTATATGATTGATATGGTGACAGTTAATGCGTGGTTGTTATACAGGAGAACTTTAGCGGATGCAGACCCATATTTACCTTTAGCCGACTTCAAATGCGCAGTAGCTGAAGGGTTAAGCCAAACCAATAAACCATCAACAAGTGGAAAACGAGGACGGCCTTCTTATGAACTGGAAAATGCTATTGAAGCGAAGAAATTGAGAGGACCCAATGCTGTGATGCCGTCTAGAGATGTAAGACTGGATCAAATAGATCATATGCCTGTCTGGACCACTAGACAGCGGTGCAAAGTACCAGAATGTAATGGTAGGTCACATGTTGAGTGCCAAAAATGTAAAGTGAGCCTATGACTTAATGACAAAAGAAATTGTTTTAAGTTATTTCATACAACATAAGGTGACTGTAATATTTTTATTTCAAATTATAACATTTATTTTTTAGTTAACTAAAAAATGTAATAACTATAAGGTTATTTACTAACAATATCGTATTAAAATTATTGTTTTAAAGTGATTGACGGGAACTGATTGCAGTTACCGAAAAATATATTGTATTTTTTGCTCACTGGACCAAATATGTACCAAAGTGGAAAAACGGTATACGGAAAAGGTTGGGGAAAGTATTATAATAAGTGATTAGTTAATTTTGTAATCTACTTTTTACTAAATACACATAGGCCATGTAAATGTAATATAGCATTAAGTTAACCGTAAAACCTTGTTTTCGTTTCGTCTAAATAATGATATATTAAATAAAGTATAATCTGACTGTCTGTCTACATTTTATTCAATTGTGTGGTCACAATACTCTATCTGATTTCATAAGATTAAAAAAACATTATTATCTAAGCGAATAGGTAAGAGATACACAATCTTATGTACCTATTATTTAGTAGAAACTTATTACTAAAAGTTAAGTACACTAGACTTTCTGATATTCCTCTCGTCTAGTAGCTAGCACACGCACAAAATGTCAGTGGAGGAGAGGATTGAGGGACCAGTTTTAATCATCGTTATCTTCGAAATGGTTCGATATTTTTTCTTCATTTCTTTTTTACAAAATGTTTTAAGACTCCTACTAAAACTTTATGTAGAAAAAGAAGGGTTTTATTCATAATATTCACTAAAATATTTATCTTTGTTGTGTGGACTGAGGGACCACAGTTTAGTCGTTATATTGTTTTTTTATCTTTAGTGCTTTGTGGTCTGTTATTTAGTGAATATCTTTACAAATTCTCTTCTAAATGTCTGTATTCACAAAACCTTCGTTTATAAGATACTTTCTGAGATCTGGCTGATCGTCTCTGAGAACTGAGGGACCACACTTTATGAGTCGTAATTCTTAATATATTTGGCTACAAATTCGCAGACTCGTTCTACAATTGTTTTAAGTCTACTACAAAATCCTCGGATATTCATTTCGCGAATTCCCAATGTGGTCCCTCAGTTCACACGCATATATGTAATTGCATATCTATAATTTTTTTTATATTGTGAAACTTTTATGAATGAAGTCTATTGATGTGGTGCATTCGTCTTTCATTTTTCTCCCTTTTATGACCCTTTACCGCATGTGGGCAAATATATGGAATTGCAGTTTTGATTTTGTTTTATTTTCAAATAAAGTATAATGAAATAAATTTATCTATTAATCTGGCAGAATCAACTTAGCAGTTCTAATTAAAAAATATCCCTTCTTCCTTCTTCAATTCACCTGGTACTTAGCCGTTTTTACTATTTATTAGGTCTTTAATGTATTTATATATATATATATATATATATTTATATATTTATCTTGTCTTATGTTATATACTTATACCTAAGTATAAATAATTTATTTACTTTTTTTTTTCCATTTTGTACTCGTGCATCTACCACGATTTGTTTCTCCATCACCCTAAGGTTGACTGGCAGAGAATGCCTTCTGGCATTAAGTCCGCCTTTGTGCAACATTGTGCAAGAAGAATTAAATAAATAAATAAATAAATAAATCCATGAAATATATATTTAGCAATAACAAAACGCAAAAAAAATGTCTATGGTTTTTTGACGTTTCGAAATAACCTCACTTTAGTGCATGCTGGCGAAAAAGCAGAATTGGAGTGTGAATGACACATTTTCAAAAATCGAAAACGAAGATAAACCAACAAAAAAATTTTCATGTAGTCGATATATTCGTCTTTGTCTACAAATAATATGTTTTTAGATTTTCAACTGTTTTCTATTGTTTTCAATCAGCTTTTTCTCGATTCCATATTTGGGCTCGTATGCACTAAAACAGTTTTTCAGTTGAACAAATTTGGAATCGTATGCACTCAAACAAATTAGCATTTGGTTTTTGCTAAGTTCAAATTGCATACTTTCATTGTTAATATATATTTGGCTTTCTCGCTTCAAACATTTGGCTTTTGTTTGGCAGAATGGACCCTGCACGTTTTTATGGAAAAAAACCTTCTCACTAATTCCATTCCTGGTGATGACATGCTTAGCGATGATGATGATTTAGATTCCGAAAGCGATGTTCCTTCTATGCCTGTCCCACTCAGAAGACCAGTTATAATCCCCGAAAGTGATGATGAAAGTAGTGACGAAGACAATGTCCCTCTATCCAATTTTGCCAATAACAAGAAGAAAATCGGGCGTAATCGGAAAGACCCTACTGAGAAGATTAGATGGGAACTGAATCAACTGGATCCATACAATCCTGAAAACTACATCTTCACTGGAGGTTCGGACTTACCTTCATACATCATGGACCTGGACACACCTGCTGATTTCTTTTTATTTATTTTCTCTAATGATTTAATATCAATGATTGTAGACGAGTCAAATTTAAATCTATTCAGGACAACGTCAACAAACCGGCCTATATTACAAAAGAGGAGATGGAGCAGTTTATAGGTATAGGTATAGTTATATTTATGTCCATTGTGAAATTACCTGCTACAAGGATGTACTGGAATAATAGTATTGGACAACACCAAGTGTACGAAACTATGACCTGTAGTAGATGGGAAACAATTAAACGTTTCCTTCACTTCAACGACAATACAACATTTATTGCATTTGGTCATGACGGTTACGATAAGCTAAACATAATTCGACCCTTGGTAGAACACATCCGACAACGTCTCACACAAGTTCCCAAAGAAGAATTTCTTGCAGTAGACGAACAAATGATACCTACGAAAGGTAGGCATGAGCTAAAGCAGTACAATCCCGCAAAACCTGACAAATGGGGGTATAAAAACCAAGTACTAAGCGGAGCGTCAGGTTTCAGTTATGATTTTGAGTTGTTTGCTGGAGAACAAAGCAACAAGATACCTGAAGGAGCTCCTGATCTAGGGGTGAGTGGTAACGTAGTGGCTAGACTGACACAGGGAGTACCCAAACATAAAAACCACATTTTTTTTTTATAATTGGTACAACAGTCCAAAACTGCAGGTTTATTTGACAAAGAATGGACTTCTCCCATTGGGTACTGTGCGAATGAATCGCGTGCCTAATGCAGATATGCCTACAGAGAAGGAACTGAAAAAACAGGGACGTGGTTTTATGGTTGAAAAAACTGCTTCAGTTGATGGTGTTAAAACTGCATTGATCACTTGGTTTGACAACAAACCAGTAAATATGTTATCCACTTATGTTGGTAGTGAGCCTATTACAAAGAAAAAATGCTATTTTAGAAAGGAGCGTGTTTATAAAGAAATCGACTCCACAATCGGTTGAAATCTACAATTATTCGTCATATGGGTGGTGTAGATTTACTGGATTCTATGTTGGGTCTCTACAGGATCCAAATAAGGTCAAAGAAATGGTACAAAAGAATATTTTTTCATATGATAGATCTTTGTGCCGTAAATGCTTGGATCTTGTGGCGTAGGAAGAACACAAATGAGTATTTATCTCTGTTCAATTTTAAACAAGCGATATCTGAACATCTATGTAAAGCTGGAAAATCTCTTCCAAGAAAAAGAGGGCGTCCATCTTTAGCTGCTTCAAGATCAGAAGAATCACCAACTACTAGTCGTGGGGGGAGTCCAGCAGTGTCAAATCCTGGAACACCTACATCTAAAAGGATCAGAAAAAGACCCGAAAAACATCAAGAATTTCCCCTAAACTCTGTAAGGACCGATAATAAAGGACATTGGCCTGAATGGCAGAAGAATCGTCAGCATTGTCAATTATGTTCGATGAAAACATACACTAAATGCTCTAAGTGTAGTGTTCCTATGTTACAACGACAAAAGGAACTGCTTGTTTCTATTTCACGAATAAATAAATACTTTTTTTTTATAAATAATTCTGTAATATCACAATAATTTGACACATTTTTTTTTTTATATTTTTCGTTTTACTGCATACAAAACCATATATGTCTAGAATAATTATGGTCGCAGTGCATACGAGCCCATATATGGTTCCGTAAAAAAAAATCTAAAATATTATTTTGTTTTCTTATTTTTCTTTTGATATATCTTATTGATGATAAAATAAAGCTTTTTCCACCGTCAATTTTTTTTTTCAACTCCTTTATAATTCATGCAGTAGAGGGTTAATTTTATCTTTAATATTAACTAATGCTCTGTTAACCAATACACCAGACTCTTATTTGATAGATTTTCGTGGGTTAGTTCAAAGAAAACTATTTGCTTATAATAATCGAGATATATTTAAGACGATACAATAACATACACATACATGGAAGAGACATAGATAATATTGAGGTTGTCGAACTAAGATTTTTATTCAAAAATTCATTGTCTTGAATGCAATGCATCTTTATTTTCAACTACTATAACTACTGTATTGACATCCAAACTAATTACGTATACAAAATTTCAGACCAATTGTGTATTAATATCTGCTTCAAAATTGTATTATAAGCTTCTACGAGTAAAAACTTACTTACAATGCATATTAAATAAAACATGTAATCAAATTGTTGACGCATATATCTACAAATAATAATAATAATAATCATTTATTTTCAGATTTACATTCATCCAATCCAATCCAATAATTGTAACAATTAAATTTTTAAAAGAGTATCCTATGGAATAACTTGCCGGCTGTCCCCTTAGGAAGGACACTTTGGAAGCGAGCAACTAGAGTCAGTAGATTTTAACGTAACGTTTCTTGAGTGACTTTTTTTGGTTTATAAGAAATAAAAACATTTTGATTTTGATTTGGAAATCAGCTCAAAAGAACCATAATTGAAAACCAAAATTTCAGTCAATTGGTTAAAGATATCTACATCAAAAATTGAGTTGCAAGATTCTAACGAGCAAACATACATACATTGCAAGTTAAATAAGCTTGTAAAAATGAAATGTGTCTATATGTTAAGTCTAGTAGGTACCAATTATTATAAACTACTAGCTGAGCCCCGCGGTTTCACCCGCGTGAATACCTTGGTCCCGTTCCCGGTGCCTTTGTATAATTAAGGGTGGAGATGAATCCAACAAATCACTATCGTAACAAAAGTCAGGATTACTTAATTCGGTGGTTGAGTATTCTTCAATTTCCTAATTTTCAGCGCAATTTTGCAAACTTTTTTTTTAATAAGAATCTTTTCCTGACAATAACAATCACAACAAAAAAAGAATTGGCCAAATTGGTCCAGGCTTTATTGAGTTATGCGCTTACCAAAACATTTAGCGATTCATTTATATATATATAGATAGATATGAATTGTAATTTTAAATAAGGAGTAGACTTGAAATATGGTTTAAGAACTTATTTCCTCACAAGAATCACAATAATTCACTTACTGAGAAAAAAGAATACATTTTATGTTTAAATAACAAGCGTACATAAAAAATAATGTTTTAGCGGGTAGTCACATTACACAATGAGTATCATCAACCAAGCAAACACGGGTACAAAAGTAAAATAGTTACAACATACTAGATGCATATGGACCAATTCTATTTTTTTTTTTAAACTAGCCAAGCTCCTTTTGTTGCCTACACCACAGCTTTAGGTATCTGAAGACAGGCTATGTACACACAGCAGAGTTAATAGACCAGCAGGCCACACTAAACAATGCAATGTGTTGGTGTGAAACATATAATATCTCCGGACAACTCACACACGGTCATCTGACCACAAACTAAGCAGAGTGTGTAAGTACTATGATTACCAAACTGATAGCTTATATATGTATATTATACACCTAGACACAGAACATGTTCATTGCTCGTCAGACAAGGATTGGTCCTGAGTGGAATTATGCCTTTATTAGCAGTCAAACTCACTAACCAATAGGTCCGTCTCAATCATGAACCCATAACACAATAAATGTCTTATTATAAGTATTTAGGTACACACATGGATCTATTTTAGACCTTTTCAGACCTATTTATTGCAGTTTTGTCTTTTATCATCTGCTATAGTACGATGATATTACTTTAATGGGGCGAACAATTTACTAAACATAAATTACAATCACTTATTTGTCCTGGACACAAATAATGTAATTCAAATATTTATCTGATAAAATAGGAGCAGAGTTTGGTTCATTGTTAAATAACAATAACACTCACAATGTTACAAACTACTGCTACCCTAACTGTACTTTCAACAATTAAGTAATGAAAATTAAAAACACGAAATTAAATAAAAACTCTAACATTGTTTTATTAGTAGGTAACAGTTTAGGCATAAAGAGAAAGGACATTGTTTATGGCATTGACACCTTACTAGGTTTAGATATAGGTAAAATTATGTTGTGTGCAAGGCCAACCTTATGCAAACACATTAAGAGGAAAGGGGAGCGGAGAGACTTTTGAAAATTCGGTTTTAGAAGAAAGTATTGCTGTCGCTCTGCCGCACGTTTTGTGAATGTGTGCATAAGTTGACAGTGTGTGTGTCAAAGCGCGATCGTTTCGTGTAGTTGTCTAATTACATAATTACTCACCAAAATCATTTTCTCATCTTTCACGTAAATTGTCATTATTGGCGTATAAACAAGGGGTAACCATGAAAGTACAAGGTAGCCATATAATAAACTATTTTGAAACAATAGTTGTAGTAGTAAACGGCTTGATGGTAGTACGAGTGGAAATTTATATTCTTGCTGCAAGATCGAATCCTAGTCGGGATACCCTTTTTGAGTTTTATAACTATCTTTCTATCTTTTTTAGTTAAATTTTTTGTATAATTTTGATGCTTTTTTACTACAAAAAATAATTTTGATTGTTTATCTTTTTGTCGTGCTTTTTTTTTAGTAAGTGTATGATTGTTTTATTTAATAATTTATGTACACACACAGAAGTTAAAAGGACAATAATTACATATTTATAGATGATGTACAAAGGTGCCGCTTATTTCTTAAGAAATCTCTGCCAGCAGACCCGCGAAAGGAGAAGTCGTGAATATTGGCAGTCATTGTGTGTGACTCAATTAACTACTTTGATTGTTTTGTGTTTGTGTTTACTATTTTTTCTTAGGAAAGTTTGATGCCCATTGCAGACCAAGGGTGAGATATGCCGTACGAAATTTATGTTGATTATGTTATATCTGTGGCATCATCTTCTTCCTGCCCTTTTCCCAAATTAATTGGGGTCGGCGCACCATGTTTTCTCCTTCCATTCCACTCTATTAGCTGTCATAAAGCCAAGGCAATTTTATCATGTCTATTCAATAAACGACGTACAGGTGTGTCGCGATATGTTCCTGAAAACTTTCCAAATCACTACTCAAAGAGTCACTATATCACTAAAAAAACATAAAAGTGGTGAGCCGATTATGGATGGTAGGGGCGTTGACAGAGGAGGAAATAATAAATTATTAGACGTTGATTACAAATTCATTGTTAACATTATCAATAAGCTTCCAAATTATGAATCCCATTACAGAAGGGCGAATAACAGTGATAAATTATATTTACAACCGGGTATGACGTTACCCAAAATTTATAAATTATATCGGCAGGAGTACATACAACAGTATTGCGAAGAGAGCAAGTGTGCCTCATTCGACACTTTAAAAAGGATTTACTACTCTTAATTTTAACCTAAATTGTAAAACACTAAAGAAAGACACTTGCAACAGATGTGACATGCTAGCTATGAAAATGAGTAATGCTAAAACTCAAGAAGAAAAAGAACAAGCAAAAGCTGAGAAGAGTCAACATTTAGTAAGAGCTGACAAATTAAGAAACCAAATGAAACACGATTTTACAGAAGCCCAAGTTTTACCTACTGTTGAGTGCTTAACATTTGATTTGGAAAAAACACTACCACTACCCCGCATACCCACGAATGCCATAAAAGACAATTGTGGCTATATAATAGTGGTGTCCACTTTGCATCTGACGACGTTGGACATTGTTATATATGGGTAGAAGGCGAAGCAGGAAGAGGTGCACAGGAGGTAGGATCATCATCTGCCGAGCCTTTTCCCAAACTATGTTGGGGTCGGCTACCAGTCTTACCAGATTCAGCTGAATACTGTATTTTACATGGAGCGACTGCCTATCTGACCTCCACAACCCATTTTACTGGGGAACATAGTATCCCATAGTAAGACTGGTTGTCAGAATTGACTTAACGACTGCCAAAGATCTATGTATGACAGCCGGGACCTACTGTTTAACGTGCTTTCCGAAACACGGAGGGGTCTCGGTATGTTATAAATGGTCACCCATCCACGAACCAACCGCAGCGAGCGCGGCTTAACCTGTATTATCGGTCAAACTATACGGCTTACACTTAGCCACGCTATACGGCTTACACTAAGCCACGCACGCACAGGAGGTAGGATCATGCCTTTTAAAATATACAGTGTGGGGATGACAATATGACTTTAAATGAAAACACTGGCAGTACTGGTTTATAGAAACATTTGTCAACTATCAAATAAATCCGAACATCGAAATTAAAAAAACCATTTTTTTCTAACAAACTAAATAGCTTAAAACTGCAAACAAAATAAAACATCACGTATAAAATTGGTACACTTACCGGCGATAAGAACGGCAACGCAGCTTGGTTTCATTCATGATAAAGCTGTGGCCGACGGCGACGCAGCGAAGTAATGTTTGGCGCCATTATTGTTATTTTTTCAATTACACAAATCAAATCACAGAATATTAACCAAATAGTCAGGCATCATTCACGCGCGAGTTATTCACTAATCAATTTATTATTCATAATCACTTTTCGATCACATAATTATGTCGCCAGTCATTAAATTTTTTTATTTTCAATATGTCCGCCATTTTCTTCAATACATAAACTACACCGACGTATAATGTTATTTCTCACTCTTGATAATAGGTCACCATTAGCAGCCATTTCTTTCAATTTATTAAAAGATATTACTATTCTAGCTTTTAACTCCTCAACGGTGGTAACTTCTGTTGAGTATACCTCATTCTTTATGTGACCCCACAGGAAGAAATCCAGGGGCGTGAGATCTGGTGACCTCGCTGGCCACCGCACTGGTCCAAAACGGCCAATCCACTGCTGTCCGAACATTTGAGTCAAACGCTCTCTTGCAGACACCACTGAATGAGCTGGTGCTCCATCTAATTGGTACCACATCTGCCTGTACACGTCCAGCGAAAGTTCGTCCGTGTACTCGGAAACGGATCCATCGAGGAGTTCAATGAACTTTACAGCATTTAAATTGCCATCAATAAACACCGGACCAATAATGGTATTCCTATGTATGCCAGCCCACACATTGACCGCAAATCTGTACTGGTGCGAAGACTCCCGTACTAGATGCGGATTCACGCGGCTCCAGTACCGAAGGTTCTGTCGGTTCCATAAACCATTCCTTGTAAATGTACTCTCGTCAGTCCACAGCACATTGTACAGGAAGTCAGGATTCTCGAGATGTTTGGTTTCCAACCAGCGACAGAAAGTTTCTCTTATTGGTTTATCTCTCGGTAACAATGCTTGTACTTTCTTGTACTTGTAAGGTCTGCGTTTGTCACGTTTCAAAACTTTTTGAATGGTTTTGTGATTTACATGAAAATGTCGACCTGCATTACGCAGACTGGACGTCGGATTGCGATCATAATAATTAATTACTCTTTCGTCTTTAATCACATTTGCACGTGGAGGAGCACCATCTACGTGCGGGATCAAGGATTGATTTTCCCGTATCCTCTGGACAGCTTGTACAATAGTACGCCCGTGGGTCGGACACATACGCGTGTTCTCATACCTCTCACGGTATGTCCGTACAGCTTAAGCGGCATTACCGTGACACTCCCCATAAATTAAAATCATATCGGTGTATTCCGAAGCGGTATAATTGTAACGAGGCATGATTATTTAATAATAACACTTGAAACACCTGAATAACCTTGAAACACCAAGTATTAAGCGTCTAATTTCGCAAAGTTTACTTCACTATTTAACTAAGTACCTATAATACGTTTATGTGTCCTGTCACTATTAAAACAAAGCGTCAAATTTCGCACAACACAACACAACAACAAAGATACGATAACACTCGCGCGGCGACTTCAAACGGGCGCGGGCGCATCCGAAATTCCAAAGGAAAACAAAACGCGTCACAGCAGGAAGGAGGTCCGGTGACACACTGACCGCGTGACCTAGACACGTCGACAAGTAAGCAAAGTAGAAACAAGCAAACTTACCTATCTCTTTCGCACATACATATTTTGCGATTGACATGAGTGCGTAACAGGAAAGTAATAACTTTCGCATGCATTTTTTATTATTTAGCTGTGACGACACGCTTTATGACTCTTATTTTGAGAAAATAGGTTTTTAAAGTAGCGAGCTGGCAACGTGTGTCGTTAACTTGTAGCGCGCTCAGCTGTTTACAATACATCATGTAGAAAATACTTAAACTGAAAAATAATTTCCTGTGGCTAAACTACTGGATATATTCATTTGATTTTTTGTGTGACGGTTGGGAATATCATGACTTATACGAAGTTTAATTTATGATCATATTGTCCTCCCCACCCTGTATAGATATGATACTTCGGCCCTCTGTTGAACACCTCATTCTATGGAGTGATTGCTGCGGTGGGCAGAACCGCAATATTAAAATTGTTTTAATGCTTAAGGCAATATTAAGCTCCCATCATACTTTAAAAAGCATATCATTTCGATTTCTCGAGTCTGAAAAGTTTATTTAATAGTGAAGTCTGATGGCTGTTGAAACTAAGTCTGATTGATATTGAAGAAAATAAAGTTGATTCTCAAACTACCACTCTTATTTAGTTCATAACACAACATAAATGTCTTTCCCCTGTACATAAAGTATCTACCCTGTATGTCTTGTCCCTCCCCTGTCTTCAGTATCTCCCCTGGTCAGTTATAAAATGGTAAAAATTTAAGATTTTGTCTGGCTGTTTTCTGGATATGAAGATAAAAGTGTTTTGGTCAAAAAATACTGATACTACATTAATTTTTTAACATTTTTGTCAGGCCGCCTCTTCTAACATCATATTACCTCTTAACTGAGAATGACCCAAGTATGTTTATCAGTGACGGCGTTGTGTGAAAATTTTCGAATATTATTATATGATAATGACTATAAATGGAATTATTTCTTAATTTTCAGAGATGGGAGCAATGCCCGAAGAATGCACTCAAACTGCAAATATTTTGTTATTCTTCGACAAATTATTTGATAATTTAAATTGTGGGAGTTATGAAGTTGTGCCAGGAAAACCCCTTAAATCTGCTGTCAAAGTTAACTCGGCTCATCATGAGCTGTGGAGTGCCAGTTTGCCTGTTTTAAAATCAATGAAATTTGATAGCCTAAGAAATGTGCCCTCATTGAAAGGTTGGGTAAAAAGTATTGAAAATATTAAAAAATTGGTCAAATTCCATCACGAAAAAGGTATGAAAGCCATATTGTTGCGCAGATTAAATCAAGATGCCCTCGAAAATTTTTATGGAGCCATAAGAGCCCATGGATATGCAAATATCATGCCAAATTGCTCGTCCTTTGAAGCCAACATTATTACTTAATAATTTAACATCCAAACACTCTGTAGGTGCAAATTGCGAGGCCGACAGTGACTTTTGATTAGATTCCTTAAAAAAAATTTTACAGGAGGACGTGCAATTTAGCAACGAGGGCAACATTGTCATAGACTATGAGCACATGTACATAGAGCTCATAGATACGACGTCAATGATAAATAATAAAGATAAAGGCAATATAGAAAAATGTGCAGCAATAGGATATTGCAATGGGTGGTTAGCACGCCAAGCCAAAAGCAAAGTACACAAAAAATGTAAAACATGCCTCAAATTCATGGAAACTGATTATACCGAAGATTTCCATGGATTAATAAAAATAAAAGAATATGACGGTAAAAGATGGCTGTGCTACCCTACTAGGTGTTTGTTTGACTTCTTTGCACAAGTAGAAAACATAACTTATAACATTTTAAAAACCTTTAAAAAATAATATAGTTGAATACATAAAATTGGTGGCAACTATTAACCCTTAAATTGATTTTGTCCGTTTTAACAGACATAGTATTTCCACGCACACATACGCTGTTGTATCACTCCTAAGCGCTGTGCGCGGGTGGAAGGGCAAGGTACTAGCTATCTCTTTCGCACGGGTGCGTGTTCCATCAACGAAGCGCGGAACGGTCGCGAATAGTGATCATTTGAAAAAGTGCAACGGTCAGATTTGTTTACGCTCCTGTTCTAATTGATAACAACTGTAAGTATTTTGTTTTTTTTTGTTTTTAATGTACATTATTAGTTAGAATATGGTTATAGGTATAGTATTTTGATACAACTTTTTTGAGTATTACTGTATTTAGAACAAAAAACTTAGTTTATTTATAGTGTCCCACAAAACGGACCTTGACAACTTGAAGTCTAAACTAGTGTATTCTTTGACTGACCCATGTAACGGACAGTGTTATTTTGGCCTACTTGCAAGTATTCTTTTTTCTTGTCCTATACAACGGACGACGCCAATTAATTGTCACTTTTAGCTTCATGGTTATAATTATAATTTATGTTACTTTATTACCATATTTTACAGGAGCATGGCTTGGCGATCAAAGAAAATCTTCTCACTATTACCTCCGGTGGAATCTGAAGAGTCTGACATTGAGTCTGATGACGATTTGGAAGGCAACTTTGAGCGACGTGAGTATTTTCACAATGCTGACAGTGATACATCTTCGCTCCGTACCATATCTCCGGCATTGTACGATATATTAGCTGATCTCAGTGACAATGAAGATCACGAAAACATGATTGCTGCTGAACAGACATCACAGAACGCGCCAGATGAATCTTCTCCACTCCCTGGTAAGCCTTCAGCCCCATCATGTTACATACCAGAAACACCTTCACCAATAGTTGCTGCATCACCATCCTCCAGTTTTTCCAGACCAACATTACTTTCAAATACGGCAACACGTCGCACCAGGCAAACCACCATAATAGACTCGTCGCCTATGCCTCCACCAGCAACACCTGTAGCTAAGAAGCGTAAAATGAAGCATTTAGATTTTGTATTTAAAAAAAGATTATATACCGGAACCGTACACACATCAGACTCCCCCAACTTCAAGGAGCGTCATGACATCCTTAGCCCTAAGCAATATTTCCAAAAATTCTTCACCAACGAGCTACTCGATATCATTGTTGAAATGACGAATTTATATTCTGTTCAAACTACCGGGAAATCTATATGTGTGACCCAAAAAGAAATGGAAATATTATTAGGCATTGAAATACTTATGGGTATTGTAGACTTACCGGCAGTTGAAGATTACTGGAGTGCTGATCTGAAGTATGAACAGATTTCATCCGCAATGTCTCTTAAACGATATAGATCGATAAAACGATACTTGCACTTTTGTGATAACACAAATGTCGACAAAAACGATCGCTATAATAAAATTGCCCCTGTCATGGAATATATTCGTAAGCAGTGCTTGAAGATAGAAGAAGAACGTTCTTTCGCCATCGATGAAATGATAATACCTTACAAAGGTAAAAAAGCTGGCAGCAGAAGGCAATATATGCCAAAGAAACCCAACAAATGGGGTTTTAAATTTCTAGTACGCGCTGGTACTTCAGGCATGGTGTATGATTTCTTCGCTTACGATGGCGCAAACACATTTCGAGGTGTCCAATTTAGTGAATGGGAAGAAGACTATCTTGGGGTTGGAGGCAAAACAGTTCTCCAGCTATGTAGAACCATTTCTTATCCAATTCTTAGCACGGTATACTTTGATAATTGGTTTACGTCGCTTGAACTCATATATTATTTACGGAATGAAATGGGCATTTTGTCTTTAGGGACGTTACGAAAAGATAGATTGCGCAATTGTAAACTTATGACTGATAAAGCTATGATGAAAAAGGGACAATTCTAAGAAAATAGCCGTGACAAAATGGGTGGATAATAAATGTATTCATATAGCAAGTTCATTTTGTGCCCAAGACCCAGTGACTACAATAGAACGATACGATAAGAAGCAAAAGAAGAGAGTGCTGGTACCATGTCCCAATGTAATTAAAGTGTACAACACACACATGGGCGGCGTTGACATTGCTGACATGTTAATTGCTTTGTACAGAATTCGTATGAAAACAAGACGTTGGTACATGTCAATATTTGCACAACTATTAGACATCGCACTTAACAACAGCTGGCTACTACATCGTAGAGACTGTGTTCAACTAGGTGAAAATAAATTAAGCCTAAAAAAATTTCGTGTGCAGTGTGCTCTTGCGCTTATGAATACCTGTACAAAATCTAGATTCAACGTAATGACTAATTCACCTAAACTTGCCACAATTACAAAACCGGTCCAGCCGAGACCTGTAGATGATGCACGGTTAGATTGTTACGATCATTTTCCAATCTTTACGTCACAGGGCCGCTGTCGTCTTTGTAAAAATGGTAAAACCATGATTATGTGCACGAAATGTCAGCAAAGACTTTGTCTAACTGCCAAAAAATCTTGTTACCTAAGATTCCACAAGGAAAAGTAATTATTTTTATATTCTGTTATTTTTTCGAGAAGTAATTATTTTTATGTTTATGTTCTGTTATTTTTTCGAGAAGTTGATTGTATTGTTTTTTACTTTTTAATTTTACGTACTACAATATTTTGAGAGAAATTTTGTTCTAAGCTAGAAGTATTCCATAGCTCAATTCCTTTGTAAAGATTAACTTAATGAAGACTACTTTAATGTTTTAATTAATATTTTAAGACTGATGTTTAAAAGACTGATTCCAGAATGTTCCTAATAAAATTTAAGGTTAATTTTGAATTGTTAAAAAGGTTAAAAATGATTATTCTGTTCATGTACCACCATTTCACATGTAATATGCCATGTCCGTTTTGTGTGACGTAGTTTCATGTACCACCACTGCACATATAATGGATAATGTCCGTTTTATGTGACATTGTAAAAACAATAAAAAAAATACAAAATAAATGTTTTTTTTTTCTTTATCCTCTTTTTTAACCTAATTTCAACCCGTATACGCAATTTCAACATTATACTCACAGGAAATCTAAGGGTGACAATTTAAGGGTTAATATGGAGGTAAATTTTGTAACGTGCGAGACACATAAAGAGAATCTAATAGATTATGTGATTAATAAAAGCATACAATTTTTTATATATATTTGGTGCAAAGAAGGCAGCCACCTCCTCACTGGCAAGACTTTGGAGTATGATGAGAATGACCAATTTTAAAAAAAAGCCCATGATCATTATAAAACCAACAGAAGTCCGAAACGACTAAGGCAAACTGGCATTGAAATCAATGTATAGTTTTTATAAGTTTTTTTTTTTTTTTACCCAATAAATTTGAACATCCACAATTGGTGTTTGTTTTATTATCCTCGAAACAACCAGTTTAGTGTAATAACAAACTGACTCTACTGAGTATAATAATGTAGAATGATTAACAATTTTGCTGTAGGAAAACTAAACCCAAAATAAAACCATTTTTTGTGTCTATCTTTCCTACAACAAATGAATAAAGTATGTCCTCGTAACTAGATGGCGCTGCCTACGAAATTCTGAAGTTGCCAGTCTATCTCTAGTATTATAATAGTGGTCTATGAGAGAAAGTTCCAGGGACGAGCACGCATTTATTTGTCCTTTTCGCTCGTTCACCGCATCACGCAACTCGTAGGTATAGTCAAAACGAAACAAAAGCAGTTAGGTACCTATTATATAATTTAATACCTATGTGCAGTAGTGTAAGATAGACAGATAGAAACAAATGTTTTGTGTTGTGTGCGTATATCTCAAATGTGTTGCCTTTTTTTTCAGGAAAATGACTTTCAAAATAATTGAAACAATTGAAAAAGGCCAAAAACGACTATGCATTGTACCGAGTTTTTGGGAGTCTAATGGTATTTTAAGATGGCCAAGAAAGCGACTAGATGTCAACAAATTAGTCAAGGACGAGAATTCGCGGCCTCTAGACAATTGGTCTACCTCACGTTGCTGTCTAAAAAGACAATTACTACCATCATACGAAGAAGCAACACAAGAACTAAATCTCATGTTACAAAATAGCGATACCGAAATTGATAATGAGACAGAATTAATCACAACAAACAGTACTAATAATAACTTCAGTTACAACAATTTAGCTGGTCAATTGGTAAGCATATTTTTTTTTAATATTATTAGCTCATCTCGCATGTATAATTGACGTGTCTTCTTGAGCTTATAAGTAGTGTATACTAGCATATTAGCATTGATTTTACCGTTGTTGATAGGTACCTACTTAATATTATATTGCGCTATTGTAACTGAAGAGTATGGACGTACCTACCTACGTACTACTACCTACCTTTTTCGATTTGATGATTTCAATTTAGCAAGAATTTTTGGCGAAGGAAAAAATGTAAAGGTTTAGTCTGGAGGATTATTAGAGTAAAATATATAACTGTTGTTAATTATGATTATGACAAAAATGGCTGGTGTGTAGGTAGCCGGTGGACGTTAGTAATATTACCTATATATTCTGTGACGGTAGTGGCAAGTCGTTACATGTGATCTATGCGTGACAAATGGCGTGTTTGTACATCTCTCTTATCGTGAAAGTTTTACTCGGTCAGACCAATTTTGGTATAAGTTTTTAAACTTCTTAATTGGGTGTTGACATAAGTTTCTTGTATAAGAACCGGAACAGCAACCGAGTCCGATGTACTATACCTACCTTTAGTTCAGAATATCAGAATCACCAGACTACGGTCCTGTGATCTCAATGTAGGCCCGCGATCAAGTTTTGTACATAACTATTGACATATATATTATTAAATGCAACCATTTAAATCCGCAAGATATAAGAAAATTTCACCAAGCATTTTTGCCAAGCCGGATAAAATGTAACAAGACAATTTCATTTTAAAATTCATGAAGGTCAGTACACCACAGAGACGCTGACGTAAAGTAAAAAACCGTGCTGAAGCTAAATTTTTCACGACATACCATATTCGTACATTCGCAAAACCGTACAAATTAGTGAGAGTTTGTCAAAAGGCTTTTGAAAAAATATTAGGCTTTGGCAGTGACGTATCAAATCGTAATCAAATTAAGCAATTGCCTAGGGCATCACGTCTGGGCCCCCCCCCCAGACGTGATTAGATCACCAGAAGAAGCAAAATAAAATCCGTCCTTAGGGCATTACGTCTCACTCTCACGTCACCAAAAACGACACCGAAAAAAGGATTGTGTCTTAGAGTTTGATGATCAGTCAGTCGGTAAATAGGAGAGAGACAAAATTCTTAAACTACTGGTTAAAATTAAATGAAATTTTAAGTCTACCAGGTCTGGGGGCACTACCACCGTGACTGTATCCGATTCTGCAAACGTTCTCCGACAGTCGTTTCTCCTTTGGACTGATCACCAACAGGACGTTTCGTTTTTGAGATATTATTATGTTTCACCGAAAGTCCTGTCGCCGAAACGAACAAATGCGAACCTTGCATTTGTTCGGCGTTAGATCGTTTTGTTTACGATTGTTTCGACATGGCAAGACATGAAGAAAGAAAATGTTTTAATGTAAGACCGCCTTACTTTTAATTAATGCAATTTATCCATTACCTACCCATATTCTTCTATTTTGTTATTGCAAACATTGGGGAAATATAAAAACAAACGAAGTCTAAACGAAAGCGTGGAGGTACAGACCATTACAGAAAATGGATTGAAACTCATTTATCTAAAAAGAATCAAATGGTCTTTAAATCATATTTAAATGGATGGCAACATATTTGTCACCTGGTTTGATAATTTTATATTTTTAACCTGTATACTAAACTGCTTACCTACTTATAACTGCCACTTTATAACTTCAGCCAACATTAGCGATCGATTGTCATCGAGTTATTTTTGTGTGATACTTCTTGAACGTCCTAATATTAAATTATAAGAACACCATCTATTTAAGGTGGTTCATAGTGTACTCCTGTCAAGTCAAACATGCTGGAGAGAAAAAATATAAGGCTTATCTCAACACATACAATAGCTATCGATCCGTCCAACAAATTGGTAATGGATAACAGATAGTTAAAGACGACGTCGAAAAATCAATAATAATGCAACAGAAGCTTCAGCGCAAACTTCAGTGCGCTGCGCGCAAATTCAATGAAAAATATTTCAATGTTTAATATGTCAAAATCCGAAGTAAACAGCGTCCAGAATCAAACAACCAAGTGGTCCTGCCAGTCTCATGAACTGATTTCATGAAAACCCATAACAAGATGCCAGCACGAAGAAAAGTCTCACAGAGACAAACAGAGTTGCTTGTAAAATTTATTGAGGACAACCCAAGGATTGCGATTGGTAACTTATCGCGTAGGGCACAAAGTATAAAGATCAGTCGCCAAATTTGGAAGGCATTGACGGTAACACTAAACTCAGTGTCTGATGGAGTTTGGAAAACGGAAAAATGAAAAATATTTCAATGTTTAATATGTCAAAATCCGAAGTAAACAGCGTCCAGAATCAAACAACCAAGTGGTCCTGCCAGTCTCATGAACTGATTTCATGAAAACCCATAACAAGATGCCAGCACGACGAAAAGTCTCACAGAGACAAACAGAGTTGCTTATAAAATTTATTGAGGACAACCCAAGGATTGCGATTGGTAACTTATCGCGTAGGGCACAAAGTATAAAGATCAGTCGCCAAATTTGGAAGGCATTGACGGTAACACTAAACTCAGTGTCTGATGGAGTTTGGAAAACGAAATAAGACTGGCGCCGCGATGCTGCGCGGTGATTCCGATTGTCCTGACTTAGTGTTTCAAGTTGTCCGTCTGTTTGTCCCACCGGTGCCTAAGATTTAACTTAGACCGCGCAGACATCCGCTACTGGCCGTGCCCGAGGCCCGCACTGTCTCCCGCTCTAACTCTCCTCTCGTCCGCGCGCTCACACTGCTCAATGCCCTCTTGGTGACAGTACCTGAATGTGATGTGTTTGCGACGAAATGGATGGATTTATATTATGAGTGTTTAAGATTTTGCGAGATGATGAATGACTGATATATACAGGATGGGGAGGACAATATGATCATAAATTAAACTTCGTATAAGTCATGATATTCCCAACCGTCACACAAAAAATCAAATGAATAGGTATATCCAGTAGTTTAGCCACAGGAAATTATTTTTCAGTTTAAGTATTTTCTACATGATGTATTGTAAACAGCTGAGCGCGCTATAACGACACACGTTGCCAGCTCGCTACTTTAAAAACCTATTTTCTCAAAATAAGAGTCATAAAGCGTGTCGTCCCAGCTAAATAATAAAAAATGCATGCGAAAGTTATTACTTTCCTGTTACGCACTCATGTCAATCGCAAAATATGTATGTGCGAAAGAGATAGGTAAGTTTGCTTGTTTCTACTTTGCTTACTTGTCGACGTGTCTAGGTTACGCGGTCAGTGTGTCACTGGACCTCCTTCCTGCTGTGACGCGTTTTGTTTTCCTCTGGAATTGCGGATGCGCCCGCGCCCGTTTGAAGTCGCCGCGCGAGTGCTATCGTATCTTTGTTGTTGTGTTGTGCAAAATTTGACGCTTTGTTTTAATAGTGACAGTACACATAAACGTATTATAGGTACTTAGTTAAATAGTGAAGTAAACTTTGCGAAATTAGACGCTTAATACTTGGTGTTTCAAGGTTTTATTATTAAATAATCATGCCTCGTTACAATTACACCGCTTCGGAATACACCGATATGATTTTAATTTATGGAGAGTGTCACGGTAATGCCGCTTTAGCTGTACGGACATACCGTGAGAGGTATGAGAACACGCGTATGTGTCCGACCCACGGGCGTACTATTGTACAAGCTGTCCAGAGGATACGGGAAAATCAATCCTTAGGAGGATCACTTAGGGAGAGTTATTAGGAGGAATCCTTACGAGGAGCACCATCTACGTGCAGGATGCACGTAGATGGTGCTCCTCCACGTGCAAATGTGATTTCAGACGAAAGAGTTATTAATTATTATGATCGCAATCCGACGTCCAGTCTGCGTAATGCAGGTCGACATTTTCATGTAAATCACAAAACCATTCAAAAAGTTTTGAAACGTAACAAACGCAGACCTTACAAGTACAAGAAAGTACAAGCATTGTTACCGAGAGATAAACCAATAAGAGAAACTTTCTGTCGCTGGTTGGAAACCATACATCTCGAGAATCCTGACTTCCTGTACAATGTGCTGTGGACTGACGAGAGTACATTTACAAGGAATGGTTTATGGAACCGACAGAACCTTCGGTACTGGAGCCGCGTGAATCCGCATCTAGTACGGGAGTCTTCGCACCAGTACAGATTTGCGGTCAATGTGTGGGCTGGCATACATAGAAATACCATTATTGGTCCGGTGTTTATTGATGGCAATTTAAATGCTGTAAAGTTCATTGAACTCCTCGATGGATCCGTTTCCGAGTACACGGACGAACTTTCGCTGGACGTGTACAGGCAGATGTGGAACCAATTAGATGGAGCACCAGCTCATTCAGTGGTGTCTGCAAGAGAGCGTTTGACTCAAATGTTCGGACAGCAGTGGATTGGCCGTTTTGGAAGATCTCACGCCCCTGGATTTCTTTCTGTGGGGTCACATAAAGAATAAGGTATACTCAACAGAAGTTACCACCGTTGAGGAGTTAAAAGCTAGAATAATAATATCTTTTAATAAATTGAAAGAAATGGCTGCTAATGGTGACCTATTATCAAGAGTGAGAAATAACATTATACGTCGGTGTAGTTTATGTATTCAAGAAAATGGCGGACATATTGAAAATAAAAAAAATTAATGACTGGCGACATAATTATGTGATCGAAAAGTGATTATGAATAATAAATTGATTAGTGAATAACTCGCGGGTGAATGATGCCTGACTATTTGGTTAATATTCTGTGATTTGATTTGTGTAATTGAAAAAATAAGAATAATGGCGCCAAACATTACGTCGCTGCGTCGCCATCGGCCACAGCTTTATCATGAATGAAACCAAGCTGCGTTGCCGTTCTTATCGCCGGTAAGTGTACCAATTTTATAAATGATGTTTTATTTTGTTGGCAGTTTTAAGCTACCGTAAAATGGGGTGAAGCGGGTCCCAGGGGGGAACAGAATCATGTAGTCTAATTTTATTCACGTTCATTTTCTGGCTTGAAAACTTAGGTTGTCTGTGGTCGAGAAACTGACTTGAGCAAAGATGATTTTGAATTTTTATGAAATGGCAACACACGATTCATAGACAAAGTAGAATAGAAGAAAAAACGGTTTAAAAAACCCACTTCAAAACACTCTTATTTTGGTGCCGCGTAATTTCGTTTTTTAGTTTGGTTTTTGTGATTTTTCGGCGATATAATCCGGTCCTGAGCAAACCTTGTCTCTTGGGTTATTGTAAACACGCATAGGTGAGTGAATTTGTGTATTATTTTCCTGCATAACTGGAGAAAACTTATTTTAAGGCAATTACTTAGATTTTTGGGGTTATCAGGGTCACCTGAGGGGTGAAGCGGGTCATAGAAAGGGGGCAACAGAATCACTTGTGGGGCTAACAGACTCGAGAATGGGGTGTACAGGGTCAAGAAAGGGGTGAAGAGGTTTTTTTTATTAGGGTTGTCAACATGTTTAATGCTAACTATCTAGGTAATAACTAGATGTGCGTGTGAACTGAGGGACCACACTGGGAATTCGCGAAATGAATATCCTAGGATTTAGTAGTAGACTTAAAACAATTGTAGAACGAGTCTGCGAATTTGTAGCCAAATATATTAAGAATTACGACTCATAAAGTGTGGTCCCTCAGTTCTCACGGACGATCAGCCAGATCTCGGAAAGTATCTTATAAAAGAAGGTTTTGTGAATACAGACATTTAGTAGAGAATTTGTAAAGATATTTACTAAATAACAGACCACAAAGCATTAAAGATAAAAAAAATATAACGACTGAACTGTGGTCCCTCAGTCCACACAACAAAGATAAATATTTTAGTGAATATTACTGAATAAAACCGTTCTTTTCTACATAAAGTTTTAGTAGGAGTCTTAAAACATTTTGTAAAAAAGAAATGAAGAAAAAATATCGAACCGTTTTGAAGATAGCGATGATTAAAACTGGTCCCTCAATCCTCTCCTCCACTGACATTTGTGCGTGTGCTAGCTGCTAGACGAGAGGAATATCTGAAAGTCTAGTGTACTTAAATTTTAGTAGCAAGTTTCTACTAAATAATAGGTATATAAGATTGTGTATCTCTTACCTATTCGCTGAGATAATAATGTTTTTTTAATCTTATGAAAACAGATAGAGTATTGTGACCACACAATTGAATAAAATGTAGACAGTATTATTATACTTTATTTAATATATCACTATTTAGACGAAACGATAACTTATTATAATACTTTTGTCGATCATTACAATTATTTTGAAATAATGGTACGTACGCATAGTGTGATGATAAGTCAAACATGAAACTGAAAATAGATGGGATTACACTTGATAACACAGAGCAAAGTAAGAAGTAGGTATAGAGGGACCTCTCGTGGCTAAAATGAGTCGCCCTAGCTCGATCGTTACCGAACATGGTGCTTGAATTCCCAAACGAACGTACACAGTACACACACATACGCAACTCTATTTTATTTGTGTGAGTGGTGCTACAATAGCGTCTCTGGTGGTTGCTATTATTAACTACCGCATGTATTAAATAAATAAAACCCAATCATTCATTACAATACATACTGTTAAGTTTATTTAATTGTTATTTACGCTTGACAGTCTTTAAACCGCAGAAAACTAATTCAAAATATAAATTACGGCATACGAAATATAGATGGCAGCACTATTTTTGCAAAAGTTTCACCCACCTGCTTGATAACAACAATAGAGGAAAAATATTACAGTTTGTGTAATACAGGGTGTCCGGTAAATAGTCCGACAAACTGTAGGTGTTGATACCTTAGGTCAGGACGTACGGAATGAACACATAATATATTTTCCCCGAAAATTAATGGTTTTCGAGTTATAATCGATTTTCAAAAATTTTATAAATTTCTACCTTGCATCAGATTTTTCCATATTTCTGTCTGAAAAATAGGTTTTGCAATACTTTTTTTTATATCAAATAAATCTTGAAGAGTCACTCTACGCTTTGGTAAGCTTTATTTATATCTTAATGAAGAATGTATTGTCGAAAAAGCCATCTGTTTAAAAGTTTTCATTTTTAAATTTTTTTGGTGCTCATATTTGAACTTCAGTGGTGAAAAATAAATGTATGTGGCAGTTTTGTACAACAATTTTAAAAACTTGCTTGATTATTGGTGTCTTCAGGAAGGTACAATACTTGTGTATTTTCTTTATAAAATTTGACAAAACAAGCTGTTGAAGTTTAAATGGGCTTATTTGTTGAAATGTAACTAATGTATATCGAAGGTAAACTGAGACGTAATTTAACGCGGATCATCATTGTAACAGTGAAATTAAGTATTTTATGAACACCCTGTATAATAGTGTCATAAATCAGTTGTCAATATTATTCATTTCCCTGTTGAAAATAAAGTAAGATAAATAATACATATTATATTTATTTTATAATAGAGAAAAGAACCAGTTTAACTTAACGATTTTGTCTTGTTCAGCACGGGTACGTATCAGTTTCGTTAATTATAGGAATTATAATGGGTCAGTTCGTAAGTTGATTTGTAGTTTGATAGGTTGAAAATTAGTAAGGCGATATTGGAATTCGTTCTCGCCTCAGAATTCGCGTGCTTTTCCAGAAAGGTATTAGATGGTTACTTTCAAGTAGGACTTGTATAAATCCTTCCTCTAAAATCCATGCATGTTTTATTACAGTGGTATAATGGCCAGAGGTCGAAAACCAAAAATTGCCTATGTAGATCAATGGAATATTTTTAGGAAACATGCTGAACAATTGCAAGATCCAAAAATCAAATGTAATGATCCAATTTTTTCGAAATTATCAGAAGAACTTGAGCATAAAATGACTGCTTTGGCTTTGTATATATCACTACAACGCAATCGAAATTTAATTTTCGGTAGTGATATTCGATCGTCTGATGACCCCACAAATTTGAGTGATGAAAAGAATTGTTCTACAAGCAGTAGTCCTTCATCATTGATATTGGCAAGTCAAAGCAGTAATTTTAGCTCAGGTTTAGGAGAATACAAAGCATTTACATTTAACCTTGATACATATGAATGGAGAAAAATAAAGCCCTTAAGTGGATATAAGAAACGGAGTGGTAATTCAACGTATAGGCAGTATAAAACGTTGCCAAAGTACAAATGGAGCCACATGTTAAAAGAAAAAATTTGGACACATTCAAAATTACCCTGCACTTGGGTCTTCAAGAAAAATAAGATTGAGGATGATAAAATTAATTTGCACGGGAAATGTGCCCAATGTCCTGCGGAAATTTTTTTATCAAATCAAAAAATTACTGACAAAATAGTTAAATTTCTGTGTAACGTTTCTCATTTCGATGTTAAATTCAAACATAACCCGAAAACTAAGTCCAAGTTAACGCCTTATAGGAGGCAACAATTGGCTAAAGAACTACGTTATAAGCCTGCTGTCATGGTCCATAATGAGTTGGCTTCGAAGCTGATAGAGAGCGAAGACTACAAAAGTTCACCTGTATTGTCATCCATATCGGCCCTAAGAAAAATTAAGTCAGATGCTAGATTGGAGCATTTGCCACATAATAATCCAATTATTTCATTATTGATGTTGGCTCAAAGTATTGACAATAAGAATATTATTCGTGAAATTTGTATATTTCCAGATTTTCGTTTGTTTTTTTGGAGTGACTGCCAAATTAAGTACTATAATGAGTATCACGCAAAAGGGAATAGGATTACTATAACAATAGATGCTACTGGTTCCTTTTTCGAAAAAGTGTGTCTTCCAGATGGTACAAACGTCACAAAACGATTATTTTTATACGTAGGGCTTATTACAGGTAACGCTAAGATGAAGTCCGTGCCAATTTTTCAAATGGTGACAGACTCACATTCTGATGAAACTATTTTGATTTGGTTACAAAAGTGGTTAACGTTCGTAGATAATCCACCGCATGAAATCATAACGGACGATTCATCGGCTCTGGTTTCCGCTTGCGTTAAGGCGTTTGCGTTATTTAACTCCACAAAAAGTTATATTTTACAATTGTTCTCCATTTTTGACAGCAACAATTCCCAGAGGCCTAAAGCTTTTATAAGACTTGATACGAGTCACTTCATAAAGTCACTCCATAATTTACCATGCTTTAAATCTAATATCGATATGCGGATAAAGTATTTTTACATACGCTGTTTATTATTTTTAAAGCATTGCGAAAATTATGTAACCGTAAAGGAAACCGTCCAAGACATTATTAATGTTTGCCTTGGTCAGTATACCAATGATATGGACAATGACTGCAAAGAAGCAAAATTAAGACTTGATAAATTATTAAATGGATTAGAGGTAGAAGTTGACCAGTTTGATTCAGAAAGACAAAAATCAGATGGAACTTACTTTGATGATATTACTGAGGATTTTACTTTTTCACTTTGGTTCGAAGACATTCTTAAAACAATAAAAAGAAAAAATCAACCTGACATGGTCTTAAAACGTAATGAAAATGTATACTTTTTTCCACCATTTATTCCGACGTTCAGAAGAATAATATTAAGAATTCCCCTGTGGTCAAATTTATCGTGTTCTTATTTCGATTCCGAAAATAAAGCACCATCATCGTCAGGTATAGAAAGTTACTTTAAAACTTTAAAACACTTAGTTTTTAAAACAAAAGTACAAAAATATAGAATCGATGAGTTCATCAAAAATTACTCCATTTTCGTAGATGGAATAATAAAAACAGCTCTTGCTGACCTATGTGAAGATGTAGTAAATAAAGTAATCCCGCACAAAAAACGCTCAAAAAAGAGAAAACGTATAAATGTAAGTCGAGATAAAAAAAACGCCAAAAAGGTTAAATCTGATATTTCTACTGGATATTTTAATGCGGATTCAATATTTTCTGATCAACCCTCTTTTATTGAAAATTGGAGAGGAGAAGCTAAAATAAATAAAGAGAAAACATGTAACAATGTAAAATTATTAAAAAATGGTAACTTATGTCTTTCGGTAGTACTAAATGATAAATATGTCACTCTTAAGAATACTTGTGGTTTCGATTCTGTAATGTACTTTTTGAGTGCAGGATTTAACGAAAATGTGAATATTCGGGACTTCATGGCCACTTTTGATAACGATTTAATTCCACAATATATAAAGAACCTCTGCAACATTGAATCTACAGACGATGACATTTATTTAATGAGAGCAAAAATTGCTGCGCAATATTTTAAGTCACTAAACGAGAAAGGAAACCATATTAGCTATGATTGCCAGTGTAATATCACATATATATTTGAACATCTTCTCCTAAGATATTTTTTCAGCGCAACTTTCACAAAAAATTGTTTAAATTCATCCTGCCAATCAAACTTAATCAAAAGAGACATTGCGTTTTTACCTTTAAACATAAATTTTATTGATATATTTGGCATAAGTATTTTAGAAGAGGCAGTTAACCTCGATGAAGAAAAAAAGGACTGTACCACATGTGATGGCCAATTTACTTACAATTACGTGCTTTCGAAAATAATATCATTTGATTTGAATGGAACTGATAAAAATTCTCTAAGTAATGTTCCTGTTACTTTAACAGTAAAAAACAAAACCTACAAAATCCTGGGCGCATCGGAATTCATTCCAGCACTAATTCCTGGCGGTCTTGGCCATTACCGATGTCACTGTTTTATGAATGAGCGGTTCTTTTGCTATGATGATCAACATCTCAAACTTATTGAAAGTACTGACCAACAAATGTACTTCCATTCACTAAGCTACATCCAAATGTCACTACAATAAAAGTCCCTATTTAATTTAATTTTACCCATTTCCTTCATATTCCATACAGGGTAAAAATTACTCATTATACAAAATACGAAACCTATGAAGACTTAATTTGAATTTAGAACATTAACATTAGGATTTAAAAACCTCATACTACTCACTATTAAATGACATTTTACATTTATTCCTAAATATACACATTTTTCTGATAATCCTTATCAAATCATAAACTGCGAGGTGTTTCGATTTTTTTGATGAGAAGTGTATATCCCTTAAAACAAATTTACAAAAAATTGGTCTCGATTTAAACACAAGACATTTTCTTCGTTCTTCACGATTATGGAAACATTTACCGCTTTTAGAAAAAGTCGATAAAATTATTCGGTCCACGTTAACGTCCATTTTTAACGTAACGTCGGATGACCGAGCTTGGACCCAAGCCACGCTGCCGATCCGATTTGGTGAGCTAGGTGTACGTAAAGTTTCCAGTTTTGGCTTACCAGCATTTTTATCTTCGGTCCACAGCACTGGAAAGTTAACCAGGCAAATCTTAGGGTCTTCTCTGGTTGATTTTCAGATTCTGTGCATGACTGAGGCAGTAAATAGTTGGGAATTGTCCTGCCCGGGCACAGATCTACCCGAGCAACGTTCTTCTCAGAGGCAGTGGGACGAGCCGCTTTGCAGTTTGATACGGAAAGAATTAAGCGCGCGTCTCCTGGCTGTGGGAGAATGGGATCGGGCCTCTGGTTACAGGCACTTCCGTCAACCACTCTTGGTACGATTTTGGATGACAATACTTTCCGGCTCGCCATCAGTTTACGTTTAGTCGATTGCCTCGGTCACCATGGCCTGTCCTGCAGCAGGAGCGCAGGGCGTATATCCCGTCACGCAAATATTAATGACATTATTCGTCGTGCTCTTGTCACTGCCGGTGTACCAGCATAATAACCTAATGTGTAATTATATTTTCGAGCCGTTTGGGGTTGAATCGTAAGGGACATGGGGTTCGAGTGCACGAAATCATTTTAAAGAACTGTCAAAACGTTTGGTAGACTCTACTCGTGATCAGAGGGCTGGTTTGTTCCTTGCACAGAAAATCGGCATAGCCATTCAATGTGACAATGCTGCCAGGATTCGGGGCACGTTTCCCGCCATTGACAAGTTAATTTTATTTATTTATATCTGATTTAATTTAAGTATAGTTGTAAGTGTTTGTTCTTGTATTAGATTTAAGTATTGAATTCTAAATATTATAATTGCGAAATTTGTTTGGATGGAAGTACGGATGGATAGATGTATGGATATATTTTGTACTAGCTGTGCCCGCAACTTCGTTCGCGTGGATGACGAAGCTTATCAATGAGTTTTGTGTGTAAAGTGCTATTTGTGTAGAAAATTATCTATCCAGCCTTTATCGAGCATACCTCTGGCTAGTTTCAATCGCCTAGCGTGTCTCGATATAATGTTAACTTTTTTTTATTTAGGGATGAGTGAAAGTATTATAAACGTAAGAGTAAACAAATATAATCAGACAGCTCCGAACTGCTAAGCTATCGGGAGTTACACGTGTTATTGTGAGTCAACCATAAAAGATAGTCATATGCTGTTTAGGGATATTTTTTATATAATTTTATGTAGAACATTTCCGCCATACATGATTTCTATGTGTCTTTAACCATTAAGAATCTTTAACAATTAAAAATGAGTAACTTCTCCCGTTTTCCCAACATTTCCCTTCGCTGCTCTGTTCCTATTGATTGTAGCGTGATAAAATGTAGGTATAACCTGCCCAGGAGTATGAAGAATAATTGTACCAAGTTTCGTTAAAATCCGTCGAGTTGTTTTTGTTTCTGTAAGGAACATACAGACAGACAGACAAAAATTTTACTGATTGCATTTTTGGCATCAGTATCGATCACTAATCACCCCCTGATAGTTATTTTGAAAATATATTTCATGTACAGAATTGACCTTGCTACAGATTTATTATAAGTAGTATAGATAAGCTTTCTGCGGTTTAAAAACTGTCAAGCGTAAATAATCTTTTTCTAATTATATTTATAAAATAATTAAAATTGTAAATAATAATTAAATAAACTTAACAGTATGTATTGTAATTAATGATTGGGTTTTATTTATTTAATACATGCGGTAGTTAATAATAGCAACCACCAGAGGCGCTACTGTAGCACCACTCACACAAATAAAATAGAGTTGCGTATGTGTGTGTGCTGTGTACGTTCGTTTGGGAATTCAAGCACCATGTTCGGTAACGATCGAGCTAGGGCGACTCATTTTAGCCACAAGAGGTCCCTCTATACCTACTTCTTACTTTGCTCTGTGTTATCAAGTGTAATCCCATCTATTTTCAGTTTCATGTTTGACTTATCATCACACTATGCGTACGTACCATTATTTCAAAATAATTGTAATGATCGACAAAAGTATTATAATAAGTTATCGTTTCGTCTAAATAGTGATATATTAAATAAAGTATAATAATACTGTCTACATTTTATTCAATTGTGTGGTCACAATACTCTATCTGTTTTCATAAGATTAAAAAAACATTATTATCTCAGCGAATAGGTAAGAGATACACAATCTTATATACCTATTATTTAGTAGAAACTTGCTACTAAAATTTAAGTACACTAGACTTTCAGATATTCCTCTCGTCTAGCAGCTAGCACACGCACAAATGTCAGTGGAGGAGAGGATTGAGGGACCAGTTTTAATCATCGCTATCTTCAAAACGGTTCGATATTTTTTCTTCATTTCTTTTTTACAAAATGTTTTAAGACTCCTACTAAAACTTTATGTAGAAAAGAACGGTTTTATTCAGTAATATTCACTAAAATATTTATCTTTGTTGTGTGGACTGAGGGACCACAGTTCAGTCGTTATATTTTTTTTATCTTTAATGCTTTGTGGTCTGTTATTTAGTAAATATCTTTACAAATTCTCTACTAAATGTCTGTATTCACAAAACCTTCTTTTATAAGATACTTTCCGAGATCTGGCTGATCGTCCGTGAGAACTGAGGGACCACACTTTATGAGTCGTAATTCTTAATATATTTGGCTACAAATTCGCAGACTCGTTCTACAATTGTTTTAAGTCTACTACTAAATCCTAGGATATTCATTTCGCGAATTCCCAGTGTGGTCCCTCAGTTCACACGCACATATAACTAGGTCTATTTAAATACAACAATAAAAAAAATTGATTATCAATTATAACTTTTTTAGTCCTTTCCTAGGTCATCATTACAAAATAATGATGTTTTTTTATTTTTTCCTTCTTTATTATTAAATTTAAGCCAGATTGCAAATTTATAGTAAATGTACTTTTTATAATTACAATATTATCCTGGTGAGTTAGTATGCGTGCTCAAATAGGTACCTATATTTTTTGTCTACAGATATGCCTAGAAACTACCGACCCAAACCGGGAGCGAAATCTCTTAAAAAATATGACGTAGCTATAATTAATCAAGCTTTACTAGACATATCAGCTGGAAACACATCGATACGATGTATTGCTGAGAAATATGGAATTTCATATTCAGTTTTACAGAGACGCATTAACAAATCAATGAAACCCCATGGTGGCCAAACAGCAATGACGCCAGAGGCCGAGGCTTTTATTGTAAAAAATTTAAATATTTGTGCGGATTGGGGTTATCCGCTGGATCAAAACGATTTACGATATATTGTTAAAATGTATCTTGATACATCAAACATTACTGTGAAAAGGTTTAAAAACAACTATCCAGGGCCTGATTTTGTTGAGAGCTTCCTGAAACGACATAGTGACAAAATATCAAAGCGGATATCTCAAAACTTTTTTATGTATGCTTCATCATGTATTATGTACTTATTACCTATGTTTGCAATAAATAATTTTGACTTTGACTTTGACTTTGAAAACATCAAACGTTCGAGAGCAGAAGTGTCACCTGAAATGATGAAAACCTACTTTGCAGAACTAGAAAGGTCACTTGAAGGCGTACCTCACTCTAACATAGTCAACTACGATGAAACAAATTTATCAGATGACCCTGGGCGACCAAAAGTCATCGTTCGGCGCGGATGTAAGTATCCAGAAAGGGTCCGGAATTTTTCAAAAGGGTGGTACGTCTTTGATGATTGCAGCAAACGCTGAAGGAGAACTATTGGTGCCTTATGCATATATCTGCAAGTGTATTTCCTCACATTTATTGAGTTGAGATCATTGCAACGCAAATTTGTTGTTTGAGACAATATCGGTTAATCTAATAGACCAATAGTGTATTCGTCATGGGAACCCAGAAGTGCTGCGTTGGTGATTGCAATACAACAAGTGAAAAGCACCGGCTTTTTAGCTTTCCCAAGAATGCTAACCTTAGGAATCAGTGGATGTCCTTTCTAGTGCCCACAAATTCCTCTCTCCTTGGACTGTCCAAGGAGCAACTTTTAAGAAAACGTGTCTGCGTAAAACATTTCGATAGACATCAGTTTGATCATAATGGTCGTAGACTTCGATACTCCTACCCGTGCCTGTTATCTAACGCTGAAATAGCTCACGGGGTTCCACTTATTGGTGCCGCAGGTTAGTACATACTATAAACCTAAAGAACTACTTTCTATTGCAAATGTAGATGAGAAATATTTCAATAAACACTAAGTACTTGTTTATTATTACTAAGCAATTTTTTGTTTGTTTTCAGGGTGGGATATTACACTTGACCATAATTATTTTAAAGAACAAGAGCAGGAGGCTGTGGATACATACTCATGCATTAAAGAAACTGGTATGTATTTATTTCCCTAAATAATTCAGTTTCATAATTAATCGAAAACTTGAAGAAGAGACATTGATACTTTGATAGTAAGGGATTAACTTTAGTTAAATACTCGTGACAAGTCCTTGTTACCCATAAGTAATTTATTTTGTCAAAATCATTTTCATTTCCCTCATATACTACAGTTACAATATATTGAAATACAATATTCTTGTTTAGAATTCATTTTATAGTTAACATCAAACAAATTATTCACTTTGTTACAGGATATTTGTTTGTAACTTAATTATTATAAATATTTTAAAGAAAGACTACCAATAAGGATGACAATGCTAGCAACTAATGATCCTCATTAGCTGGACGTAGCCAAGTCTAGATTGATTAAGTTCTTTTATTTTTCAGGTGATCACAACTACTGTATGGAGCAAGTTGACACCAATATAAAAACTTTAGAAACAGCCATGCTAGGCAGTGCAGGTCTGTTTAAGCTGTAATGTTTTTAAACGTGTGTCATGTCTCGCTGATATTTTCTGAATTAATAGTATTTTATATATTTCAGATATTGAAACTGATCTTCTTTCATGTTCGCAACATCCAACAGTTACTTTAAACGTAGAACACAGAGGTATGTAGGCAGTAAAAATATTTTTTACTACTATACAATTTTGCTGGATATTAATACTGTTGTACTTATTATTATAATAACTGAGTTTTTAAATTAATTCATTGCTTATATTTCAGATGTAATGTTGGAAAAACCATCATGTTCAGGCTTAAATGTTGAAAGAGAGTCTGAAAGAGTACAAACAGCTCTTCCACCTACAAAAAATAGTATGTATAATAATATTAATGCTATCATTGATGTATTTAAAAGCGGTAGATACGTTACTTAGTCACAGCGCCTGGTCCTACTCAACTAAGTGATTGCCCGTAGTTGGCTAATGCGATTTCGCTCGCACGACAGCGCCGGCTCATAACTCTGTCCTTGTCTATCAGTGACTGTAGGTGTGCGACTGTGATGACCGAGTCCAGGTTTTTTGATTGCAATGTTAGCGCGTAACGTATCTTCCTCCTTTTAATATATCAATGAATGCTATCAATTTTTTTTTTGTCCCCTATTGCAGTTTAGGATTAGTTAACACAAGTGATGCAGCTCATGTGGCATTTGATGTTTAAATTCGATTAGAAAAGCCTTTAAAAGAACTCAACCTATTATAAATGTACTAGCTGATCCCCGCGACTTCGTCCACGTCAATTTCTGTTATTATGACTGCGATTAAGAAGTTTAAAAAAAAAGTATTTCTGCGTAAATGATAATTTTAGTTAATATTATGTTGATAAAACTCTGTAGCAAATAATTGGCAATAATGCATTAATTTCGACCAAATGACTACCTTAAAAAAGGTTTTAGTGAGTCAATCTTAAAAGATAGACATATACTGTCGCAGACATTTTTTTAGATCATTTAAAGAGGAACAATTCTTTCATACATATATTTTGGGTAGCTCGAACCGTTTACGCAGCGCACGCAATGGAAGCTTTCAAGTATGAATATTTTTCCCCGTTTTTGTGACATTTTTCACTGCTGCTTAGCTCCTATTGGTCGCAGCGTAATGTTATATATCCTAAAGCCTTCCTCGATAAATGGACTATCTAACACAAAAAGATTTTTTTAATTCTAACCAGTCGTTCCTGAGATTAGCGCGTTTAACCAAACAAACAAACAAACAAACAAACTCTTCAGCTTTATAATATTAAGTATAGATTTGTTTCAATACTAAATTATTCATTATTGTTAAAAATTGCTTTTCAGATTCCAAACGTAGAAAAACTGGTTCTAAAAATAAGAAGTTTATTAACCAAATCACACAGATGGCAAAGGAAAGTGTAAGTCACTCAACTGAATAAAGCACTTGCTGTTGACATTAAACTGCTTGAAAAATTTGATTTATTAAATAAACAAGCAAAGACATTTATGCTTATGCAGCTTAAACAAGTGCAATCGAGGAGAAATATGTAATAAAGATGAGCGAGCCTCAAAAACGGGCTTTAATGAAATATAAAACCTTCAGGTTAAGGAAAAAATGCCTAACCAAATAATGTTTTTTTTTTCTAATAAACAATAAGTATTTCAAAATTGTTTTATTAATTATTACCTTATGTCAATTATAAATTGAAAACAATATACAGGTCCATATCGATAAATTGAAATTTTATCGATAAATCAGAACAACACTAGTCATCGATATCAGACATCACGTCATCACCACATCACTACGCCTTGTTTATGTGTGTGTGTGTAAGTACCTAAGCCGCCATGTCAAATTGCTACGCCACTAGCGCCAAAACGGACTAGTTGGAAACTGCGCGAAAAGTGACTGTCGCATCTGTATTAGAGATCGTCTAATCTAAAATGACGCGCCCCACCTTCGCATTTACGCACACAAGGAAACTTCAAATATGGACGCAGTACACATAAACATGCAATTGTAATTGGTCGTTCAGTTGCCGGTTAGACTCAAACGTAGGAGCACGCATCGTTCGATCCCAAAAGTACCGTCAACATGTCAACAAAAAAGCATCTTCGGAGCCAGGTAAATAAAATATTTCTTATAAAAAACAACTTTTTTCATTTTTAACCTGTAAAGTCACGTTTAACTTTTTTATTTGTTTCACCAAGTTATATACGATATAGTTATGATGACTCAAAATGCCTTTGAATTTTTTTACAGGCTAAAGGAATTATTGCAAAAGTGTACCACCGAATGAAATATGAAGCGGAAAATGGAGTTGAAAAACTTACTGATGCTAGGTGGCGAACTGCCCAAGCCGTTGGTGTTAGTGAATCTACGATTACGCGAATTTTAAAAGAAGAAAAAGAAGCTAGTACATCAAGAGATACATCGCAGAAAATTTTTAAATCTCCCTCAAAACGAAAAAGGGCGCGTCCTAGGTCCAACCTGGAAGATTTTGATATGGGAGTGCTTCGAAGAATGATAGCTTCATTCCATACAGAATTTAATGAAGTACCAACATTAAAAAAGCTTAAACAGATATTGGTAGAAAGAATTGGTTTTACTGGCTGTATAGAAACACTGCGTACTATTTTGAAAGAATCAGGCTACGAGTGGTCAAAAATAGATGACAACCGTAAAGCTCTAGTTGAAAAGCACGACATACAAATGCTGCGGTTCCAATACTTGAGGCAATTAAAAAAATATCGTGATGAGGGCCGATATATCGTTTTCACAGATGAAAGTTACGTTCACACAACACATATTCAAAACATGTGCTGGAAACTAGCGAAAGGAGTATCACCAGTACAAAAAAAAATATCTAAAGGTATGCGGGTCATTATTGTTCACGCTGGTGGGTGTGAAGGATTTGTTCCAAATGCTAGCTTAGTGTATAAAGCAAACTCAACAAGTGGAGATTATCACGATAATATGAATCTTAATAATTATAAAAAGTGGCTTAGCACGTAATTGCTGCCCAATCTCCCTGAAAACTCTGTCATCGTTGTGGATAACGCTTCTTACCACAATGCTTTAACAGAAAAAGCTCCAAACTCCAATTCAAACAAGAAAGACATGCAAATATGGCTTACTGAAAAAAATATTCCGTTTGATGTAACGATGAAAAAAATAGAGTTGTACGATTTAATTTTGAAAAACAAAGATCTTATTCGCAAGGATATTGCGAGAGCTGAAAAAGCTAGAGACAAGCTGGAGGCTAGTGAGGGAAAGTGTATATTATGCGGGCTACACACCTTCAGTTTAAACTGTGCGATTTAACTGTACAGTCGAACTGTACAGTTAAATCGTTAGGTGTGTAGAACAAACAGTTGAACTGTACAGTTTTAACTGAATCTAATCAAAATATGAATAGATAAATCTGTACAGATGGAACTGTACAGTTAAAACTGAGAGTGTGTAGTCGGAACTGCGCAGTTTTGTCAATTTTGTCACAGCGAGCGTGAAGTGAACACGTATCGACCTTGCTATCTGCCTTTGCGAAAACTTATCGACCATGGCTCAACGCGAATGGCTGGAAGAGTTTATACTACTATACCAATCGGAGCCTTCGTTATGGAAAATCAAGAGCAAGGATTATCATAATAGAGTAATAAGCGATATTATTGTAGAAAATTTTAAACATTCATAAGATCTCCCTGTAGAAATCTTAAAGTTGCCGTTAACCTTTCATGAGGTGTTATAGCATTTCTCAATATGGTGTCTTGCCTTTTTATTAATGGTGTCACTAATGACAGCAGATGCAAATATATTATGTATCTTCATTAATTCTCAAATAATTATTGAAATCTTTTGGAGTAATTCTCAATTCATTTATCAAGGATGTGTGTGAATACGATTTTCTCAACAGAAGCCAGTGTTTACACCACAATTCACGTTTTTTTCGTTTTCTTCTATTTTCTTTTAACACACACATTAGCCCTACGATCGCTAAAGCGTCGTCTATGGAGGCCATGATGATAAAAAAAAACTGAAAGATCGTATATTTTTACTTGAACGTGTGTGGGCTGTAGGGACGTACGATTTATCTGTACAGTTAAACTGCACAGTTTTATCGCACAGATAAAACTGAAGGTGTGTAGCCCCCATTACTCACAGTAGATCTTCAAGCTGTCAAAGTATGCCCTTTTGTTACAGCAAGTGCGGTGTATTATAAAACGAAGCTGGCATTGCACAACTATTCGGTTTATGATCTGACTACGCATCATGTAATGTGTTACTGGTTCACAGAGGTGGATGCAGACCTTACAGCTTCAACTTACGCTACATTATTGACGGACTACTTAGTAAAATATTGCATACCTAAACGTCTCCCGATAATTGTATACAGTGACGGATGTACTGGACAGAATCGAAATAATGTTTTAAGTAATGCGCTACTCAATTTTTCGATGCAACATAATGTAACTATAATTCAAAAATATTTGGAGGTCGGCCACACTCAAATGGAGGGAGATTCTGTCCATAGCGCGATAGAACGGAAGTTGAAAAACCGTTTGATCCATTTGCCCAGTGACTATCTATCTGCAACTTTGGAGGCTAGACAAAAACCTTATCCTTACGAGACTACAATGATTAATTATGATTTTATTAAAGACTACACAGACACTTTAACTTGGCGTTATAATTCTATTAGACCAGGGAGAAAACCAGGGGACCCAAAGGTGACGGATATAAAACAGATACAGTATAAAACCAGTCATTCTGATGATTGGCAATGTTTGCCTCAGCGAGTTACCAAAATTTCCACCGTAACACAATTTAAACAACTTCATCGGAATAAGCTCCCCATCACTGATACAAAATTTGCACACCTGCAAGAATTGAAGAGTGTTATTCCGGTGGACTGTCATGCATTTTATGATGCTTTACCGCATAATTAAAATAAGTTTTAAACTGAATGCTGATTGTTAATTACGAGACTGACTAGGTGTTAATTACTAGGAGAAGACTGTTTTTTTTATAAGTACCTACTTTCTATTAGATTGAACTTAATGTGATTACAAATAATTACCATAATTATGAAGAATTATAAGATTATTTTCATTAAATGATTCATTAAATTACTTGTTTTTATTTAGAACTTTAATACCAATAAATTATATCTGCAATATTTGCATCAGATTTTCCATACCAATAACTCGTATCTACCATAAACTACACTTAGACTCAAAATTAAAAAAAAATTACTTTATTAATCAATACTATACATAAATATAGAAAACTTGGATTTTCAGTATCTCATTATACCTTGGAATAAGTTGGGAGGTATTGGGCGCTTGTGGTCGATATATTGAATAAATAATACCTACCTTTACTCATACTGATAATGCTGACAGTTTTGCATAAAACCGTCCACAAGGCCAGGTCGCATGAAACCAAAACTGCCTCTATCCTTAGTAATACAATGCAAAACCGCCTCTATCCAATGTTTAAATGCAAAACCTACTCTCTATCCAGATTTCAAAATATAATATAAAAAAAACGTTTGCTATGCTTTTAGATAATGTGTATTTATTTAAACATTAGACTATTTATGATCAAACAAAATCTAGTTGTTAGATATAACGTTACTCTAGTAGTTGCAACAGGTATTAAGCGAATTATGAAAAAAATAAAAAACTATATATCAGCCACGTTCAAGAAAGAATGAACGTGCTTTGGGATTATGAACCTTAATTCAATGACTAATAGTTCAGTTTCCATCACATTCAAATTACTTTTAGGCCCTTTTCGGTAATATTTGTCATTCTAAAATGAACTTAAACACATGTTGTCAAAGTTGATAATTGCGTAATTAGTAATAACGTTTCATTCTCTTTCCATATTGGCTTTAGTGTAGACAGAGGTGCTTTTGATTCTAGACCCCCTCAATTATATTAAAGAATGACACGTTTTTTTTAATTGCCACTAATTAGTGAAATGTCAAATTGCTGTTTTTGTTTCTACACGACTCCTATCCGGTAATAATTAATTATTAGTTTTACTGCATTCAAAGCAGGTCATAAATATTAATTAAATTCATTAACTTGAATTGATTTTAAGAAATCACTGATTTGTGGCTACATTGTTTTTAATAATAACCTCCTCCTCAACAATTTGACGTTTGCAGATTGGCGAGTTGACTTCTGACCCGACGATATAAATATAGTGTTTTCATTAGAGTGTCAAGCATTAGTGACTTTACCTTATCTAATAGAATGTTTCTTTGTCTTCTTGTAAATTCAACATGATGGCACTTAGCTGGCTTTGATAGTATTTGCCTCAATTTTCACAGTATGTTATTTCCGATCACATTGCAGACTTAACACTTGTGTACCTACCACCACCAGTACCACAGTAACACAATACCAGTGTGTTATATATAATGTTGATTATTACCTGAGTGCCGTGGCATTCTTAATAAGCCCCACCCAATGGCAAGTCGCTACAAAACAGATTTGAATGATGACAGCAACCATAATAACCACCTGATTGTAGGAACACTTAACAAAATCCATCCAACAACTTTTTAATACACAGTCGATTTCAATACAAAATACACTACTTGTATTTTGTTTTTAACCTTTTCAACCCCCCGTCTTTTTTCCCTTGTATTAGGGTACTTAAGACCACAAGATGAACCAAAATCATCTTTAATTCCAAAATACGATGGTTTTGCCCTCAATCACTGAGAAGCAAGACAATTAAACTGAACACGCTGGACCACTGAACACAGTATACATGACTAAATGGCTACCCTGAGACCTGTATTTTTAATTTATATTGTTTTGTTTGCAAGCTTTTTACGAATTCCTATCTCTAGATTTAACAACAAGGAAAAGTTTTACGCCGATGAAATTGAAGGAGACTTCAAAACCCAAAATTATTTAAACCAAATGGTAGAAGGAAAAAATAGCACAATGGGGTTAGGAACACTTTCGTTTGATGAACGCCGAATGCCGATTGTATATTCCATATTATTTGATATTTGTATCAAGGTAAAAAGGATGCTCAGGACATGACAGTAAAACGATTAGATTAGAACCACCTAGACAAAATCCTGGCATATGATGATTAACAATAAACTTCACATTTCACAATATTCACATAGCACACACAACGGTTAAAATCATTCTCATTGATGATCATTGGAGAATAATGGAGAAAGAGAAATACAGATTACAGATAATACAGTAGTTAGTTAGTTACTTGTTTAGTTGTTTGTTGCAGACAGTGTTGCCAACCCAAGCATAGAGTAAAACTGCAGATAGGCTTGAAAAAAACTAGAAAACTGTAAACATCAAATCAAAAAACAGTAAATCTACATCTTTATCTTTTTATTATTTTGTATTATTTAATGATAGTAATAAAAATAAAACATTATAGGGAGAGAAATTAAAACAATGAAAATCATGTATTCAACCAAGTTTTAATCAAATTAAATGTCAAGTCTTAAAGATCAAATAAAATTAGTTAGGCATATTTAAAAATTAGTATATAAGATAATTCAACACTTCAGAAAATGTGTCTTGCAAAGTAATCTTGACTTAAAAATTAAAGCTATCCGTAGTAGATAGTATAACTAGCTAGCTAAAGTTACAATCTCATTTTCAATTTGTAGATCTTCTTGATTTTCCTTTTCATCCTTATTTTGGTTGAAATCGTACATATATTTATTGATTTTTTTTAAATGGTCGTTTGTCACGTTGAATTCGTTACAATTAAACAAATCTTAAATAAAAAACTGTAGATTTCGAAGCCTAAACTAAAAACTGAGAGACTTTCCGAAAAACTGTAGATCTACAGTTAAAACTGTAGGGTTCGTGACACTGGTTGCAGTCGTTGCAGACTTGCAGCTTGATCCTGATGGGCCGGTGGGCCCACGGAATATAAAACTGTATAGTAGTGTAGCCGAGTTGCCAACATTTTCGCTATTTTTTTTTATAAACCTCCTTGAATGAATGAATCACCTTTATTTTTCCATCGAATTTTTCAATCGACTAAACAGTAAATGCAATAAATAGGTACAAGAAAGATTCAAGCGACCTACATAACACACGCCCACAATGAATAAACAAAAGATATCATTCTATTGCCATTGTTGTTTCAATAAAATTGATAATTTTCATTTTATTATAACGCTCTAAGTGCGAGTAAGTGCAAAGAATTAACGCCGCTTTAAATTAGCCGCTTTTAGCACTTTTCTCCCCAAATTCATGGAGAAAACCCCAAAGCTGGCAACTCTGAAAGTCCCGCCAAGCCGCCAACTATGCCGTTTAAGTGGTCACAGATAATATAATTTAATCATGAAACTGTCGTCACAGACTATAAAGATTTAACAGAGCAAGAAAATTTATACTATTTTATACATGAATCAACATAGGTACAAAGGTACCATTTGTAAAAAGGCTTGGAATCTAAAACTACATAAATGTTATGTGATCTAATTTAATACATTGCTTGTTCTAAAATTCTATAGATAGGACGACGAAATCGACGAATTTGCTAATTTGCTAGAATATACACAGATAAAACATTAATTAGGTACTTCTTACGAATGTTTTTATTTTTTTAACATTTCAAACTTAAGTTTTTGCTATTAGTCCAACGAATTTTTAGTATCTGGTAGTTTTGTTAGTTAGTTACTTAGTTCCTCAGTTAGTTCCGTATAAATAGATTATTTGCATACTTATTAAAATAATTGATGTTGCAAATTTTATTTCTTCGTTATGCAGACTTATTTGCTATAGCGGTTGTCAACAGAAGCAAAAATCGTTTTATAAAAACACTGAAGACAAATTTTGCAGCGCCTAACGTCGCTAATAATTACATGGTAGTAAATCTAGTTGACCAGCTGGTCACCGAAGCACCCTTTATAAATATCTTTTCAAAATTTATTAATGTACTTACCTAGTAAATAGAAGCAAGTAGGTAGCAATTATTATTCGTCAACTAGTCATACTAACGTTAACCCCTTTGGGACCTAACGCCTCTCTTGATGCTCACGAAATAGCATGTTTGTCTTGGTGTGTTTAGGTATCTGACTAACCAAACGAAGCGACGCCAAGACGAGCCAAGCGAAGCGCAAGGGCACTACCTACCTTTTCTCGAAGTGTCTCTTTGTTTTTTTGAACCCTCATAGAGTTTATTTCTGATGTACCAGATAAATCATATTCTCAGGAGACTAATTAAACATTTGTATGTTTAATTAGTCTCCTGAGAGTCTTAGCTCTAGTTTCTAATCCTTTAGATTTTATTGATAGGTTTCTAAAACCATCAAAATGTTTGGCTACTTCCTGAAGTGAAAGCCGAAAGGGGAATGCCAAGTCGCCATAGTAATTTAGGCCCTCTGTGCACACAAATATAAAATAATAATAATAACAGGGAGCAATTCTAACAATTAATTAGTAATAGAAATGATTTACAAAGAACTTAGCATTTCAAAGTTATTTAAGATTCATAGTCCATCTTATATACTGCAGTTTATGTCGCCAGTGTCGTCATAAGTAGCGGGAACAGAATCCATAATCAGGCCGTGGTCGTCTGGTATAGGAGAATTTTTTTTTTTTGGTAGAGATTTTTGCAGTTAGCCTGAGCGCAGGCTTTGACTGCTTCACCGGACTTTTGGCGAGGACCTTAAGGCCTCCAGCCAGAGCAATAGGAAAAACTAACTACGTCAGCAACGTCCACTAAGGGCACCCCCTGCGGGGTTCGGACCTCGACTTAGTGCGTTGCTAACAATCTTAATAAAGGAAAACAACAAGGGATGGCTGGATCTAAGTTTTTATTATTTAGGGACATATTTTTATTGCTAGTTTGGCCGGCTCGGGCCAGCTTGGTCTAGGGACGGGAGGATAACATTTACGTTACTATTATTTATAATACGCGACGGGCCTCGCCGGCGAGGACGTAATATACGGCGGTTGTGTTGTGTAATGCTACTGCTAGCTAAATCGAATGCTCCTTGGAGAAGCGTTGTTTTATCGTCAGGGTAGGAGAGAGTATGTCTGGGGCGTTTAATCTTAGATATTACGGAAGGTACGTATCGCGCGGCCGCTACGATTAGCGGGTTACGGTGGCTTTCGGAGGAGTCGAAGAATCGGATCGCGGCGCGTTTCATGAACTGCTTGATTGTTGGCAGCTTTAAGTCACAGTGCAACTGCAAGTTACGGACGTAACCTGGAGCGCCTGTGGCTCTACGCATGAAACGGTTTTGCAGAGTTTGCATTCGTTTGAGTCGATAATCGGGTACGTGAGAGAATACGACGCTGCCGTAAGTCATGATAGGTCTCACACACGCAGTGTAAATTCTCATCTTACAATTAAGAGAGAGTTTACTGTGCTTGTTCAACATACAATGAAGTCGGCCGAGAGCGAAGGCGGCTCGCGCGCGTGCCGCTTTAATATGAGCTATGAAGGTAAGTTTCCGATCAAGGATTACACCCAGGTATTTGGCTTGCTGCTCCCAAGGGATAGGCTTGCCGAAGAGGGTTATAGGTGGAGGGGGAACAGGAGGCTGCCGTTTCTTGCTAAAGAGCACGGCTGCGCTCTTGGTAGGGTTGACTTCGATTCTCCATTTCGTGAACCACTTCCCGAGGGTCGTGACCGCGGTCTGGAGAGTTCGACCTATCGCTAAGGGGCTGGTGCCTGAATAATAGATGGCCGTATCGTCGGCGTACATAGCTACTTGGGGTTTGCCACCACGAGGAATGTCGCTAGCGTATAGCGTGAAGAGGAGTGGAGAGAGTACGGAGCCTTGAGGGACTCCGGCGCGGATCGGGTGAGGGGAAGAGAGTGTGCCCTCAACGCGATAGCGAAAGGACCGATTCGACAAAAAGTTTCGGATGATAAGCACGAGACGATCTGGCACCTCGAGTTGGTATAGCTTGAAGATCAAGCCATTGTGCCAGACCTTGTCGAAGGCCTTTGCTATATCGAAGAAGAGCACGCCAGTGAGCCTTCCACGCTGAAAACCAGCGCTTATATGCTCGACTATACGGTGGACTTGTTGGACGCACGAGTGTTCGGTTCTAAAACCGAACTGCTCGTCTGGTATGAGACTCCTGGACTCGGCATAGTCCATAAGACGGGAATAAATAATTCGCTCGTATAGCTTCCCAAGAACCTTGAGTAAGCTTATGGGGCGATAACTAGTAGGCTCAGACTTTGGTTTACCGGGTTTGTGGATGCCGATGACTATCGCCTCTTTCCACTTATGTGGGAAGAGATTGTTTCCTAATGCTGCATTGAAGATGCCTGTTAAGAGAATTACTAAAGCTGGGGGGAAGAGTTTAATCACCTTATTGGTGAGACCGTCTGAGCCTGGGGCTTTACGTGGATGCAGTTCCTTGATCAAAGAACGTACCTCGTCTACTGTTACCGGCGCGAGTGGGTGTTCCGGATCCTCAGAAGGAGGGAGCGAGGCCTTACGTTCGACTTCAGCGTCAACTCTGGCGAGGTGAGCTTGATCGACCGGAAGGTCGCTAGGCGTACACTGGACCTCTAAGCTGTCGGCTAGGCATTCCGCTTTCTCATCGTCTTCGAAGGCAGGGCTCTGATTCGGACGGTTCAGCGGGGGCATAGTAACTTCGGTGCAACTACGTAGTTTACGTTGGAGATTCCAAAACGCGTGATGATTGGGCTCTAATTGATCGAGAAACTTATCCCAGCGTTCCTCACGCAATTTCCTTATGCGTTTCCTAAAAGCACGCTGTAGAGAGCGCATGCGGACGCGATTGGAGTCGCAGGGATAAGCGTCATAGGCGCGTATAGCCGCGTTCTTCTCCGTCAGTAGGGCACGGGCGTCGTCCGGAAGGAGCCAGCGAGCGTCTTCTGTCACCGGTACCGACCGTGAACACTCATTCACCAGGGACTGCACGTGCTCAGTGAGGGAGTCGATCGCGCCTATAGCGTCTGTCGCGGATTCCACGTGGTCTGGGATTGAATCGAGATGAGCGGATTGGACTGACTTAAGGCGGGTCCTAAGCTTCGTCCAGTTCGTAACTATCTTGGTGGGGATGGGCTGACCAGCGTCTGGGGGACCTACACGCGGACCGAAAGACATGATCACTGGTCGATGGTCAGAATCTAATTCCTGAATAACTTCAATGGACCGAAGCGCTAGGTTGACGTTTTTAAGCAAAGCTATATCTAAGATGTCGGGGCGGTGATTTACGTTAGCGGGAAAGTGCGTAGGATTCATCGGCGCGATGATGTCAAAGTTTAACTCGGAGCTAAGAAGGTCTAGGTGTCTACCGCGGATGTTACGAGTGTGGCTATTCCACGCTTCGTGTTTTGCATTCAGGTCTCCCGCCAGAAGGACGGAGTCGCCGAGAGCAAGAAGAGCTTGCAGGTCAGGTCGTAAGTCGACCCCCTGAGGTGACGGAGGGATATAAACTGAGACTAAGAACAAAGGTCTATGACCGGTCATGCCTAGCCTACAGACAGAGGCTTCAATGTGCGACAGCGTAGGTGGGTCCATCGGAACACAGTACAGTGACCTTTTGAAGTAAATGAGCGTGCCGCCGCCTGCGGCTCTGGTACGATCGTTACGGACTAGGTTATAATTCGCGATTCGCGGGTTTCTATGAGACGGTTTAAGAAAGGTCTCCTGTACAAGAAAAACGTCGAGTTGGTGGTCGCGGAGAAACGTTGCGATTTCATCGCGTTTATTATTAATGCTTTGCGCGTTAAAGAAACCTAATTTAAGGGAACGGGGTTTGAATTTACCGGCGGTTGTAGCCATTAGAACGCGGCGGCTTTGTATGCGGCGAATACGTCGCGGAACTGTTCCCTAATGAAAGGCGCGTGTAGAGGCGAGGGGTTGGCTCTAATCGCCTCAGCCATAAGGCGGATACGATTAAAGTCAAACGACTCGTATACCTCGATATAATTTTTAACCGACGCAGTGATGTCGGCCGAGAACGTCGGAGCCATAAGGGCCGCGGCCGACGGTGATGCGTGCGCGGGTTTCGGTACAGGCGCGGGTTTGAACGCGGCGAGGGGTATGCGTGGGACAGAGGGTCCTTGGAGCGCGGTGATCGATTTTGTCTCCTTCCGAGGAGAGGCGAGGGCCGGGAACGCACGGAGATGCGTTTCTCTATTCCAGCAAGCCCCGGTTGGGCGTTGCGGACTAAGACGCGGCGGAGCGGTCGCGGGTTTTTGCGCGGGGGCCAGTGCACGGGCGACAGGCCGTTTCGCGACGGTTTTGGGGGCCTTTGGACAGCCTCGGTAGTTTGCTGGGTGACCCTTTTCGCCGCAGAGAACGCAGCTAGGGGGCTCAGCGCACTGGGTGTGGTCCTTGGGCCGGGGACAATCAGGCGTTCCGTGCTCACCGAGGCACTTCACACAACGAGGGCGCGCGAAACAGTTACGCTGCGAGTGGCCGTACAACTGGCAGCGGTGGCACTGACCGACAGTGCCGGTTTTACGTGGCGTCTCAATTTTTATCCCGGAAAGTTGGCAGACGGATTTAATGTTGAAGATGGACTTACCATCAGCCGATCTCTCGGTGACTGCAAGGACCATCTCATATGGCAACTTGCCTCGCGAACGGTACATCCGGTGTACCTCGAGGGCTGGAATGCCCTGCGAACAGAGGTCCTTGAGAATGTCGTCTGAGGACAACTCAACGGGGACGGATTTAATTACTACGCGGAGGACGCGTTCCTCTGGGAGGGTAAAACTATGGTATGGCAGGGCTCTCTCCTGCAGCATACGAGTAAGCGACCGAAAGTCGGCCGCTGTTGGGACAACTATTTTAATGCCGTCCTTGACGGAACGGGCACTAGAGAAATTAATGTGGTGCTGTGTGCACCACGATGACACCTCGGTCCACTTTCCTTTCTCCTGAAGGAAGATTGGAGGAGGGACCGGGCCACCCTTCTTAGGGGCTGACGAGTCGGACTGGGAGGTATTGGTCGCCTGAGGGGCAGACTGCGAGGAGGGTGATGCCGAGAGGGCTACTGGCTGAGATGCCGAGGCTTCAGCAGAGGAAGGAGAGGCGACGGTTTTAGCCGCCTTGGAAGGTACCTGTTGGGACTTAGCCTTTCGGGTACGCTTCTTGCCCTTACCAATGACTTCAGTAAAGCCATCAGTCGAGCACGACGAGTCGGATGCGGAAAAAGCATCGATGGAGTAGTCGGAGGCGTTGGCCATCTCGGCGTCGACAGGGGACGGAGAGGCAGAGCGGGGGCGGGAGGTGGATGCCGGTGATGCGTCACACGCAGGTGTGCAACTTGGCGAAGTAATTCTCGGAGACGAGATAATAGAAATAGGAACAATAGCGTTCCCAACAATAGGTTTCGACATAGCAGTCGAGACAATGGGCCTTTGGCGGACCTTAATCCCTTTGTCGGCGCCGACAAAAGGGCGCGGGCTATCTAGCTCTGAGAGCAAGGAGGGGTTTTGTTCACGGGTCCAAGCCTGGAAGAGGTCTTGGATGACCTGTGAGTTCTTCATCTCCTCGATGAAACGGGGCCACAGGGCGTCCATTTTCTCGAGAAAACGAGAAGTAGAGGATTAACACAAGTTAAATTAATAACCTAACATAGGTAATGACGAAGGGGACGCGCCTAGCAACAAACTAACCTAACTAAATCTATCTCCCCGGGTAGGTACGCCCGGGGATGTGTAACCCTCCCTGCTGGGTTTAAGCAGGGAGGTGAGTACCTAAGGTGTGCCTTAAGCTGTGATGTACCCGTCGCCAGTCTTATTGTGCGAACGGGGCCCTGACCAGTCTAGCGCGAAGGGTGTAGACACACCCAACCGACACTAGGTGAGTAGCTGAAAAGGAAACCAGATCTCTAGGATTGACTAGGAGACCCCCCAAGGCCAATACACTAGGTCCCTTCCAATTGACTGCTTTGCCTTAAAGAGGCTCAGCGGGTGTGATTGGGCGCAACACCCCCTCGGTTTCGTTGTCACCGTTAGGATATCCACCGAGGACCGCGAAACTGCGGTTTTATCCTGAAGGGACAAATGAATTTAATTCGCGAACCAAGAAACAGTGTTTGATCTGCCACCGCCTTGAAAAAGGCAGCTTTAGATCTATCGATGTGCGTAGGCGGGCTACGCAGAGCGTTACGCAATCGTAACAGGTAGCAAGACGAGTGACGAGAGCGAGCGCGCCACAGAGCGACACGTCCGTTCACGGCGAGCGTCGAGCGGAGAGTCGGGTATAGGAGAATCGTCAGAGTCAGTATTTATAGCGAAAAGTAGTCAATTTAAACCGCAATAAACTTCAGCAAGTAACCGCAATGGAGTTGCTAGAAGCAATGATTTTGACATTTACGTATTTCGGCAACTGACAGTGACAAGTAAAACTTTGACATAGCAATAGGAAGTTGCCATAAAAAGTTTTTATAGATAGATATATTTTTTGAAAAGGTCGATTGATAGATATATTTTTTTATTAATAATTAGTATAATAATAATTATTAAAAGATATTTTAAGGAATTAGATAGGTATAATGTATGTTTGCGGGGAAGAAAATGAACGGTTTTTAATAATAAACGAAAAATAATTATTCTGATTAGTTACCTGCCAACATTTTTTTGTAAAGGCAACATTTGAAACTCATGTTATGTTCAAGTTCCGTTAGTTTAGTCGTTTTAATGTTTAATATTTATGAAAAAATGTTACCGACATGCACAGACTAATGAATACGTGGCAGACATTTAAAAAATACCAACATATTTTTATTGTAAAACGAATCTCTTGTGCAATTCTGGGCCTAGATTCGTCATTCCCCTTTGGTATGTAAACACTAAAAAGACTGCCGAGACTGCCTAGCAACTTACAAAAAGAACTGAAATCCCACCAAAAACATTTCATGTAAAATGTTGCCAAGACGACCACATAAGGTTTGCCCTGTAAAAAAGATCAGATCTCATGTAGAGACAAGCTTCTGAATCTACACGGCCTAATTCTACCGACCCTATCTTCACAAATTCTACATATCAGTAAAATGTATGGCTTGGCCGTTTCGCTGCCGTCGTAGAGGTGATGCGAATATTTAGTTTCTGAAGTAAGTAGTAATAATAATAATCTTCCACACCGATTTCGGTAATGGCGACCACTTCGACTCTATTGGCGTGCGTGTGCTCTCATGTGGCTGGAGTAGGTACCTACCCAATTTTGTGCGTAAAAGTCCGCGCACACTGCGGACATGTCAGGGTACCAGCCACAAAGTTGTAGTTGATAGCTACGGGTGGTCGAGCTTTCAACTCATCTCGTAAGTAAGTAGCAAAACGGCGAAGCCATACATTTTTACTGATCTGTATAATAATAATAATAATAAATCATTTATTTGCCAGAAATATGGTGGTACAAAAGATGTTACAGTTTTGTAGGTGTAGCACATAACATATTTCACCCTCATTTTGGGCATGCAAAACAATTCTTAAAATATAATGACACGAGTGGAGAGACGATTATTAGATCTAGGTATATCTTGATTACAATAAATTGAATTAACTTAAGAGTAAATAAAAAACGAAATCACAAACATGAGTCAGAAGCTTAGTGGGCACCAAATCGGCATTTGTTTTTATTTAGGAAATCTTTGAGACTATAGAAGCTCTCTTCAATTAACCATTTTCGTAGAATTTGTGAAGTTAGGGTCGGTAGAGTTAGGCCGTGAAGATTCAGAAGCTTGGTTCTAAATGAGATCTGATATCTTTTTATATAATAACTAGCGACCCGCCCCGGCTTTGCACGGGTGCATTGCTGATACTAAATATACTACATAATCATAAAGTGTTGTAGGGCGAAGCGCGGCCTTCGACGCACTATTTGGTATAGGCACGCGCTCCCCGGCCCCCCGGCCGGTACCGCCGCAACCGCTATGTCCCTGCATTTTAAATCTGTAATATCTTCGAAAATATTCATTTAAATTACATGCTGTAAAGGGCCATATTGATCTTTATTACATGCACAATGTATTTAACGTACTAATTGGATAAGGATTAATGCTGTATAGCTTAAAATCGCTTTTTCGTTAATAAGTAATAAATAAAGGATATAAAAATGGTTATTGTGGGTTATCCTCAAGAGATAGACATATACCATCGCGGACTTTTTTGTAGACCTTTTTAAGGTGTACAATACTGTAGTACATTACTTTGATCTATCTCATAGGGTTCAGCCAGCGTTTGCAATGTAAGCGCAAAAAAGTGTGTTTATTTACGACCTTACATAAAAAACTCTAAGATTATCAGTGTTTCTCTACTATATTATGCATGTATTATACATATAAACCTTCCTCTTGAATCACTCTATCTATTAAAAAAAACCGCATCAAAATCCGTTGCTTAGTTTTAAAGATCTAAGCATACATAGGGACAGACAGCGGTAAGCGACTTTGTTTTATACTATGTAGTGATATAACATACTTTAACTTGTAGGACCTAAGCAATATCCTAAAAGTAAAAACAATTACATAACAAATCCTTTATTGAATTTAGCCTGAAATGAGATAGCAGGAGGGGGACAAAAGTAAAAAAAAAATGCAAATTAAAACGCATCAAAATTTATTCATTAAAAAAAATGTAGGGACAAACAATTTGTATAAGGTATTTCTTGAGATTTTTTTACCATACCTTCCAACTGGAACAAAAAGAATTGGTAAGGTTATTTATTGTTATTTACGAAACCAATATTGCGGCTGACTGAGTTCGCATAATACCAACCTTTTACTCTTTTTTTTCGAGTGCCATTTACTGTACGTAACGGACGAAGCTAAACACCGCAATTTCTTTTTGTTTGTACATTTCTTGGTAACATACATTCACAAAAAGTTATCGATTGTTAACTAAAGTTGCCGCGTGGTGTAACGTTCCCTTATTTTTCATAACAGTCAGCCTAACTTTTTATAACAATCGCTAAGGAATCTTACTATAAACGTTAGTTGATGACATGTTATTGAATGTTTATCGTTACGTGTGGTGACGACACGACCGGCAACAATAACAAACAAGCAGGGAGTCGAGGGAGTTACGGAATGCTGCGACGTTCGTAACAAGAAGGAAGTGCGGTGTAGCAGCATCGTGCGCGCTCACGCCACAGACGATGAGCTTGTCTTGGAACTACTTTTATGGTAACCCTTAAAGAGGATAAGGGTCGTCTGCGGCCTCTAGTATCTGTATCTGTTTATAGTCGGGCATGTTTGTTTTTGTTGTGTTTGGCAATCCCTGCGAATGAAAAAGGGTTAAAAAGTTGGATCTTATGGGTTATAGTAATTATTGGAGAGTAGGTTAAGAAAGGGAGACCGTGTTTGTTTCCGCTGTTGTCTGAATCGTGCCGGCAGTGGTCATGGGTGGCAGTTATACGGCGTATGGTGTTTACCACAACGAATAGGAAATATCGAAAGTTAACTATTGGAGATGACCTGGCTAGTTAAAGTTAATGTAGGGTATCATAATGTGCAGTAGAGAAATGATCGCTTACTTTGTAACGCAGACTTGCTTTTCAGCTTCTTTCGCTGCCTTTTTGTATACACAGCGAGTTTCTGGGAATCCAAGCAGCTCAGCCAATACGTTGATGTCTTGATAAGAAGGCTTAGCACGAAGCAGCTGTGGAGGGTTTTCAATTTATAAGTAAACAATAAATTGCTTAAAGGATGAGTATGCTTCGTTATATGTTGTGTATTGGTGCATGAAGCATTGCGGAGGTCGACTGACAATAGTTCTTGGGCGATGGTGGCTAGCTTAAATCAATGAAGTAATGATGAGCCTATCTAACCTTGAACGTTTTCAGGGTAATTTACCCCAATCTGGTGGAAGGCGTGATTTAGTGAGTGAATGTGTGACATACCTCGGTGGCGACCTGCTTGCGGTCCTCGATGGGCGGCATGTTCCAGAAGACGAAGCCGACCACGGTCTCCTCCCTCATGTAGAACAGCAGCCCTCGCTTGTACCTGTTCTGGTACTCGACAGTGCTGAAACAAACATCACTTGATATAACATCAATGGGTAAGGCTAGTTTATGTCAACACTTATAATTACGCGGGTGAATAATTTCTGAAACTGTTGGGATATTCGTGCATTCAAAAATTCTACACCAAAAAAGACATCACGAAGACTTATTACCGTGAAACTCTTACGGTGGGTTTGAGTATTTTTTCATGAATAACAGAATCATTTTGTATTAGGGTCGGAACATACGTAACGGCAAATGGCTCGCGTGCTATCGTATCATCAGTTGAGTGTGAAAGGTCTGTTCCGGCATTACTCGACGAATTTTCCGTTGGATATGTACCGACCCTAACAATGTTATGTAAAGCTACGTTGAGTACGTACTGTTCCTTATAGCACTTGCGCTTGGAGCCGACGCCGCCGGCGATCTCGTTGGCCTCCTCCTCCGAGTCAGGGTCGTCGCACTCCTTGAACAGCCCAACGATGGGCATGCACGCGCCCACCTCGCCAACCACCTGCACAACACATGCTTAGTCATACACCCAACTAGTTTTTATTGGTCCGTGCGGAATTGTCGTGGCTTAAAATGGGCCTACCATTATGATAATAAAATCATGTCATAAAAGTCTTGTGCTAACATAATTTTGTATATACTGACTTTTAAACTATCGATCGCGCTGCATGTTTACAGTACTATAATTACGGGGAATAAGCGTGTACTTACATGCATGAATATACCACTTTTAGACCGTTTGAGAGCCTGCTTGCGACCACGGCCGGTGTAAACCGATCGAAAAGTCAAGCCCCAAAAAAGGTATTTATGCATGTTGAATAGGGATGATGACAATTTTTTATTTTTATGTCCATCTTTTAGATAATAAAAAAATATTAGATACATATTTTTTCTTTTGTCCCGTAAACAAAGAATTATGAAGATACAGCGAGTACAAATCTTGCGTGACGTCACGTTTAAGCACAAATTTTACCTATCCGTGACGTCACAAGCCAACATTCCTGAACTTTAAAACGGTTTATCTTCGTATATTTTTATTGATTTGACTGAAAATACCTAGTTATCTACCCTATTATATGATTTTGCATATATCCATACCTATGTTAGACACATTATAACGACGCAACAGTATCCTTAACATAATATATGCGGTAAATACACAAACCAGCGCCCTGTCATATTATTATTTTAATTGTAACCGGGCGTAAGGACAAATAAGTGATAGTAAGTTATGTTTAGTTAATTCGTCGCCACATAAAGTTATGTGTTCCTGTTGGGCAATTCGTGCGGCCGGAGCGTATTACCTCCATCTGCAGATGCTCGCCGAGGCGCACGAAGTAGTTGGGCTCCATGTTGCAGGGGATCCAGTAGCCGGTCATGTTGGCGCCGGCGATGTAGCCCTGCTCCTCGGCGTTGATGTAGTGGTCGCTGCGCATGCGCGTGTCCTTCCACTGCCCGTAGTAGCTCGCCGCGTCGCCCGCCTTACAACGGATACACTACTTAGTACCGCGTCCAGATATTTTAAGTACCGTATATCAAGAAAATTTAAGTCTAATTTAACTAATGAACTAGATAACTGACTACATGAAAATATATTTTTTTACTGTCTGTCTGTCTGTTCGTTCCGACTAATCTTAGAAAAGACTGGACTGATTTTGCAGGGAGATTCATTTGCAGATAGCTAGTGTTATAAGGAGTAACTTAGGCTACATTTATTTCAGAAAAAAAAAAAAATGAAACCCGCGGGGCACAGCTAGTTAAGTATATACAATAATATACATATATAACGAGTATGTACTAACAATGTAGAGATGCGTCCTGGCCTCCAGCTCGGTGTTGACGAGGAAGCCGCCGTTGACGGGGTCCAGCTCCAGGAACGAGGGCTCGGCCATGTCCACGCGAGGGTCCGCGCCGATGCACAGGAACGCCTGCAAGTTACACCTTGTACTAGGGATCGGATTATAATAATATGCCATATAAAGCTTATTGTATGCATAGGTGAATAATACTGGCTGAAGTTTTTTCTGTTTTCCCGCTTTTTTTTTAAGTGCATTGCCTAAAACAGCATATAAAAAGGAAGTATGGGGGTAAAAGACAATTTTGTTTTGGTCCGTGAGATATGATTAAAAAATATCAGACGTTATTTCTAGAAGTAGGTATGGTGGCTAGTAGGTAGTAGGGTGTGGGGGCTAGAGACGTCATGCTTTCGCTCAAAATTTGTTACGTCTGACGTCATTAAAAATAATTTATCGTCGTGATATATAACTAGTGTTAAATATTTTTTTAAGATCCATTTGAAGGACATTTTAAAAGTAAGTTTAACTGGTTGTGATGTCGGCCGTTGAAAGTAAATTCAAATTCTTTATCATCTCCTACAAACTTCTTGAGACTTAATGAATATTGGCAGAGTCATAGGTGCATCCAGATCTGGACGCATCCATATAGATGGATATAAAAGTATATAATATACATACATATTCGGTGACCAACGATTCGCCGTTTGATAAAGTTAGTTCTAGCCTGCCATCAGGTGATTCAAACGCGTCATACACTTGAGCTGTAACAAATTATTATTAACATAGGTACTATTGGAAAAAAACAAAGAAAAACCGTTTAAAATTAAATGTGCTATGCAACGCAGATGTAAGCGCTATATAGTAATAATAATAATAAATAATAATAATAATATCCTGGGACAACTCACACACGGTTATCTGATCCCAAGCTAAGCAGAGCTTGTGTTATGGTAACCAGACAACTGATAAACTTACTTATATATTTCTAAATACATATCTACATATTATAGATAAATTACACCCAGACACCAGAAGAAATGATCATGCTTATCACACAACATTTGTCCTGGGTGGGAATCGAACCCACGACCTCCGGTATAGCAGTCAGGGTCACGAAACGACGTTTATAAAAACTTGTAACTCTTGTAATGTTTGTAAACATAAATGTATTTGGCTTGGTTTAGTATAAGTTTTTACTTGTGGTTGAAAACAAAACAAATTTAAATTAAATAAAACTCATCGTGTTTGCATTTATTTATACTAGTTAGTACTTTGAAGCTACATAATTTAAAGCTCGTGTTTAATAATAAATTTTAAACTATTAACAACTTCGGGTTACATGATCTTTGTTATGTTAGATTAGTCTTCGCCACGAGTATCATAATAAAAAAACAACACGACATAAGCGTCAATCCAAACTAATATTATAAATGCGAAAGTAACTCTGTCTGTCTGTCTGTCTTTCTGTCTGTCTGTCTGTCTTTGCTTCACGCCTAAACTGCTGAACCGATTTGTGTGAAATTTGGTACAGACATAGTTTGGAACTTGAGAAAGGACATAGGATAGTTTTTATTACAAAAAATAAAATAAAAAATAAAATTTATTCCGGACATACAGCGCCATCTATTGGTCAAGCGTCGGCATCAATTCAGTACTGAAAATTCATCGGAAAAATGTAAATAAATAGTAAAAAGGTATGAAAATATAATATAATACCACTTTTAGTACAAAGAAAATGCTCTAACGGAGTATAGATATTAATTCTATTAGTACTATATGTCGAGTTGGTGATCGCGCAATGGTGTCGATCGTTACACGAGTTCGGTTCATGTTATTGTTTTAAGGTAAAACCAAAAATATGCCGGAAGTCACTATTCCACGCGAACGAAGTCGCGGGCAAAAGCTAGTAGTACATAAGCGGTTAATACCACAACAGCTAGTTTTTAAATAACTTTAAAAATAGGAGGTTTTCAATACGTCTATGTCTATTTCTCCAACAAATTACGCACTGTATCAATTTGTTGTCAACTGATCTTCTGTAATCTAGTACCTATGTAATTTGTGGAGATAAAATAAACCATTTATTATTATTATTTGTAGGGGTTTTTTATGCAATATCTACGGCAATTATAGATCGATTTAAAAACAAAAACATCGAGAGGGCATAACCTCAGGCCCCAGAGGTGGCCCCATATAATTATCCTAAAAATCGATACAGTAGTTTTTTCTTATTTAAGTCAATTTGATAGAAACTTTGACGTACCTTTTGGTATTAGATTGACGCCTTCGCACTTGATGATCTCCGCGGCCCACTCGCCGAGGTACTCCGGCAGCACGCCGGATAGGATGCCCTTGTCCTTGAACACGTGGATCAGCTCCAGCGGCGGCTTGTCCGGCCTGGGCACTGTCTTGTCTGGAACACGACGTTATACGGATTATAACCTTTTTTTGAATAAAACTGTTATAGCAGATTATGTATCCGAACGTGCGGTTCTTCCCGAACGAAAAGGCCGAGGTAAGCCGTCCGCTCGATATATGACTTAAGGTTCCTGAGCGGCGTCTTACGACCAATTAGAGCGCAGCGGCTGTGCCCGCTCGCGTGAGACGTTTTAAAAAGGTTTAGTTGACTCTGGATAAGTAACACCGATGTGTTTTATTTTATTAAAAAGTTTATGTCTTAACGAAGCTCTCTTCATTTACCGACCCACCCCGAACACACTGTTTATTATTTAGAGATATGTATAATGTGCTGGGCTCGGCTGGCACAGGACCGTAGAAAATGGCACGAAAAGGAGAGGCCTACGCCCAGCAGTGGGAGGACAAGGACTGTGGATGATGATGTATAATGTTACAAGATGTGAATTTAGAATTAATTTAAATAGTTAATTTTGTTATTATGTCATTAGCTCAGATTCAGAATAAATCGTTTATAACAAAAAAAAAATTGTGCGCCATTATTGGCAAAACATGCAGACTATGCCTACATCTCGAACTTACATGCGGATATTGTAAAAATTCTGTACTGCAAACTCGATGTTTTAACAAAATAAATGTCTTTGTCTTTGACCCGGTGGAAATCCTCATGGACTTCCTCCGCTCTGGGGAAGACGGAGGGGTGTGCCGGACTCCTACCGGATAAACCCACCGGAGTGTTTCTCCGATCCCTAATGCCGGGGCCGGAACCATTTCGCTATACTACCGCGACAAGTACGGATAAAAAATAACTTAGGGCTCAAAACGTCACCACATCCCAAATTAGGATTGTTATTAGATGTTATGTAAATTAATTTTAGACTAATATGTTTGACCTGAAAATATTAATTTGTCTGATAGATTATCAATGTAATATGGTACACGTATGCGTTTGAAAATAATAATAAATAATAACTCACTCATTCTTCCTAGATACCACGCGAGCTCGCAGCCCAAGCAACCGCCGCCAATAATAACGACACTCTTTGCCTCTTTTACTTTCCTGTAAACACCAATAAATTAATAAATAAATGCGGACAACATCACATACATTGCTCTGAACCCAAAGTAAGCAGCTGTCAAGCACTTGTGTTATGGAATTCAGAAACAACGAAGGTACCACAAACACCCAGACCAGAGACAATGTAGAAAAGTGAGTTTCTACATTGACCCGTCCGGGGATCGAACCCGGGACCTCAGAGCTAGCGACACCTTGAAAACCGATGCGTACGCCACTCGACCACGGAGGTCGTCAATTATATAAATGTCAAAATATTGAAAATAAAATAAATGGGAATTATTTATATTAATAACAGCATAAATAGCTCTTCATGTTAAATTTTACGGCTAAAACTTTGAAGTATAATAGTTAACTAGCTGTATACCTAGGGTTCGCCCGCGAGGATATCGCTTGTCGCTGCTTAAACAGTTCCTAAAATACAGTTTCTTGCAATCCAAGATTACCCTATACTTACATCAAAATCGGTTCAGCAGTTTACCCGTGAAAGTGTACCAGTCAAACAGAGTTAATTAGTTCATAACATTAACATGTACCTGTAAGCATTCTCTAAATCCCTGACGGTCCGCAACCGGCACACTTTCGCGCGGACACTCTTTGGCGCGGACTTAAATACATCCATGTTCTTAGCTATGGAACCTAACACAAGAAATACATCATTAGTGTACCAGCCATCTAGATAATAATATTGTTTTATAAAGGAACCCGACATCCACGATTTGCGTCTTTGGAGCGTAAAATGGTGTTTCGCACGCAATCTCTTCTCTTCAGCCAAGTTGAAGTGGAACTGGGCTGGTCACGTTTGCCGCATGACTCCGGAAAGGTGGGTGAAAATAACTACTGAGTGGGTTCCTAACGTTGGAACTCGCAAACGAGGCAGGCCGAGGAGACGGTGGCGGGATGACATCGATCGCTTCTTAAGCGATTGGTGTCATGTGGTCGAGACAGGAAAGTCTGTAGTCAGACGGGGGAGACCTTCGCCCAGCTGTGGGACACTAAATAACCCAATACGCCATTATCTATTCGCAGGTTTCACAAAGAACAGCAGGTTCGATGCCCGCATGGGCACTTTTATATGATTTAAAAATATGTATTCCAAGACAGGGTATTCCTTGTGTGTGATATTTGAATTTAACTAATGTGTCATTTACGAGGCACAGCCTATATTCGTGTAGCCTATTATTATAGTAACCAGAGAACTGGCAAACATACTTATATATTTCTACATACAGACACAGAATAAATGATCATAAATCATTTTCAGACAAAAAATTGTCCCTTGTACATCGAATCCACACCTCCGGATTAGCAGGGTCCTGAACCTAGTGGTTGAGGACCCTGCTAAACCGGTCTTTGGTCTAGTAGTGACCAATTGTCCAGTCTATGAATCTTGTATATCCTGACCTGGCGCAAGGAGACACCTCTCGTAGTAGATCGGTTTCTCTCCGTCCATGGTCTTGACGTAGGCGACGTGGTCGTCGGCGTCGACCCGCAGCACGCACCAGCCGGTCGCGATGGACAGCGCTGGCCCGTTCTTCTTGCGATAGAACTTTATAGGGTCCAGGAAGTTTATGCATTCCGCGTTGAACATGCTGGAATGTAAACAAATGCAAATAAATATAAATAATCCAGCCTCTATACGTCCCACTGCTGGGCACAGGCCTCTTCCCATATAGAGAAGACACGAGCATTGATCACCACGCTCGCTCACTGCGGATTGGCGATTTCAGATTTGTAATGTAAATACTCATTTGATACAGCGCGCAGTTGAAATTCTTAAGGGCCTGAATTTATCAAAGCGGAGACGAGAAGAGCGGAGTTGAGAAGATTTTTAAATAACAAATAGAATTCGTTATTCAAACTTCGCTGTGACGTCCAGGCCTGAATAACGAATTTCCATTGGTTATTTAAAAACATCTCCACTCCGCTCTTTTCGTCTCCATTATGGTGAAGTTAGGCCTAAAGCAGGACTGTTGATATCGTGCAAGCCAGACGCTGCAACATGCAGTGTAGGGCACCGTGTCCAGTACTCCTTTATTTTAAAGTTTTGATAGTGCTAACAATTTCTTTTATTTTGTCTTAGCAATGCCTTGTATGATTACATACGTTCTATCATATTTACTTCGAATGATTCAATGTCTTTTCTTTAATTTGGAAGAAATCGCTACCCAAAAATATACATTGATAACATCTTCGTTTGGGTGAATGTGGTAGTCAAGGTTCCTTAATTTGCATCGGAAACACCATTCAGTTCAAAGTATCGTATATTTACTATAATATTTTGTTGTCCTAACCTTTTTCTCTGCATGTCTTCGATGTATCTCAGGGTTTTGACGTCTGGCGGGTCTTCGTTGAACCACATGTGTTTTGACATGGGCGGCCTCTGATAAGGAATCATATCCTCTTTCGTTATAAAAAATACCTGAAAATATAAGGATTACTTAAAGAATTGTAGCAAAGAAAAGGCAATTATATAGTTTGCCAAAACATTATAGTTTAGATATTCATATAAAAGAATATCTTTTTGCGGACGATATTCTCTAAAATATATCTCACCCGGTTCCCGCAAAGAAAGCGAGATAGGTACATATATTTTGTAAGACATAGTGATTCGAAATTTACCTTATTACCCACTAAGCCAAACTGAAGTGTAATGATTTTTGCAGGTTATAAACCAATATTAGCATACCTTATGTTAGGTACTCTTAAGGTGTACAATATTTTTTATTATTATTATTATTATTTATTTAATAAGGTACAAGGTACATCATAGGAATCATAAGATGTCCAACAAAACTGTTTTTACATAGTTTGTCTGTTGTACCTTAGCCGTTTTGTCGTGCTCCATGATGGCTCTGTAGGCGGCCCAGCCGGCGGCGCCCGTGCCTATGATGAGGTACTGCACGCACGGCGGCAGGTCCCTGTCGTGGTACGGCCTCTTTATCTTCCGTCGCGGTCGCCCTGGAACAGTCAGGATCACACAGATAGAAACTAGTCAGATTTCTTCTTCAAAATATCACTTAGAGGACATGGGTACATAAAAACATAAGAAAGCGTTTTTTTTTTAATATTTTTTACCGCTTTACCAATTAATTAATTAATATTAGACCAATTAATTAATATTTTTTACCGCTTTTTTATTAACTGTGACCGCCAAGCAATTTAAAACATTTGTTCGACGGTCGTCAATAGGGAATACTAATACTAATTATGATAAAAAAATACCAGAAATATTTACTTACAAACAGATCTACTTTCATCAATTTTCTTCTTTTCATCCATCCACAAATACAACCTGTATATCTGGAAAAAAATAACTGTTTGAACCTGAGCGAAATTATTACAAGTATAGCTATTTACAACACCTTTATCCCCTCATCCCGGCGTAGTAGACGAGGTATTTTCGATTATTTTTACAATTTTACTTATTATTTATAATATTTCAGTGCTTTTTGGTGCTTTAGGACCAACATTTATTCGTCCATGTATAGATAAATTACAAGCAAACATAACAAATGATCATGCATTACAAATTCAGAATTTAACCCACGGCCTCCGGTTTAGCATTCAGGGGCCCGAGTCCGCTATTTTAAGTCAGTGAGTGGCGGGTTAATAAACGTTCCAGTGTATTTGTTATTGTGCCTAATTTTCGTATTCAGATAAGAACAGTCCCTTGCAATCCTACAATGACAACAGTGGCAAGTAGGTGTAGATTTGTCATTAAACTAAAATTATCTGAATACGAAAATTAGGCACAAAAACAAGTACACTGGAACGTTTATTAACCCACCACTCACTGACTTAAACCGGACTCGGGCCCCTGGGCTACTAACCACTGGGCCAACAGACCGGTCAAAATCCCAAATTGATACCTATGGAAGTCGTAATGAGGTTGACTTTAGTACCAACAGGAGGCGTACGAGTAAATAGGAGATCGTTTGAATACTAACCAGACCAAACGCACCGAACACAGACAACAAAGCTAACAAGTACATCCAGTTGAAGGGGGACGGCGGGGGCGGCGGCGGAGGTGGCGGCAGCTCCTGCAAGGGCTTCAGCGCGCACGGACCCTTCACCTTCGCGCAGGACAGCATTGGCTAGAAATACATTCATACACCTTTACCGATCAGTTTTAAAGCTCATGTCTCACCCTATCTACCCAACCTGGTTTTTATCTGAATTTGAAAACTATCTGTAGAGTAAGACACGTGTCATACAAAGTTTTTGAATTAAGTCTCAAAGGTCTGTCTCCCTTTTTAATTTATTGTGTGTAACAATTACATGTGTAATCGGGGTAATTCTTGTAAGATTGTCAATCAGATCGGATTCGACCGGATTCCCTCTCGGCAATCCGGCCGGTATGCGTGAAAAAGTGTTTCCCTTTGCATGTTAAGCTAATAGACTACTTAATCTCTTCCTTATTATTTCAAAGGCACAACTTATATCTCCACCACGTAAATGTATATAAAACTGGTTGTTACAGATCTTTATGGGCTTACTAACACATTACAAAAAATGTACATAAAAAGTGAACTACTTATTAGTACCTAGTTTCAAATTCAGATCTTGTATATTCTTAACATACCTACATAATTCTTCTGTTATTTATACGTGTGTTTGTTACCTAAATCCTCCTATTAGATACGACTGCACCGATTTGGGGGATATAACTATGAATTCCTGGATGGTTTGAGACATCAATAGGACCGGATAGATAGCGCTACAGTGTGTAGGCGCCGGTTTTCCGGGCAGGACGACGTCTGCCGGGGAGGGTAGTTGTTTCTAGATTCCCTCATAATATTAGTAAACAGCAGGTTTGCAGGTGTAGCAGATTTGTTTTCTATTAATCTTCAAATAATTAGTTGTAACCTACCTTATAATGTCACCTTCAATGTTCTTGTGTTTTTGCACTCTTTTATTCTATAGAATATGCACTTATCTACCAGCTGTGTGTGTTTAAAAAAGATATATATCCATTGGATTTCACGCTATTTGAACTTTCTTACCATCTATTTAGTTTCAGAAGCCCCTTTGTTTCGAAAAAGCTGGCCACATAAATGCGGTTAATTTACACTATCTTCCTAAGTTTAAATTATCACTGATATTGAATTATACTTCCAGAATAATAACGCATTAATACACTGTTTTGAGCATTTATTAATAATTAGCTGTAATGCATTCCTTAGAAAGGCGAACCAAACTTCCAGTATAGACAGAATCCTGTAGTCGACTAGTTGGACGAAAAGATTTTACCGTCACGATTAGTTTTAGAAGACAAAATTGATAAACAAAAGTAAAATCTTCGAAATTGCAAACATTAAACAGTATTTTTGAAACCATGCGACATTTTACGAATAGCCTATTTTCCCGATCGGAAATCAGAGCCCTCACGTGGACGTGCTCTCGCTCTTGACGACGGCGATCTCGTCCAGCTGCTCCAGCTCCTGCTTCTCCGCCTGCTCCAGCAGCGCCATGCGGTCCAGCGGCTTCCACGGCTCGTGGAACGCGTACTTGTATTTGTTCTTCCCGTGGTATCCAAGCTTTGGCAACACCTCTCTCACCACTTCCGTCAGTTTCTTCACTGGCTTATCTTTCCAGTAATCAGGGTGCACGATTGGCGAGTTGTGAAATAAATCTTGAACACTAGAACTCGAGTGGAAGTTAAATTCCGGACTTTTGAACAGCTCCCTCGCGTCCTCACTCACAATTTCCTGTCAAAAAATGTTACTATTCACTTCGTGACTATCGGCAGGGAGGTGTTATAGTGCGTTGGACGAAAGTTAGTGCCCTTAAAGTTGTATAAAATTCAAAATGAAACCACCTGTTTGTATTAGAAAGCGTCTATTTCACAAGTCTTCTATTTGTAGGTATATAAATTCATATAGAGTGGATTCGTATTCGCGACGCGTAGATATCTAGAGACGGAGCCACTGCAACTCCTTGTTATCGTTCATCATCGCGTCACTGTCACCCTTTCCTTGTTTGCCTTTGAACTTTCCGAAGAAACCCTTGAGCAGTCCGAGGAAGCTTGCGTCTTTGTTTTCTTCCTCCTCGGCCGCCTGCTGGGCGCCTTGTTGGTATGCTGGCGGGCCCTGGTGGTGGTGTTGGTGGTGGTAGCCGGGGTCTTGGCCGCGGCCGTGCTGATCAGTGGTGGTGTACACCACGCCGGTCCGCTGATGAACAAAGCACAAGCTGGATTTCATTAGATACTTAATGTCACGGCGCGGGGCTCTGATTTCGTCAAACGCACTATTGAAACACCGTTTTTGGAATGTCGCAAAGGTTCATTTAAAGTTTATTTAAATATTGTAAAATAACAAAATGTGTAATTACCTTAGCATTACTAGGAGGTAGTGGTGGTACTACGACGTCCGGGACCTTTATCCTGTACGGGTCGTAGTTGGGCGGTTGGGGCTCCGAGGGGCACTCGGCGCGCCAGGGCGCGGGCGGCGGGTCGGACTTCGGCCACGGCTCCACGCGCTTCCCGGCAGTCTGCGCCACATCCTTGCAGGTGCAGGGCGGGTTCGGGTTACTCGAGTAGTGAGCTCGAGACGCTGCAAAATTTAAAACAATTATGTAGTGCGGCTGGCAGCAGCTGCAGACGCTACCTTCGACTTCAGATTGTCTTGCGGACCTGTTTTGACAAATTTCTTAGAAAGGTCGAAATGGATAAATTTACACAATCGTTACTTACCTAGATTTATGATGACTTGCCCCACACTGTTACTGCTAAGCGCAAGCGTGGCATGGTTCATAAGTTTCAAATGACTGTAATATCGAAGTGGCCCTAGCATATTGACTCCCAACACAGTATATTGAATCAAAAAATATAATTAATAACACACCAAATTTTATAACTTTATTATATTAAATTGTAAATGGCCTACATTGTTTTTGTAAAGTACGGCATATTATTTAGTTTTGATAGAATTGTTTTCTGACAGCGATTGGAAAATAGAAGTAAACTTATTTGTTTTTCCTTTTATATGGCATTTGAAAATTCTTTAGTTAAGAATTTTTGTTGTCAAACCTTTTTTGAGGCTTAAAAAGGTTTTAACGAATATATAACAATATTAGGAAAGAATTTAGGTGACTCTCATCGTTCCATAGATTCATACAAGATGTAAGTCCGACTGTTCCAATAAACTGATTTCTTACAGACCATAACATATATTATTTTAGGCCACGTTAACGCCACATTTTATTTTACAACATATGCGTATACTTAGCTAATTCTTAATTAGTCAAAATACTTTAGGATTACAAGCAATTAGCAACCCTAATATAAGTAGCCCTTCCCTCATTATTTTAATCTACGCATACTGTTTTACCTTATACGTTACTACACAAGCAAATACTCTTGTGAATTTCAACAAGAATCATTATTTCTTTGCTTTTCTTAAAATAATAATAGTCGCTCGTTGCCGGACGCAGATACCCAAGTAATGACCATGGCCCATGTAATGTCATCCTGATTAACCATCACACTGTCCTCCTCTCAATAATGTATGGCCCATCTCTTGCCATGTACACCAACTTTGCGCCTTATTTTAGTATAAGAGGTCAATGAAAATCATCCCTAAGTCTTTCCTCTTATGTCCGTATTGTATGGGGCAACTCTAGGCAATATAAATTCCTTGACTGTAGGCCCCGGGCTGTCCTGATGTACTGTGTTGCAGTATGCATTATGTGCAGTAGTGGTGACATACCTAACGTAAAATATTATACCATGTGACACTCAGGACGAAATAAGTAAATAATATGGAAATGCAAACTAATAAAAATATAACTTTGTTGGTCCTCCCTGCTGTTTAGGAGTTGGTTGAACCACAGACTGGCCGCTTAACGCCTTTGTCTTTTTGCCTGTATGTATTTGCAAAAGTTTTGTCGATAAATATATCATTGATCGTATCAGATCATTTGATACAGTCTACCCCGAAAGAAAACAAAAACTACATTCCAATCATAATTTATTTGTACAAAGTAACAAAAGAATTAATTTAATAAATACATTAATTGATCGTTTAATTTTTTTACAAAAATATTTTTATAATTCACATACACAATTGAGTCAAACATGGAATGGTGTAGCAGATGTAGAAAAAGGGCGAAATAAAGACATGACGCTAAAATAATAACTTATATTGATGGTTATCGAGACATGAAACGTGTATATTCGCTAATATAGATTTTATGACTAGTCTGTCGCTGTATCTTATTATTGAGTTTGTGTTAGCTCAGAGTGGGGTACCACTATTAGGATAGATGACTGGGTATGAAAAGCCAAAATCAGTTTTTTTTTGTGGAGAACTGTCGCAGTTAATCCGCCAGTTACATGATAAAAATATAATAGACACGTATTTTTAATTTTAAAAGTACCATGATAAACCGCTTTAAAGTTCAAGAGTAGTAGCCAAGTTCAATTTTTGCTTAGACGTGACGTCGCGTAAAATTGTGTCTCTGTACCTTATTTTTTTTTTGCGATAAAGGGAAAACACATGTTTAATATTTTTTTATTATCTAAAAGATAACACATTAATAATTAATAGTTTGTCATCATCCATAACAGGGATATGAGCGATTCGAGCGGGACCTTAGTGGTTATAGTGAGAAACCTGTTTGCATCCTTAGACTGTTTTCACATTTCCGGCACGATATCGGTATCGGACTCCGACACGATATCACTGACTTAAAATAGCGACATCGGGCCCCAGGGCAAGTTAATGTATGAAAAATGTTCCATTCTTTCACATTATCCGGTCTGATATCGGCCCCAATAATGTGAAAACAGCCTTAGAACGTTTTGGTTTAATGGAGGCAAGAATCTTGGCAGCGAAATATTTCTTTTAAGTACGACATTGTTTAAATGCTCATAAGCTCATAAAAAGTTTACAACAAAAGGAACTAGGTTTCATATTACCTACATACATTACAAGGTTGTTTGTCGCTTAGGGCCAACTTTTGGCGATACCCGAATATTTTAGTTTCCAAGTAACTATCGCCATACTAACTCATAGAGGTTCGTAGATACGCACGAGTCGTTGGATACTGAAGTCTTTGGGTATAGGTGTTTCGTCGCCTCGTGTACGAAGGGCGTGTCAGTAGTTAGTATTGGTTTACATTTATATCTATAGGCCGTTGTAAGGCACTTACGACAGTACAAATAATAGCGAGGAATACGAGGGGAATCGTAACTTACAAAAATCGACTATAATCTTACGGTGTTCCACATCTCAGTGTTTTTTTTTAATTTTTGGTTCCTTTTCCGATGTTTTTGAGTTACTCTGCTATTCGGGGCGGAGACGAACCCAACTAATCAAAGATATTGAAAGTCGGTCTACCCGTTTTTGAGTTATGAATGGTGTAAGTTACCCTAAATCGTTTTGTATATTTAATTATTTATTGGAAAAGGGCAACATTTTTTTCTTAATTTTTGACATATGAAAAAAAAATGTTGACACAGACCAGATTACATAGATTATTTATTTATTGGAAAAGAACAACATTTTTTTCTTAATTTTTGATATATGAAAAAAAAAAATGTTGACACAGACCTGATTACATAGATTATTGCACTGACTATTGGCACGCAATTTAAGTGATATATTACGGTTTTATGATAAAAATATATGTCGATATTTGTGGGCCTACCAGGGGTAGAACAAAATATTAATATTATATCATTACAATTTCAAACGTTATTCCTGGCATTAGTATCACCGTAAAATAGCCGATTTATGAAATTAATAGATTTACAAACATTGAAACACACATACAAGACGCGCGAAAGACATAACCCTTCCTTGGCAGTCAGGTAAAATGTGGATAGTTAAGATATGTTTTGAGGCAACTTAACAACATTTTACTGTTAAAAACAATTGCAGGCTGAGTCTAGTAAGAATCACATGAAAACTTATCACGAACAAATTATGTGATTTTTATCCAAGCCATCAAATTAGGAATAAAAATAGCAAGAGTTTAACACAAGACATGACTATGTACTCTTAACAGATAATTAATTAATAATACTGTTAGTCTGTCAAATGCGCCAAAAGTAATAAAAAAAATTCTATATCGTTTGCAAAATAATTTGTGTAACAAAAAAAATGGACGCCGAAATTATCAAGCAATATTACAACGTAACTTATGTTTACATATTCCATTGCGTTAAAAAGACTCATGCGTAAGTTAAAAACTATTTAAATAAACATACACTAAGAACTTTAGTTATTGACTATATAAAAATAATTTGACGAGTATCCCCAAGCAATTTAATTAAATAATGTTTACTCATGTTTCGAGAAATGTTTTCCTACAAATATACAACATTTTAAGAAAACCTTGTCCGATCCGTGGTGATATTATTAGGTATCGATATCTGATACTATTCATGTAAATAATAATTCTTACAAAAAAAAACCGACTTCAAAATAAGTCTTATGTTTAGTTCTTATGGATCCCGTTGTCAAAACTGCACCAAAATGGGACCACACGGAAAGCTGGTTTTCAAATAAAAAAAAGAGTCATCAAAATCGGTTCACCCCGTCAAAAGTTCTGCAGTAACAAACATAAAACAAACAGTCGAATTGAGTACCTCCTCCTTTTTTGAAGTCGGTTAAAAACCAGTATATTGTTACTATCATGAGTATTTCAAGTTTAAAAATATGGTAATTACCGGATTCAGCTGAATCCGGTAAGACTGGTAGCCGACCCCAACATAGTTGGAAAAAGGCTCGGGAGATGATGAACATTTTCACATTTTCGCAAGTTCGAAATCGTTCGAAAAAATTTCGAAAGTTTCACATTTTACTTGGTCATGAGATTGTGACATCTACATCACACGGACGGACGGTGTTTTCTTAAAATATTGTATATTTTAAATATAGTCGGCAGTTTAAAAGCTGCTTAACAGCCACTATATATTTTTTATTGCAACCAGTACTTATTCAATGAATTTAGTTAATGACACTTGTAAGAAAATCATATTAATTTATCACGTGGAGGAGAATAACACATAATATCACTAAAGTCACTGACTATATACATACATACAACGTAGTGTAAGCTTAACAATATGTACATACAACATTGTTGTACAAAATTCAGGCTAAACATTATAATTATTAATTACCGCATTGTATCTATACCTAAAATAATGTACTGTATCTTTGCTTATCCATTAAAAGTTTTATATTGATATACAAGATTTGTCCCGCGGTTTCTCTTCGTTTTCTCAGAAATAACAAGATTTTTAATAGCTCGAGAATTCGACTATCAAATGCACTAAAGTTTTTTTCAAATCTGAGCTAGTTTAAGAGATTCGCGTGTTCAAACCAAAATACCTTTAGCTTCATTATGTAATTTATACAGATGACAATTTGGAATGTTCTTTATTAGTGGCTAACACTAATTACAAAGCAAGTAAATTAATATCAATTGAGGTCAAAGTAGTAACATAGTACGACAAATATGTTAAGAGTCATCGTAATTTACTTCTTAAAGCACTGTTGCGACAGCCAATAGGCGACGATAGGTATACATAAATGCGATAAATAATAAGTATAATTACCTTAAAATAAATAGCCACGATAACTATTAGGCTTTTAGACAAACGTGTATTAAAAATAGTTATATAAAAGAGGTAATTCTTTACAACCATCTAAAGTCATATATATCTTGTACGTCACTATTCGCCTAATAGTCATTGTGGTACAACCCTAGTAGACTAAAATACGACCTAATATCAACATTCATGCATCTATTAACGTTTAACGGGCAATTTCTATAATATATCCTTAAATTTTGTCCCACTAGAGATAGGAATTTGACATAATTTGTAAGCAACTTACGTCACATTTCTATCTCTAGTAAGCAAAATGATCTATCGATAGGTTATTGAAATTGACCGTAAGTGAATACTAGGTCGGTTTCTGCTTTATAGTACAAATAAGATACACTTATATACAACAAATGTACTTCATATTTGTATAGTTATTTGTATATCCGAGTTCCATTACAATGCTCTGTTTTGGATAGAATTTTTAAGAATAACAATATTTATTTACATTTTCAATACATACTTTGGACAAGAGATCAAATAAATTTACTGGTAGAAATAATATGTGAAGGGAAAAGCTACACCGAATATTAGAAGAATATAATCCTGGATACAACGCGCATGGGATGTTGACGGGGTATGGTAAAAACCTATCGCGCTCGACTTGGCGGGGGCACTGCCGTGCCCCCCGATTAGTCCGGTTGAATAAAATCGATATACAAGACACGTATTTTCTTCTTATCTAAAAATATGACCTTTAAAGTACTTATGACGTCACTAGTGGCCAAATTGCAGTAGGAAATGAAGTCACACGAAATTTTTATTCTCTGTAACTTGATAATGTTGTGTTTGCAGTTCAAAAAAAAAAATACGTGTCCTATTATTTATACTATGTATTTGACTTTAATGAAAAAATAGTCAACATCCCTTAAAAATTTACATTACACAGTAACCTTCGAATACGGAGACGCAAATAAATTTTAAGACATCCTTAAATATCTGTGTACACATTAATGACAGCAACTTAAAACTGATTGACGTTTCAGTATACGAACTTTTAAACTATCGCGCTGCATGTTTACTGTTATATAATTCGACGGGAATAAGCGCGTACCTACATGCATAAATACCTTTAGGGCTTGAAGTTTCGATCGGCTTACACCGGCCGTGGTCGCAAGCAGTCAAACCCAAAAAGGTATTTATGCATGTATCGCGCTAATAGGCTGACTGGGTATGAAAAGCTTTAGTCCACCATTTAGATTATTAAAATATTATAGACAAGTATTTTTTCTTTTATCAAATCAATAAAAAATACGATGATAAACCGCTTTAAAGTTCAGGAGTGGCTTGTGACGTCACGGCTTGGTACAATTTATGCTAAGACGTGACGTCACGCAAGATTGACAAACGAAAAATACTTGTCTAATATTTTTATATTATCGAAAAGATAGACACAAAAATAAAAATTAGTCATCATCTCTATTCCCGTTGAATTATGTTACTGATTCAGTATACGGCCACTAATAGCACTTGAATTAAAAACGGTGTCCGGTAAAACATTTCAACAGTCATTTTTAGCACTGTCCACACACTGTTACTGTAGCGTTACCTGGCAACCCTGGCCTACTCGAGCAGCGTCGAGCGGCGAGGCTGTGCTCACTCGAGGCCGAGCAGCCAGTTGACTCCCTGCGTGAAGAACATGATGAGCGGCTGCCACGCCACCAGCCAGCGGATCCAGTCCAGCAGCTGACCGTACAGGATGTGCGGACGGTCCCAGCTGAGCAATGGCTAAGGAAACTATGACAGCATACATATACAACTAAATCCACGTTCGTTTTTAATTGACGGAAACGTGGTTGGCATTTGATGGTATGGTTTTTACGCGATATGTCTAATTATGGATCAACTTTAAAAATTGTATTTGTCATCGATATAATATAATAAACGCCGGTGATTTTTTACATTTATTTTATGTATTAAACTATAATTTACCTATTTTTTTTCCAAAATGAGTTGCTTTCGTACTAAAACGTTTAAGGGCTTGAGTGTTTCCTCTGATGTTTAAGGAGCCCCTCCCCCCCTCCTCTCAAATCTTTATTTGCAAAGATGCTTTTTGAGAGTATTTAAATACACGACAGCTCAACAATAAATGAAATGCTGTTTAAACGATCTCTACCATCATTATTGTTTGTAGTAATTTCATTTCAGTCAACAGGAGCTGAACAGATTTCTATGTACGGGACATTTAATAATAACTTGAGTGTTTCTTGTAACAAAGGATACGGGTTGGTGATCATCCTCTTGAGGTCCACCTTCTCCTTGCAGTAGGGGCAGGTCTGCTTCTTGCCCACGATGCACCAGCCGCGGATGCAGAACTCGTGGAACACGTGCCCGCAAGTCAGCTTGTATGTGTTCTCTGAAATAGAGCATTTACATTGGATTCAAATTCAAATTCAAATTCAAATCATTTATTGTTTGTTACATGTCAATTGATAGACATGTTGTAGTTGTAATTTTAGTTACAATGTAACATACCTATAAGGTGTACAATATTTATAAAGTTGTGTTGTTTACCTGCGTTAAATAAAAACATTCTTAGTGTACTCATTCTTTACATTAATATCAAATAGTACCTTAATAAATTAGTGTAAAATTTTATTTAAATTATTCAAGTTATACATAAATAATATTATAAATGTCAAATTATGCATAAAAATAAAAAGTCATGATAACATTACATTCAATAGTCAAAATAGAGTTAACCCAAATTTTTGTCGTTAAAAAACTCATTTATAGAATAATACGCTTTGTTTAACAAAAAATCCTTTAGCTCATGTTTAAAACTATTGATCGCATAGTTTGGTAATTTGTTATAAATTTTTACTCCCATTCCAAATATACTAGACTGAAATTTAATAGTTCTACATCTAATACCCGATGGATGTTTATTCGAATTCTGCTTTACTGTACGGCCGAAGAGAGAATGCCTAACTGACAGGTCGTGGTTTATAGGAAGATAAATATACCTTTGATTTTACTACAAATTAATTACTATCACTTATGTAATAATAATTAATAAAATCACCCAAAACTATATCGTATATCATTAGCCATTAGGCCACAATGAATAATTTAACAAGTTTTTTTAACCTTACATAGAAGACCAACGGAATCCGGACCGCTTCTGAGAAACAGTGAAGGAAAAAATCGTGAGGAAAACTGTATACCAAAATTTGGATCTGAAATGGAAAAGGGAAGAGGCCTGTGCCCAGCAGTGGGACGTTTATAGGCTGGAATTATTTTTATTTATATACAAGACTAACTGATATGTGCCTGTACGCATTCTCTGAGCGACTGTTAATTCCCGTGTTAATAGGGTTTTGAAAATATAAACATATCTGTTTTAAAAATAATAACTGTTGGGTTTTAAAAATAACTGCAAATTTAAAGAATTACATAGTACTGAACCTTTTCCCTTCTAGAGATTTAAATATGACATAATTTGTATGACATTTAAGGTCAAAATTCTCTGTCTAGTAAGTTAAACAAGCTACACATGTATTATTGATGGGTCGTAAGAGGATTAAACTGGTTCTTTATACTAAGCTTCCTTTGACTACATACCTAGCACTCCCTCTTGGTCGACGTCGACTAGCAGCTGGTTCCCGCAGACCGCGCACACGTTGTTGTCCAGCTGCCGCGTCGGCATGCCCTCTTGTGTGTAGTACTGGAATTAATATCATTATATATTATAAAATTTCGTGGAGGCCTAGCGGTTCAATGAACGGATTCGTATGCACAAGGTTGCAGGTTCGAACCCAGGCAAGTACCAATGTGGCTTTTTCAAAATTATCTGAATCGCCAATCCGCAGAGAGCAAGCGTGGTGATCAATGCTCGTGCCTTCTCTATATGGAAAGAGGCCTGTGCCCAGCAGTGGGACTGTTATAGGCTGGATTATTATTATTATTATATATATTACAAAAAATATTACTGGTACGAGAGGGACAATAATATTGCTGTGAAAGTATGGTCGGCAAGATATAGACTTATTAAGATACGCAATGTGTTAATTTCCTAAGGCTGCGTCCACTTCTGACGAACGAGCACCGAACGACCATTACACGAGCAGATCGCGAGCTGCTCGAGAGCGGCGTGCGCACGTCTTGCGGACGGCGTTATTGACACTAGTAAGTTCGCGGCATGCTCGCGAGCGTTCGTCAGATGTGGACGCACCCTAAGAAATTGACACATCAATATTACCCAGTGTTTTCAAATACACAGCTTTATTGTAATTTTGATGTTTTAACTTTTTTACTTGAAGACAATACATACAGTAGATAATATGTTTATTTTACAGCAATAAAACACAATTAATCGGCAAAAAAAAAGAAGTTTATACAGCTATTTAAGAACCCACTGTTTCTTTTCTAAAATAATGTGTTGCGACACTAAAAACACCGTAATTTCACTGTCACTATCTGAATACTCCAATCGTGTATTAAAAAGTACAGAAACTCACCCCAATAGAGGCAGCCATTTTATCCGTGCAGTACTCGGCGACATCTCTACCTAGGACTCCGAAGTAGAGGCCGTAGAACAGGAGCTTGAGGGCCACGTCCATCCAGTCCTGCGGCTTCTGCCCGAAGGCCAGGTTCACGCCAAAGAACGTGAGCATCATCAGCACGTACCCCAGGATGCCGAGCAAGTAGCTCACTTTGTATATTAGGTAGAACCATTTGTATACCAGTCTGGAATGGAAACACTCAATTCAATGAAGCACCCTTTTACTATTTATATTTAACTAGCTGATTCCCGCGACTTCGTCCGCGTCAATTTCTTAAAATTGCGACTATAATTTGAGATTTAAACTATCCTATCTCTCAAGTTGGATCGAACTGCACATGGTGTGCGAATTTTATTATAATCGGTTAAGTGGTTTAGGAGTCCATTGAGGACAAACATTGTGACACGAGATTTATATATATTAAGATGAATGCTCGTAATTATGTTATAACCCAGGTGTCTAAACATTTATTAACATAAACATTAGTTAATCAACGGAAAGCATGTTAAGCCGTAGGTCCCGACTGTCATACGTACATCTTTGGCAGTCGTTAAGTCAATTCTGACAACCAGTCTTACTATGGGATACTGTGTTTCCCAGTAAAATGGGTTGTGGAGGTCAGATAGGCAGTCGTTCCATGTAAAATACGGTATTCAGCTGAATCCGGTAAGACTGGTAGCCAACCTCAACATAGCTTGCAATATAAATCTTATGATAAGCGCTGTAAGTCTTGTGGTCAACCAATCACAGTTGTGATCTATTGGTTTGACAATCGACTAAGTTGATCAGCCTTTTTTATCTTTTTTATCTTTTCCGATTAGTTACTCCGCTATGCGGGGTGAAGAAGAGCCAAACAAATCCAAGATAATCAAAATTTGTTCACCCAGTTGAAACCCGACTTTCTCCTTCTGCTTAGCTTTTTTCCTAAACTTAACCTGACTTTATATATAGATATTTAAGCTACGGGTCTCACCTTGGTGTAGTGACAGACATGGGTCTGGTGGTGGATTTCCTGATGACGACGGCGGTGAGCAGCGTGAAGGTGCTCCAGATGGAGATGAAGCGCCACCAGCGGTTGTTGGCCGCCATCAGCACCGGGATCGACCACATCGCCAGCATCGTGAAGAACTGGACATGGTACATTAAACATCACACTAAAATTAAGTCATCGAAACTGGTACATTCTTTTTGGACATTTAGTATGGTTTTTTTATTTCGAATGTGCAGGTCGCGAACCGCTTGCGAGCTACGCATTTCAAGTTTCAGATCCGGCAAAAAGCGCCACGAAGACGAAGCTTGCGTGCAGCTTACATGTGTCGCCATTTCCCACACTGTGTTCGGATTGGCTCTCAGTCACACTGGATTTGAGTAAATACTATTATTTGACATTACACAACTGATGCCACCACTGAACCACTTTACTGGGTGATAGGTTATCCTATATAGATTACTGTACATTCTTGTTCTTATAACAAGTGAAGACTACCATAGCATCCTGGTCTGGTAAATGTATGGTTCTTACGTTCTTACAATAGCCTTATACGGAACCCTATATATTCCTCTGCCCCCATAAATCCAAACGAAATACAGTGGTTCTGTAAGTATTACACCAGCATTAAATGATTTATGTAGGATTCTTAGTTTATTTCACTGAAGACCGTAACACCATACCACGGCCAATACAAAACATACAACTTACTTTTAAAGAAAAATCCGCTATGTCAATCACCTGAGAGTGCACATCCAAGGCTTGCATTAATAAAATACCAAGTCGCTGTGGCCAACTACGGTCAGGATACCTATTATACATTGTACAAGTAACTTACGGAGTAGGACCGGTAGTGCCTCTTCTTCCATTCCATGACAACAATTTGTGCGACTATGAGTGTGACGATCATAATCATGATCATCGTTGTGTGCATCGACTCGTGCCCACGGTGGAGCTCATGCAGCTTCTGATGATCATATCTGGAAATAGAATACATTGCTGAATACTAAGACATCTGTCTCTGACAATTTGAGGTTTGAAGTGGAGACAGATAGATACATAAGTAATAAGTATGTCTTAAACATTTGAATATAGGATTTATTGGATGGTTCTAGACCTTATGGTTGACCGACGGGCCTGTTGGTCTAGTGGTTAGTGCCCCTACAAATGATTGTTCTGTGTCTGGGTGTAATTTATCTATAATATGTATGTATTTAGAAATGTATAAGTACGTTTATCAGTTGTCTGGTTACCATAACACAAGTTCTGCGTAGCTTGGAATTAGATAACCGTGTGTGAGTTGTCAAGGAATATATTATAATATATTACCAGAATATATATTATCTGGGTCAAATGAGTTAAACAAATATATTGTCACATGAATGATAGATCACTTAAAAATGGCTCCACAGATTTGGCTATTCTTATGATAAAAATATCCAACATCTATTTTAGTATAAACGTATGGATAAAACTCTTGGATCAGCTAATAAGCACTATGTATTTCACATACTTAATGCTATCTGATCTTGCTAGTATAAAATTGGATGCCTATATAGTGTATACCTACTAATTTTATTCATATTGTAGGCTTTTCCCATACTTAAGTCTGTATAAATAAATAAAAGAACCTCAACTCTTTTATTTCGTGACTTATATATAAATATTTTAAGTGTTTTGTGTTGTTTCAGAAAATAAATGTGTGCAAACACATCAGCAGTTTACCTTTATAAAATATATATTTTTTTATGATTACATTTCATACATAAAAATGCAAATAAAACTAAGTTTACGGTGCGAAATTATCAGCTTGTTTGATGTAATTCTTGGTTTTGATAAAGCCTATATGCTTATCAAATTAGAATCTTTAATCAAATGTAAGTGACAATGATTTTCATATCTAACGAATTAATTAACTGTAACCTTACCTTAACTTCTCTTCGTTGGTCAATTCCTCGTAAGTCTATACCGGAAACATAAATATAACATTAATATTATGTTCAAATATGACAAAAATATGTTTGAGAACCGAATTCTTTTACCTTGTTCGGATCTACTGGACTGTGGAGATCCATGATTACTTCTTTTGAACTATATTCCTTAAGTATCAAAATATTCTTACTTCCATGCGGATATTAATTAAATTAAAGAGTTTAATTACTATAAACGACCCCGGTAAAACGATGCCGGAGTACCCAAGGCCCAGCAGATCGAGAGGTAGGGCGCGTTCCAAAATAAATCAAGTATGACATGACACGAAGTTCTAATCTACTATAGATATCTCTTTTTTACCTTACTAAACGAAATAAAGTTGTCCTCGTCTAACATGCTAAAGAAGCAACAACTTGCGACCTGAATACCCAAAACCAACGTTGTCAATTTGACAGTCGTGTAATTTTGTAAAAGTGGAGCTGAAAATACAGATTACATTAGACATTCATTAATCGATATGCATTCTCATAACTTTAATTACATACATATGTTTTAGTATGTTAACGTCTTTTTGTATAGCATATGAATAAACTGAAACCGCACGTACTAGTATATTATTTTTTGAAGAATAAGAAAATACAGAATGTCATATCAGTAACATGTGCGTTTGACATTAATGTTTTAATTTGTCATTATGACAGCAGATGTTACGGGAAAATAGCTGTTAATGACAGAAAATACACAAAATACTCCATGGAGTTTTGTTTAATAATATTAACATGCAATTAAATAAAATGGAATCTCTCTAATTGCAATGCCAAATAAGGGTAAATACTAAATATATTGATTTAAAGACGTGATCGTTATTGTACACAGATAAAAGGTTCCTTTATACGTCTTAAATATAATGTGTACCTATTTGTTTACTGATAGAAAATGCAGTTTGTATGCAAATTAATATTATATTGTGTGTCCTTTCTTTGCTTATATTTTGCAAATTAGAAAATTATTGACGTTGATATTGTCTATTATACTTGCATAATAAATGAGTAAACAAGGACCAAATTAATACGGTTTAGCGTCTTATTAACCGGCTGCTGTTCATCGCATTAACGCTTATGGCGTTTTCTACAAGCTACCAAAGTACTTAGTATGTTTGAACATTATTCATTACATTTAATTTAAATCCAACTGATTAATTCTCAAGACCTTCATTTATTGTGCCGGCCTCTAACTATGCATTCTCCTTTCAGAGAGGTCTTTTTACTTTCCCTGCAAAGTTTATTATTGTTTTCAGCCATTATTGTTCCACAGCAAATTTTATTTAAATTATTATTTGTTTAATTAAAGTCTTCTATTTTAGTCACAATGTGACTACATATTTAACAATAAATTAATAATTATTACTGCAATTAATTCAAAGTCAATAATTGATAGTTGCTTGAATTCAGATATAGATAAATTTTCAGTTAATCCATGAAGTTAATTCCTATTTAAAAGTTAATACAAAAATTCTTTAGCCTACAATAGACTAGATTATTCACTGGTTATGAACATTTTAGTAAAATTACAGTAAATTTGCTTCAAGATTTTTGAGGAGCTGCCTTCCTTCATACTTTTGACACAAATACATGTTTTGATGAGCATTCAATAGAATGTTTGTAGCAATATGGCTATGGCTTAGTTTGTCATTCAGTTCAATTTATTAAAAATAGTAAACTCCCTATGTTTCATGACAAGTAAATTCTCTAGTCTATCAATACCACAAAGTTGTCTAAATGTGTGAGAATATTTTCTTTCTCATCTATTCCATTCTCTTAGTTTTGTCTCATGGTTAATATAACTAGCTTAAATATGTATGTTTATCCTTCCAGAAATTAGCCGCAGCCTCAGTATGGATACCAAGACTGTACCCTCAACACCACCGCCAGTTGTTAACAAAGTCACTCCGGGTGTGACTAAAGCGGTCACCACTAAGGTAAGTGACATGCACATGTATGTTATCAACTCAGATATAAGTATATCTATACATGTGTATATGTATAAGTATCTCACTCTTTTCATGGGGGTGGTAGTCTTAATAGTGCTTTTCAAGGCTGCCAGCTCACAGAGGGCAGTCAAGTCCTATGCGGTTACTGATAGAAAGGATAGGCAAATTCTTATATGGCCGCATGCTGGCAGGATTTAAATGACAAAAATCTCATGAGCACTTTAATAAAAATTTGATCTGATTGATAAGCAGTTAAACATAATTTGAATAAATCTGTTTCATGGGGTTAAACATGGCATATAAAAATCTGATAGCCTGCAATCTATAAAGGACCATATTACCAACTAATATAAATGCTTTAAGCTGCCTAGGGTACTAAAAGGACTGTGTATGAGATCTCTTCTTAGGCCATTTTATTGTGTGGCTAATTTACAATAGTTCCTCGATGTGATATTTTATATCTTTAAAATCGGGCATATCACTCAGGAAAATCATAGTTAAGTTTATAAAATCAACTATGAATTTGTTTCTATTTATGTTTTCACAGATTCTGTAACTTAAATGTATAAACGGTTTTAACCTTAATTATACTATGGATTGGTTTTATTTCTTCTGTAAAAGTCAACAATATTAGTTATTTAAAGTTATAACACTTTTAAGTGGCATAGAGGTAACAATAAAACACAGTTATTATGCAGAAGCATATTTATTGTACAATGCGTCGAGATACTTAATGAGTGGTTTGTTGAAGAGTGTGCCAACATCCTTGGCGAACACGAAGTCTAGGTGGTTAAACTTAGGCCAGGAGCAGGCGGGTCTAATGTCTTCCAGAGTACCGCTTGCTTTGAACTCATTAGCTAGTCTCTGTATTCGCTGCAAACATTATGAAAAGAAATTTAACATTTAGCATTCGGGAGGGGAGATTATAGTTACTGCATGCCATAATCTTTATGTAAAATGTAAAAGTAGGTACTGACAAACATACCTACAGAGTTTTACGGAAATGCGAGGTGAATATGTAAAACACTTCATCCAAGAAATACTAACTTTATTTTTTTAGGAATTGTATTTTTTAACCGACTTCAAAAAGGAGGAGGTACTCAATTCGACTGTATTTTTTTTAGTTTGTTACCTCAGAACTTTCGACTGAGTGAACTGATTGTCTGCCTCAAGCGGTATCCGTTGTATTTGTCGTTAGCTCCCGCATTCGGAGTGCGAGAACTAAGGACCTATGATAACGACCAGGATTTAGGTTTAAGCACCAACTGATTAATTCTATTGGTCGCTATCCCTTAGCCTTGGAGCCCCCGCATGCGGTATAACGACTGAGTTAACGACCAGTGAAAGCTAAGCAGTGAAAGATAAGCTTTTATGTTATTACTAGCTGTGCCTGCGACTTCGTTCGTGTGGATGACGAAACTTATCAATGAGTTTTAACCGCAAAATTAAGTTTGTTTTTTATTGTTTATACTTTTCCGGGATAAAAACTACCCAGTGTGGTGCCCAGGATAATAAAGAATAATTATACCAAGTTTCATCGTAATCGAACCGGTAGTTTTTGCTTGATACCTGAACAAACAGACAGACAGGCAGACAAAAAATTTTTGTTTCACTCTTTTGGGTTCGGTGTCGGTCTAGTAACACCCCCCGCCATTTCTTTTTTTGACATTTTCAATGTACAGAATTTTCACTTCTACAGATTTATTATAAGTATAGATAATGCACTCTTTTTATTTTCATTTATCTTTTAAATTCATCTGTTATTTAGAAGTAATTTGAAAATTGGAACTGTAACTTACAGACTTATCAGTAAGTTGATCGTTTTCCCCATAAAGTAGAGAGACTGGAACTTTCACGTTTGTGAAATTGTAAGGTTTGCCATGAGCAGACAGGCCGCCGCCCCAACTCTGGAATACTCCTGAAATTGTAAATAAAAATTAAACTAGTTATTCAGTAAATGGTCGATCACAAAAAAATCAACCGAAATAAACCGGGCTGGCTTTGAACTGTTCTACGAAATAGTTGTAACAAAAAAAAAACCGACTTCAAAATAAGTCTTATATTTATTTCTTATGGATCCCACTGTCAAAACTGGACCAAAACAAAATGGGACCACCACCACACTGGGAGCACCAGCTTTCAAATAAAAAAATAATCATCAAAATCGGTTCACCCAGTCAAAAGTTCTGTGGTAACAAACATAAAAAAAAATACAGTCGAATTGAGTACCTTCTCCTTTTTTGAAGTCGGTTATCACAATTGGAACAAGTTAAATAGTTGGTCCATGTTTCAGAATAAATATGAATAGTGTATAAAATTGAGTAGATTTGAATTCTAATAATGTATGTTGTAATGTAGGCAGAACATGGTTGGTTAATTTATGCTCTCAGTAATATCAAACCTGTAATAGCAATTTTTGCGAAATGCTCTAGCTGTCTCCATGAAGCGGGTTGTACTCTATGTATGTTTACTGGCATCATTTCCTGAACCAAAAAAAAACGAGTTAAGAAAAAGTAATCTTTACTATATTAATATTGTAAATGCTAAAATAACTATGGTCTGTCAGTATGCTACGCAAACACGCCTAAACTTAAAATCCGATTAAAGTGAAAGGAGAATGACCATTTCCAGTATCGCTTAAATCCAAATTGTGCCATAAGTTGGTGATAACAATAATTCCTTTTCTTAATTTAAAAGCCTAGATCAATTAGTAGATAACCATAACTTCCCCGGACAAAAACAGATAAAAATAAAAGTTGTTTTGTATGTAGTTACCTCTATATCAACTTTCCGTACATTCCTACCTACACTACACTCTAATGTCAATCATTGACACCTCAAACATGTCAATCAATATGTTTAGTTGCTATGCCATATTTTAATTTTTCTTTGTGGTTATTACTTATCGACTACGATATAAAGTGATCGTGAGACAGAGACTCCATATTACTATCATTGTAATTTATTTTATTGTGAGATATAGACTCTATTACTTAATTTCATTATGGAAAGTTCAGTTCGCCGGTGTATTCATTTTTCACTTCGACTGCGGCATTTGACCTGGCAGTCGTTGAGAGAAGTCAGTGACGAAATCTACAATACTCTGGCCTCTTGGATTTCACCCACAGCAGTAAGTTATAATAATAATATACAATTTTACGCGAATATTTTGAGCAAAAAATAAAAGTGACCGTTACCCACTGCATTTAGCCGCACTTAGTCATATTAGGTAAACTACGGCAAAATGCGGGGAATTATTAAAAAAAAAATTACTACATTTAAAAGTACCTTAATTATACTTTATATTAAGATATATTACATTGTGGCACAATATATTTGATAGTGATACTAAGTGCCATAGTCACTTGGTCATTCTCCTTTGGTACAGAGATAGACTAGAGCCGGAGGAAAGACATAGGTTAATTAAAAAAATAGTTTGTAAGGGGTTCGAATATTGGTATTGAAGTGTTTCTTTTTGTCTCGACATCAGACAACCACGCGAGACGCAAGCAACAGCTAGTTTAAATTAATTTAAATATAAATCCCAGATGTCCTCTAATTTGAAATAGTTGTTCCTTACCGCATCGTTTTGTTCGAAATCGTCGCCAACAAGTGAAAATATGAAGTTTGTGCAGACGTCGATCTCTGGCTGTCTCGGATTGCACAGCGTCGCCATCACTTGCTGTATAATCTGTGGGTCCAGCGACAGCGTGCCTTGTGATCTCATAGCATTCTATAACATAAATGTCGATAGATTTAAATGTCATTCAATACCTAAGAATATAGTACTGTCTATCGAGTGTCCAATAGCTAAAAAAAAGGATTCAGTTTTTAGCTATATGAAGTCTCCAAAGTTTTGTATTGCATTCAATGCGTATGTGTCATGCTACTGGCGACTACACACACTGAAGTAAATCCAACCGACTATTCTAATATTTTCTATTAACAACTCTCTTAAAATGATACTAATTGTCATCTTTCGAAAAACACATTACTAAAAGATGAATTTCCATCAAAATATAGTAATGGTGTTGAAAATCAGTGCTGCTGAGGACGTTGCCTTACGCCCAATCCTCGGTAAACGTAAATTAAAAACACCAATTTGCTTTTACCCCAGTTTGGCAAAGTCCTTTGCCATTTCCAGGGTAAATAATGTCCATGAAAACATCTGGTAAAAAAGAAAGCATTTTCGAGGGTAACTCACAGCAAGATCCAAATTCATAAACACAGTCGCCACCGGCCTGACGTTATCCATGAAGACTCCTGGCGCGAGACCCACGAAGGTGTAGATCTTGTCGTTGTACTCCGGCTTCTGGGCCATCATGGTGAAGAAACTGGTGGCTCCCATGGAGTAGCCTATGAACATCAGCTTCGGCAAGCCGGTCACGTCCAGGACGGCGTCGATCATCGTCGGCAAGTCGTGTTTGCCGTGCTCGTGGAAACTGGAACACAGATAAATCGGGGTATTAAAATTGGAATTTTAGTAACATACCTAGGTTAAAAAAAAAAATCCAAATCAAAGTGTAAATAGATCCGTCTTTTGGGCGTATATTAAAATGAACGGAAAAATAACTTAAAAAGATTATTTTTATACAAAAAATAATGCCAACCTGTACTCCCAGAACTTAGGGTCTCGCCTCGTAAGGTTCTTGTGAGTGGTGTACACGTTTCCCCTCAAGTTCCCTAGCCATACATCGTAGCCAGAGTCTGCTAAAAGATAAGCTGGAAATGTAAAGGATTGAGGCATTAAGTATTAGTTTATGTTACTTCTACGTGGTGTCATTTATAGCCATGCTAGCTAACCTTAAATATTAAGATAAAACAACTTTTACGGATTTTATCGTGGTTTGTATTTAGATTTTAGGTCCTGACGTTTCGTCACCTTTGCATGTATCATGCACGAGTCTGCCTGTGACCATGATACCTGCAAAGTATTTTTATTTCAATGTCCAACATTCGCATAAATATCAGAAATCAATAACATTAAATATTTTTTGAAATTCGATCAATTTTTGACTTACCTAAACTTCTCTCTGGTCCCATGATGACAAAATCCCCGCTGCTACCAAGCAGACCATGGACGATTAGAATAGCCTTCTTCCCCTTAGCGGTGGGGTCGCCGGTCCTCCGGGCCGAGCGCCTGCCGGCCGGGATCCTGTGCATCTGCAGCACGTAGCCATCAGGCGTCGTCACGCGATGCTTCTCGATGGGGTAGCCCGCTGCTTTTATTAAGTTCGGCTGTAGGATAAACAGAAATTATAAGTCATTAAAGCTTCATTTTTAAATCTAACAAAAGGAAATGTTTAAAAAAATACTATGTCGTATTTTTAGTTTTTTCGTTTTGCGTTATAAAAATAACGTTTTGAGTTTGAAGCACAGCTAGGATTTGTATTTTTATTAAACAAGTTTGTTATGTATGATTATACAACCAGATACCACAGTCGGAAAATCGTAACTTTAATTGGCGATTTGATGTAATGACAAGTCAACTATGTTTCACCTTTTTTCTTTTCTTTATGCTCATATAAAATTACCCCTTTTACCAAGTAGCTCAGGTAATATATAATTGAAATGGTCATATATTTTTTCCTCCTATTAATGCAACAAATTGATCATCATCACTGTCTAAGGCATTCATGATTCACGTGGTTTAAGATTACTGAGTAATTCTCTCTAATAAAAGAAATTGCTTCATGTAGTTACGGTTCCCACAATGGCGGCTGCGGCACGTGATGTTTACGCGCTATTGTTAAACATTGTAATATTTTGCAACACACCTTACTGTTGCTGTTTAAACGATTATGTTTAGTGATTCGTTACTTGAAGTGTTATTGTGGTCTTTTATTGGAATCGAAGGACCAAAAGTAACGTCAAAAGGACCGAATAATAGACACCGCGGCATCGCATCGCTGCGACAGCGTCAAGACAGACCCCCCGAAGCCTTATTTGTATTTAGAGTCTTGCTTGACGCTCTGACCGCAATGGTTATAAAGTTGCTATAGTTAGTAGCTTAAGTTACCTTATTCCTTGGAGATTAGTATAATAATTATAGTCATAACGAGAAGGAAATACAAAAGTAAATTTTGCGATTGTGATATTTTACTTTACCAGCGTTTTATGTAAACGAAGACTTATCGACTAATAAGGCGACGTAAAACCAATACATGTTGAATACAAATGATTTAATAATAAAAAACAACATATTGACTAATTATTTTTTTATAATTAATACTGACATTCTTAATTTAAACGATTCTGACTATATTATAATTTATGACATTTACGGATTTTAAAATTAATTAATAATAAATAAATTGATGATAATAATATTATAATAAAAAAAGCATGTAATTAATACCACTATTTGATTGCACACCATTGACATGGTAGAATGTATGATCTAATTATTATTTTTATTACTATCTTTGTGTACTACATTCTTGCAATAAATGATTCTTGATTCTTGATAAATAATGTTATTTATGTATCATCATATCAATAAAATTAATTTCAATGATTAAGGTAACATTGACCGAGCGAGCTTATTTGGTCCGCTATAATTAAACAAGTGCTATGTACCTGCTATTAGTGATCTGTCAAGGTTTCTCTGAATGTAGTGCTAATGGTATTCAGGTTAGGCTGAGTTGTTAAGGGCCCTATCTGTGGAACCTGCTTAGTATTTCTATAATTTCTCATTTAAAAAAAAATAAGTTTTGAGACATAAAACACCTTTGTGGGCAAAATCCGCATGACGATGGAGAGATTCCTTCGTATATTATGCATGTAGCAGATTTTGACATAAAAGAAGAATCAAAAGTGTTTAGTACCTTTTTATATAACTCAGGGTCTCCCCTCTGAGTCACCTTTATTTTCATGCAGATAATAAAGTAATTATTAAAAAAAAAAAAACGATTTTCAAAACTTCTTAATGGCTAAGCTTAGGCTAAAGCATACAAAAGTAAAACTCGAAAACGAAGTTTTAATTATTATTAAAATTATGTTTTCTTTTTATTTTATTTCTATAAATATTTGCAGTAAAGTTATAGCTACTGCTTAACTCGTAGCCCTGAACTGGATAGACCTAGCCTAGAACCAGACCTTTACTATCGCTAGCCTGAACACCTCGACACCACAAAATCTTGTAGTTTTTGCATAGAACTGTCATTAAGACTGCAAATATCATTGAAAACACTGTAATCTTAGTTACTTGGTTTGTTTGTGAAACTAAAACCTTATAGAAAACAGGACAACAGGACAAACATAAGAGTCAATATGTAGACCAAACGAACAATACTTATGGTTAATCAGTTTTCGCAAATGATCCTTTCTTGTTTGAAAATCTAATGCTTTCAAGCCACGCCGAGGGCACGACAGGGTCCATAATTGTTTCCATATTTTTTTATTTTTACCACCTGTACTTGCACATATGGATGGACTTATGGACTGTACATATGGACTTGCGTAGAACAAAACCATCCTGGTCCCGTTGACGCCTTTGCCGGAGCCGTTACAAAAGAGACTGCTTCATTTGACGACCTCCGTGGTCGAGTGGCGTACGCACCGGTTTCAAGGTGTCGCTAGCTCTGAGGTCCCGGGTTCGATCCCCGGACGGGTCAATGTAGAAACCAACTTTTCTACATTGTCCCGGGTCTGGGTGTTTGTGGTACCCTTGTTGTTTCTGAATTCCATAACACAAGTGCTTCAGCTACCTACTTTGGGTTCAGAGCAATGTATGTGATGTTGTCCGCATTTATTTATTATTAGTTCCTATGTACAGCAATTAAAATGGGTTATGGAACAGAAGTTGTTTTTGATGAAATTGTGCTACATTCTGAAAATCCATTAGCCACATATTCTAAAACGCTTACAAAGCCTGGAATATGTAGTTTTAATTTTAAATGAAGATATATTTTTGATCACCTAAAGGTGATCTGAACGAACTTGGATCTTATAATGAAATAAGAAAACAAAAATAAATTATATTGCATATTATGACCTTCTACGGACATGAAAACCATTTAAGTATTTAATTTTTTGCTTATTAATTTTACCTAAACAATCCCATTTTAAAACGATTAGATTAATATGCAATATCAAGTCAGCAATTATGTTTAAGTATCGTAAATTGTGTATTGTTCTCGTATTAAGTATAAAAAACTGGCCAAGTGCGAGTCGGACTCGCGCACGAAGGGTTCCGTACCACCGTCGTATGAGAGCCCCCCTTAAATATTCATTTATGTGGTTTTTAGTATTTGTTGTTATAGCGGCAACGGAAATACATCATTTGTAAAAATTTCAGCTTTCTAGCTATCACGCTTTATGAGATACAGCCTGGAGACAGACAGACGGACAGACAGACAGCGGAGTCTTAGTAATAGGGTCCCGTTTTACCCTTTGGGTACGGAACCCTAAAAATGAAGATGTTATCATTACCCACGTTTATTGAACACTAGCTGTGCCTCGCGGCTTTAAATACCTTTTTGGTTACACATATACCTTTTTTTAGGTTCCAAGAAAGTAGCTTAATTTAGCCTCTAAGCTTTCACTCTCCGCTCGACGCTCGCCGTGAACGGACGTGTCGCTCTGTGGCGCGCTCGCTCTCGTCACTCGTCTTGCTACCTGTTACGATTGCGTAACGCTCTGCGTAGCCCGCCTACGCACATCGATAGATCTAAAGCTGCCTTTTTCAAGGCGGTAGCAGATCAAACACTGTTTCTTGGTTCGCGAATTAAATTCATTTGTCCCTTCAGGATAAAACCGCAGTTTCGCGGTCCTCGGTGGATATCCTAACGGTGCCAACGAAACCGAGGGGGTGTTGCGCCCAATCACACCCGCTGAGCCTCTTTAAGGCAAAGCAGTCAATTGGAAGGGACCTAGTGTATTGGCCTTGGGGGGTCTCCTAGTCAATCCTAGAGATCTGGTTTCCTTTTCAGCTACTCACCTAGTGTCGGTTGGGTGTGTCTACACCCTTCGCGCTAGACTGGTCAGGGCCCCGTTCGCACAATAAGACTGGCGATGGGTACATCACAGCTTAAGGCACACCTTAGGTACTCACCTCCCTGCTTAAACCCAGCAGGGAGGGTTACACATCCCCGGGCGTACCTACCCGGGGAGATAGATTTAGTTAGGTTAGTTTGTGCTAGGCGCGTCCCCTTCGTCATTACCTATGTTAGGTTATTAATTTAACTTGTGATAATCCTTTACTTCTCGTTTTCTCGAGAAAATGGACGCCCTGTGGCCCCGTTTCATCGAGGAGATGAAGAACTCACAGGTCATCCAAGACCTCTTCCAGGCTTGGACCCGTGAACAAAACCCCTCCTTGCTCTCAGAGCTAGATAGCCCGCGCCCTTTTGTCGGCGCCGACAAAGGGATTAAGGTCCGCCAAAGGCCCATTGTCTCGACTGCTATGTCGAAACCTATTGTTGGGAACGCTATTGTTCCTATTTCTATTATCTCGTCTCCGAGAATTACTTCGCCAAGTTGCACACCTGCGTGTGACGCATCACCGGCATCCACCTCCCGCCCCCGCTCTGCCTCTCCGTCCCCTGTCGACGCCGAGATGGCCAACGCCTCCGACTACTCCATCGATGCTTTTTCCGCATCCGACTCGTCGTGCTCGACTGATGGCTTTACTGAAGTCATTGGTAAGGGCAAGAAGCGTACCCGAAAGGCTAAGTCCCAACAGGTACCTTCCAAGGCGGCTAAAACCGTCGCCTCTCCTTCTTCTGCTGAAGCCTCGGCATCTCAGCCAGTAGCCCTCTCGGCCTCACCCTCCTCGCAGTCTGCCCCTAAGGCGACCAATACCTCCCAGTCCGACTCGTCAGCCCCTAAGAAGGGTGGCCCGGTCCCTCCTCCAATCTTCCTTCAGGAGAAAGGAAAGTGGACCGAGGTGTCATCGTGGTGCACACAGCACCACATTAATTTTTCTAGTGCCCGTTCCGTCAAGGACGGCATTAAAATAGTTGTCCCAACAGCGGCCGACTTTCGGTCGCTTACTCGTATGCTGCAGGAGAGAGCCCTGCCATACCATAGTTTTACCCTCCCAGAGGAACGCGTCCTCCGCGTTGTAATTAAATCCGTCCCCGTTGAGTTGTCCTCAGACGACATTCTCAAGGACCTCTGTTCGCAGGGCATTCCAGCTCTCGAGGTACACCGGATGTACCGTTCGCGAGGCAAGTTGCCATATGAGATGGTCCTTGCAGTCACCGAGAGATCGGCTGATGGTAAGTCCATCTTCAACATTAAATCCGTCTGCCAACTTTCCGGGATAAAAGTTGAGACGCCACGTAAAACCGGCACTGTCGGTCAGTGCCACCGCTGCCAGTTGTACGGCCACTCGCAGCGTAACTGTTTCGCGCGCCCTCGTTGTGTGAAGTGCCTCGGTGAGCACGGAACGCCTGATTGTCCCCGGCCCAAGGACCACACCCAGTGCGCTGAGCCCCCTAGCTGCGTTCTCTGCGGCGAAAAGGGTCACCCAGCAAACTACCGAGGCTGTCCAAAGGCCCCCAAAACCGTCGCGAAACGGCCTGTCGCCCGTGCACTGGCCCCCGCGCAAAAACCCGCGACCGCTCCGCCGCGTCTTAGTCCGCAACGCCCAACCGGGGCTTGCTGGAATAGAGAAACGCATCTCCGTGCGTTCCCGGCCCTCGCCTCTCCTCGGAAGGAGACAAAATCGATCACCGCGCTCCAAGGACCCTCTGTCCCACGCATACCCCTCGCCGCGTTCAAACCCGCGCCTGTACCGAATCCCGCGCACGCATCACCGTCGGCCGCGGCCCTTATGGCCCCGACGTTCTCGGCCGACATCACTGCGTCGGTTAAAAATTATATCGAGGTATACGAGTCGTTTGACTTTAATCGTATCCGCCTTATGGCTGAGGCGATTAGAGCCAACCCCTCGCCTCTACACGCGCCTTTCATTAGGGAGCAGTTCCGCGACGTATTCGCCGCATACAAAGCCGCCGCGTTCTAATGGCTACAACCGCCGGTAAATTCAAACCCCGTTCCCTTAAATTAGGTTTCTTTAACGCGCAAAGCATTAATAATAAACGCGATGAAATCGCAACGTTTCTCCGCGACCACCAACTCGACGTTTTTCTTGTACAGGAGACCTTTCTTAAACCGTCTCATAGAAACCCGCGAATCGCGAATTATAACCTAGTCCGTAACGATCGTACCAGAGCCGCAGGCGGCGGCACGCTCATTTACTTCAAAAGGTCACTGTACTGTGTTCCGATGGACCCACCTACGCTGTCGCACATTGAAGCCTCTGTCTGTAGGCTAGGCATGACCGGTCATAGACCTTTGTTCTTAGTCTCAGTTTATATCCCTCCGTCATCTCAGGGGGTCGACTTACGACCTGACCTGCAAGCTCTTCTTGCTCTCGGCGACTCCGTCCTTCTGGCGGGAGACCTGAATGCAAAACACGAAGCGTGGAATAGCCACACTCGTAACATCCGCGGTAGACACCTAGACCTTCTTAGCTCCGAGTTAAACTTTGACATCATCGCGCCGATGAATCCTACGCACTTTCCCTCTAACGTAAATCACCGCCCCGACATCTTAGATATAGCTTTGCTTAAAAACGTCAACCTAGCGCTTCGGTCCATTGAAGTTATTCAGGAATTAGATTCTGACCATCGACCAGTGATCATGTCTTTCGGTCCGCGTGTAGGTCCCCCAGACGCTGGTCAGCCCATCCCCACCAAGATAGTTACGAACTGGACGAAGCTTAGGACCCGCCTTAAGTCAGTCCAATCCGCGCATCTCGATTCAATCCCAGACCACGTGGAATCCGCGACAGACGCTATAGGCGCGATCGACTCCCTCACTGAGCACGTGCAGTCCCTGGTGAACGAGTGTTCACGGTCGGTACCGGTGACAGAAGACGCTCGCTGGCTCCTTCCGGACGACGCCCGTGCCCTACTGACGGAGAAGAACGCGGCTATACGCGCCTATGACGCTTATCCCTGCGACTCCAATCGCGTCCGCATGCGCTCTCTACAGCGTGCTTTTAGGAAACGCATAAGGAAATTGCGTGAGGAACGCTGGGATAAGTTTCTCGATCAATTAGAGCCCAATCATCACGCGTTTTGGAATCTCCAACGTAAACTACGTAGTTGCACCGAAGTTACTATGCCCCCGCTGAACCGTCCGAATCAGAGCCCTGCCTTCGAAGACGACGAGAAAGCGGAATGCCTAGCCGACAGCTTAGAGGTCCAGTGTACGCCTAGCGACCTTCCGGTCGATCAAGCTCACCTCGCCAGAGTTGACGCTGAAGTCGAACGTAAGGCCTCGCTCCCTCCTTCTGAGGATCCGGAACTCCCACTCGCGCCGGTAACAGTAGACGAGGTACGTTCTTTGATCAAGGAACTGCATCCACGTAAAGCCCCAGGTTCAGACGGTCTCACCAATAAGGTGATTAAACTCTTCCCCCCAGCTTTAGTAATTCTCTTAACAGGCATCTTTAATGCAGCATTAGGAAACAATCTCTTCCCACATAAGTGGAAAGAGGCGATAGTCATCGGCATCCACAAACCCGGTAAACCAAAGTCTGAGCCTACTAGTTATCGCCCCATTAGCTTACTCAAGGTTCTTGGGAAGCTATACGAGCGAATTATTTATTCCCGTCTTATGCACTATGCCGAGTCCAGGAGTCTCATACCAGACGAGCAGTTCGGTTTTAGAACCCAACACTCGTGCGTCCAACAAGTCCACCGCATAGTCGAGCATATAAGCGCTGGTTTTCAGCGTGGAAGGCTCACTGGCGTGCTCTTCTTCGATATAGCAAAGGCCTTCGACAAGGTCTGGCACAATGGCTTGATCTTCAAGCTATACCAACTCGAGGTGCCAGATCGTCTCGTGCTTATCATCCGAAACTTTTTGTCGAATCGGTCCTTTCGCTATCGCGTTGAGGGCACACTCTCTTCCCCTCACCCGATTCGCGCCGGAGTCCCTCAAGGCTCCGTACTCTCTCCACTCCTCTTCACGCTATACGCTAGCGACATTCCTCGCGGTGGCAAACCCCAAGTAGCTATGTACGCCGACGATACGGCCATCTATTATTCAGGCACCAGCCCCTTAGCGATAGGTCGAACTCTCCAGACCGCGGTCACGACCCTCGGGAAGTGGTTCACGAAATGGAGAATCGAAGTCAACCCTACCAAGAGCGCAGCCGTCCTCTTTAGCAAGAAACGGCAGCCTCCTGCTCCCCCTCCACCTATAACCCTCTTCGGCAAGCCTATCCCTTGGGAGCAGCAAGCCAAATACCTGGGTGTAATCCTTGATCGGAAACTTACCTTCATAGCTCATATTAAAGCGGCACGCGCGCGAGCCGCCTTCGCTCTCGGCCGACTTCATTGTATGTTGAACAAGAGCAGTAAACTCTCTCTTAATTGTAAGATGAGAATTTACACTGCGTGTGTGAGACCTATCATGACTTACGGCAGCGTCGTATTCTCTCACGTACCCGATTATCGACTCAAACGAATGCAAACTCTGCAAAACCGTTTCATGCGTAGAGCCACAGGCGCTCCAGGTTACGTCCGTAACTTGCAGTTGCACTGTGACTTAAAGCTGCCAACAATCAAGCAGTTCATGAAACGCGCCGCGATCCGATTCTTCGACTCCTCCGAAAGCCACCGTAACCCGCTAATCGTAGCGGCCGCGCGATACGTACCTTCCGTAATATCTAAGATTAAACGCCCCAGACATACTCTCTCCTACCCTGACGATAAAACAACGCTTCTCCAAGGAGCATTCGATTTAGCTAGCAGTAGCATTACACAACACAACCGCCGTATATTACGTCCTCGCCGGCGAGGCCCGTCGCGTATTATAAATAATAGTAACGTAAATGTTATCCACCCGTCCCTAGACCAAGCTGGCCCGAGCCGGCCAAACTAGCAATAAAAATATATGTCCCTAAATAATAAAAACTTAGATCCAGCCATCCCTTGTTGTTTTCCTTTATTAAGATTGTTAGCAACGCACTAAGTCGAGGTCCGAACCCCGCAGGGGGTGCCCTTAGTGGACGTTGCTGACGTAGTTAGTTTTTCCTATTGCTCTGGCTGGAGGCCTTATGGTCCTCGCCAAAAGTCCGGTGAAGCAGTCAAAGCCTGCGCTCAGGCTAACTGCAAAGATCTCTACCAAAAAAAAAAAAAAAAAAAGCCTCTAAGCTTTTTTCATAAAAGAGCTTTATAAATACAATGGAAAGTTTTTTTTAATCCACCGGGTAATGCAGAAGTTTAGCAAGTTCAAATAAACGATTGATCTTGCTTTACTGATAGGTATATTAGTAGCTATAGTATAGATACCAAATAAAGTGGGTGATTACGCTATTCCGTGTTGGCTAGAATTTTTTATGACTTAATAACACACAGAAATAGATTATGACAGTCTTTTAATTTGTTCTGTTATTGTTAGGTATGATTTGATGATAAATATCAGTTGGATATATCTGTAAAAAATTGAGTATTTTTCTTAACTTCTTAAAAACGTGATTGCTATTTATAATTATTTCCATTCCAGACATGTTTTCTTTTTTCTTATTATCGCCTTGAACAACAATGAATCAAAGGTATCTAAGCTCTAATTTTTTCTCGACTGCCTCCCGTAGTTCCTCCACTATGGGAAAGGCAAGGAAGACGACTCTGACGGATTTAAATATAGGATATTTTCTCCCTTCCCCTCATCGAGGTCCAGGCGAAAAACTTTGTAAATAAAATGTATCCGAATTCATCCTGCTAGCAGCATCAGACGCATACAAGAAAAAATATATTGGGATCCCCGCCTATAGTCCAAATCCTCCTATTATCTATACTTATAATAAATCTGTAGAAAGGTCAATTCTGTACATAAAATATATATTCAAAATAACTTTCAGGGGGTGATTAGTGATCGATACTGATGCCAAAAATGCAATCAGTAAAATTTTTGTCCGTCTGTCTGTCTGTCTGTCTGTATGTTCCTTATAGAAACAAAAACTACTCGACGGATTTTAAAGAAACTTGGTACAATTATTCTTCATACTCCTGGGCAGGTTATAGTATACTTTTCATCACGCTACAATCAATAGGAGCAGAGCAGTGAAGGGAAATGTTGGGAAAACGGGAGAAGTTACTCAATTTTTTAAGCTTCCGTCGCGTGTGCAGCCTTAATGGTTAAAGACTCATTGATAAGCTTCGTCATCCACGCGAACGAAGTTGCAGGCACAGCTAGTCCAAACTAATATTATAAATGCGAAAGTAACTCTGTCTGTCTGTCTGTCTGTCTGTCTGTCTTTGCTTCACGCCTAAACTACTGAACCGATTTGTGTGAAATTTGGTACAGACATAGTTTGGAACTTGAGAAAGGACATAGGATAGTTTTTATTACAAAAATAAAATAAAAAATAAAATTTATTCCGGACATACAGCGCCATCTATTAGTCAAGCGTCGGCATCAATTCAGTACTGAAAATTCATCGAAAAATGTAAATAAATAGTAAAAAGGTATGAAAATATAATATAATAAAACTTTTAGTACAAAGAAAATCTCTAACGGAGTATGGATAATTCTATTAGTAAATATTATTATGTCGAGTTGGTGATCGCGCAATGGTGTCGATCGTTACACGAGTTCGGTTCATGTTATTGTTTTAATTCATCGGAAAAAAGTAAATAAATAGTAAAAAGGTATGAAAAAAATAATATCAATATAATAAAACTTTTAGTACAAAGAAAATGCCCGAACGGAGTATAGATAAATAATCCGAGTTGTCACTATGCTCGATAGATGGCGTTGGGATCGAAATAGATCGCGCTATGGTTTCGTTACATTATGTTGATTTTTGAAGAGTTCCCTAGAATATCTTCCACATTTCATTTTTGAAGAGATCCCGCGAGATCGGGAACTATGTGGGTAAAACCAAAAATCTGCCGGAAGTCACTATTCCACGCGAACGAAGTCGCGGGCAAAAGCTAGTTTAGTATAAAACTGACTTACAATAAAATGCTGTTGATGCCTTGACGGTTTAATACTTTAAACGAATACATTTAAAATGTACACAAATATCATCGGACCACTTTGCGCTCATACCTCATTATTCAATCATGTGCTACAATACATTATAAAACATTAAAATCTGTCCGTCTCTGATCGTGACAAAAAAAGTAAAAAACTAGTATTACCTACGATGGAAGGAAAATAAACCTATCATATTACGGATACAGAATTTTAATTACAGATTTGCATGAACTAAGCGTCGGAAAATAATTACGATACTATTTATCAGTGCTACTGTCACTATATATTTTCTCGTTTAAGAGGAAAGGAGAGTGGACTTTTCTCCATACAAACGTACTCGTCTGTTTTCTCGCTGGTTTCTGAACTTAGGGCTATGATTTTTTGCAGTAATATAAATATGAACTAGATCTATGCCCCTATTTTTAAAATAAGTTATATTTAAAGAAACTAGAACCTTCTAAAAAGTGCCGATTTTGACCGCAGTTTTCAGAGGCGTTTCTTTTTCCAATTTGGCAACGATTCATGAAAAAAGGAAAAAACAGAGGCACAGATTATTCTTTTCTTATGCAGTATATGAAATATCTTTAAAATTGGTTAAGAATTGGGGAAGAAAATAGACGAGAGCCAAACCTCGATTTTTCGTCAGTTTTTCAGTCTGAGCTGCAGTTGTCCTTATCGCACGAATTAGAGGGCGGGGGGAATTAGAGCGACAGCAATACTTTCTTCAAAAATCGAATTTTCAAAAGTCTCTCCGCTCCCCTTTCCTCTTAATGACTCATTAATATGATGTAAATTTGGATGCCCAGTTTGCGATACTGTTGAAGATCTATTTATTGTTAAATCTTTTGCTACAAGTGCATAGGTACTCTTATTGTACGTCTGTAATTAATAAAAGCTCATTTTTAATACAATCAAATGAAATCATAAGCTTTGGTTTTTACCACCAAGTTCGCTCTTTTAAGGTGTAGTTCTTACTTAATGCGACAATCGCAGTCGAAGCCACAAATAAAATACAAATATAACTTCAGTGCTTAGTAACGAAACTCATCAAATCGTTGCTTTTAACGTGACCTCTAAACAGCGGACCGTTGCAACTGCTTTAATGCAAATTAAAACAAGACCAGCCGAACCACATTGTCTTCATTACAACAAAATCTACAGCTGTGGACGTTCAAGGAAATAAAAATATAACTCATACATAAATATAGGTCGTGCTACAAATTTGAATGCGGAATTCGCAGGACCTGCGCGCGCGCATCTTTATGACATAATCATACAAACGTGACGCGAATCCTGCGCTGCCATTGTTGTAGTTTTTGTTGTGTCGCCTTTGTGATATTGGACAATTATCAAGTTCGCGTGTAAATATGCGATTATTGTAGAAAGGAGCGATAGGACTATATTTTTCATCCTAACATGTAATTATTTCAATCATACGTCAATATACGAGGAGCCATGGTCGGTCTGTTATTAAAATTTTAATGGAGGCTATTTGCAAAAATACGGCCAGAACGAATTATAAGTAGTTTATATTTAGGTTCACTAACATTATCAATAACATTGAGGATCATATGTGATAAAAAACCTAAAATATGGCGGTCGATGTTCAGTTCTGTTTTATTTATCCTACTTTTAATTTAAAACGTTCATCATCGTAACGATCTACTAATACCAACCAAAAAATAATAAAAACGCCCAAAGTTGTTTAGGTTAAGGTCATAATATATCATAATCAACTTGATATATTATACTTACCCATTTTAAAGACGGCTCTGATCGTCAAAAAATCTTAATTCTAAATATAAATTTACTAGCTGATCCCCGCGACTTCGTCCGCGTCAATTTCTGTTATTATGACCGCGATTAAGAAGTTTAAAAAAAAGTATTTCTGCGTAAATGATAATTTTAGTTAATATTATGTTGATAAAACTCTGTAGCAAATAATTGGCAATAATGCATTAATTTCGACCAAATGATTACCTTAAAAAAGGTTATAGTGAGTCAATCTTAACAGATAGACATATACTGTTGCAGACATTTTTTTAGATCATTTAAAGAGGAACAATTCTTTCATACATATATTTTGGGTAACTCGAACCGTTTACGCAGCGCACGCAACGGAAGCTTTCAAGTATGTATATTTTTCCCCGTTTTTGTGACATTTTTCACTGCTGCTTAGCTCCTATTGGTCGCAGCGTAATGTTATATATCCTAAAGCCTTCCTCGATAAATGGACTATCTAACACAAAAAGATTTTTTCAATTCTAACCAGTAGTTCCTGAGATTAGCGCGTTCAACCAAACAAACAAACAAACAAACTCTTCAGCTTTATAATATTAGTATACATTTACATTTATGTATAAAATGTACAAAACTAAGAAAACTACTACAAATCTTTGTTTGGTACTCGTCCATACAAACGCACTAATTATAATTATCCTAAAGCTTCCCAAATATTTATCCATATATTTTAAAAGTTTATATTAATACAAGGAACTTGCTTCGGGTGCTATCAATGTATTAAAGAAATGTAAAGCCACATACGTAGGGGATCAAAACATTAGTAAAACGTAATAACGGTGAAAACTTAACATAAAAAATAATTCACAGTAACAAAACTGGCAAAACGTCAATAAACTTATGTCACTACTAACGGTATTTCATGGTATCTACATGTGGCCAAATGCCTAAAAAGTCATCTGTATTGCATATACTGCATTTTCATAAGGACCCCTTTAAGGAACTAGCAAACCGATGATTCTTGCCAGGCAGAGTTTCATACCCGGCTTAAGCCTTTCCCAAGATGTAGGAAATCAAAAAGTTCATCCATTTCCAAGTTAAAAAAATCATGATAAAGTTGCGTAATGTATTTTTATTACTTTGTTCTCAAATAGTGTAATCGCATACACAAGTACACAAGTACACATGTCAATTCGTTCCAATGTTTAAATTGGAGGCAACTACAATAGGTAAAATTATTATAATTGCACTCTGCGAACTATGAACAATGTTTCAGAAGTTGTTTTTTAACAAAGTAAGCTCAGATTATTTTTTAATTGACAGTAATTAGGGATCTAGTCTGTACAGGTATGAATACCTTCAACCTTTTAAAACCCTATTATATAATAGCATCGTAATTGCATTTCATAGTGACATGGTAGTAAATATTCACGGTCACGTTTACGTTAAACATAATAATATCGTATCAGCTGCATCGTTGTGTCAATTAACGTAATACGAAGACAGTTAACAATGACAGATACTTAACCATGATTATCAAGTCATTAGGCCCGGAGCGCACAATTATCGCCAACTATAAAACGACAGATAATAGGTTTAGTAATGGTGTTATCTAATTAACTTAATAAAGCAAAAATACGGTATTTCTTATTAGGGAGTGCAAAGATGATTTAAACTAAATGGGTTCAGAGAAGGAAGCTCCACAGAAGCTCCTCAAGAGTGGTTTGCAGTAAGCTTCACAACTGTTACTAACCACTAGTACTCAAAGGCAGAATTTCCATTGGTTGCAGATTATCTCAAGCCTCGCCAGACTGGCTTAAACAGTCTGGGAGACTAGACTAGGAGACATCACCTCTCTATTTTCTTAAATTTATGAAGAAATTCAAATTTAATGGGGCATCATAATGGACAAAAACTTGTTTTCATGCATAACACTTGTTACAAATCATGTACTTTGTGAAATTTAATTTTGCAATCTTATTGCAAAAGGCCTATTTTTGTGAGGAACCATTTTGTACATCGGTATTTTGTTCTTTTTACCCTCCGTACCGAAGGACCAAAACGTTAGTCATAAACAACGGTACCGTAAGGGTGCGTCCACATCTGAAGAACGAACACTACACGAGCAGCTCGCAAGCCGTTCGCGAACCGCTTGTGGAGTGCTCGCGAGCGGCGCGCGCACGTCTGTCAGACGGCGTAACTGACACTAGTGCGTTCGCGGCATGCTCGCGAGCGGCTCGCGAGCACGCCACGAGCGGTTCGCGAACGGCTCGCGAGCTGCTCGTGTAGTGCTCGTTCGTCAGATGTGGACGCACCCTAATTATAATATGGCGTATGGTGTTCTGTAGTCTTTGTTCCCTCATGGGAAAAGGCTGTGTAATACTGTGTATGTCAGTAATTTATTGTAATGTCTATTAATATAAAGCGCACGTGCAAATCGCATCGTGGAGCTATTGTAAGCGATCTCTTGTTGGTCTTTTGTCTTGGGACGAATTACGCGGAATTAACTGTTACCATTGTTGTTAAGTAAAAATATAATGATGTGCGGCTCTACGAGTTGCAATAGTGGTCAGATTTTCAGCTATGATACCGTGGAGATAAAACTGTCGTATTTATTGCTTAATTATCTGCATATTCAAATGATCACTATCTACTAGATTGTTATCAAATGAATGGTTTAATGGTTAACCACAATCTGAAAAATGTGCTGAAAGGGATTTGCCTAACCATAACTTCGGGTTGACCTTAAGCTAAATACGAATATTTATTTATATTCTTATTACAGCTATCATTACAGGTCGTTTATAGAAAACGAAAATGCCTATCTGACTTCCCAAATATACTGATTAAATGTAGTTTTTAGGGTTCCGTACCCAAAGGGTAAAACGGGACCCTATTACTAAGACTCCACTGTCTGTCTGTCCGTCTGTCTGTCTCCAGGCTGTATCTCATAAACCGTGATAGCTAGAAAGCTGAAATTTTCACAAATGATGTATTTCCGTTGCCGCTATAACAACAAATACTAAAAACCACATAAAATGAATATTTAAGGGGGGCTCTCATACGACGGTGGTACGGAACCCTTCGTGCGCGAGTTCGACTCGCACTTGGCCAGTTTTTTCAGAATTGAATGATCTTAAAGAGTGATAAATATCAACGTAATTCAGCCAGCTCCAAATATTTATCGCGACTGTACAACATACTTATTATATAACATATATTGTGGTGTTTATTTCTTTACTGATAGTAAATATCGATTTGTTTGTTAGAAGTTATTAATATAATGGTTCACACGATGAACTTGACCTGTCTGAGACGCCTGTCTATTCGGTATTACAAGACATCGGTTCTTACGTGCCGATTTTTTATCAAGTTGTGTATATACAAATTTTATTGGTGTAATATTTATTTTAATTGCCCATTGCTAGCGCTTGTTTAATATTTACGAAAATTCTTCTGCTAAGCCTTTTCTCAAATTGTGTTGGTGTCTTTCAGTTTCACCAGATATAGTTATTTAATTTGTATTTTTACACGACTGCCCAAAAAGGAGTGTTATGTTTTTGTATTTTTTGTGTACTTATTACATATTATACTTAGTTAAATATGTGTATAAGTTTATTTTTCTTAATAGAGTTCTCTCACACGCAAGTTTTTAAATATTAGGTAAACGACGGAATAATTAAGTAATAATTAATTATTAAATTCCAACTGAGACTTATCTACAAAAAAACCAACCACCTTTTTTTTCCAACCAGGTTTTCTTACCTGAATGTCTAGATTCCATCCCAGGACTCCATTATCAAATTTTTATTGTTTTTTTTAGTATAGTAAAATTTTACCTAGACGTTGCATGTTCTGTATCTGTACCGACCAACTCATGTCCTGATCGTACAGTACAATAATAAGATAAAAAATATATATATAAAAAAAAAACATACAAACATCCGAATTGAGAACCTCCTCCTTTTTTTAAAGTCGGTTAAAAAGTTTGTTGTTCATGAAAATACATATTATGTGGTAAATATTGGTTACGTTTTTGTTTAAGATATTAATCAGACATTTCAAATAGACAACCGATTAACTTTGACATCGTTATTATCATGTCTAATGTCCTAAGGTTTTTCTAAAACTAAAAACCGTGCGTAATTAATTACTTATACATTAAAAAGAAAATTATTGTGCAAGATAAATAATCCATTAGCCTTGTAAGTTTTTGTTAATTGTAAAACGGATAAACCGGACTAATTAGGAAGGTGTAGAGCAAAATTTCCAATTACGTATTAGATAGGACAACTGACTTAAATAAACTTTAATTCCTTGTGCTTCCATCCGTATTTTAGAATAGTTTCCTTTTTCTTGTCGATATGAGCTAACTTTTTGTATAAATCTATACTTACCGTAAGTCTAAGATTGGTAAGTCAACAATGACGACCTCCGTGGTCGAGTGGCGTACGCACCGGTTAAAGGTGTCGCTAGCTCTGAGGTCCCGGGTTCGATCCCCGGACGGGTCAATGTAGAAACCAACTTTTCTACATTGTCCCGGGTCTGGGTGTTTGTGGTACCTTCGTTGTTTCTGAATTCCATAACACAAGTGCTTCAGCTACTTACTTTGGGTTCAGAGCAATTTATGTGATGTTGTCCGCATTTATTATTATTTATGATGGCCACTTGTTAAGTACTAGACCCATTGACGTATCTTCATAATCACGGAAATTATATTTTATAACACTTCTTTTTATTTTTCATTCAATTGTAACATGAAAAGAAATCTATGCATCGTCAAACGTATATGGGTTTTATTGCCTAGGTACTTTAGTTCTCTGGTCCTTTTGACTTTTTTTTGGTGACTAATGAATTTGGATCATGACACAAAAATTTTTGGTCTGTTGGACTTTTATAAATATTCATTTGGTGGAAACCGGGCCGAATTATTTGTTCTTGTTCTTCTCATATCAATCTTGTTACCTGTACAATTTTTTTTATGACTGTCACTGGATCTAGCAAGGTTTTAAAATCATTTAGAGGCTGCAATTTAATACATACCGGTGTTTGACTTTTGACATTTAACTCGGCCTTACATTGAGCTTTTTTGCATTACGGAAAAGGAAGAGTTTAAATGTTGCTTATCATCCGCCAATTTGATATTTAGAAGTATTATTACAATATTGGAACGTGTGATTAATTTAGCCAAACCTTACCTACGTGCCTAGCCTTACCCAAAGTTATTTTTTTGGATTTGTAAAAAGTGGTGCTCTAAGTAATAAATCAAAACCGGACTGACAAGTGCGTATCAGATTCCCGCACCGAGAGATCCGACGGTTATATTTATCAAGTTTTCCTAGACCTGATTATTTGGTACTAATTTCAACATGATACCGGAAAGACTGATAAGAAAGTAATCCTATACCTTTTTTTAAGCTAATCAGTAACCTTTAAACTATCGCGCTGCATGTTTATAGTAATATAATCCACGGCAATAAGCGCGTATATGCATAAATACCTTTTTTGGGAAAGTCTGCTTGCGACCACGGGCGGTGTAACCCGGTCAAAACATCAAGCCCGAAAAAGGTATTAAATGCATGTACGCGCTTATTCCCGTGAATTATATTACTATAACCAGTAACCGTCTATGTTTTACTGCAGGTCCGTATCTTGAAAATTTCAAAATTTCTTCATCTTCATCATCATTAACGCAATAAAAATCCACTGAAGGAAATAATTAAAACATAAATAGAACAACAAAACAAAATAAATTAAATATGTTCAGCCGTATAAGTGTTAAGAAAAGCTAGTATTTCTTATTCTTAAGAGCCCTGATACCGGATAAATTTGTATGACAAATTTTTTGTGTCAAACTTCACGTTTTCATCAAACAATAGCTAAACGATCAAACCAAATATCAAACAAATTTGTCACTGGGTGTAGCGTCAAAGCCTTTGATTATATAATGTCTAGATGGACTGTCAAGTGCGCGCAGACCCGTCAAAAAATTGCAACCAAATTTGGTTGTAAAGTACTTTCCCGCCTATCAGTACAGATCGTGCCGCTTTCGTGTCACTACGTTTTACGCGCTCTAAGGAATAACCACATAACAGCGATAAGATGACAGTATGTGCTTTTAAAGTGTGCCGGAACCGAAATTATAAAGGAAGGCTAAAAAATACCAAACACATCACCTATCACCGTAGACAAGACACCAAGAAACTTCATATTTATTTTAGTTTTTTTTTATGATTACCAAATTACGCCATATTTTATCAGTGTTGCCAGTTTCTGTTTCTTATTCTCCCATTTTTAGAGTAAATTTTTTGCTTTATCATTACGTTTATAAAATTTCGTTGATGTACTTCGAACGATCGCCTGTAATTAAAACTCATTCCTAATTAACGAGATGTGATCTTTCAGTTTTCAAATTTCAAAATCCTAACTGCTCAAAATATTTTACTAACTTAGTTAATTTAATACTCCATTCAAACACAGAAATCTATTTTTTTTTTATTACTTATTTAAAAAAGTAACGACTTAATAAAAATACACTTAAACTGAATAATACCACATAAGTACATAAAACTAAAATATTTTTATTATTATAAATTAGTCTTTATTTAATGTGATTTACACACACCGCCGTTCACGTTCAAACCTGTTTATCAAAGTCCACATCAATCCAGATTTTCATCAAACGCGACAAACACGTAGATTTTTTGACAAACGCCTCAAACACAGCTGTACACTATCAAATAATTTGACAAACACGTAAAATTTGACAAACAATTTGATCGTTTACAGGGTACCTTATCTGACTATGTAATAGTTACATAAGTCACATACAATGTGTACAACCAATGAATACCTACGTTGTATTACTTACATTGTTGTACAATAAAAAAAGTGCTATTAAAATGGCATTTAGATTTACTTATCGATAACATGTTTTATGGCTTTTATATATGCGAATAATGTTTACCTATGCGGTGTCATCGTTATTATTATTATTATTATTTAAAGCCTGAACTGTCCCACTGCAGGGCAAAGGCCTCCCTTCCTTCCTTCCATCGTTAGCCTTAGATTAATGCGTAACTGGTCTTATTTATTTGTATCGAAAAATGACAATATTTGGTTGAAACAGTTAAGCTTACTAACTTTTTTACTTAACAGGTAAACAACAAAAAAAAAAAATTGAAGCTTAATAGTAAGAAAACCTTTTAATAATATTATTCACGGGAATACGCGCGTACATCCTGTGAATCATGTAACTTTACCTAAACATGCAACGGGATAGTTTAAAAGTTAATAAAACCTTTTAATTTTTTTCTGATGTTTGCTGTATAGCTTTCAAAATGATCAGATTTTAATCAATTGTCCAAAAAAACGCATCAAAATCGGTTTATTAGTTTCGAAGGTTAAAAAAATAAACATCGATAAGCCAATAGTTATGTGATAATCTGAAGTAATTTTACAGTTCCTTGACTTAATATAATATCGATCTATTCTGCACCCATAATTATCAATTAAATCATAAATCGTAAGTTTATTTAAATTATATCCGTAGTCTTTTTTTATTTTTGTAAATTGTATTGCCATGAGTAGATTTGGATTGTTTGGCATTGCAATAACTTTTATATCCGCATTCGATCAGTTAATAAACTTTGGTATTAACAAGTTTTTTAGTTTTTAAGCCTTAAGGTATGATTCAATAATTAAATGATCTGCAATAAAATTTTGATGAGATTTTTTTGAGTCGGTTGTTTATAATATTATCCTTGATGAAATTAACTACATCTTTTCATTTGCAAGTTTTTGTCAATGTTTTTTTTTTATTTAATTTATACGTGACATACCTTTTATCTCTTGAAGTAAATAATTAAAAGGTTACTGACTGTATGACTGCTATTTAAAATGAAAATGCAAAATAAGTTACCTGTATTAAAGAAAGAAATACAAGTATTGTACCTGCCGATTCAATATTAACATACCCTAGTTGACTTTTCTATTTCCACATTATCCAAGCCCAATAATTTAACTTTGCCATTTTCTGTTCAGACAGAAAGATAATATGTCTTTTTTTTTTTTTATAAGTTCCGGATAAATAATGTTTTTGAATTTTTATTTCATGATTATTTATACCTTGCCATATTTCTCATTGTCATTAATAATAATAATAATAATAATAAAACAATTAAAATATTTGGATTTAGCGCACGAGGTTGTCGACATGTGGGAGGTGGACTCAGCAATCATTGTCCCGATAGTCGTTACGGCCAACGGCATAATAGCCAAGAGCCTCGACCAACACCTTAAGAGGCTCTCGCTAGGCGCCTGGGTCAAGGGTTTGATTCAGAAAGCGGTACTTCTCGACACGGCGCGTATTGTGAGGAGGTTCCTCTCTCTGGAGTCCTAACCACCGGCAGCTTGGACCCTGTCCCGAGGCCGGTTGGACACTATATTTTATATTTTTAAATGTATATGTATATTGTGTTTTTGTATATATTTAAAAATGTATTTTATATGTTTATTGAAAAATAAAGGACAAATAAAGTGTGAGTTGTCCCGAAATATTATTATTATTTAATAATATTTCGGGACAACTCACACACGGTTATCTGATCCCAAGCTAAGCAGAGCTTGTGTTATGGTAACCAGACAACTGATAAACATACTTATATATTTCTAAATACATACATATTATAGATAAATTACACCCAGACAACCAGAACAAATGATCGTGCTCATCACACAAACATTTGTCCTGGGTGGGAATCGAACCCACGACCTCCGGTATAGCAGTCAGGGTCACTAACCACTAGACCAACAGGCCCGTCAAATTGGCGTGGTGACTGGCGTGGTGACCTATACCAGTAGTCATCCCGATCTACCGCAGTCCCCAATACTTATTCGTCTGTCAATATAATCACTATATTTAAGTAATTTTCAATTTTACTCGATGATATTAATATAATATCGAAATGAGGCAGATATTTTATTAACGCTCGCATTTTGAGGACTTGAGAATATCTTAATTAGGGCATTGTCAAATGATAACTCTTTTACTTACGTGCTTACTGCTTATCCTATATTTTGTGCTAATCATATGTGAAACTTCTCAAAATTTACCAGTACCTACCAACATTAAACAGCGCGATCAGATTTTAAATGTATGGAGGTGTCTTAATTTATGTAAAATGTGTTTAATAAATAAATAATAAATGCGGACAACATCACATACATTGCTCTGAACCCAAAGTAAGTAGCTATTTAGCACTTGTGTTATGGAATTCAGAAACAACGAAGGTACCACAAACACCCAGACCCGGGACAATGTAGAAAAGTTGGTTTCTACTTTGACCCGTCCGGGGATCGAACCCGGGACCTCAGAGCTAGCGACACCTTGAAAACCGGTGCGTACGCCACTCGACCACGGAGGTCGTCATAAAGGGACTTCAAGAAAAAATACCAAAGACTTAATTAGCACCTTTGAAGTATCGATTGATATGGAAATATCGGTCCAGAATTACCGTAGATAACGCGTAACATACATACAAAAAAAAACATAGACAAATGTAGAACCTCCTCATTTTGAAGTCGGTTAGAAATAGAGGTGCTTTGAATGTAGTGGGAGCCTGTTATACTTACTTATGTCTAGAATAGTCTATTACCTAGTGGAGTCAAGTGTGCATCATTATTAGCAGCTGTATATTATTTGCATGTTATGCACATAATAAAAACTTTATTATTTTATCATCAATTTGACGTATATTACATACTAAGCGACCCTACGGTTAAAATCTGAATTGAAAATATACAGGGTGTTCAGAAAACCATTAATGAATACCATTAATGTAAAAATAAATTGGAAAAAAAAAATATAACCTAAAAAAAAAAAAAATCTCTAAAAGCGAGAGAGATTGTCACAGGTGCTGCCAAATGATAAAAAAAAAGGCTGCCGAATAATACCGACGAAAATGGTGTTGAAATTATTGTTTTGATCTCAAATTTAGGGAATTTCATGTCAAAAAATCTTTAATTCAAAGTTCATTATTATTGATACTATCATGAATATTCCAAATTTAATATTTTATTTGGGCATGTGCTTGTGAAATCTATATCACCCTTTCGGGTCGGACAGGGTTTTCTTAACACCCTGTGTACGCACAACTACACTTAAATAGGAGGACGTAAAATATGGGTAAGCACGCAATAAAAATAAATATTATAGATTGCAGATTTTACGTAAGTTTTATTTTATAGTAAAATTATTGTGTGTATAGTTATTTGATTACGTAAAAGAGTTTTTTATGTCATCCAAGAGTAATATTTTTGTAAACCATCTTTGTGCGATGTAAGAGAGAGAGAAAAGAGTAGGAGAAATGGAATTTTCTAAAAATATTAATTAGTTTATTTCTATATTGCGATGAAAAACAAGAGGTTAATTGGATATTTTTATGATTTTAATGCTATGTTTTTCGATCAGTTTGTTGTTACCGGCTTAGTTCACCGAGTTGTCTAAATTTTTCACACAAATACATGTCTATGTATTTTTCTTTAAAGTACTAGTACATTATCTTTCTACAATTGACGCAAAACTAACTTGTAATTATTAAAATAGTTCATTGTGTACTTACAACTGTCATATAAGCTTCCTTTCTTAACTGTGCTTCACAACACACACAAAATAATAAAAACAAACTAATTTTTATTAAACTCATTTTAATTCACTATCACAACACGAAAAATACTAAAATCAACTAAAATGTAAAATATTCCTATGTCCTTATTGTCGATTTTTAAAATTGGAATAAAGTTCTAATTTCAAATATGGTTGTTTCGCGCCACGATCTCATCTCAGTACTCGAAACGCGGCAGTCCAAGCAGGGGTTTTTATCATTTAGCCTTTTGCACGCATCCTACGTCAGCGCTCGTGTTATGAATGCGACCGATGTATATCGCGGAAAAACAATACAATTTTCATTCATCGATCGCCATGATTTTAGTATACCGTGCGTAGTAAGTAAATGGTGGAACGAATTTTTAATTTAGTAGATCATTTTATTTTTTGTTCCGTTTCAAGTTTCAGTAAAGTATGGTGAGCAGATTTGTAAGCCCAAGTAATATTCACTTTATGATAGTCAACCGTTATCGGTCACTACAACTATTACCACTGCCCGAAGTGCTACGGGTTCGATCCCTGCATAGAAGAAACGTGTGATTCACAAATGTTTGTGAAACTCCTGCGATACAGGGATTATCTACGTAGTGTTTTTATAGAAAAAAAAAGTAGTGTAATGGTATTCTTAAATGGTGGACTTATAATAAATGGTGTAAAGTGAAATTCAGGTGTGCCTAAAAACAAAATAATGCTTTTTTCCCGTTTGGAACCAAAGACCAGAAAAATGTGTTCTCGGAATAAGTTCAAATTGTTACCAAAACTCATACCTCATCTGAATGCCGATAACGTTCTATTTTTCAAATTATGATCAGTTTCTAAGTAAAAGCAGTACAATTGACGGTCTGTATTTTTTTTTCTATTGTTTTTACGGGCAACTAGCATCGATTTCAAAAATTATTTTTGTTGGTTACAGGTACCGGGTATGGTATATGAGGTGATCTTATATGAATGAAAATAATGTTTCTTACATTACCGTGTTGTCAATTATGATTAAGATTATATGATTCTGAGTTTTCTCGGTATTTAGAATATTTTCCTAAAGAAACTTCTTTTTCGTTTTTGAAACCAAAACCGGCTACCAAAACACGAAGATTACCTATTTGGTGTGCTCATCAAATCCGGTCAGTCAACCTTCAAAATTGTTATTAAATTAATATTTTCAACTCTGCCATTTAATCTTAGATCTTAATTAAAAATCTGATTCATCAGATTATACCCAGATTTAGTACATAACATTTGATTCATACTGCGCCGATAACCGATACTATTTAATTTTTCTATAGCTTGGCAAATAATCCCTATACAGGGTGTTAAGAAACCCCTGTCCGACCCGAAAGGGTGATACAGGGTTCACAATCACATGCCCAAATAAAATATCAAATTTGGAAAATTCATGATAGAAACAATAATAATGGATTTTGAAATGACCATTTTTTGCCCCGAAATTCCCTAAATTTGAGATTAAAACAAAAACAACTTCACCAATATCGTCGGTATTTTTGGGGGTCTTTTGTTTGGTAATTAGGTAGCATCTGTGACGACGCCGACTCCCTCTCTCAAATTTTGAGAAAAAGAAATTTTTAGGTTATAATTGTTTTTTCTTTTTTTTTTCCATTTTTTTTTCCACATTTTTGTAATCAGATATACCTTACAACACCTTTACGGGTCGGACAGGGGTTTCTTAACACCCATTATACATTTTACCATAATTTATTAATATAAAGTCCAAAACCTACACAATACACATACACACCCCATAGCCCACAGGCTTAGGTATTCGTTTGTTTAATTTAAGTTAATTTAAATAATTATGGTAATAGGGCTTCCCATGTGCACATTCATACGCGATCTGACTGTAAATGCGTTTTATTGTTCAACAACGTATGTTTTCGTTGAATATATTTATGTTTTATTTTTTTGTAATTGTTATAGTTTTGTCCTGGGTGGTCTATTGTTTCTAATAAAACTATGTTGCCTTCGAAAAAACCCACTCTACTTAGTATTTATGGTTATCAGGTAATACAGGCTAAGCCGATTATATTTGTACAAAAGTATAATTTTTATTGTTCCGCACCCAAAGGGTAAGAACGTGACCCTATTACTAAGACTTGACTGTCTGTCCGTCCGTCTGTCACCAGGCTGTATCGCAAGAGCCGCGATAGCTAGACAGTTGAAATTTTCACAGATGATGTATTTCTGTTGTAAATAAATACTAAAAAAAAAAAACAAAAACCTAGTCAAAGGTACGGAACCCTGCGTGCGCGAGTCAGACTCGTACGTGGCCGGTTTTTTAATATGGTGCACCGTGTCAGTGTGCTCATAGTGGGACGATTCGGGTGCGCCCGAGAGGGCCCGAGCGCCGCCGGACGAGCCCGAATCGTCCCACTATGAGCTAACTATGAGCACACTGACACGGAGTGTAAATAGCAGACTCGGGCCCCTGTCCAAACTTAAGCAAACTTAGCTTGAAACTTTCAGTCAGTAACTATACTATCAAACTGGAGATTAAAGACCTCGTCTCATGAAAACTATAATTAATTAATTATGTACCAAAATTTTGTTTTTATACCATACCTGCGTTACAAGGTTATAACTTATAATATAATAAATTGATTTAGATAACGACATTCCTGACGATTACATAAAAACAAATTCATCAGGCCATAAGCCATAAATAAAGAAGAGGGATAAAAAGCACTAAGCAGCTTTGTGGTCTAAATAATAAGATTTAGTATGAGTTACTATTGCGTTCATGGGTATTCATATGTGTTTCTTCTTCGTGCACTACGAATTTTTTTTGGTAATTTCTCAAGTGTTTACCTTTGCAGAAGAGATTCGTATCCAACGACGTGTCTTAAATGCCCTATTATCTTTCTTACTAATTATAAAACTACTAATTAGGTACCATGTGCTTGATATAACAATAAACTGTATTTAAAAAAGTATCTGGGAACCTAAATGGTTCTAACTTCTCGGAAAATCTCTTATGATTATAATGCTTATAAGTTAAGAGCTGAATATTCGCAATCTAAATCAAAAAATTCAGGAATTAACTAAATCGTATCTTCAGGTTGCAACCTGCAATCCATCAAGCCTTACAAATAAATAAGTTGTTTAACCAGCGTAGGTGACATTAATGAGTTCCCCATTGACTTACTTTTTTTTTCTTTATTGCTGCAGTGTGTAAAAGATGCGGCCATGTCACCGGGGGCACCGGTGGAGACGGACCGCACGGAGCTGTTGGGCTCGCTGACCACCACGCAGCAGCAGAGGACCAGCGCCAGGGTCATCAAGAAGCTGCGCCTGGAGCCGCCCGCAGACAGGGACAAGAGAAAACCAGGATCTGATGGTGAGGGAACTGCTATAATCTGGCCGCTGAGAGAATGCGCTCCTGACACATGACAGTTGATCTTAAAACAAAGAAAGAAAACATATACAAAGCTGTGGTGCAAGGGCGGCCTTATTGCGCAAAGCAATTTCTTCCTGGCAATCAGTTATACATATTATTAATTGTAACCCTGACAATTATATAGTTTGATGATATTAGTCCTTTATATGACAAATAAATGAAAATTATTTTATTTATTGTAAAGTCGTCGCCACATTAGAGTTATATCTTCCAGTTGATTCTTCCAGGATCGTATTCTCTCAGCGGGATGATAATACATTGAAATAAATACAGCAGGCCAAACATCGCATAGACTGCTCAAAGCTGTAAAAGAATAGGAATCGAACAATCAGAGCTAGGAATCGTTTTTTTTTGCTTAGTTTACAGCTTGTAAAGTTCATACCTAAGTTTTGTCGGCAGTGGAACCCCAAATGCTGAGCCGTCAAACACGCACTATCTTAACCAGCTTTTTATGTTAATTATATTTATTTATTTAAAATAAGAAGAAGCGATCGATGTCATCCGCCACCGTCTCCTCGGCCTGCCTCGTCTGTGGCTCGAGACAGAAAAGTCTGGAGTGGAACTGGGGAGACCTTTGCCCAGCAGTGGGAATCTAAACAGGTTACATTTACAAAGAAAAAAAAAATTAAAATAACACACCAACAGCACAGTCACTAACAAATCAAATAACATAACATCTGAAGTCGACATTTCAGTAACCTTGCAAATAACAGGTATGCATGACATTGACATAATTAATATTAGAGACTACCGCGATAAAATCCGTAAAAGTAGTTTTATTTCAATGTCTAACATTCGCGTAAACCTCAGAACTCAATGTACTAGAGACTAATTAAAAAAAAAGTTATAAGTGTGTCTAGTAAACACTACAAAAACAGAACAAATTGAGCAATAAAGATGTACATTTTTCACACTGTTTTTATAGGGAACGTCTGTATGTAGCAAAACTCATAGAGAAAACTTCGATAGGGTGATCCATCACGTTCGACCTTTCCTTATCTAACCTTGCCATACGCGTCAAAGGGCTGTTAAATGTAGTATTTAAAGTGGATGTTTTCAATTGAAAAATGCGATGATGTCGCTGGCTACGTTGGCTAGTCTAAAAGTTAAAATAGTTAATTAATTGTGCATCTATGGAACCATTTATGATTTTGTGTAGTATAAGTAAGTCGGAATGGATTCGTCTTTCTTTTAAGCTGGTCATCTTATAGTGTCTTAACCTATCATTGTAATCAGGTATAGTTTTTTGAATGCTACTCTTCATACATAGATACCTAACAAAACGGGCCTGAACAGATACGGTAATAGGGAGACCAAATAGTGGAACAGTACTCCAAGGAGCTTCTTACCAGTGCGTTATAGAGTAAAATAATGCTGCTATGATTACGGAAAGGTTTTGACATGCGGATTATAAAGCCAAGCGTTCTTTTAGCCTTAGCGACTATAGTATCTACATGATCACGAAAGGAAAGAGATCATAAATGTATATGTATAAATTTATATAGTGATATGATATAAATTAAAAGGATATAACATTTTTTGGTAACTCTTTGTAAAAAATTCGACATTCATATACGATGGGACTGATGGGAGTCATCTATAAAGAATTTATGTGCTAATAAGCGTTTTACTGTAATAGCTTTTGTACAAAAAAGATCCACATGCAAGTCTTCTGGCATATTATTGAATGCATGTGCTGCACGCAAGAGAAAGGTATTTTTTCTGTATTTGGTTGAAACAGAAGGGACCTGCATTAGAGGTCTTCGTCTTAGCCCTAGAAGGTTAGTACGTAAGTGTAACTTAGATAATAGTTCGTATATCGGAGTCTTTTATGTTATTTGACACAACATGAGCCAATTGTGTTACAATAAAATACTTAACATAAATATGAGATACATAACTTGTAAATATCGTCGTAACATTTAAAATATAATAAATTATAGAAGACATAAAAAAGTCTAGCCAAAAAACCGGTAAATATAAAAAAACTAGCACGTAGGTGTTGTTTGTGATCTGTCTCAAAGAACATTATAATTATTATACTGGTGCGAGATCACATTGGTATACTGGTTTAAACTTTTCAACTTACAATGATAAAATAATAAAAATATTGATTTACTAGCTTCACCCGCGTTAATACCTATATTCCGTTCTCGATGTTTTTATAGTTACTTTGTTATACGGCGGAGACGAATACAAAAAATTAAAGTTTTTTTTGAAAATCGGTCTACCCGTTCTTGAGTTATGAATGGTGTAACTAACACCTCGCGGTGCCAAACCTATCTCGTACTACCTCTTTAACCCCGTTACGTCGTTAGTTCCTTTACTTATTTGTTACTACTAAACTTACTATGGAATAATAAACATTAACAAACAACTTTTATTCCCGAAAGGCTTAATTGATATTATTATTAATTTGCTTATTATTATTATGGTGCCGTCTAACCGAGCGGCAACCATGCGACATTTTTCAAATAACTTACATTTTTAAACTTGTGATATCTTTCGAATGGAATGTCCAAATTTAATAATTCAAAATGTCACATAATGGTATTGAAACAGACTTAAATATGAATCGAGCATTTATTTTGATAAGGATTAATTACAAAGTATAAATAAAAGAGCTTTGGTAGCGGTGGCATTTATATATATTTTTTTAAATGAAAAAACACTTATTGTGACATAACTATAATAGCTAGTTAGACATAAGCTGTCGCGATATTTTTTGTAGATAATTACACTTGGCGCTGTCTAGCCAGTTTGCTTGAACTTGGCTTGACACGCGGCCGCGTGTCTAGATATGATCTGCAAAAAAGTAGTTCATTATTTTGTTCTATAATCAATAGTTTTCGCAGCGCACGCGATGTAAGAAAGTTTTTTGGTAAATTTTTCACACCTTGGGTTACATTATTGGAGTTTAAGTATGGATTCCTAACTTTTTTAAATTTAATATAGATTATGTTCACCGGAGATAGTGTAGCTTCCCAACAGTGAAATAATTTTTCAAATCGGTCAAGTAATTTCGGAGCCTAAAATCAAAAAATCAAAATCAAAATCAATCCTATTCAATGCAAACAAACAAAATAACAATCAAATCTTTCCTCTTTATAATATTAGTGTAGATTTAGTAGATAAGTCCTTGTGGATAACATTCGAGATTTAGGGAATGTTTATAAACAAGTTTTAATGTTAATCATCAATTTCATTATTTAATTACTTAAAAATTCCATAATAAACAAAGCCGTATCTGTTTTAATATAAAAAGAAACTCAACATGCGCTACATGAAAACCTAAACTTTTTTCATTCGTTTCCAAGCAAAACAACTTATAGTTACATACATAGTATAATTAACTCAAGAACATCCTTCTTTTTTGCCGTTAAAAAACAGAATTATAAAAGTTTTTTTTAGCCTCCACTGCCCCAATTTTCGGCAATGGCTTCCCCCAAGTGCGTCCATAGGTCCCTGACCCACGCCATCTCGAAACAGTCGTTGCAGTATTATAACATTTATATAATATATTTTTAATTACAGATATACCCGAATGCGAAACGCCTAGCAAGATAGAAGACAAAGAATTAAAATTCCCTACCGTTAAGCAACGGATGCCGAAGGCCTTATGGTCTACTGACGAGAAGAACTTATTCTTCGAAGCGCTGAACGAGTACGGGAAAGACTTCGACGCGATCACAGCATACATATGTGCTAAGATGAAGAAGAAGGGCATGCCGGATGTCAACCTGAAGACGAAGACGCAAGTCAGCCATTTCTACTACAGGACCTGGCATAAGCTGTCGAAGCACGTGCATTTTGATGAGAGTAAGTATGGACATACAAATCCTTTCGTTTAGTGGACTCTACTCGTGATCAGAGAGCTGGTTTGTTCCTTGCACAGAGAATCGGCATAGCCATTCAACGTGGCAATGCTGCCAGCCTTCTGGGCACGTTTCCGGCCATTGACAAGGATGACGATGAATTTTTTGTGGCGTGTTAATTTTATTTATTTATATAAGATTTAATTTTAGTATAGTTTTAAGTGTTTGTTGTTGTATTAGATTCAAGTGTCAAATCCTTTTAGTTTTGGTAAACTGTTATGTTGACAATTTAACTGTGAACAATTAAATTGTTGTATAATAATATATTGTAAATAACTGAGTGTGACAATCAGAAAAGCTTAAAGTGGTTTAAGATAGAAAAACTTTTATCAAATTTGGGGACACCTTAAACAAATAATAAGTAAAGACCTTTACATAAACATTTTTTCTAGCCTATACTGGCTGACAGCTGAAGAAAGGTTTTTTTACAGGCGCTTCGCCAGTTCTAAAAATTTTTAATCCCAAAGTAAGTAGCTAAAGCACTTGTGTTATAGAATTCAGAAACAACGAAGGTACCACAAACACCCAGACCCGAGACAATGTAGAAAAGTGAGTTTCTACATTGACCCGTCCGGGGATCGAACCCGGGATCTCAGAGCTAGTGACACCTTGAAAACCGGTGCGTACGCCACTCGACCACGGAGGTCGTCAAATTATACTGATACAATACATTTTATACTTATTAAATCATTGTGTTGACCTGTTTGTGATGACTTTACAGAAATTACAGAAACAGGTTACATTTAAGAGCGACAAAGGTTAAAGTTTTCCGATACAATTTAATCTTTTTGTAAGACTTACATAATGTTTTTTTTTTGTATCTAATTGTAGCTTGGTCTGATACAGTGTAAGGGTGTAAAATAGATGTTTAAAATGACTTTGTAACAGAGATTCAGGCGCTCAAACTAGTGATTACAGTACAATGATATGATATAATTTAGTATCGTTTGCCTAATCATAGTTATACCCCAGCTCATTATGTGCACGTGTAACACAGAAGGTTATGTATCCTATTAACTGAGAATATGCTTATTAAATTATATGATGTGACAGACATCACTTATAAACTGTAAGGAAAATTTAATAATTAAATTAAAGAACGATAAGGCCTTTTAATTAGGATTAAGATCTATGAAATAACAATAGATAGGTGTGATTTATATTCGATAAAATACGGTATTCAGCTGAATCCGGTAAGACTGGTAGCCGATCCCAACATAGTTTGGGAAAAGGCTCGGGAGATGATGATGTGTGATTTATATTACCCTATCGATCTTTTGAGAGATTCGATTAGCGTTAAAGCTTATAGTAAATAATGTAACTTGTCAAGTGGCCTGGTTATGGGATTATAAGTTATACATAACTAGCTGTTGCCCGCAGCTCCGCCTGGGTGGATGTGGATATTGCGGATATAGTCTATGTGCTTTCTCAGGCTACAGACTATCTTTGTACCAAATGTCACTTAAATCGGATCAGTAGTTTACGCGTGATAGCGTTACACACAGACAGAGTTACTTTTGCATTTATAATATTATATTAGTACTTAAGAATAATTTATACTTGTAACTTTACGTTATTATGAAGCTTCTGTTATTTAACCTTTCCAAATGTCAAAAGTATTTACATCACAAGTTCTTTGTATACTGAACTTGTCGTGAGATTAGTTTTAATTGATGTGCAAGATTAAGGATTGACATACAAGCGATATTACAACTGGTTCTTCAAAAAAATCTACAAGTTTTTTTGGACTATAATTTAGTAGTAGGTTTGGTTTTGTTTAAGGTAATATTTTAGAAGACTACTAATAAAACATCTAGGAAATTCCAAAGATTAAATAAGGAAGTATTTAAGTTCAAAACCTAACGCGATTATGAATTAATTTTTATGTTGCTCTATATGGTGTACAATCAATAAATGCCGGCAGCAAACAAAAACATTCATACATATTAAAGTAGCACCCCTCTTTTTGGAAAGTAGGTAAAAAAAAAGTAGATTCAGGTTTTCTGTACGACATTTATATTGTCTACTATAAGTAAATAAGAAGATAAAACATAAAAAAAATACTGTATAAAAATATGTTACAGATGTAAAAAAAGTTGCGCAAGAGTTGTACGCATTGATAAACTACGGAGAGCTGCGCAAGAAGCTGGTGTCGGTGAACGAGAAGACGTGCGCGCGGCTGGGCGAGATGGTGCTATGCGGGAACATCGTGGTGCGAGCGAGAGGGAAGAACCTGCGCGTGAGGACGCCTATGTGCCGAGCGTTGAGGCGACTCAATCAGATTACCGGTAAGGGTTTTCAGCATTGTTATTAGCCGAGAATAGTACAGAAATTGTTGCTTTTTCAAAATCAGTAAAAATGTGAAGATTTGTGTGCGAACAACCTCTATTTAACGGATTTTAAACCATCAAATAATCAATTATCGAACCGTGTCAACCCAAAACCTTTATATAACGTTTCCACTAATATAATTCTAGTTGCAATGACTCAGAAATGATGTTAAGGTAAATACAACTATGTTTTACCTCTATATAACAAATTATAGACCAACCTGACTTCAATATGACAAAACTCAGTTTATCAAATAATATACATGTCCTTAACGGTAATAAAAAGAAATGTAGCAGAATAATTAAACATCGTGAACGGGAGCTACACCGCGGAGCGCAGCTAGTTGTAAATATTATTGAAAGAGAGTTGTATGTATGTGTGTGCAGAGCTAGCGCTGGGCACGCGCGTGTGCGGGCGCGCGGGCGTGTCGCTGCGCGCGCGCTCGCGGGCGGCGTGGGCGCGCGTGCAGGCGGCCGCGCACAACCCGCGCGCCGCGCTCGCGCTGCCGCTGCGCACGCCGCTCGCCGCGCTGCTAAGGGCGCTCAGCGCGCGCTGGGCCACGCACGTATCCTTTACAACACCTCTATACAAAGGACACACTAAATGTATAAAACTACAATTGATAAAAAATATACAAACTAAAACTTTACTAATCTAGAAATAAATAAAAAAATCTTCTAATAGTATACATGTACTGCAAGAGCACCTCTAGAACCCACCGTAACCCGCTAATCGTAGTAACCGCGCGATATCTACATTCCGTAATATCCAAAATTAAAAGCCCGTGATAAAAACAACACTTCTCCAAGAAGCATTCGATTTAGCGATTTAGAAAAGAAACGCCGTATATAATAGTAACATGGCGAGGCCCGTCGCGTATTATAATTAATAGTAACATAAATGTTATCCCCCGTCCCTAGACCAAGCTGGCCCGAGCCGGCCAAACTAGCAATAAAAATAGGTATGTCTCTAAATAATTAAAACTTAGATCCAGCCATCCCTTGTTGTTTTGCCTTATTAAGATTGTTAGCAACGCACTAAGTCGAGGTCCGAACCCCGCAGGGGGTGCCCTTAGTGAACATTGCTGACGTAGTTAGTTTTTCCTATTGCTCTGGCTGGAAGCCTTAAGGTCCTCGCCAAAAGTCCAGTGAAGCAGTCAAAGCCTGCGCTCAGACTCATCTCTTCCAAAAAAAAAATAATATAGCAGACTCTTTAAAATACTCGAAACATAAACACATTACATGTGATTAAATTATATATCCCTGAAACACATTCACAATGACCTACACAGGGCCATAAAATCCTTCACTCTGTCAGTGTTCTCATATCGGCAAGCTCTCGGAGGGCGAGTGCCGGCCGGAGGAGAAGGACGCAGAAGACTACGAGCGGCTCTGTGACGAGAACGAGCCCAGCAGGGAGCTGGAGGAACACCTCAACCTGGAGACTGACAGGGTCATCCTGCAAGGTATGGACGTATTATAATCCCTTACACGGCTATGTGATTCCACACTAGCCAGAGCCTGTACTTTGGTATCCAGACAACTGATAAACATAGGGTGTTACTAAAAGAATCCAAAACGTGTGAAAAGAAACCTGGTATCCAATTTACGAATCAATTTTTCCCTTTCGGGAACACACTGTATGTTTCTAAATACATAAATAATATATATTTACAGATAAATTACACCTATACATCAGCCACTTTAAAGAAATAATGAACGTGCTTTGGGATTATGAACCTTAATTCAATGACTAATAGTTCAGTTCCCATCACATTCAAATTACTTTTAGGCCCTTTTCGGTAATATTTGTCATTCTAAAATGAACTTAAACACATGTTGTCAAAGTTGATAATTGCGTAATTAGTAATAACATTTAATTCTCTTTCCATATTGGCTTTAGTATAGACACAACACAAAATGATCATACACAACAAAAAGATTTATCCTGACTGGGAATCAAACCCATCCCTCCCTTATTAGCAGTCAGGGTCACTAACCACTAGACCATCATGCCAGCCAGTCAGAATATTGTCGCTTGTCTACTTATCAAGCTATGTTATAGACATAAAAGTATTAATATATACTTCACACAGAACAAAAGGCCCCGAAGAAGCTGGCCCTCCACGTGGGTCCCCGGCCGGGAGTGGACATCCACCTGCCCGTGGTGAGCCCCAGCGAGCAGCTGTCCAGCCAGAAGATATGCTTCTCCTCGTATCTGGAGCGGATGGGCTCGCTGAGGCATAAGGATAGCAGTGGTGAGAGATATGTATATAGGCTTGTTTGGAGTTATGATGTACACTAGGAGGAGGAAACAGAAAAAAAAAAAACTCTAAATGTGCCAAAATAAGGGTGTCAAAATTGATATATTTTACCGAACCCGTTGGAATATATTTACCTTATTTTAATAACAAATACTATCAGTGGTTTCGCTGTTCATCACTTGTTTTTGTAAACTGAAACTTTAATGTTCTTTTTTTCCTTAAATCATCTACACCTTTTTTTCTGCCTTGATCCAAATACATTTACAATCGGAATAGTAGGTATTGCTTATTTGTAACCTTCTCCTCACAAAAGATCATCAATTTAATTCTATTATTTACAGTAAAAATCCGCACCCCAAAACGCCAGCGGAAAGACAGCACTACAGAGAAAGACAAAGAAATAGAACAAAAGAAATTCAAGTTAGAAGACTCTGACAGACTCATCAACATCGAAGAGACCGCAATAGACGGGATCGAGCTCATGGCCAACTACAAGAGTCTGCAAGAAGACGAGGAGAAACCCAGCACTGAAGACGAGAAAGACCGAGAGACTGCCGAAGACGAGCAGGACAAAGATATAGCAGATAAGGAGAGTGAACGAGACAAGGATATGTCGGAGAAGGAGAAGGATAGCTTCTCGGAAATGGAGGATGATGAGAAGTATATTAAGAGTGATACAGACAATGAAAGTGATGGCAAGGATAAGGCGAAAGAAACTCAGTTCAAGAATTTAAAGGTGCGTTGGTAGTTTTAGTTGATATATACAATTACTCAACGAGATATTCTGAGCATAAGCATTTGATTTGAATGATAGTGGAAATAGATGTTTTTGTTATGTTCATTATGTTATTTTATCACTGAAATAAGTAACCTATTTCGAGGATATTTGGATTTGAAATGTCGCATGGCGTCAATGTTAAGTACAAATTTTGAAAAAGAATGACGTCATTAGTCCCCACTTCTGAACTTTGATTCGCTTTATTTGCTTAGTATTTTATTTGGAAAAAAAAAAAGAAAAAACACGTGTATAATTTTATTTATTATCTTACTGACGGATTTTGGCTTAGTCCATTTATTTCTTTAAAAAATGTGGAGTGATGCTAATGTTCGCTAAAATTGCCATGCTACATTATGTATAATATAATACTTTCTTAATCAATGTTCTATTTAATTAGCCAGAATTTTTGTCCACACAAGAAAAATAACATTAATTTAACATTTAAAGTTAATTTCTTATGTAACATAGGTAAAGTTCCGTCTCCGTCCAAAGAAGCGTGGGGGCAGTATCTACACGCTGGTGACGGACAAGGACCCTGAGGAATCGAAGGCGGAGGAGCCGGCCAAGGAGGAGGAGAAGCCCGACATCGACGTGGAACTGGCCAGGAGTCAGATACGGAAGGGCTGGAGCGAGCTCGATGCAGGGGACCTCACTGTGGGCGACCTGTATCTTATGGTGAGAGATATGAAGCTAGAAAAGTTTGAATCATAAAAATTGATATTTGTAATCATAAAAGGGGCTCGTGGCTAAGTGTAAGCCGTACGGTTTGGCCGATAATACAGGTTAAGCCGCGCTCGCCGCGGTTGGTCCGTGAATAGTTGACCATTTATAACATACCGAGATCCCTCCGTGCCTCGGATAGCACGTTAAACCGTATGTCCCGATTGTCATACGTTGATCTTTGGCAGTCGTTAAGTCAATTCTGACAACTAGTCGTACCATGGGATACTGCGTTTCCCTGTAAAATGGGTTGTGGAGGTCATATAGGCAGTCGCTCCATATAAAATACAGTATTCAGCTGAGCCCGGTAAGACTGGTAGCCGACCCCAACATAGTTGGGAAAAGGCTCGGGAGATAAATCATAAAATAATTTTGAACGAATGTGATATTTATACATATGTAAGCGATAATTCAAGATAGCCAATATTGAATTATCGCTGTTGTCTTAAAAAGTCTTGTTGAACCAATCAATACAGTAATCGAAATCTGGTCATCTTTTTAGGAACTATAATGTCACAGAAAGATGCTTAGTTACACTCTTTATGTATCGAAGATTGTAAGAAATAAAATTAAATAACATATTTTAATCGTTGCAGTTCGGTTCCCGATCTAAGCTCGAGCTAGACTACTGGTGGGCGGAACCCACGCCGCCTTTACCACAGCCTCAAAAGCTGACAGTCACCATACCGTCCGACCGTTTATCCGAAAAACGCGACAAGTCCGACAAAACCGACAAGGGAGCTGACAGCTCGGTTGAGGATGAGAAGGAGAGAGCCAGAGAGAGTGATAACGATATTCTGTCTCCGAAGAATACTTTTAGCCAGGATAGTAATGATGGAATGTCGGGAGATGAGAGAAAGTGTAAGTACTACTTAATTTTAATTAAAAATAATCATTAGTTACATATTCCTGTAGTTTTATGAAGTTTTTTGTGTATAAAAAACTCGGCCTGAAACCTTATCTTAAAATAATACTTTTTTCTGTAACAATGCTAAAGATCAAGGTTCTCATTTTATCATCAATAAAAATACGGAAAAGACCTATTTCCAGTAGATAATTGATGGAAGTCGAGTTAAATCAGAGACCACAATTGACTAAATAACAAAGTCACTAACACAATTAAATGATGAAAACCCACAAACGTAATCCTAAGTTGCAAATGCTTGAGGAATCAACTGCAGATACAACAATCTTTAAAAAGTCTGATCTGACACACACACTATACCATCTAGAACATTCTATGTCCCATTTCTGATTAGTATATGATGGTAGGTGAACAGCTAGCGTCTCCGGAGCACAAGTCTTCGGCAGGAGGTGGCACCCTGAAGGTGGTGAGCAAGCTCATCAACCGGCCGCAGCCCACCCCGCAGGAGAATGGCTTCTCTATGCTGGGGGATCGGTATGTAGAACCAGACCCCTTAGACAAATTATACTTTAAGCGTAATTATCCTGCCACTGAGAGAAGGTCTTTCTGACACATGACAGTCTTCCCTTCTTCTTTTTAACCGACTTCAAAAAGGAGGAGGTATTCAATTCGACTGTTCTTTTATGTTTGTTACCTCAGAACTTTCTACTGGGTGAACGGATTTTGATGATTCTTTTTTTTTTTGAAAGGTGGTGCTTCCAGTGTGGTCCCATTTTAATTTGGTCCAGTTGACGATCGCCGTGGTCGAGTGGCGTACGCACCGGTTTCAAGGTGTCGCTAGCTCTGAGGTCCCGGGTTCGATCCCCGGTCGGGTCAATGTAGAAATCAACTTTCCTACATTGTCTCGGGTCTGGGTGTTTGTGGTACCTTCGTTGTTTCTGAATTCCATAACCTGTACCTGCGACTTCGTTCGCGTGAATGACGAAACTTATCAATGAGTTTTTAACCGCAAAATTAAGTTTATATTTATTGTTTATATTTTTCCGGGATAAAAACTACCCAGTGTGGTGCCCAGGATAATAACGAATAATTATACCAAGTTTCATCGTAATCAAACCGGTAGTTTTTGCGTGATACCTGAACAAACAGACAGACAGACAAAAATTTTTTTTTTCACACTTTTGGGTTTGGTGTCGGTCTAGTAACACACCCCTCCATTTATTTTTTTGATATTTTCAATGTACAGAATTTTCACTTCTACAGATTTATTATAAGTATAGATAACTTGACAATGATGTAGTTTTGAATGATATTCGTTAGACGACCTCCGTGGTCGAGTGGCGTACGCACCGGTTTCAAGGTGTCGCTAGCTCTGAGGTCCCGGGTTCGATCCCCGGACGGGTCAATGTAGAAACCAACTTTTCTACATTGTCCCGGGTCTGGGTGTTTGTGGTACCTTCTTTGTTTCTGAATTCTATAACACAAGTGCTTTAGCTACTTACTTTGGGTTCAGAGCAATGTATGTGATGTTGTCCGCATTTATGATTTATGATATTATTCGTTTATATAAAAATTAAGTGACAGTAGTTCATTAGTTGTAATTTCGTCGCCATGTTAAAGTTATAACTTCTTGTTGATTACGACCTGTCAGGAAAGCAGTCTCTCAGAGGCCGGATCATACTGGTTATCAAATCTTTAACTGGAAGTGACAAGTTTTAGGTCACGTAACTTATCTAAAAGATATTTTGGGCGTTTGAGCAATTTGATCTACGTTAACGCTTGTAGAAGTGTCACTTGTCTATGGGGACTGACCCCGTATTTTCTGATTTAGTTGCCAATATTTTGATGCAGTTTTGTTTATAAAAATCCGCACGAAAGTGTTTGCCTTCGACCCGGCACACCCATTCGATCACACAAAGGTACCAAAAAAAAATCAAAAACGCGTCGCTCAAATTCAGAAGTACTGTAGTTTAAAATTTTACTGATAAGTGAAGGCGTAAAACATTTTTTATTTGTGTTGTTTTCAATTTACAGACTGAAGCGGTTGTTGGCCCTGGCAGGCAACCCGCACGTGAGCGCGGCCGCTAACGCATCCATCGCGCGCTGCAACTGCGGACACGTGTGCCCCGTGCAGAGGAAACAGGTAATGGATAGTAAAGCTATTTTATCTCACAGCTATGTTCAGTTTTTGCAGAATTTGGAAAGGTGTTATTGTGCCGTTTATATATTTAGGCTGGGTGTCCGGTTCTTTGAGTAATTTTGCTCTATTTTTAACACTCCAAAAAGGGAAGGTTTTCATGTTTGACTACGTTTTTATATTTGTTACGTACAACATCCGGCAATTAACGAACGAACGATTTAAAAATTCTATCCGTCATTTAAGCTCCATTTTCATAGTATTTGTTCGTTCCCCAGCAGAAGCCGGCAGTGAACCCCGCGCCGGCGTCGGCGGGCGTCACCGAGGAAGCCGTGTTCCGCCACCCCACGCCCATCGCGCCCAGACCCGATGCTAAGGATGTGAGTTATATTTAACCTTAACTTTTGTGTCTATTTATAGGCTGTCGGTAAGATAGCAGCCTCGTAAATAAAGAAACACAGCCGTTTAAAATAATCACGTTTGTGATTCTCTACAATCTCCAACCCTTCCGATATTTGTGATTCCTCCCTCCCCTAAATTCTGAACCTCTTATATTTGTTATTCTCCCTTCTCACATTTGTGTTATTTAAATCTTATTATTTATTCTTAAATTATTCTCAACCTCTCCTCCTATTTCTCAACCGTCACAAGTGCTAAAAGTCTTAAGCGCCTAGTAAAACCCGTGCTTGTTGAACGGGAACCTGTCAGTATGTTGATACATGTTTAATGTGTGTGTGGTGTCAGCTGCCGCCATCGAACGTGCTGGAGGGTCTGCCGCGCTGGCGTCGCGGGCGGCCGCGGGCCCCCGACCGCCGCGTGGTGGTGCAGCGCCTGCTGCCGCTGCTGCCCAAGCTGCCCTCGCCCGCCAGTACGTACTCATCTTATCACCTAGCCGTATGGTTCAACATCACTAAATAAAGATGTCATCGCCTGAACCGGGCAAAATTAACGCTAAGCGACTGCTTCTGAAAGGCAGTGTTCACGACTGTGATTGGTTAACTAAAAGACCAACAATCAATCACAGCTCTTAGGAACATGACAGAAAATTAACAAATATGATGATCAGCTTTTTGGAAACTAAATGTTAGTATATAAATACTTTTCTCTTAGACTTGGTGCCGATGAAGATAGTGCCGAACTCCCCGCCAGCTCCTCCGCGGATCCTGCCCAAACCGCCGCCAACGTCGCCCTCAGAGTGAGTCAACATTGCCATTATACAGAGATAGCAAATTCTACTCGATATAAAAATTCTTAAATTTTTTATAGAACAAAACTGCAATCTCTTTTTTTGGAAAATAAGTAAGGATCGCACACCTCTGTCAAATATGTCTAATTACAAAAAGGAAAACCATGGAATCTAAACTTATATATTCTCCTTCAGTCTCTGCCTCTCCTTCTCTTTAATACCACAGTAATGTTGTTTCAGTCTGTCATTCTTCTACGTGCTGAGCGAGTCCAACGGGCAGTTCTACTTCCACGACGGCGACCGACGCATCCCGTTCACGTCGCTAGCTGGTAACGGAGACCAAGACGACAATATAAGTAAGATGTTAAAACTGCCCTGTAAGTGTTGGTCTAGAGGTTAGTGACCCTGACTGCTGAACCTGAGGTCGTGGGCTTCATTCCAGCCAGCTTCTATGTGGCCCTTTGTTCTGTTACGTATATTAAAATACTTTTATGTGGATGACAAAGCTTGATTTTGAGATAACATTCTAAGTGACCTGTAGGTTTAGTGGTTAGTGACCTGACTGCTGAACCGAAGGTCGTGGGCTCGATTCCCACACACGAAAAATCTTTGTGTGATGACCATGATCATTTGTTCTGTGTCTTGTGTGAAATGTTGCAAGATTTTATAGAAAACAAATGGACAGTCGTGATTGCCATTATTTCAGACTATAAGCTTAATTAGACGATCCAAGAAATATCGTGCAAGTTGCGGCACTTAAGACACCAAAGCTAATAATATTTTAATTCCTTTACATTAAAGTTTTAATTACAATTAAATAGCTTCTCCAATAAAAATGGAGGACGAGGAGGAGGCACCTACCAACGGCATCAAGTCAGAAGCGTCTAACGCTGACGCCAGCAAGCAGACCGAGAATCTGAAAGCTGAACCTAGCACTGAAGAGACCAAGACTGAAAAACCGACGGAAATTGCGCGTGAGTATGCTGTTGGATAATGTACTCTATTACTCAGTCATTAGGTATAATTTTGTACATATGTAAGACAACATAGACTCCACAGGAGGTTTCGTCTACCACGCAGATTAGTACCTTTGTGACAAGCCATGTGTTACATTACCATATGGGTACAACATTAGTTATCAAGTCTGGGCTTACCGATACCGACGCTAACCGAGACTGACGCTTACCGAGACTCACGCTTACCGTGACTGACGCTTACCGAGTCCGATGCTTACTGAGACCGACGCTTACCGAGACTGACGCTTATCGAGACCGACGCTTATCGAGACCGATGCTTACCGAGACCGACGCTTATAAAGACCGACGCCTATCGAGACCGACGCTTATCAAGGCCGACGCTTATAAAGACCGACGCCTTTCGAGACCGACGCTTATCGTGACCGACGTCTATCTAGACCGACGCTTATCTTGACCGACGCTTACCGAGACAGACGCTTAAAGTCCGACGCTTACCAAGACCGACGCTTACCGAGACCGACGCCTATCGAGACCAACGCTTATCGGGACCGACGCTTATCCAGACCGACGCCTATCGAGACCGACGCTTATCTAGACCAACGCCTATCCAGACCGACGCCTATCCAGACCGACGCCTATCCAGACCGACGCCTATCGAGACCGACGGTTAAAAAGACCGACGCTTATCCAGACCGACGCCTATCGAGACCGACGCCTATCGAGACCGACGCCTATCGAGACCGACGCCTATCGAGACCGACGCCTATCGAGACCGACGCTTATCGTAACCGACGCCTATCGAGACCGACGCCTATCGAGAAAGACGCCTATCGAGACCGACGCCTATCGAGACCGACGCCTACCGAGACCGACGCCTATCGAGACCGACGCCTATCGAGACCGACGCCTACCGAGACCGACGCCTACCGAGACCGACGCCTACCGAGACCGACGCCTACCGAGACCGACGCCTATCGAGACCAACGCTTATCTAGACCGACGCCTATCGAGCGAGACCGACGCTTATCGTAACCGACACCTATCGAGACCGACGCCTATCGAGACCGACGCCTATCAAGACCGACGCCTATCGAGACCGACGCTTATCGAGACCGACCCTTATCGAGACCGATGCTTATTGAGACCGACGCCTATCTAGACCGACGCCTATCGAGACCGACGCCTATCGAGACCGACGCTTATCAAGTCCGACGCCTATCGAGACCGACGCTTATCGCGACCGACGTTTATCGAGGCTGACGCCTATTGACACCGACGCCTATTGAGACCGACGCCTATCGAGACCGATGCCTATCGAGACCGACGCCTATCGAGACCGACACCTATTGAGACCGACGCCTATCGAGACCGACGCTTATCAAGTTCGATGCTTAGAAAGACCGACGCCTATCGAGACCGACGCCTATCGAGACCGACGCCTATCGAGACCGACGCCTATCGAGACCGACGCCTATCGAGACCGACGCCTATCGAGACCGACGGCTATCGAGACCGACGCCTATCGAGACCGACGCCTATCGAGACCGACGCCTATCGAGACCGACGCCTATCGAGACCGACGGCTATCGAGACCGACGCCTATCGAGACCGACGCCTATCGAGACCGACGCTTATCAAGTCCGACGCCTATCGAGACCGACGCTTATCGCGACCGACGTTTATCGAGGCTGACGCCTATTGACACCGACGCCTATTGAGACCGACGCCTATCGAGACCGATGCCTATCGAGACCGACGCCTATCGAGACCGACACCTATTGAGACCGACGCCTATCGAGACCGACGCTTATCAAGTTCGATGCTTAGAAAGACCGACGCCTATCGAGACCGACGCCTATCGAGACCGACGCCTATCGAGACCGACGCCTATCGAGACCGACGCCTATCGAGACCGACGCCTATCGAGACCGACGCCTATCGAGACCGACGGCTATCGAGACCGACGCCTATCGAGACCGACGCCTATCGAGACCGACGCCTATCGAGACCGACGCCTATCGAGACCGACGGCTATCGAGACCGACGCCTATCGAGACCGACGCCTATCGAGACCGACGCCTATCAAGTTAGACGCTTTAGAAAGACCGACGCCTATCGAGACCGACGCATATAGAGACCGACGCCTATCGAGACCGACGCCTATCGAGACCGACGCCTACCGAGACCGACGCCTATCGAGACCGACGCCTATCGTGACCGCCGCCTATCGAGACCGACGCTTATCAAGTCCGACGCTTAGAAAGACCGACGCCTATCGAGACCGACGCATATAGAGACCGACGCCTATCGAGACCGACGCTATCTACACCAATATTATAAAAAGGAAAGATTGGTTTTTTTGTATGTATATCTGTTTGTAACGGATAATCATAAATAATATTGGAATCATATTGGAGCGTAATATTTATACCCTTATAGTAGTATATAGTAGTTATTACCCTTTCACCTAGTCTAATCTCCACTTCGGTATGAAAGAGCGGAGCCTCCTAACACAGGCATTAATATGCTTAAATGGAGACTCCACCAACTAACTTTAAGGAAATTATTGTGAAAGAAATAAATGAATTTGAATTTGAATTTTCAAATGCAGTCTTCATACTTCTTTTATGGAATCATTTAAATGTTATCATAATCTTAGTTCCCTTTTACGCCATGTCTCTTTCGACACTAACACTTCAACCATGTTATATTAACCTTTTGGGGAAAAATTTAGGGTTAAGAAAAAATGCGAGGTTTTAAGATGCCTCTAGGTATGAGGGATGATATTTTCTCTTTATTGACACATGTTTGTGTAGCGGAGTTCCTGGCGTCGGAGTCGATGTCGCTGTCTCCGTCGCGGCTGCTGCACGACGCGGAGGGCTGGCTGGGCGGGGCGCAGGACTTCTCGCTCAGCAGCTTCCTCGGACACCTGGAGGGTCGCCCGCACCAGGACCTGGCTGTCAGTACTCTCACTTTATAACCTAACTCTCTAAAATATCGTGTTACATGGGTAGCATGAGTGGCATCGTAGCAATTTAGTATTTTTTTTACAGTCAGTCAAAAATTCGCAAATAGTTGATGCCTTTTTTGGTAGGGTTTCAAAATTAGAAGATGATGAATGTTGTTTTCTAATTTCTAAATCCTGTGGACTCTATATTGTGCCTATATAGTGTATTTTTTAGCCCCTGGCGCAAAAAGAGGAGATATTTTAAACTTGACGTGTGCGTCTGTTTGACTGTCTGGCACCGTAGTTCCTAAACAAAATTACCGACTATGTTGCGTTTTTTTTGTCTAAAATATGATGTGATCGAGATGATATTGAGCTATAATTTATGAAGATCCGTTCAGCATTTTGAAAGGATTTTTTTAAATATCACAGGGCCTGCTTAAATTTTTAATTCAGTTTCAGTTTAGTTCAATTTCAGATTTGTAGTTAAATTTATTGTATTACAGGTGGATTCCCAGCTGCATTCGTTAATGGCAGAATCCAGTGTGGACTACGTGGCCAAGTTCGCGGACCTGGCTGCAGAGGTCACGGACGACCCCGACCTGCCCTCCGACGACCTCACCTAGGACTATCAACCTTAACGCCTTTTAATAAAGTCGCATTCACTTTAACATTTCAAAATATAACGAGACGTGTGTGACTTAGAAGTCATCTTTACTGTTTTGTAATAAAGTCAAATTTTAATTGACACGAATGTGAGACAACCATATTTAACGTGTTTCAAAACGGTAACTATTACCTAATGTATGATTGGATTCGATGATTTTTCGTATTTTATTTATTTTTATAGTAAAACTTGTAAAACTTAATTATTAATTAAAACATTGCCGCCTACTGCATTATTATAATGTGACTTAGTTTTTAATGCAAAATATATGGTATGGAAACTTGCATAGGAACATAGTCTTTTACCTGATTTGGGTAAGACTATTTTTTTGTTTTTTTTCAGTATCTACTGCTAAGTTAGTAGTTACAGCGCACATCGTTATTATGCACTAATAAAAAAAATGAAATAAAAGTTATTACTAATGACATGAGTTTGTCAACATATCACTTGATTTTAAAATAACTAGAATTTTCTAGATTTTTTTTATTATTTTTAAACGCATAATGCAATTCTCATACCGCGATCGCAGTTCGAAAAAATATTAAATTATATTTAGGCAAACACTCCCAGTTTTGACAATGTAATTTAAATAGGTACATAATAGTAATCATATCAAATGGATACCAATACTTTGTATTAAAACAAAATGTTTTTAACAATTTATTTGATAAACATATTTTCTGATTTTTAAATTGTTTAAATATTGACATACATTTCTATGTCATTATAGTTAGTAGTTAAGTGTAAGTGTTCATAAATATTGTTGTAAAAATGTTTGCTGTTTTATTGTTACAAAGCTTTTTTCTGCAGTTAAGTTATATATTATCTATACAGTATTCCAACTTCATAGTACTTCATACGAACGGACGAAGCGCGAATTATACCTACGCGCCTCGAGCGTGGCATGAGTAGAGCAGAACAATACGTTATCGGATCGGACAGGGTTTTCTTAACACCTGTATGTACTGTAAATAGCGTCACGATTTTGCACAAAATTGTGTCGTCATGCGGCATTGAAAGAATATATAATCCCACCAAAAACATTCAATGTAAAAAAAAGCCAAGTCTCTCTACCTATGCAATTCTTCCATCGTAAAAAGTTTTGAGATCGCATAGGAGCCAAGTCCTGTTCAACTTAATTTGTAATAATAAATCAATATTTTGTGACTATATCAATAGTTTTGTTTACATTACAATAACAGTGACTTAGCCATGAGCACAAGTTAAAGGTCGTTTGCTCCTTGTAATTACGTGCAAATACCGTTGAATTTATATATTATATATATTATGGACATGATTTTGTAACTGATTGGAATTTGAGATCACTATGGACTAAACATGCGCCATAGTGTATGTGCAGTTCACTGATCTTGGATGATACCGACTGTCGGTTAAGGTGTCCTGATATTATTTATTATTTACTTGCAACTCCTCCAAATATGCCGCTTTATATTTGTATCTTATTGTGCTCATGGCCAAGTCACTATTATTGTAATGTAAACAAAACTATTGATATAGTCACAAAATATTGATTTATTATTACAAATTAAGTTGAACAGGACTTGGCTCCTATGCGATCTCAAAACTTTTTACGATGGAAGAATTGCATAGGTAGAGAGACTTGGCTTTTTTTTACATTGAATGTTTTTGGTGGGATCTCATTTATTTTTTTTAGGTCTCTTTCTTTTCTTTTTATAAATAAACAAAATTGCTATAAAAAATATTTGCTTTTTGTACATAAACAAAGAACAAAGTTAACAATGCAGTCAAAATTCATATACCATGTTCTTGTAAAACCGCAAATATAAATTTGTTTCATATTATTTACTAAGGTATATAATTTATTACTATTTTTATAATTTTCCCTTTACATGTAGCTAAAAACCTATCTTGGTGCCAAATTTGAAGGTTCTAAGTTTGCTAGAAGTACCTTAGATTTTTGATGATCGGTCAGTGAGTGAGTCAGTGAGTGACAAAATGGTGTAACTTTGATCGCTCATAACTCGTAAACTATTGGTTCAAATGTCATGTAATTTTGAGGCTGAGCTTGTTTTAATACTTACTCTAGGTCATCGAAAACCTAAACCCCTAGCTTTGTCCGTATCGATGATACAGGGGGGGTGAAATAGCCGCGAAACGCTTCGAGAAAAGAATGGTACGGCCGTGCCCGTTTTGCTCGAGACTTGGCTGGGGCACTGCCGTGCCCCCAGATAATGGTCTATGATACAAGAAGCTGCAATGCGAGGCACTGCGCAGAGTATAGTGCTTATCACAACCAACCTTCAATCGAGGTTATTGGTGGTCTACCCATGCCACGCTCGAGGCGCGTAGGTATAGTTCGCGCTTCGTCCGTTTGTATGAAGTTGGAATACTGTATAGATAATATTATTACCGTGCTATCGGCGTCGTAACAGGTGCCGCACAAAGGATTGACGACGTACATAAGAAACAATGAGACTTAGGCAGCTCGAAAAAGAGCTTTTTTTAAGTAAGTACCTATGTGTCGTCCAAGTGTGTGTGATCATTCGCTGAGTATATTTACGGGATGGCTGTGACGGAGATGTGGCTCCCCGCTCCATATTTCTACCACCAAGCGTGATGCATGCCTGGCACCGTCGCACAAGGTTAGCACGGACGTTTTGGAGCACATTTTTGTCCGATTTAATTTGCTCAAAAGCTGGGGCAATTCTCCTACGCATCTCGGATTCGGTATCGCAAACCGTCCTAAACACTAATTGTTTGACGTGTCACAGATGAAAATCGAGTGGGGTCAAATAAGGGGAACGCGCTGGCCACGAAGGACCACCCCTACCGATCCACTGCTCGCCATACTGTTCGTTTAGGTACTGACGCACGAATCTGGAAAAATGTGGTGAGGCACCGTCATGTTAGAACCACATTGACCGGTGGGTAGCCACGTTCAATTCACCCCATGCGTCATCTAACTCTTCTCAGTCTTCTCTAAATAGTTAGATCCGCTCATTGTGTGGTTTAAAAAAGCGGGTGGGTGATTCTGTCACCCAAAATGCCAGCCCATACGTTGATTCTCCAACGATGTTGGATGTGGCTCTGCTTTATTGCGTATGTAATTTCCGCAAGTACTTCGGGTGGGGTCTTCGTTAAATAACTCAAGCACCTACTGAGGAGTATTCACGTCGTGGGTACGCGGTCTCCCTGCACCAGGGCAGTGCGTTTCATCGTCGTGAACACTGCGCGTAGTGTACACGCGGTTGTGCAAACGTTGGAACGTACGCTCGGTCGGCACATTGGTACCTAGCTGAACCGCAAAACGGATCTCGTAATCCCTATGAGCCTCTGCGTAATTGCAGTGACTCCTACCTAGACACATCAACATGTTAAAATACTCCTCGTTGAAGTACAGCATGATCTGGATCTCAGTAACAACGGAAAGTCGACACGGAAGTAATGTTTACGCGAAACTAGTATTTTAAAGTAAAAGTGATTCTTATTATGTAGGTAGAAATAGGTGCAAGCCGGCGAAGCGGCAGTGATATATACCCATTATTACTTTTTTAAATATCGATTGAGTTATCGATCTTAGTAGTTTTGGTATCAATTGATTGTTGCAAATTCTTGTGAATTGATTCAACAGCGCATTTAATTTTTACGATTCTAATACACAAAATTTCACTTCTATTTTTTTTAACTATTTCGATAATAGTTTGACTATCAAAATGATTTGCGTTGCATTGTTTATTTTATTAAAATCAAATTTTATAAGAATATCTCGATTCTGTTTCTCTAATAAAATTATTGAATGTCGTGTCCTATTATTTAGTCATAGTTATGAGTAATTAAATGTGTTCCATGTAAACGAAATTATTACTTTTACAGCATATCATTCAACCCGGTCCGAGTGCCGATTCAGAATCGTAATCAAGATTCAGATAGATAAGAAAACGTTATTACGCAATAAGTAGTACATCTCTAGTTGTAACTCTAGCCAAGGTAAAAAAAAAAAAAAAAATGTCGTGGTGGCCTAGCGGTTCAATGAACGGATTTGTGTGCACAACCTTGTGCACACAAATCCGCAGGTTCGAACCCAGGCAAGTACCAATGTGGCTTTTTTAAAGTTATATGTACTTTCTTAATTATTCTAAGACACTTCTGACAAACGGTGAAGGAGAACATCGTGAGGAAACCTGGATTCCAAAATTGGGATCTGAAATCGCCAATCCGCAGAGAGCAAGCGTGGTGATCAATGCTCGTGCCTTCTCTATATGGGAAGAGGCCTGTGCCCAGCAATGGGACGTATATAGGCTGGATTATTATAAATATGTAAGTTATCTTCACGCTACATGGTTGTCCCACATAATTCTAAAATTTCAAACAAATACAGCGACGTAAGCGTAGCATTATTGAAATAAAGTGACTAGATTTGACTAGAATTATCAGAACATGTTTTTTTTTTAGTGTTACTGAATGTTGCTTTTCAATAATCAAATAATGAGCTTGTAATTATTTTTAGATTTTTATACTTGCCCCTGTGAGAATATTATTATCTTATATATTTCTTATAACACTATCCAAACTGAAATAATTTGAGGCCCTCATATTGATAGTGGACATCGTGTGACCATAAATGTCTATGTTATCTATGGTTGCCACTGGTGATGTGTGACGTGTGTTGGTGTTGACTGTTGTGTGTGATGTTTACGTTATGTCTGGCTGAGGTTATGAGACTTTTATTTACGTCAGCCTAGTATTTTAATAAATTATTTCATAAAACATATCCAGATGTGTTTGCTCAACACGTAGTCAATGAAATACTTTTAATGTCCCTTACCCGTGTAGACCGCTAATGCACGAAAAATTAACAATGTTTTGGCAGTTGTTCAGGTAAGTTTTTTTTTATTTCATAAAATTCATTTTTCTGCTTTATTAGAATAAAATATTGCATTTTAAAACAAGAAGATATTTAAAATATATTTGTTTTATATATTTATAGTCTACCGAAGCAAATATCTTTGTTTTATCAAACTTACTAATCATTTACTACCGTACTACATTTAACCGATAAATTAACACAAATTACCTCTTTTATTGTGTTATCTTTGAATTTCAGTGTCCTTTCAGTATTTAACCAGCAAGTATGTTATATTATATAATATATGTTTGATCAATATTTTGCCAAAAGCAAGCCAGGACCTTTTTCTCCAAACTAATATTGTCAACAGTTTTTATTTCAGCATATTCGTGGTTTTCCCGCTGATATTCCTGTTTCTCCTGTTTCTGTTTACGTTCATATTGATACCGTGCGCGTTTATATTCGCGTCATGGTACATGAGGATTAAGGAGCGCAAGTTGGCGCGCAGGAATCGCGATGGCGCGAACATCGCATTCTTCCACCCGCACTGCAACGCGGGCGGAGGCGGCGAGAGGGTGCTGTGGGTCGCCATCAAGGCTATACTTACCAGGTTTGTTACTTTTACTGAGTTGACTATCACCCTGACAGAGAGGATACCCTAAACATAGTGTCCATAATCCCAAGATATGTAAATAAAGTTCCAGATCACTTAGTAGTAAAAGTAAATATGTTAAGAAATGGAAGGCTAGCTATATATTGCATAAAACACATAACACTCGAGTTGCTTAGCAGACACTGAGTTGCATATTTTTTGAGCTTTTAAAGAGACTAACTTTGTTCATAGTTGTGTATTTATGTAAAGTGACCCTACTCGTCACTGGAGCTTTACTATTGAATTTTATATCTGAATTGGATTCTTAAATGTATAAATACATAAGAATTTGATAGTTTACACTAAAATATACTCATGCCAATTCCAAACAGGTCTGATGATGAAACCGGACCTCGTAGGTAATCCAGACACATTCCTTCTCTTCAAAACTGTTTGAGTAGATCTATTAGTCTGTTTAGTCCGTGAGTAGCAGGAGTCAGTAATATTTTTTTTAGATTTGTGGTGTATGTTTTTAGAATGTATAAAAAGTAATAAACCTTTGTGTAATACCCATTTATGACTTTGGGTAGTTAAGTCAATCAAAGTTAACAAAGGTATGTTCACCCACTTAAAGTTGGAAGCATAAAAGGATCAATTTGGCCTGTCAAAATTTTAGTCTGAATGTAGTTTTCTGCCTCTTCAGCCCTTTAATAGTTTTCAATCTAACTTGTTCTTTTGTAGGACATTAAAGTACATAATTTAGTTTTCTGTTAGCTGCATGTGTGCTTATCTTAGAATAAACCAAACTATTTATTTATTTATTTATTTAATAATTTATGTACACACACAAACATTTAATAAATGTAACATATTGATAAATTATGTACAAAGGTGCCGCTTATTTATTAAGAAATTTCTGCCAGCGGACCCGCGAAAGGAGAAGTCGTCAATATTGGCAGTCAGTGTGCGCGACTTAATCTACAACAACTACAAATTATAACTTAAAAACAATAATTTAATAAAACATAACATAACACATATTCGTACATATATAAATATACACAAATACTACATGTAACTAATATATATATATAAATATACTTAGAATAATATATATATAATAACAAATATATTAATTCAATCATAAGGAAAGATAATGCTCTTTAATGCATTTCTTAAAAATATAAAGAGATTTGGAATCACGGATGTTAGGCGGAAGCGAGTTCCAAAGTCTTACTGCGTGAACGGTAAAGGAGTAGGAATAGAAGTCAGTGGAGTGGGGTTGGAAATGCAACAAGGATTTTATTTGCGTTCTGCAAGGGATATTAGGCGGTCGGGTAAAAGCGAAGCGTTCACGCAGATAAGGGGGATAAGTAGGGTTGTGCAGGACATTGTATAGGAGGCATAAAATACGAGTGTTCCGGTGAAGACGGATTGGGAGCCACTTGAGCTGCTTGCGAAGGTGGGATACGTGGTCATATTTGCGCAGGCCGAATATGAAACGGATGCATAAATTTTGCAAGCGCTCAAGTTTATTAAGGAGCTCCTCGGTAGCATCCAAATAGCATGCATCAGCATAGTCGATGATCGGTTGGATTACAGATAGGGCTAGAGAGATCTTAGTTTGTAGAGGTAGGAAGTGTTGAAGTGACTTAAGGGAATGGAAGGAAAAATGAACTTTACGGCTAACTATGTTGTTGGGCTGACTAAAAGTACATATATTTCTATACAGCTATAAAATATATTATTTATATAAAAGTGTTATGGAACAGATGTTTATTTCAGCATTTAATGTAAATACATAGGTGGTATTGCAGTAATTTGTGTGTGTAATATCAAAAGTTTCAGAATTAAATAATTAATTTATTAAATAATTTATGGCATACTATTATATTGTTATGTAGTTAATAGTAATAGAAGAAGTTATTTACTTTTCTATTAATTCTACTATGTGGGGGGTGATATTTCTACTTCATTCCTTTTAGAGTGTATTAGACTAGATAAAATAACTCTTCTCTAATACATAATTTACCTAATCATATATTTTTAAAGTGTACATTTTGACATAGCGTTGTGACTCTCATTCCTTAGATACCCAGACTCAAACATCTACATATACACGGTGGAGACAGCAGAGCCGCAGACCATACTGGACCGGGTTCAGAACCAGTTCAATGTGAAGATTGACCCGAAGAAGATTAACTTTGTGCGGCTGGGCATGCGGTGGGCTATTGAGGCTTCCACCTACCCTTACTTCACGCTGCTGCTGCAGAACCTCGGCTCCATGGCTTTAGGGCTCGCCGCATTTATGAAGCTGAATCCTGGTGAGGCAAATTTTTTATATATTCATTAAACATGTCATAGAGTCTTTTTCTGTATTTTGTTTATCTACATGTGATTAATAGTGTTTTAATACAACTCCAAAGTTAAAATGCAATACATAAGTTATCTACATATTTATTCCAAAAACTTCTGGCAATAATTTTGGTGTAATTAAAATGTTGCATAATATTAAGGATCATCATCATCCATAGCCCTTGTCCTCCCACTGCTGGACATAAGCCTCTCTTTTCTCTTGCCATTGTCTACGGTCCTGTGTCAGTTTCATCCAGACTCGACTTGCTTGCTTCTTCGACTAGAAGGATACATTACAACCTTGGAACTTAGCTAACCAGTCTACATCTTCCACAGACGTATACATAGACACAACAGGCTTTGCGTTCACGAACCCCATCTTCCGCTACCTGGCGGCGTGTCCGGTCGGCTGCTACGTGCATTACCCGACCATCACGACCACCATGATGCGCCGCGTCAAGCACCGCATTACGGCCTACAACAACGCCGGCATTATCGCGCGCAACCCGCTCTTCACCTGGCTCAAACTTATTTATTACAAGATTTTTGGATGGGTGAGTTTTTTTACTTATTAACCGACTTCAAAAATAGGTATTTTGTTATAGTAGGTTTGATATACATTTATGTGTAATCAAATATTTTATTTAAGAAATACCCTCTTCTGGCGACTGTTTTACTCGTCTGCAAGGATGATGGTCTTAGAGATAAAATCTAAAAAGACAATAATGAGAAGTAATGTACACAGGCTAGCTGCCTTGGAATGGACAATTGGTTAGTAATTTGTGAGATACAAGAACTTTTTTTTTGTATGCGGCTTTCTCTTATGTTATTCATGAAAAAACCTACTACTTATACTATAATTTTCTTCCCTTAAATAAATAATAATAATATTCCTTAACAACTCACACACGGTTATCTGATCCCAAGCTAAGCAGAGCTTGTGTTATGGTAACCAGACAACTGATAAACATACTTATATATTTCTAAATACATACATATTATAGATAAATTACACCCAGACACATCACACAAAGATTTGTCCTGGGTGGGAATCGAACCCACGACTTCGGGTATAGAGTCAGGGTCACTAACCACTAGACCAAAAGGCCAGTCAATTCCCTTTCAAGTTGATTTTAAATAGGTATAAGTATTTAATGTAGTGTGATTGTTTGTCGCACAGTTCTACGGCATAGTGGGTCGGTGCGCGGACGTGGTGATGGTGAACGGCACGTGGACGGAGGACCACATCCACGAGCTGTGGCAGGTGCCGCTCAGCACCTTCAAGGTCTACCCACCATGCGAGGTCAGAACACTTCCTAACTAGTATTATGACGTTCATTTTGAGAGTGTGAGAGTATGTTGAGTGACATAAAAGGAAGTAGCTTAAAGTGGGAGGTTGTTGTGTGATATCATATTTTAAAAAATGTCAGGACATTTTATATGAGTTTTGACGTCAGAAGATTTTGCGTTGCGTCAGAATATTGCATGATGTGAGAACTGAATGAGGTGACAAGATGGTACATATCGTGGTTGATTAAAGTGAGAACATGTTCCATGACGTGTGTGGATGTTGCTTAACGAGGGAGACTGATCTGAGATGTTCCGTGACGTAAAAGACTGACGTGAGAGGAAGTACATAGCTTGATGTGTTGGACTGACGTGAGAATAATATTTTTTTACTCACAAAATACTCGAAATTATTTTAATTTAATGATTCTAGGTGACAGAGCTAAAACAGTTGCGATCGCTAGTCAAGGACACGGACCCTATCCGCATTCTCTCCGTGGCGCAGTTCCGGCCGGAGAAGGACCACCCGCTGATGCTGCAGGCCATGTACGAGCTCAGAAACCTGCTCGTCAAGAACGAAGCGCTTTGGAGCAGGGTATGTGGACTTTTGAAGTAGATGTTGGATGACTGATAGACCGTCATCGTAGTCCATCATGTTAGGAAGTGTTCAATTAAATTTCATATAAATCACATAAAAAATACTGGATGGAATTCGAGATCAAAAATGTAAACAAGCAACTGACATTGTCAGAATAAACTCCCATGGACTATTCATTTTATTATCGTGGTAATTTTTTTTATTTTTTTTCCATCACAGGGTATACATAGTTATTGATTGCAAGATTCAGTTCATCAATTCAGTTATTTGAATTCCGGAAGGTTTTTTTGATTAGCCTCTATAATATGTAGTAATGGAAATTATTTATTATTAGATGCACTTCAAATTATTGAAAAAAATATGGTGTTTAAAATGTCCGTTTTCTGATTAAGCTAATTTTGCATTTTGCAGGTTTTTTTTTTGGATAATAATGCATAGCAAGTCTTATTTTAAGATAAATTTTCAACAATTTTTCTTGTTCATCATTCTCCAGATCCGGCTAGTCCTGGCGGGCTCGTGCCGCAACGCGGCGGACACGGAGCGCGTGCAGCACCTGCGTGACCTGGCCAAGCACCTCGCGCTCGAGGACAACGTCGAGTTCGTCGTCAACGCCAGCTACGCACGCCTGCTGCAGCTCTACCAGACCAGCAGCCTCGCTATACACGCTATGTGGAACGAGCACTTCGGGATCAGTTAGTATCTGTGGTTATAAGCTGGAGTCAGTCATCGGTGACCTACAAAAAAATGTTTTGTCTGGAAACAAATTTAAGTTTTGTCAATTGATTATTTTTGCCTTGCGTATTGTGCTAGCAATAGACTCCTATGATCACATATCTAAAATTGTGACAAATATTAGGTGTAAAATGTCTTCTCGAATGTCTCCCGAATTAGGGTCGGTTCATCTTTGGCTGAAGGTTTGTGTTGTCGATTACTTGGCGCCGGGGCGGGCGGATGGGGGGTTGGGCATTTGATCTTTCACATTGAATTGAAGATGCGTTGTGCGTCAGGTGTGATGGGTTGGGTGTCTTTTTGCGTGTTTGTCTGTTCTGGCGCTGTGCGACCAATGGTGTGCGGTGCATTACCGCTGTGTATGAACCGACCCTTAGGGTTCTGTCTATGTTATAATTTTAATGTATGACATTCGTTAAGTGCTACTGTGTATTCTAGATTCAATAAAAGAATAATAATGTTGTTGTGCAGGCGTGGTGGAGTGCATGGCGGCGGGGCTGGTGACGGTGGCCCACCGCTCGGGCGGGCCGCTGGCGGACATCGTGTGTGTAGCCGCCGGCGCTCGCTCCGGCTTCCTCGCCGCCGAGCCCGACGAGTACGCGCGCGCCATACTCGAGGTCATCGCCCTCGCGCCCGACCAGCGACAACAGATCATTGATGCTGCCAGGTACACTACTTATTGTCATTCTTCTTCTTTCGGCCACTCTATATCTATACCGGCCGCTGAGTGACTACGTTCCTGACAGGTGGTGCTCAACAAGATGATACAACTTTGATGTGGCGAAGAATTTACTGAAAATAAATTATTATCATTTATTTGTCCTACAAACGATTAATATAATGAAATTTATTCATTATGCCAGACTACAATAAAAAATAGAACAGGGTTTTTTTATTTTCCCATACAAATCAAGACCAACTGACATGTAACAGAAACACATTCTCTCAGCAGCCGGACCCTAGGCTGATCAACATAAAATAAAATTGCAAGAGTACACAACTAAATGAAGGATCAGCTTCAATGAATTCTGAAAAAATATTTTAGTCAAAAAAATTGCAAAGTAAGATCTAAATAGGCTTTTCACTGATTCTGCATTTTTTTGGCAAACAAATTCATTCCACATTTCTCCTTCTTTTGGGTGTAGGTTACAAGCTATATGTATATGGGTAGTTGAGGTATTAATTACAAATTTTAACATACTCTTATATTGGTTTTTGTTATTCGCAGAGCCTCCGTGGACCGTTTCTCGGAGATGGAGTTCGAGAAAGCATTCCTGCGCGCCGCCGAGCCGCTGCTGCGCTTAGACTAGACTGAGCTAGATCTAGACCTGCTGTACATTACGTTCCATTAGTCTTAAGTTTAATAAACGTTGAACCAAAGCTATGAGACGAGTTTTATTCATTAACTATGCAAAGGAGAATTATAGACTTGGGATCTAGTCCTGCCCAGAAATAAAACAACCTGAAACATGTTCCTAGGGTCAAATAATATTGAAATAAACTTACAAAAAAATCGGCTACAGACGGACCACAAAAAAAAACAACTTACAAGATGTGCAATGTCCTGATTACAATCATCATTTGATTGATTTCAGTATATTATTGATCTTTGCTAAGCACCTAGATGTTGTCAGGTGCCCTCTTATTACTTTGCTCTGTGGGTTACCCTGCTTCATGTCTGGGTAAGAATTATTATGGATGACGACTATAATATAACCCATATAGGGAGACCTAGACTCGCTTGGAAGTGTTAAGGGTTAGTAGTCGGAGTGGTCCCCCTCTACAACGCACAAGTTGTCAGGGTTGTTGGTAAAGTACATGTTCTCCAGCGAGTTGGTCTGTGCTGTGACCGGGGCTCCGCGCATGTCCACCAGGTCTCCGGCCTGGTACAGCCGCACCCGGAGCGCGATGCCCGTGGGCCGGTACAGCAGGGCTCCGCTAGCGTCCGTCTCGTAGCTCAGTACTGCTGTGTACTCCGCGTACCGGTTAAGATGTCCGCGCAAGAAAGTATCCAAATTAGTTTCGAAGTACTGCCAGCGGCTCAGTGTCCCGCGGTTATGGTGCCACGACTGAGGGAAGATGTTAAACGTTTCAGTGGGGCCTCCCAACCGTGAGCCCACTATGTGTCCACGCTCGTCGTGATTCCGGTGGTGTACTATCGGTGACATACTCTGGTAGTGGCGATCTATAGCGGCGGTGAAGGACTCCCGCTCGCCCGGTCCGCGCAGCGTGTGTGTAGTGATCACAGCGCGTACTACTAACGGCAAATTCACTGGATTGCTACCGAAATAGCTGTATGTCGGCAGAACGCTGTAGGAAATGATGGGGTCACGGTCATCAGTGATCATGTTGTCCGGGTCCAGATCCCGCACATACACGGTGGTGTTGAGGCTCTCGTACTCAGCAGCCACTTGCGCCACGTTTAGTGGATAAGTAAAATACAAGTTTCTCCGAACTCTTGTCATAGGATTATTTCCATTTTGGTGTATGGCATTTAACAATTCATCATTATGTACACTTCGGCGCCCTCTGCGGCTGCACATCTGGTACCCGGACTGGGTGTATTCTCCACCCGAGCCGTAGTTCTTCACAAGATTATTGTGGATTCTGTTAAGCTGCTGCTTGTATTCTGGGTTCAAAAAACACTTAAGCCACTTGTTATTGTGGTCGTAACAGTAGGCTATGTTGTCCTTGTACAGTCGGCACGGGCCGGCACATAGCGTCAGGTCGCTGGTGCGGTGAATGAAGAGCAACGTCTTCTCGTTCGGATCGCAGCGCTCCCAAGAGTTACCGATGGTGTTACAGTAGTAGTAACTCGACTTACGCTTCGCACATTCGTTTCTACAGAACAGATACTTGTTGTCGGTCTTGTATGAGGGCATTACTTCTACTGCAGACTGTCGCATACAGTAGTCCCAGCCGCCACCCTGCTTCACACACCACTGGTAATCTTTACCTTCAAAGTATCCGCAGTTACTGGAGCACACTTCGTTATTGATGGTGCGGTACTTTTGAGTTCGAATGGCGAGCGGCTTGCATTCAGTTTCGTGAGCGTTGGAGTCGTACACGCACCATTTACCGTCCGCCTTTTGCAGACAATCACCGATACACAAGTTGTTATTTCTTTGATATGCTTCGAAGGTGGATTCAAACGAGTCAGCGTACAGAGCCGGTAAAGTGATGGTTATCCACACGAGGGTGTAGATAGACGAGAAAAGACGCATGACTCGAGCGGGCGTGACGTCACGGTCGCGACTGGCATGAAACTGAGGTCCGCTAAACGGGCTGGACCTCTTAATATACCAATAAATGTAGGACAACGGCTGTTTTATGCCTATCTAATGAGTGTAATATCTTTGTTGACAATTTTAAGATAACCCTTTTGTTAATCTTTCTAGGAAGTGGCTGCTTATTTACAGTCCATTAGTAATATATTGATAGTTTGGAAGATGGGATTGTTTTGTAATAATATGTTTTCGACAACAGCTATCTATAACCTCTATCTTTTGAGAAAGTATTTGGTTAATATACCTAAAATATGTGACTATGTTATACCTCCTTGTCGGAACCAGTGCGGTACTGCGTTGGCAGGACCCAACATGTTGCTGCGTCCAGCCGTACCGACCACGCTGCTGTACGTGTCCAGACTGCATCACTCCACGAAGGTTGAGGAGGTCGTGGAATACATGCGCGTGAAGACCAACTGGACTTTGAGGGTCGAGCTGTTGGAGCCGCGTCACAAAACGAACTTCAAGTCTTTCGTGGTGCGCGTTCCGACACATCACCTCGAGAAGTTCCTCAAAGAAGAGTTTTGGCCGAAAGGAGTTATGTACCGCCGATTTCGTGGCCAGCTACGTGACACCATTGAAATAAAACTACTTTTTTAAGGATTTTGTCGCGGTTTTTGTTTTGATTTTAGGTCCCGACGTTTCGACACCTTTGCAGGTAAGTATCATGGTCACGGGCAGACTGAGAAGTGAGATGGCGTTCATCTTGACAGTAGATGTTGCTCGTTCTACCTTCATATTTTAATTAATTATTTGAGTTCCGACCTACGCAATATGAGCTCACTGTGTCTTGATGTTTTGCAGCGCTGCTCTTGGGTTTGGCCTTGAGTTTTTGTATTATTGGGTCCAAAGTAGGTGATATCTTCCAGCCATCTTCTCTATTGAAATTAGGGTGTTTTTTATATTATATATTTATATGGGTCTTGATGCCTGAAATAAATGGATTAATAATAATAATTATTATTTTTCACTCTTAGCTCGGTTACATAAGTAACGTTACAACCAAGAATATTCTTCTTTAATTAACGAAGCTGCCAGAAACATCGACAATACTAGCCTACATCAACGGCCAAACCACTGAAGCACTTTTGATGAAACTTTATACGGGCTAAGCTTAGTTCCCAAGAAAAGACAGGCTATTAGATTTGCCGCGATAACCAAAAACCACGCGGGCAGCGCTGCGGGCAAAGCTAGTTTATAAAAAAAACAATCCAAAGGTAAATGTAAAAAATCATTTAATTATATTAACATAAAAATAAAGTTATAAATGTATACAAAATAATGCTTAACTTAAAGGAATGACTTGTTCGTCTACGTGGCGATGTGTCCGACTCTGTCCCTGGGGATCAGTCGCAGCTCCGAACCGTGTTTCAAGAAGACATTGCCTGCAAAATAATGTTGTAGTTAAATTCTTAATACTTGTAGTTTAGTGGATATGTCACCAATCATAAACTTGTTAGTTCGAAATGCGGTGTCATGGATTATTAAGGGAATATCAAAAATATATAACACATCAGGAGCATCAAAAATTAGGTTTTTTGGTACTGTGTGTCTGAATTTCGTTTAGTGGGCATTATCACTGTCGACTCGTTAAAATACAACTGATAAGCTGAAACTGATGAGTGAAATCAGGCGTAATGTGGCGCAGTGTTTTGTTTTAAGAGTTCTACTCAGGCTCACTGCCCAAAGTGTCCGTACACCTGCACTTCAGATGACTTAAAGCACGCTAATGATGCCGCCATTAATGTCGCAACTTACTGGGCCAATGTACTCTAATTTAAATCTACAATCGACACGAAAAGACGAAGAATTGAGCCTGAGCGCAAGCTTTGACTGCTTCACTGGACTTTCAGTGGTTTTGTGTGCTCACCGGCGGTCTGCTGCGGATTGATGCCGATGCCGTCGTCAGTGATGATGGCGCTGGTGGCCGGCTCCACGCGGAACTCCTCGGCCGCGAATTTCAGCACCGCTGTGAATGGCGTCGCTTCCGGCACGCTCAGCCTGTAACATGCAGTATACGCTGATAAATTATTTGAGTAGTTCTTAAATTGACACCAGGTGGCGCATCAGTCATTGTAGACCTGTCAAAAATTATTTGCACACAATTTAAATATCAATGAACATTTGTTCCTTGCTGAACCACCTATCTGTTCACGAAAAAAAAATACAGTTTTACATCCATAAGTGCCACTAGAGATGCGCTAATCATGTCCTCTAGCGGATTGAACATGGAACGTTTCTTTCCACTCTCGGAACTAGGTGCAGGAAACATGTTCGCGGAACTAGAAGGGTACCTAGTATATTCATGTAATTCCGCACATGCACAATTTACATAGTTCCTCGCATAATCGCGGAACTGTTAAGTGTTGCGTTGTTTTTCTTAGAGAAGAGAAGACCTATGTCATGACCTCGCCTCATTTAAAAAACGGCTCAGTACAAACTTACAAATTTTTTTTCAACTCATTTCCTGCCCAACTTTACTATCAACTATCAATATAGTTATTATATTATTTGTAAAATACAAGCAAAAAGAATGTTCATTAACCTAACAGTAGATATAGTGAATAGTCAGTCATTTTGCACACGAATCATTCCAATTTGACCCTTAAGTAAATGTATTAAGAGTCACATAGCTCGTCATCGCTGACACGCAGTCGTCCATAGCGCGTTTCAGGTGTAGCTTTTAGTACATTGTAATAAGGTTCAAAATTGAAATGATTCACGCGTCTTTGTGACGTCCGGTCCGCAGTTCGTTCGTTCCGAGTAAACCACGTGACCGCGTCGCATCCAGGAACTGGCAGGAACGATGGACCGACTTCAGTTGACGGTTCGGATTGGACCGATATCGTTCCTCTAAAGGACATAGTTCCGAGAACTATTACGGTCCGGAACGACCCACCTCTAAGTGCCACCAAGTAGGAGAAATTGTGAGAATTGTTGCCATTAAGCAAACTGGTACACGAGGCGATGCAAGTCTCCGATACCTGGGGTTTTTTCAGCAGTCATGACACCAAGGATTAACTTTGTTTCATTTTTATATCAGATCAGGAGACCAGGCAACGTTATTACATTTTTCTTTAAATCTTTTGTCTTTGCTACTTCTGGCTATGTGCTGCCCTTTATATCTAGCCCACCTTTGTTTTGTTTAGTTTGAGAATTATTTATTTTTGCAGATTTGGTAGGAAGAGGGGTACATAAAAGTCTTGCAATGGTCATAAAAAAAAAACAAAATTGGAAAATAATCATATTATATATACTTATAACATATTTTCCCAAAACCATGTGTCACTATCATAATCCTTCATAATATTAAAAAACTGTGACTTTAATACATCATTTTTGCACAGAATTTTTACTACAGTAATTAGTTCAGATTCATTTAAGTTTATATAAAAAGATTCTGAAGACATTCCTTCTCGGACTAATTTCCCACAGTCAGCTAACGCCTCCACAATGTACATAAAAATATCAGGATTTTCCATACACATCTCAATTAAATATCTATCATCAACTTTGAATAATAATCTCCAAAAATTTTGGTATATGGCCTCTTTACTTAATACAATGTTCAGAAAGCAGTCGGCTAATGATTTTACAGCATTTGTATATTTGGGATCTTTGCTGATTAAACATAAAACAAACAAGTCTATGGTGTCTTGCTTACAATCTTGGAACAGATTTGCAATGCCAGAAGGACAAGCACTTAGTTCAGACAACATTACTTTACATTTAAATTCTTGTATTTTATCTTTTGTTATATCATGTGAGATATTTCTCAGGAGGGTTTCCTTTGATGCTGCTTCTAACATCAGTTCAGTTAAACTGTTTTCTAATTTTTCTTCAGAAAATATCTCAAGGAATAGCTTAAAACCAGCATCCATTTTATTTATTTTAGTATTTGAGTTTATTATTTTCTTCAATATGTATTTTGGTGGATCAGTAAGACAATTCTTAAGAAGGCTGTTGGATGTATTATCATAACTATTTAAAACACTTAAAAATTCACTGATAATGTTACGCTTTTGTAGTCGATCAAGACACTTTTCGACATGCTGTGATATTAAAAATGCATTTTTTAGTTCAGGCACTGTTGTGTCACTGTCAGGCCAGTTATCTGACTGACACAAGTTTATATAGTCTTGGAAGAAGCTGAGAAACGGTTGTACTATAGCTGTATCCATTTTTAACCCGTGTAACTTCAACGTAGAGCCCTGGATCAATCAGCATCTGTTGAAATGAACAAACTGAATTTGACTATGAATATTATATTATCAAATCGCATTAACTGGTTATTTATAAAACTTGTTCGACGCTGAAGTTACAGGGGTTCGAGACTGTATTTTTATAACTATTACTTACACTTTAAACGGCAGTTTAGGGTCAGAAGTTAACGTGATTTTGAAAGTAACTTTCGACCTGTAGAATGAAAGTAAACGTAAGTTAAACAAATATAAAATTTATCAAAAATAATTTGGCTCAGCCAAATTCATTTATTTAACACTTACATTTTTCTAGAAAAAACTTGACAAGACAAGAAAATTACAAAACCAGAACCACTATTTTCGCAAATTTACACGATCTGATAGCTATTAATTAAGTGACGTTTAAATTTTTGACGTATACATGTACTGTCATGTCATGAGATAAGGTGCGTTCGGTGCGATCCTTTGGTGCGATCACGTTTCACCGATGTTCAAGTTTATTATTGAAATGAAAAGTATTGATTGAACAACTTTTACACATAAATGTGATTAATAAAATAATTAAAAGTTAGCTTAGTTGGATCTGATTATTAGACTTTATTAGATTTATTATGCTGAAAGATAATAATTAAACGTTTAATCTGTGTAATATAATGTTACTGTAGGTAGGTACTCTGTGGCATCCGTGCAGTGAAGTCAAATGTCATATACTATTGTTTTGGTTGGATGGTTGGACCTCAATAAACTTCAATTAGCCAAAACATCGATCGATTGATTGTAAAAATGATACTATTTTAATGATTTCGGGTTGAAGGAATCATAGAAAGTAAATTAAGATGTTGCTCAAACGAAACCTTTTGGAGAACACAATAATTGTGTCTGGAGGTGGAACATTAATATGTGTGCTGTTAAACTATTTAACATCGATATCTCCAATAACCGGAATATGGTTTCCTTTATATATTATAACATTATTTTTCATTTCTGTATTCATTAGTGTTAAGTTTATACAGTGGTTACTGAGTTTCAACAAGCCTGTGAAGGATGATTTGGCTGCACTTGTTGCGCAGTACCCGTGCCTCTCGTTTCTATTGAATGTGTTGCCGAAGGCGCGGGCTGTGTCGAAAGAGCGAGAATGTCGGGAGTACGACACGGACGAGCTGAGCGTGATCTCCACGGTGCTGGAGAGGAAGCTGGTGTCCTCGTGGTACGTGCCCTACATCTCGCAGGAGATCGGCTTCCCTTTCGCTTGTAAACAGATGCTGGATCAAATAATTGGAAAGAGTTTTCAGGTATGTAATGCGAGCCCTTATAAAAGCTCTTATAGATTCGTGTCAAGGAAAATATTTATGTAAGTATTTTTTTATCCACAGATCTGTAATAAAATAGAAACCAAAGATATATTTGTAGACGTTTGTATTGTCTTATCTAGTCATTTAAACGAGTACAAGAAAGCTCAGAAACGCCAAGAGAAAGCACCAGACAGTACAATTGAATCATTGTACAAGAAATCACATCCTATATATGATGCAAAAAATAAACAAATAGAGTCAGCTGACCATTGTACAAATGTAATACGCATCATACTTAAAGAACTGATACCGTGGGAGCTATGGGACACTCCCAACTCTGAACTACTTGTCCGCATACTATCAAAGAAACTGGACAACTTTATTCACAGCACCCTTGCGGACCCCATTTGGATTAATGACAAGTTGATGACATTATTAAAAGGAGAAGAGCCAGTTGTGGAACCAGAAAAAGTTATTGAAGAAGTGCCCATATCGGAATATATACCAGAACCTTTGACACCTGAGGAGTTGTCTGCCATGGTTAGTCAGGGTACTGGTGTAGTAATTCCCAGCGGTATTGTGGAGGAGAAGGAAGAGTGTGAGATTGAGAAGATAGAGAAGATTATTGAAGAAGTACCCATCATGAGTACTCAGCCCGTAGATATTACAAAGTCTCCGGTGTTACGACAGAGGAGGGGGCGGCAGGGCAGGAATGAAGTCAAGATATATGATAGAGTTATTGAAGGTTAGATTTGTTTGAAAAAGCGTAATTTTAAGATGCTTATTACATACCAAGCATATGTTTTTTTATGTTATACTAGCTGTGCCCCACGGTTTCACCCGCGTGAATGGGAATTCATACACTATCTTTATAAATTATGGCCTATGCGTTATTCCGATGTATTAGCTACATTATTGTAAAGTTTCATTAAAATCCATTCAGTAGTTTTTGCGTGAAATAGTAACAAACATCCATACATCCAAACAAACTTTCGCATTTATAATATTAGTAAGGATAACTGTTTATGTCTCACCAGTTTAATGTGTTAAATGACCAGCTAGTTTAAAACTTAATCAAGGACTTTTATCATGAGATTGAAGCTAGTTTGGCACCTCCAATAATTGTTTTATAAGAGTTTATTTGTCTTACAATAGACTAACAAAAATCAGTATAGGTAAACATAATAATTGTTATCTCATGTAGGTAGTGTAAAGACGTGGGAGACGGACATCGATCTGCAGTGCATCAGCATGGGGCAGGACCTGCTGGCGAGCCTGGACGGGGAGATCACGCTGTCGCGGCTGTGGGGGCTGGAGCCCGACGCCGACGGCAGCCCTAACCCGCCGCGCGGCAAGTCGCCGCAGCCGCTGTGGTTCGGTAAGGACACTAGTCACATATAAACCCTGCTGCCTGATATTTCTTTTAAAAGTAAATTACATTAACTACACATGTACAAGGTATATTATTCATATTTATTTTCCAAGACCATATTCATTCTGACACTAAACTCGATTCCTGGTGATGTACAAATACGGTAGTACATATTAACATAACACAGACATACACACACATATACATTAATCTAAAGCGTTCTAAAAGTCATTTAAAAAAGACTGTTTTTGATTAATTTGCAATCAAAAACATTCAAAGTATTGTATAAGTTTGTACTTTTTATTCTAGGCGAAGAGGAGACTATAGAAGTAGATCCTCTCGATTCAAGCCCCAATAGAGAACAGAGAGAGAGTAAGAAGGAGCAGAGTCCGAAGCCAGCAGACGCCTTGCTGAAGGACCTACAGACCACGGTCAGCCAGGCGAAGCACAAGATCGGGGACCTACAGGTGGAGCCCAAACTTGGCTTAGATGTGACCCGCAAGCAAAACTCCAGTGTATGTCTCTTGCACGTCTTACTGCTTACGCTTACTTTGATAACACTGCGCTTTTTTAAGGTATCACTGATTCTGCTTCGAAACAAATGAAGTATTCGATGAGATAAAAAGCAAGTTTGGAAGATTACATGAATGATTTTTGCAAATTTTTCGGCACTATTTTAATATTATAGCAGTCTAACAGATGACGCGAATGTAAGGCTTCGCTGCTTGGAAATAACTTTGCAATGTTAATATGTAATTACATTCGAACTTAACCGTTTTAATATTCGAATTTAACAAATAGATCTATATGCTAACCGTAGGGTTATTGAGTTCAGATAGGCAGTCGCTCCATATAATACGGTCAGCTGAATACTGCAGCCCGACTCCAGTATAGCCTGGGACATGGGCCTCAGACCTAGACAGGTACCCAAGGAGTAAGGACATGCCTTTCAAGCAGGTTTCAATCGCTTTCTATGTTCTGACTGTCCTACTGTACTGTCACTCTTGGTCTGATCTGTTCTCTCTGTAGACTTTATATTGGATTTTGACATTTATTTCAAGAAATAAATAGAAAGATCACTACTTCAGAGCTCACAAAGAAAGTAGGCAAAATCTTATAGATTTTTTCTTTTTCCCTTTTATCGGGGACTAGACGGGCTTTGAAAACTACCGCGGCCCTAGACAGAAGCCAGTTTATACGAAAGCCAATGGGGACTCAAATAGCTTTGTATGATAAAGCGTGATAGATTCCGTGCTCGTAACTACGCCTTTTACAATAATTACACAAAGGAAATCAAGAATCAGTCATTAATAAAATTCAAAATATCAAGTGGTAAAAATATTTAATAGACTCGTAAGCAAGCAAGCCACTTTCTTAATAAATTAAAAATTATGTTAATTATAATTAAAATATTAATAAATCTGAAATGTCAATTCCAATATAAAATCTCGTATCTTAGAGTTAAATGTTAGTCTCTGTTTAAACATGTTTCTGATTAATGGTTTTGTATTTATTCACTTTTTAAAAGTCATCGTTTTAACATTATTGGATTTTAAAAGCCCAGCAGTGGGACAGTATACTATCCTTGGCTCCACATTTCTCTGTACTGACATTAATCTTATATTTTTATTCGAATGATTAAAGAAAGGATGATTTTTAAGTAGTGAATATAAATAAGTGTGTCGTGTGTTATTGGATAATGTTTTGTTTGATATAAGTGTGACCTGCATGCGACCATGCATGACTGTTACGTTGCACGGGTATTTAGACCGACTTGCGAAACTTCGCCGACTGAATAATGTGTGGTTATGTGTTCCTTACCATTTTAGATTTTATTTTATTAACCTGAATTAGATACAAATATTGCTTCATAAATCCTAAAATATTTTTTTTTATTACTTATTAAACAAAAAAAAAACAAAAAAAGATCATTAGGTAATTGATTTATTTTCTTTAATCCCTAGAAGTTTTTATAAATTTAACATTTAAATATTGCTTTCCGTTTTCCTTTGACTTCCCTTAGTTAATTAATTAATTATCGAATACTTATGGTTCTGTTCATGGTGTAGGACGAAGCCGCGGGCATGATGGAAGGTCTACTGGACTTCGGGATCGCTGGCCTCAAGAAAGGCCTGAGATTCACTGGCCTTAGCGATGACTCGCAGGTATGTGGCCTAAAACTATTGTCATAATCTGTTGGTCATTAAATTTGGTTTTCTTATTGTATTTTTCCATTCAAGACAGTGGTGTTATGTTACAGAGAAGTAAATAGTGAACTAAGTTAAAAATGTAGTATCGGTTGTTTACACATACATTATTGGATAATTTTCCAAACAAACTTTAGCTCTTAAATTAGAAATAAATATTTTTGGTACATTTTAGGAGAAGTTCCCATCCAGAGACAGGGGCGATAAGAGTCCCCCTCTAGAAGGCTCTAGAGGGAAGCCAATACCGGAGAATAGAGTGATAAACACCACCAATGGACAAAGAGGTAAGGCATCCCTGAAAGTAAGGGATTTTGAACTCTTTACGTTTGGAATAAAAATGGTAATCGTATGGTTTTTTTTTTCAGATGAAAACAACGTGCCGCCGTTACTGAAACAGCAGCGAGTTTCGTCGCAGGATAGTATAGTCAGTATTCATATAATCGTACTCTATTGTTTCACAAGTTTTTGTTTACTTGCAATTTATTACTGTGTTTTTGTTTAGGACAAAACTTGCTAGCTTTGACTTAAGGAGATGATCGACGAGCGAGTTATACCGCGGTTTTCTTGGCTCGCCGGTAAAACTCGATCACCTCAAAGCCGCTGTTTTACTTGGTGACGTTGTACGTCACGCATTCTTGAAATTTTTGCGCGCCACATTGCTAATAACAGTTCGGCGCGAGTAAAACTGCCTCGAGCTTTACAGTGAGCTCGTGCCGTCGCTTTTAGCCATGGAATTTTTCATTATTATGACATTCGGTGACAAAACAATATTCTGGTACTTACAAGCTGGATTTATCTTCTCTAGCACCTTGAGCCTAGCTGGCATAAAAGCTTGTATTTCAACAAGATGTTAAATTAATGTGTTGGTTAGCCGTCGTCTGCGAAGCCGATCGCTCGCGGCGAGACGTCGCTGACGGCGGTGCCGGACTCGCCGGAGCCCGAGTACGAGGAGGCCGCCGACCTCAGCACCAGCATCGCCAAGCTGCGCTGTCTGCTGCAGCAGCGCGCGCAGACCAGCCCCAGGTATACCGAGCCTACCAGCCGCAGGTGGTCGCATACCCTGGAGCCGTCGCGTAATGGACTAGGAAGGCTGAAGTAGTCACCTTTCCTTCTTCCCTCTTTCTGGTTCAAGTCTGTCATTCACGTCTGTCACCTACGACTCTCACGTCTGTCACACACGACTCTCCCTCACGTCTCTGACGCCTTTCACACACGACTCTCACGCCTGTCACACATGACTCTCACGCCTGTCACGCATGACTCTCACGCCTGTTAATCACGTCTCTCCTTCACGCCTGTCACCTATGACTCTCACGTCTGTCACACACGTTTCTCACGCCTGTCACACACGACTCTCACGCCTGTCACACATGACTCTCACGCCTGTCACACATGACTCTCACGCCTGTCACACACGACTCTCACGCCTGTCACACATGACTCTCACGCCTGTCAATCACGTCTCTCACGCCTGTCACCCACGTCTCTCACGCCTGTCACCTACAACTCTCAAGCCTGTCACCTACGACTCTCACTTATGTCTTTCTTCTTCTATTCTTTTTGTGATATTAGTGTGGTGTGTATTATTAACATGTATGTCTTGTGTGTTGAGGGCTAAGCGTGCGGAGGACGTGTGGTGGGAGAGCGCGGAGGAGACGCGCGGCCGCACGCAGCAACACCACTCCTCCCGCCCCGTCGACACCGCCACGCTCGCCGGTAAACACACTACGATACTTTTACCCCCTGAACGGCTGATCATCTTAATCTGTTGTCAAATTAACTGATAACGACTATATGACGATACATTTTACATGATTAAATATGTTGTAGCTACAACTGACGGTTTTTTTATTAATTTCGTCTTTTGAATAATCTTTTTGTTTACAAGAATGCTTATACAAATGTTTTATGTTAAATGTTATGAGGTAAAGTGCCCTTATATTGTTCTAGATGAGTACGATATGAATATGGACAGAAACTCGTCGCCCGGTCAGACGTCCAACAACATGCAGAGACTCGACAAGTAAGTGATGTTCTATGAGATATATTGTGTTTTAGTATGTCGCTGTTCGACCAACAGCAACGGACCTATTACGAACATTTTTTTATTATTAATTAGTTTTTGTTGACGGAGTTTTTCAATTCGGTGGTAGATTAGGGCGAACGCTTTCAGAATTTTTACTACCTGTATCAACGACACTCGCGTTTTTAGGGTTCCGTACCCAAAAGGTAAAACGGGACCCTATTACTAAGACTCCGCTGTCTGTCTGTCCGTCTGTCTGTCTCCAGGCTGTATCTCATAAACCGTGATAGCTAGAAATTTTCACAAATGATGTATTTCCGTTGCCGCTATAACAACAAATACTAAAAACCACATAAAATGAATATTTAAGGGGGGTTCTCATACGACGGTGGTACGGAACCCTTCGTGCGCGAGTCGGACTCGCACTTGGCCAGTTTTTTTTTAAAAACGCGACAAAATCCAGTTATTTCCAATGTCATGTTTCCAGTTCACTTCACGATGAAAAAAATTAAGAATATATAAACGAGAGGAAATATCTTATTATTTAGGCCTTAACAATTATTTTGTAAATAAAATATGTGTATTTAAAAAAATATATAATCAATCAGAACCAACTTCAATTAAATTTATTACCCGGTACCACCGTTAGCATAAACCCTATCGCTAACATTATTTTTTAAATCCTACCACATTTTCTGGAGTCTTCGCGTAACAATCATTCAGTCGATTTGAGAACCTCCTTGTTTTGTCGGTTAAATCCTTGCGTGTGTCAGACTGTTCCAGCGCACAGTGACTGGCGTGTTCAACTCCATCAAGACGGCCGTGGGCGCGGAGGGCGAGCTGCCCGCGCGCACGCTGCACGACTGGACATATGTCTGCACCTCGCTGGAGCTCAACGTTAGTCACATTAAAATATAATAAATAAGAAATAATTTTGCTTTAAATGGGGTAAGACATAGGGGGTGATATGAATAGGGTGAGACGTAGGGGTAATATGTATGGGGGTAAGGCAGAGGGGGTAATATGTATGGGGGTAATGTGTATGGGGGTAAGACATGGAGATAATTTGTATGGGGTAAAGCATAGGGAGTAATTTTCAACTACCAGCCAAAATTTAAAATTTGAATCTGGATATCACCATAAGTAAGTACAAGTAGAAAGTCCAAAAATGAAAAGTTTTAGAATAAAAACTTTTTTTTTTACGAAACTATTATCTATTCTATACCAGCTCTGAAAATTTGGACGGTTATTTAAAACTAACCCTGTATACGGGGTAGGCCACAGTGGTATATGACACGATAACATGGACTTGTGGGCAGGTGTGTGGCGCAGTGGCGCGTCACTCACGCCTCTCCCTCACGTCTCTCACGCCTGTCACCTACGACTCTCACGCCTGTCAAACACGTCTCTCACGCCTGTCACCTACAACTCTCACGCCTGTCACACACGACTCTCACGCCTGTCACACACGACTCTCACGCCTGTCAAACATGACTCTCACGCCTGTCAAACACGACTCTCACGCCTGTCACACACGACTCTCACGCCTGTCAAACACGTCTCTCACGCCTGTCACACACGACTCTCACGCCTGTCACACACGACTCTCACGCCTGTCAAACACGTCTTTCACGCCTGTCACACACGACTCTCACGCCTGTCACACACGACTCTCACGCCTGTCAAACACGTCTCTCACGCTTGTCACCTACGACTCTCACGCCTGTCACACACGACTCTCACGCCTGTCAAACACGTCTCTCACGCCTGTCACCTACGACTCTCACGCCTGTCACACACGACTCTCACGCCTGTCAAACACGTCTCTGACGCCTGTCAAACACGTCTCTCACGCCTCTCACCTACGGCTCTCACGTCTGTCACACACGACTCTCACGCCTGTCAAACATGTCTCACGCCTGTCACCTACGACTCTCACGCCTGTCACACACGACTCTCACGCCTGCCAAAAAAGTCTCTGACGCCTGTCAAACACGACCCTCACACCTGTCACACATGACTCTCACGCCTGTCAAACACGTCTCTCACGCCTGTCACACACGACTCTCACACACGACTCTCACGCCTGTCAAACAAGTCTCTGACGCCTGTCAAACACTACCCTCACGCCTGTCAAACACGACCCTCACGTCTGTCACACACGACTCTCTCGCCTTTCAAACACGTCTCTCACGCCTGTCAAACACGACCCTCACGCCTGTCACACACGAATCTCACGCCTCACGTCCCCTCACGTCACTCACATCTGTGTGTTTATTAAAACTAACCCTGTATACGGGGTAGGCCACAGTGGTATATGACACGTTAACACGGCCTTGTGGGCAGGTGTGTGGCGCAGTGGCGCGGCTGGTGGGGTCGCGGCGCGGCGGGCCGCATGTCGAGGCCGCGCTCGACACGCTGGCCGAGCTGCGCCCGCGCACGCCACACGCACAGCCGGAGCCGCTCGACCTGGGTACCTATGCTTCTATACACAACATATGTACACATAGTGGATACACTCCACCAATATTTATGCTCTTTTTACACGACTGCCCAAAAAGGAGTGTTATTACGAACTTTTTTTTACTCGTAATCTTTTGTGTTTGTTTTAAGGTCAAATATTTCAAGCTAAATTGAAATCACTTCTTGACATTCGATTGAGGACAATATAATAATGTAGTACTTCAACCTAGTGTGCCAGATTAAGGCTATAGAAACGTCGCCACAAACCGACACAATCCCACGAGTTTGGGCTTGTTTAATTTGACTTTCAAACTAGTCCATTTCAAATAAATTATAATTATAAAATAAACTAGCTTACTTAAAACGCAATCTTAACAATCCTATCCCGGATTGATTTCGGTCATACAAATAAGCCTATGTTCATTTATTTGTTAAGTATGTGTGTATTGTTCTGGTTGTGTAGAGGAGTGGTGCGGGTGCGGCGGTGCGGGCTGCAGCAGTGCGGGCGCGGCGCTGGCGGCGGCCGGGCTGGCGCGCTCGCACCTCGCCGCGCGCCTCGCCACGCTGCTGCTCGCCGGTACACACACTTATATAGAGGAGTGGTGCGGGTGCGGCAGTGCGGGCTGAGCAGTGCGGGCTGCAGCAGTGCGGGCGCGCTCGCACCTCGCCGCGCGCCTCGCCACGCTGCTGCTCGCCGGTACACACACTTATATAGAGGAGTGGTGCGGGTGCGGCAGTGCGGGCTGAGCAGTGCGGGCTGCAGCAGTGCGGGCGCGCTCGCACCTCGCCGCGCGCCTCGCCACGCTGCTGCTCGCCGGTACACACACTTATATAGAGGAGTGGTGCGGGTGCGGCAGTGCGGGCTGAGCAGTGCGGGCTGCAGCAGTGCGGGCGCGCTCGCACCTCGCCGCGCGCCTCGCCACGCTGCTGCTCGCCGGTACACACACTTATATAGAGGAGTGGTGCGGGTGCGGCAGTGCGGGCTGAGCAGTGCGGGCTGCAGCAGTGCGGGCGCGCTCGCACCTCGCCGCGCGCCTCGCCACGCTGCTGCTCGCCGGTACACACACTTATATAGAGGAGTGGTGCGGGTGCGGCAGTGCGGGCTGAGCAGTGCGGGCTGCAGCAGTGCGGGCGCGCTCGCACCTCGCCGCGCGCCTCGCCACGCTGCTGCTCGCCGGTACACACACTTATATAGAGGAGTGGTGCGGGTGCGGCAGTGCGAGCTGCAGCAGTGCGGGCTGCAGCAGTGCGGGCGCGCTCGCACCTCGCCGCGCGCCTCGCCACGCTGCTGCTCGCCGGTACACACACTTATATAGAGGAGTGGTGCGGGTGCGGCAGTGCGGGCTGAGCAGTGCGGGCTGCAGCAGTGCGGGCTGCAGCAGTGCGGGCGCGCTCGCACCTCGCCGCGCGCCTCGCCACGCTGCTGCTCGCCGGTACACACACTTATATAGAGGAGTGGTGCGGGTGCGGCAGTGCGAGCTGCAGCAGTGCGGGCTGCAGCAGTGCGGGCGCGCTCGCACCTCGCCGCGCGCCTCGCCACGCTGCTGCTCGCCGGTACACACACTTATATAGAGGAGTGGTGCGGGTGCGGCAGTGCGGGCTGCAGCAGTGCGGGCGCGCTCGCACCTCGCCGCGCGCCTCGCCACGCTGCTGCTCGCCGGTACACACACTTATATAGAGGAGTGGTGCGGGTGCGGCAGTGCGGGCTGCAGCAGTGCGGGCTGCAGCAGTGCGGGCGCGCTCGCACCTCGCCGCGCGCCTCGCCACGTTGCTGCTCGCCGGTACACACACTTATATAGAGGAGTGGTGCGGGCTGCAGCAGTGCGGGCTGCAGCAGTGCGGGCGCGGCGCTGGCTTAACTTATCTTAACGTTTTCCAGTACCCTGTAACAGTCCATAATAGCGAGGTATTTTTTCTTTGTAATTAAGTGCTGCTTCGACGAAGCGCGGTACAAAGACCATTGGAAGGACTTAAAGAAGCCTTTGTCCAGCAATGGGTCAAAACTGGCAAAAAATCTTAAAATGTCCATTTTTATATAGACTTAGCAGAATCATTCCTGGACGTGTGGCTGGAGGAGCTGGGGTCTTGGCTCCGGCAGCAGGTGTTCGCGACGTTCGCGGCGCTGGCCGAGCGCGACGCCGCCCTGTTCGCGTCCAGGCCCACCAAACTCAGGGACCTCAATGTTGATGAAACCTGTGCTGCGCTGCTTGAACATATACAACGTAAGATTTACTAGGACTTCAGTAAAATCTATACTAATATTATAAAGCTGAAGAGTTTGTTTGTTTGTTTGTTTGGTTGAACGCGCTAATCTCAGGAACTACTGATTAGAATTGAATAAATCTTTTTGTGTTAGATAGTCCATTTATCGAGGAAGGCTTTAGGATATATAACATTACGCTGCGACCAATAGGAGCGAAGCAGCAGTGAAAAATGTCACAAAAACGGGGAAAAATATTCATACTTGAAAGCTTCCGTTGCGTGCGCTGCGTAAACGGTTCGAGTTACCCAAAATATATGTATGAAAGAATTGTTCCTCTTTAAATGAACTAAAAAAATGTCTGCGACAGTATATGTCTATCTTTTAAGATTGACTCACTATAACTTTTTTTAAGGTAATCATTTGGTCGAAATTAATGCATTATTGCCAATTATTTGCTACAGAGTTTTATCAACATAATATTAACTAAAATTATCATTTACGCAGAAATACTTTTTTTTTAACTTCTTAATCGCTGTCATAATAACAGAAATTGACGCGGACGAAGTCGCGGGGATCAGCTAGTATATAATAATCCATTTATTCTGTTCATCCATTAAAACATTTGTTAAAACTGCTGATTTCGGGTGTCATTGCGTGCGCACGTGTATTCGGGGAGCGGGAAGTATTGTTAAAGCACGATCTAATGACTTTCATTGGTTACTAAGCTGCAGTCGCTGTTAAGCAAATAGAGACCTATTCTATTCGTTATACCGCATGCAGTAAACGACTGAGTTAACGACCTATGAAAATAATCCTGAAGTCGCTCTGTAATTCCAGCGTCGATGTACATCTTCGGCGAGGAGCGCGTGTCGGAGGCAGTGCGGCTGGTGGTGAGCAGCTTCTCGCACCAGGATCTGAACAAGGACGTGGTCTTCCGAGTGCTAGACCTGCTCGCCGGAGAGTTCAAGAAGGCTGCCGGCTTGAGGAACCCCTCGTTTGACAGTAGTTAAGGATATCAATATACTGAACCCTGGTCCGAGAGGCCCTTGATGAAGTAATCTAATGTAAATTATTGGCTAAAGTTTCTCATACTTTGTTAACTAGCTTCCCGCCCCGGCTTCGCACAGATAGTGTGATATTTAAAAGACATTTTCGCATCTTTCTTTTTTTTTCTTTCATAAAACTTTGTCCTTGTGTGTATAAGAAATATAATACAGAATGACGACTTGGTGTAGTCTTTCGGAAGTTATGTTATATTCGTGACCAAGGGATCTCGAGATTCATTTTTAGACATAGTTTTTAACTGCTAGGAAAAGTAATATTTACCTCTATTTTATATATTCCAGTTGATATGAATTAAAATTGAACTATATCCCTTAGGGTGCGTCCACATCTGACGAACGAGCACCGAACGATCATTACAGTAACAGCTCGCGAGCATACCGCGAACGCACTAGTGTCAAAACGCCCTCCGCCAGACGTGCGCGCGCCGCTCGCGAGCATTACAATAACAGCTCGCGAGCAGCTGTTACTGTAATGCTCGTTCGTCAGATATGGACGCACTCTTACGATCTCATTGTATCCATTTATAAAAAGAAAATTCGAAATCTCAATATGTTAATGCTTTTTTAAAGGTTAACTCTAAACAATTCATATTATTAATGAGTACTTTTATATTTGTTAACAAATTCTATAGTTTATTTTGTATATTCTTCGAGTCTTACTAAAGATCTGTTTTATGAGATTATAATTATAAAATGTTTTATGTGATAAATACGACATTCCTGTAAATAAAAATATGTTATGTTATGAACTAATTTTAAGAGTGTTTTAATTGAACTAAATGTTTATTGCTTGATGATGAAAAAATATGAAAAAATAAAACATATATATCCAAAAACCATATTTTATTTGATTCCTACAAAAATATTAAATATCACAGAGATTGCATATTTGTTATATTTTCTTTAATTAACAAAGTACCGACAACAACAGTGCTGTTCGAATTAATTAAGTTATACTTGTCTAAAATACTAAATTAATGTACGGTCAGCAACATAAATCGATTACTTTTTAAGTTTTTTTTTAACTATTTTACATTACGTAGTTATACGTCCATAAGTACTTAAAATATATTATTTTACGTTGCTGACCGTATATGGACGTCAATAATATAGTTTGTTTCCACATGGTCTACTATACAGAAAATAGATTTTTTAATCTTAAGTAGTAACAACTTTGCTCAGTCCTTGGTTTTGTTCGCTTGAAAAGAGGGTGGGTTAATTAGAAATCTAGAATAATAGGAAAATGTCTTAAAAGAAAGAGTAATTGAAATATGTCAAAGTTTAGTAGATCACGCGGTACAAACAAATTCTACGAACAAATCACAAACATTAAATAAATTCGTTACAAAATAATGTCCATCTAAATTAAATATAATATGTATGTCTTTCACGCTTTGAGCTAATATAATACAAGTTTACTAACTAAAAAATATATTTTCATCTAACCTTACCAATCACTAAAATAACTTAATTTATCAAAATGGCCGCACAGCAAATGTCACAATCAGAAAAGCGCGGGAAAGCGACTACGAATAAAAATGTCCGTTCGCAGTTTAAATCATACTAAAGAGACCAGAAAAAAAACAAGGGAGAAAATTTTAATATTTTTAATCTACATGGATTGTTTTGTCGTATCACGAGTATCTGTCATTTTCCACCAATGAGAGACAAGCTTCTAGCCTGCGATTGGTGGAAATTGACAGATATACGTGTTGCAAGACTAGCGAACCTATTAACCTAACAGAGTTTATAAATTGCGATACACATTGACTTGTGTATAATTTTAGATTAAAATGTTTGTAAAAGTGTCGCTTTTGTTTTACGTTTTCCTTGCTACATTTTTTTTCTGGTCTTTTTGTGATTAATTCTTTAAAAGTACCGCACTGTAGGAAAGCTATGTCAATTACCTAAAATGAGAAAATATAGGTATTCTTACTATTAATAGCTATCTATTTATAGTAATATATGTTATATTGAGCAAATAGTGTGGTAATTAATAGGTACTTGTTCCTTTTCTACGAGTTTCGTTTAGGCCTGTTGCAGGCAAATTAAGATTCTTTTGATGTCATGATAAAGTCTAGTTTTCATTGTCAAGTGTAGAGGTATACATAAGTAGTGATCCCACATAGTTACCTCTTTTTTTTATAGTTTTAATTTCAATAAAGGTAATGTTTACTTTTCTGGGAAAATATCTAGATACCTAAATTGTTCTATATTGGTATTTACTATTTGGTTATAATACTGAGATTGTCTTGCAAATAGTGCAGAAGTTTTTTAAATTATGTAAAGTTTATTGTCATTGTAGGTAAATGCCAAATGCTGAAATCTTATGCAGCATGGCGTAAGTTCCGAGTGCATTCTAGCATATTCTAATATCGGTCACATTCGCACGAACATTCAAACCTACATCCAACATTCGTGAAATATTTAAATTAAAAATCTTTCTACCGCATTCGTGTTTTTGACGTCACCTTTTATTCGTGCGAACATTCGCAGTTGCACGAAGGTTCACACGAATGTGATATAAAGTAGTAAGGTAACTATAGTGCGGTGACGGTGTCGAGGTCCTCATGATTCCTGAGGGTCTCCGGCCTGAGGGAGGGGAGCGGCTCCAGGTCCACGCCAGCGTCTATCTCCGCTTTGTCAGTGAAGCTTAGGAACATCTGGTGACATTTAACATATTATGGCTTTAATACAGTGTGAGATAGGTACGAAATAAGAGTTCTCATGATATGGGTATAAATCAGTTTCAAGTTACACGACAAGATATCTAATGGGGTAGATGACTAATTCTTTTTATGTTCGCCAGTTGCATAATGTTAAAAATATTAGACATGCTTTTCTTTTTTTACGCAAACATAGATTCCCACACTTGAAATTAAGGTCGCTATATCTACTATATTTTTGTAACATTTTGGAAAAGAAAAAAAATACGTGTCTATTATTTTTTTTACTATCGACCTGGCGGACTAAGTGGATTTCGTCCTTTCAAACCCAGTCATGACAATGAATAACAAGATCACTACCCTTCATTTCGGTTCTTCTTTAGTCTCGTAATTTCGGTCGACAGTTCATATAAAAAAAATTGTTTAAATAAATTACCTGTTCTAGAGAGCTTTGGTTGATGGTGTAGTCCTCGATGTCGCAGGTGCTCTGCAGCTCCGCCATTAGCCGGAAGATGTCACTCAAGCGGGTTCGAGTCTCCTTCTCCTCAACTGCACGTTAAATAGTTAATATCAGTTTGCGGTTAGAAAAATATAGTAAATTCCAAAATAATTTCTAATGTAATAGTAGTGTAGGGTCATGACATAGCAACACAGCTTTCGGTCATTCGGGAGCAAGATGGGTCGAACATATAAAAATATTGCGGCATAAAAAAAAATAAGGCCAAAGTCATGCAGTAGTACGACATGGGTCAGTTATATGTTGATTATGTACCGGTGATAGTGGCGGGCACGAGGAAGTGCAGCGTGTGCGCGTGCAGCACGGCCAGGCGCGCGTGCGGCGTGCGTGACGTCACGGCGCGCCACACGTCGCGCGCGCAGCGCCGTGCTCGGCACTGCACTACTGAGCCGCCACCGAACCTGAGGGGAAGGTACGGAATCACATTAGAAACACAAAAGTTTCAAATATATTGGGTTATGTGACCTATAATTATCATTGATTTCCATCAAGGTTTAGAGAAGTGGCACTTGGCTTTTAAGAGTGCTGATAAAAAATTGGAAAATAGGACCATTAAAAAAAAAACCTTACAAAAGTTACCTATTTTAAGCGCACAGAAAAAATGTTTTTTTATGGAATATATAGTCCAAGACTAAATAAATAAAGAGGCTTCATTCGAGATTCAAATAAATTGGAACAGTTAGTACAACGTCAAATGCTGTGCAATTTTTAATCAGGGAAACAGGAATTTTGTATATACCTATTGAGACATTCATCTAGCGGCGCGAGCGCGACCAGGTCCCCGGCGCGCAGGAGAGCCACGCGGCGTGCGAGGCGGCGCGCGTCGTCCAGCGCGTGCGTGGCCAGCAGCACGCCGCGACGCGCAGCACGCGCAGCCAGCACGCCGCGCGCAACGCACGCTCGGGACACTGGGTCCATACCACTAACACACAAATAATACATATTTAGACACGGAGTATGGCTGTGTATAAGACCACACAAGTCATACAGGAAGATACACGACGATTAAGTACCAGAATTATTGCAAGAGGAAAGCTGTTGTGGATTCTGAATGTAAGATAAACAGTTGCACCGTTTAGAATACGACATCCGTTTAATATCATTGCGAATTACAGCCGACCCGAAAAAAGGAAAGAAAAAGATCAGGCAGAAGAATGAATAAATATACTTCATGTTAAACGGTATTCAACTGAATTCGTAGCGACTGGAAACCAATCCTAACATAGCTTGTATAAACGCTAGCCGAGAGAATTGGCAAACTTCAAACAAGACATTGTCAGCTTTATTTCAAAGCACTAAGGTCTACATTCCTCTGCATACCTGGTGGGTTCATCCAGCAAGACTAACGGCGTCCGGGCCATGAAGGCGATGGCGGTGCACAGCTTGCGCTTGTTGCCGCCGCTCAGCGTGCCGCTGTACACGCCGGCGTACTTCACCAGCTCGAACATCTCTACTGTGCGACGGATTACCTGAAATACAGACATTTTAACTTGACTAATAAAATAGGCTAAGTTCGTGATGGAATCATATATTCCATTAACTAAACTTAAAGAGAATAAATTTATTGATTGGAATGAGATTTTATAAAAGATAAAAAGGTCCACTTTTTATAAATTGTATGAAAAAGTTGGATGATGGTTAAAGCGTAATTAATCTTGTGTAGTATCTTTACATCGTCTTGATCCGAGATGCCTCGGAGCCGGCAGTAGAACTGCAGCGTCTCCGTCACCGTCATCAGCGGGTCGATAGCATCCGTCTGAGGACAGTAACCTGTAAGGAGGTAATCGAGTTAATGTCAGCATGTGTAAAAATACCGCGAGTCCCGGTTCGAGGTGGCATGGGAGTATGGAAGGAGTTTGGGGAAGCCTTTGCCTAGTAATGGGACAGTATAAGCTAGGTATAAAATATATCTATGTAGAAATATCAATGCTACTCAGGTGTTTTTTCATTTTACGTTCAAATAAAAGTTATTAAGATGGGTTCGACAGTTCTTTCTTTGAAAATATATAGTGAAAAAGTATTCCAGGCAGTTACGCACTGATCAGGCCCTTGCAGAGCTGCGTAGAGGAGACCAGCTCGTTGTTGAGGAACAGTCGGCCGGCGGTGGGGCGCAGCTCACCCGTCAGCATGGAGAACGTCGTGGACTTGCCCGCGCCGTTCTGACCCAGCAGCGCTGTGCACTGGGGACGAATCATGTATTAATAACCATGGAACGTTTATGGGCCTTTGACGACGGGGTGTGGACAAAAATCCTGAGTAAAACGACCAAAACGCAGATGAAGGCAGTTCGCAGAAAGAGTTCCCATCTGGTTTCTGGTTAAAGAAAAGCGAGAGGCACCCTTTTCGTTTACCCGGAAAGAACCTCTTCCTTATCGCCTGAAATGAGCTTTTATAAATTGTTATCGTAATATTCTGGGCCAAAAAACGTACTTAAAATCATTCCCCAAAATTGATACAAATTGAATAGCACTTTCACTACAAAATATACCTCAAAATTTACTAAAAAGGTCCGTATAAGAAATTTAGTATCCATCTACTTCTTATGTCCTTACCTGTCCAGCAGGTATGCCAAGCGTGAGGTTCCTCAAAGCCACCCGGGGCTCCAATAAGGCAGGGTACACCTTGGCCAGGTCCTCGCACTGCGCCACGTCGCTCGCGGGGCACACGATGCGCTGGATCGAGTTCTTCTTGCCTTCCGTATGGATAAAGCCTACAAATCAGAAAATTGTTTAAGTGATAAGTAGGTTACATAAACCTTACTGAAAAACGGTTTTACTTTAAACATTTTGTTGATAAACTGCTGAAAACAATATTGAACTTTTCTAAAAAGAGTAAACACGTTATTAAAGATACAATATGTTGCCACGTTGTTTTTAAATGAATGAAGTTGGTCCGTTACTCAGACAAATACGTATTTGCAGCAATCTGAAAGCTCGTTCATCTTTAAAGACTTATTAGGGTTTCTTGCATCCACATTTTTTTTTGCTTTTCCGTACTATTCTACAACATACAAAATTCTCATATGATAGTGTTGTACCTCTGTTAATATTCCCGATGGTGTTGACCCGGAGCGGCGCGGGGTCGACCTGCGACCTGGCGGCGCGCACGCGCTGGCGCTCGTCGCGCACCTCCAGCGGCTCCGACCCCGAGCGCGGGGGGGGGCCGTGGATGCGGAACCTGGGGAATTATCATGTTTATACTATACTACTAAACACCAGTTGATAGTAGTTAGTTCTTCATATTATTATTTGGTATGAATTCAGTTCAAAATGAATTAAAATAGAAGAATTGAAATAGATTAATAGATAATGGATTTTAATAAAATAAAACCATATTAAACTTATAATGTCGTAATTACGTCGTCAAAACTAGATCAAATACAAAACTTTTGATTTTTGAGGCGATTATCAAAGACACTAGCAAAATGTTGTGCAACTCACTAGCCTGTAAAACTTTCCTGTACATAAACATTAGCTTATGCTAAACATAAATAGAAAAACTTTGAAAAACCTTAATCAAATACCTCCTACCTACTGGGCTAACATTGAACAAGAAGGTCCACTTACCGAGTCAGCAAAACTTCGAAGCAGTCGTACTCTATGGCGAGGTTGAGCAGCAGGAGGAAGGTGCCCACCACCAGCAGGTAGGCGTAGTGGGGCAGCACCAGGCTGCTGTGCAGCGGGTCGCGGTACGTGTCCATGCCGAAGCGGCTCAGGACCTGCAGGAGGTAGGGATATAGTGCTGGTGCTTGATACATACATGATTGTTTAAGATGAATATGAGATATTGACCGAAATTCTTAAAAATTTAATGTTTAGTCCTTTTAAGTCTTTAAATCTATTTACGTTTTGTTCTAAAACTTGATTTTCCAGATATATGGAGTGTCCCGCTGCCCGCATCATAAGCATAATTGCATAAGCTTGTATAACTTTACAGTACAACTTACATAAAGACCTCCTTTTAAGTAAAGTATATACTTGTGATAGGAGGTCCCGCTCTTCTATGCCAATTCAAGTAAATGATAACAGTGGTGTACTAATAGAAAGTTAGAAAGTAATTAAAAATATAGTTAAAATTAAACAAAAATAAAGAACTTAATTATATCCTAAAATTGCATATTGTGTGGTTCATGTGTGTATCTATGTGTGGAGTGTTATGTGTGTGTGTGTGTGTGTGTGTGTGCGTGTATGTGTGTGTGTTTGTGTGTGTGAGGGTGAGGGTGTGTGTGTGTGTGTGTGTGTGTGTGTGTGTGTGTGTGTGTGTGTGTGTGTGTGTGTGTGTGTGTGCGTGTATGTGTGTGTGTTTGTGTGTGTGAGGGTGAGAGTGTGTGTGTGTGTGTGTGTGTGCGTGTGTGTGTGTGTGTGTGTGTGTGTGTGTGTGTGTGTGTGTGTGTGTGCTAGGGTATATACTGTTTGATGGTGAGTGTGTGTATTTTTAACTCATATTAATGGTGCTTGCACACGATGACGGCCTTTTGGAATGTTATAGTACTTGGTTCTCATTGTGGAAGTATCCAATATGTCCAACAAATACAGTACCTACATCAATTTAAATTCAGCCTTAATGTGTATGTTTACGTTGCCAACTTACTTGCGCCTGTATAGTGTTCTTGGCGATCTCGAGCAGTCCGTCGCCGAGCGCGAACTGCGGCGCGAGTAGGAACACCTTGTGCAGCACGTAGCGCACGTTGTCCGTGGCCTATGGATCGAGAACGTTCAGTATTATACCTTCTTTATGGTACAAATAGCTTTAAAACGCGTAATCGCGTAAGGAATTCGGAAAAAAGAGACCATGGGATAATAGTTTAGAAATCTTAATATTTATTTCTGTCTCTTCAGGGTATACATATTGCGTTCACAATTTATATGCCCAACATATAAAAAGACTCAAGTTAAAGGAGTGTTGAAGGTTTTGCATAAATACCTCCAATAAGCACAAGAATTTATATTTGATTTATATAGACTTTACATACAAGAGATGGGAATTTCGTTTAGCTTGTGTGGCGCTTTTTGAAGCCAAAATTAAGTATATTTCTATATTTTATTTTCGGCAAAATACACATCTATGGTTGGAAATCTTGTCAATCGATAGATATTAGGTTATTTTTCTCACTGACCTCAGATTCAGAAATGATGTCAAGGATGAGTAGAATAGTTATGAAGGAGAGTCCGACGAACGCGTTCCCACAGAACAGCACCATGTTGGCGATGCTGGGGTCCGAGAACAGCTTCTCTGCAACGTGTACGAAGCAGCCGCACGCATACCTGACACATACATGCTGGTAAGTAACCTCTACATACATAATACGCTATATACATAATTATCATGGAATTAGAATTGGTTGTGGAGGTAAGACAGGCTTTGCTCTGTGAAAGCCGATCCTACTTTGACCTGAAAAAGTATAGCGCTGCGGACTTTATTTTACCATCAAAGCTGTACAATTTTTCATTGAACCTTTTTTAAACTTGTAAGTTGATTTTATTGCAAAAATTTTAATAACAATCTTGCTTAGACATAAAGAATATCTTTGCTAGCCAGCACGTTTGCAGAAGCTGATTTTAAAAATTATCTGTATGGTTGTCATCTCTTCTTAATCGCAGAAAAATACTTTAGGTACTTAAGTAACTTATAGCTGCATGACACTCACCCATATAGCAGGAAGAGTATGCATATCGCGGGCAGGTTGTTCCTGGCGACGAACACGGGGAAGCCGAACGCGGACATCACCGCCGCCGTCATGCCTATGTTTATCACCATTATCTGTGTGAGACAGTTTAACTCATGAATATTGTTCACTGGTCTGTATGAACTGCCGGATATATGTCACTCACCATCATGTCCCACACGAGCGCCGTGCTCCAGTACAGCAGCGGGCTGACTCCGCACAGCAGCTGGAGCCTCTTCTCCTGGCTGCGGCGCGCGCCCACCAGGTAGATGGCGGCTCCGGCGCTGATGAGGCTGTACGCGATCAGCACCAGTCCAGAGATGCCGGCGTCTGCTATGTGCTGGTACCTGGTTAACGTAAGTGTTCCATATAAGCATTTTATCTATAATATGTATGTATTTAGAAATATATACTTATATATTATATATACTTAAACATACTTATGTTTATCAGTTGTCTGGTTACCATAACACAAGCTCTGCATAGCTTGGGATCAGATAACCGTGTGTGAGTTGTCCTGGAATATATTATTATATTATATATGCATTAAAAAAGAATGCATACGATGCTATCAAACGTCAAGTATGAAAGATAGCTCATTAGGCTACCCCCAAAAAAAGTAGTAGACGCGACTCCGGTGCTGCGCTGCGCCGCGCGACGCGACGCCAATCCGTGGACTTTGTGCCCAACGTTCAGCTCCAGCGCCCACTGGCTAGACAACGCTCGAAAGACCATAGTAAGCAAGAAGCATTGTATTTCGTACGGTAGCTGTTAGCATATGAAGGACGCATGCTGATCAAGCAATCTATTACTTGTTGCTCTATAAAGGAACAAATAATGACAAACGTACACAGGCATACATCCACTCTTGAGGACATAGACGCACATATTTGAAGAGAATATTTGTGTAATTTCAACATGCATATGAGTGTATACTATACTCCTATTTTGAAGTTCGTTAAAATGCTGTCATCTTTTAAATCTGGAAACCGACCCGAAAATAAAATAATCATTTCGTTATTATCCAAATGATACTTACACTGTAGCCTTACTGATCTGTTCCTTAGAGATCTTGAGCGGATGCGTGTAGGTGGTGATGTTGGCAGTGGGTACACCGGCCGCGGCTCGCAGCGCGGCGGAGCTGACGGCGTTCATGTAGGAAGGTAAAGCGTGGTGGCCCTTGTTGTTGTACCACGCCACCAGGGCGGTCATGTTGTTCTTGATGGCTGCTGAGTAGCCGCCGTATCTAAAGGAAAAGTTTTTTTTTTATTATTAGGTTCTAGGTTATTCATGGTCTGAGGTCGGTTTACTTCCATACAAAAAGTCTAGATAATTGGGCGACTTGACGTATAAACTAAACTTTTTTGATTCTTACGAGGCGATGTGGTATGGCACATCTTGTCACAACAAAGTTTTATTTATGTATTAAAAGCGAAAAAGCTAATAACATGGATCTTAATTCCTTTTATTGAACTTACAGATTTATGTAATTGCCAATGAACAAAGGTTACTTTTGAATGATATCCATATTGTATACAAACGAATTTTTTCGCGAATGTCGCGGTGGCCTAGCGGTTCAATGAACCGAATTGTATGCACAAGGTTGCAGGTTCGAACCCAGGCAAGTACCAATGTGGTTTTTTCAAAGTTATATGTACTTTCTTATTATTATTCTAAGACACTTCTGACAAACGGTGAAGGAAAACATCGTGAGGAAACCTGGATTCCAAAATTTGGGATCTGAAATCGCCAATCCGCAGAGAGCAAGCGTGGTGATCAATGCTCGTGCCTTCTCTATATGGGAAGAGACCTGTGCCCAGCAGTGGGACGTTTATAGGCTGGATTATAAACGATATTTTTCCAATATCATACATTGTTTCATTTAATTTTATCTGCAGGTAGCATATTTATCGTTTTATTATATAGTATTTACTAAACATAATTTACCTTTTCTCCTTGTAGATCTCCTGGGTATCGACGAGCCAGTGGTTGAGGGTGTCGGTATCTGGCAGCAGCATGAGCTCAGGCAGCTGCGTCTGGTTGCCCGTGACGTCACACTGCTGGCTTCTCTCGCCGCACTCGCAGTGGGGCGAGTCCTGGGACAGGATGTTAGGTTATATCATCAGAGTAAATTTTAGATAGCTTTGAGTTAAGAAAGTAAAGTATGCTCATTTACTGATATAACTTATTTTTCGTGCAACGACAGAAGTTTATGAGGAAGTATCGATAGTTCTGATAATAATTAGGTTTCAAGATAGAATTATGAAATTATTAGATTATGAAAACGGGCCGCTCTGTTTCGAGACTATATTTACGACGAAACTAGTTCAAACATACATACAGTTCATACTCAGATTTATGCGCACTTTATAGTTTTTTGTTTAATAACTCAATGTTAGATTCTAATTATGATTAAAATGACTAATGCCTATCTTTCAAATTACTATCTGATTCCATACCTCACTTGTCCAGTTCTTCCCGTTTTTGTCCATTTTAAGATAATATAAGACGCGTTCAGCAAATGATGGGTCCACGTCTTTGGAGTATATTGAGGGTTCGGTTCTAAACATACAAATAACAAATAGAGCGTCGCGTCGTCAGTACTGCATTTTCAACACAAAAATAAGACAGAATGTTCAGTTGACAACTTTGAATTATAACACGGGTAAAACTAAATAGCAATATTTTATCGGAGAGTTTTGAAGTTACAAAATATTAAACCCCAACAACAACAACATAAAAACAGGTTTAGCTAATAATCTCCTTCTACATTATTTTAGGTTTGAAATAACTGATGCGAAACATTGGATATCAATTATTTAAGTAATAAATATTGAGCTGTTATTTAGTAAACTGACTCTACACAAGATGTACTCTTCAGCCCTTTTCGATAACTATGCGCTTTTAGTAACACCCTGCATGCTATATTTTTTGTTACAAAACCTAACGTAACTTACACCAAGAACTCAGTGCTTCCATTATACAGATGATCGTCCAGTTTGAGCGCCACCTCGTTGTCTGCTGGCGGCCGCAGCATGGAGAAGCCCATCGCCACTACCACGAACAGCGACGGCAGCACCACCAGCATGAACATCAGCCAACTGGAAACAAGAACAACTAATAATTAATAATACAGTTCGTAAGGAGCTTATTAAAGCCCCCATTGGGAGCAGTAACTAGCCGGGCGTCTACGATATCACCATATACGATAACATAATAAAAAAATAATATTGAGATTTTGGGTTTAAGCAATGATTTGACAGGGAACACCCAACACCCAGTTTTGAAACTCCTCAAAAGAGTCTTAAACGTTCTTACCGGTTCCTGACATGGTGTATGTATCTGGCATGCATGAGCGCCAAGAACTGCTGCCAGCAGGAGCCCCGCAGCGGACCCTCGCCGCCCAGCAGCTGCTGCGGCGCGCGCTCCGTGCGGATGCTAGAGCTGGACGTGCTCTTCGAGGGAGGACCTTCAGATACTGCAAGACAGAATCAAAAGGTAATCAAAATCAAAGGAAGTGGTATGAGATACAACTATGCAACCAGTACGCCTTTTCTGACTGAGTGCGGCGAAGCCAAAAAAGGAAGGCTGTGTTTTACTGTAGACATATTAAAGTGCTCTTAAAATTTTAACATGGAGTTCAGATAGGAAGTCTCTCCATGTAAATTAAAGTATCCAGTTAAATACGATGAGACTGAAAGCTGAATGCAACATGGCTTGGGAAAACGCTTCGCAGAAGACCAGTGTTCTTATTCTTATTCTTCCGGCTCAGCAATAAAACTGGGTTTCCAGCTTTACGCACTTTTCACTAAAAATACTCCCTTGATGAGTAAACTTACGATATTCAATGCCGTTCTGCGGGGCGTCTGCTTGGTGGCAGATGTTGAAGAACACCTGCTCCAGGCTGCTGCAGTCCATGGCGTAGGACTTGAAGCCGAGCGCCGGCTGAGACGCCTCTAGCACGGTGCACACCTGGAGGAAGCTGGGGACATCATATTAGGTTAGATGACTTTTCTACTCATCAAAGTTCATAGATAAGATATAACCTGTAGGTAACTATCCTATTGCGTATATTTGTTAAAAAACATACATAAAAATGCTTATTTACTGCTTGCTGGTTTATATGAAAGAAACGAATATTGATCACGACATTTTCTCTTTGTAGATTGGGTACATCATGAACATTATATTTAAAATACTTTGTTCTTTGACTAACCTTATTGTAGTCAATAAACCGTTTTACACTTTCAAGCGTAATATGTATGGTTCAAAGATGTTTTTAGAGAAAATAGAATAGTAGAATTAGCCTTGTGGAAGTCAACGACAAAAGACAAGTAATCTGCACTTCTCGTATTGATTTGAGTGCTATAGCAGGAAAACATTAACAGGGTAAAACTCAAAAATCCTTATTTACACCTAAAATCAAAACAAACCGCGACATAATCCGTAAAAAGTACTAAAAAGTACTTAGTGTTATTATATACAACTTACTTGTTATTCAATCCATTAGCATCAAAGAACGGCAAGGCGATCTCCACCTCCTGACCTCCAACGTCCACCACGTTAGCGTTCTTCACGACGTCGCGGACCAGGGTCAGCAGCCGCTTGGTCTGCTCCTCGCGGCTGTCCTCCCAGGTCTCGTCGCAGCCGGGACCGGGGTAGAAGACGGTTAGCTTGTACCCGTTGCCCAGGGTGCGTTTGATCTCGATTGGGGAGCCCGTTGTGTGGATTTGACCCTGAGCGAATAATTTTGGTTTTTATTTACGATTTTTAGTGACACAATGTAACATATTTGTATTAACGAGACAATGTGTTTTTATTAAAAAAACTTTTCTCTGTACTTTTACTTTTATAAGTAGTAAAAATATATCACAACATCACATACATTGTTTTGAATTCAAAGTATGTAGCTTAAGTATTTAAGTTACGAAATCAGAGACAACAAAGGTTCTATAAACACCCAGATCCGAGACAATGTAGAAAAGTGATTTTATACATTGACACCGTCCGGAGATCTAAAGTGGGACCTCAGAGCTGGCGGTACTCAACACCATTGTGTACGCGAATCGCCTACGGAGTTCGTCATAAAAATAAGGTCCATAGTTAGATGTAGTAGTTTTAATTGTTTCGTATTGTACTGTTGTACCTATTCCAGCTGCTTCTTCATTTGACCCAAAGGTTGACTGGTAGATAATGCCTTGCGGCATTAAGTCCGCCCTATGTACCACAATTTTTGACGACCTCCGTGGTCGAGTGGCATACGCACCGGTTTCAAGGTGTCGCTAGCTCTGAGGTCCCGGGTTCGATCCCCGGACGGGTCAATGTAGAAACCAACTTTTCTACATTGTCCCGGGTCTGGGTGTTTGTGGTACCTTCGTTGTTTCTGAATTCCATAACACAAGTGCTTCAGCTACTTACTTTGGGTTCAGAGCAATGTATATGATGTTGTCCGCATTTATTATTATTTATTTATTTATAATTGTACATGAAAGTTTAAATAAATAAATAAGGTTTTGATAAGATTTTGATGATATATGTTATAGTGGTCACCTTATGCATGATGACAATCTGGTCGCTAAGCAGTTCCGCCTCGTCCAGGTGGTGCGTGGTCAGCAGGATGGTGCGGTCCTCCTTCAGCTTCACTATCATGGACCAGATGTCTCTGTAACGTGGTCATGATAAGTAACCAGAAAGAATGGATAAATTAAATAATGATGACATGATAGGAAGGTAACCATGTTTGCTTATTTTATATTTTTCCACTTCATTCAGGTTTTCAATTTTTTTTTTTCAAATTTTGGTTTGTAGGTCTGATAAGTCTTAACAAAATCTGTAAGTATTATGTGAATTTTAATGTATATGTTTATTTTTAGGATTTTTGATGTTTATTAATGTTTGTACGCCACATTGTGTTATTTGAAGACATTCACATGTTGTTATTATTATTAGACAGTTTTCACTGGACGGTATCTTGTATTCTACGGTATCTTCTATATCTCCGTATGTATTAAAACAACTGAGTTAACGACAATTCTCGGAATTTTTTTCTTACCTCCTAGCTGCCGGGTCTACCCCAGCGGTGGGTTCATCCAGCGACACGAGATGCGGCCTGCCGATGAAGGCGAGCGCCACGCACAGCCGCCGCCGCGTGCCGCCCGACAGCCGCGTCACCATCTCGTGTGCTACAGCGCCCAGGGAGAGCACCTCCGTCATCCTGCGGGGAATATTAATAAATCATTTATTCAGGTTTTTCGTGGAAGAAATTATTTTGTTTAAAAATCAATGAAATAAAGGATGGTTTAAAATAAAAAGTTTTATTTCAATGGCTAACATTAGCGTAAACTTAAAAAAACAATACAAAGTAAGGAACCAATGACTAAGTTAAAACCAACCAAGGATTAAGTTTACAAAATTTCAGCTCATAATGATTTAGTAAATAATTGATACACAACGTTTTGCATCAAATTTTTGACCCAAAAAATCATATAGGTACGTAGTTATCAGATTGGAGATGAATTAAAAAAAAATAACATCTTAATTTCTCCAGTATAATAAATGGACTATCTTTAATTTAATTAACTATAAAATATACTATATGAAATTGCACACACCTAAATATAAGTTAAAGTCTTACCTACCTTACTTACCTAAATATAAATTAACATAAGACTTGGGACTGGGCCGGACACGTGTGCCGAATGTCAGAACGACCGTGGGCGAAAGCCTCTACAAGTTGGGTTCCTAATAGACGAAGGCCGATTGGAACACCATCAGGATCATTTCTCATCTCTTATTTTCATATTGATCAGATTCAATAAATAAATAAGACTTGACTCACTTATCGACCTCGTCCTTCACCTCCTCAGCTTTGAGCCCGCTCTTGAGTTGCGCGTACAGCTGCACGTGCTCGCTGGCGGACATGTGCGCGAACAGCACGTCGTGCTGCGGGCACACGCCCAGCCGCGGCGCACGCGCGTGCTGCGAGCGCACGATTACGTGCCCTCGGGTTGGTTTTAGCATGCCCGTTAGGATATTTCTAGGGAAATTTCATATGACTATTAGCTTAGGAAATATTATAGGATGGATCGATAATCGAAGTGAAAAAAATCTCTCTGTGTGTGATTGTTATTGTTAACAGAAATGGCCAAAATTATGTGTTTAAGCGTAGTGAATAATACTCTAATGCAACAAATATATATATTTATATATAAACACTAATTCCATACATAAACCTTTATTAAATAACTATATTTAGCATGGAACCTAAAAAACTTATCAAAACTGTTAAAAGTTCCCTCATACTAATTGATTGACACATAAATGCAAAAAAAAACAGAACTTCAATATAATTTATATGGGACTACATTTTAGGTATAACTTAATGACGACAAAAATAATTTGAAATGAATCCACATTTGTCGGATATATAGCGTAACAAACATAAAAATACATATGTCGTGATTGAGAACCTCCTCCTTTCCATGTCTGCCTTTGCAGGCGACTCCATTTGAGGTAACCAAATCCATCTGATTTCTCTGACGAATTGGGACCTTGATTAGTGGTTCAACTTCTTTCGAAGGATCCACGCCATCCTGAGTTTTCTACCACTACGGTAGACATCTGAATGATAGCCAATTTAGACCAGCTTGGCTGTACTGGCTTTCGCCGACAACGACTGACCCAATACATATGTCGTGATTGAGAACCTCCTCCTTTTCAATCCGTTAAAAAAACACAAGTCACCACAATATGTTTTTGATATAGTTTTTTCTACTTACATGAGCGTAGTCTTCCCCGCACCATTGTGCCCCAGCAGCGTGGTGATCTGTCCCTTGTGCAGCTCCACGGAGACGTTGTCGAGCGCCAGCTTGCTGCGGCCGCGCGCGCCGTACAGCTTCGACACGTTGACGATGCTCACTCCGGCCTTCTCGCCGGTGGTGGTGCAGTGGGTGATGTTGCTCTTTAGGGTTTTGATACCTGGATAGATATAGGTTTGAATATTACAAAAAGAGAAACTCGCTTGGGGTTGAAACGCTCGGGTCATGGGGTCCGAGTGCACGAAATCTTTTTAAAAAACTGTCAAAACGTTTGGTAGACTCTACTCGTGATCAGAGAGCTGGTTTGTTCCTTGCACAGAGAATCGGCATAGCCATTCAACGTGGCAATGCTGCCAGCCTTCTGGGCACGTTTCCCGCCATTGACAAGGATGACGATGAGTATTTTGACGCGTGTTAGTTTTATTTATCTATATAAGATTTAATTTTAGTCTTTGTTTGTTCTTGTATTAGATTTAAGTATTGAATTGTAAATAAAAGGAATAAATATTAAAAGAGAAAAAATTGCTATTCGAATAAGGCGAAAAAATAAGATGGTCGATAAGACGCAGCCCATTTACAGACAGATGGACGACAGGCTGTCAGTGCGACCCACACTTGGGCCCAACCAGAGGTAGGCTTCAAATCTCATTATATAACTTTTGACAACACAAACCAAAGTATCTGTCTATGAGGGCTCCTACGATGAAGTAGATGGCAGCATCCACCAGCATCATGAGGGCAGCCAGGCCGATGCTCATGTCCTCGCTGTCACCCGGCGCGGACCACACGTGCGACCAGCCCGCGCCCGTACCGTTAGCTTCGAACCGCGTGATGTACAGGAACGCGTAGCAAAGAGATGATGACATTGAAAGGCACTGGGGGAAATTAAGGTTATTAGAACCAGTAAATACATAAGATAAAATCCTACTGCTGTGCACAAGCCTCTTCCCACATAGTTAAGAAACGAGTATTGGTCACCACGGTTGATGATTGCGAATTGGCGATTTCAGAGTCCAATATAAAAATCTTCCGTCTAACCTTTTTCCAAGATATGTCTCGAAAGTATTTTACATGCTATAAGTTTGACTGTTTTTTTATACATTGCGATATAGGCCCAGCGCAAATGGGCCACAGACCACCACCACGGGCGTTTTTTCGTTTGTAATTGAATGTACTCACGATGAAAGTCTTGAGCGAGCTGTACAGCACGGCTTCCAGAGACAGCACGATGATGAAGGGCATGAAGCTGACGAGGTACAGCACCGCCGCGCACACCGCCGCCAGGCTGGCTGAGCGGAACAGCTTCGACATCATATAGCTGGAAGAAATATCATGTAGATCTTAGGTTAGGGCTTAAAGGATAGATAGGAAACTACAGAGTGCGCATACTGGGTATGAATCGTGAGCTGTCTGAACTAGTTCAAACCCTAATAATGCTTCTTCATTCTGCCTCAGGTGGTAGGTCTATATTATTGTAATCATATCGGAGCCATTTATAAGCGTCTCTTGTTCTGCATACAGTCGAATACAGAACCTCCTCCTTTTTTTGAAATATTTTAGAAAGTTTATTCCTGTGCTGCTTTCTAAGTAGTAAACCCAGTTCTACTACAGAACACTGATATAACAGTTACTCACCAGTAGCTCAGCACGGAGATCCCAAAGATGACGAGCAGCGTGAACACCAAGCTGGGGTCTGTGGTGGGCAGGATGCGGCCGAGGTGCAGCACCAGCGTGACGCAGGCGCTGGTCGCCAGCATCTCTAGTAGGCACAACAGGAACCACGAGAGCGTGTGCCAGCGCAGGTCTACGCCCATCACTGACATGAGCTAGAGAAAGAAAAAGATGGAAGAATGGTTAAGACTAGCAAGAGACAGAAGCATGACATAGCTAAAAGGTAATGTGTGAAATAATTAACTAATTTTGAGCTGAAATTTTGTTAAGTGACTCTCCAAGAATACTCTTGGAAGGAAGAGTACTCTTCACCCCTTTTAGATGGATATACCCTTTCGGTGACACCCTGCATATAATTTTTTAACATACACATTACAATGTTACATACCATAGTATTGCCAGTTTCCTTGTCAGAGACGATGAACCTGACGGCAGAAGCCACGGTGAAAAGCAGCGAGAAGAAGAAGCACACGATCAGCGACTGCGACTCGTACAGAGATGTCTGGAAACTGCACACATCAGTTGTTAGTAATATCATCCTTACGACGTGGGAGTAAGGTCGAAAGTTGCATGATAGAATCGTCATTATTGTACGTCACAAGATTAATCGAGGATTACAAGTCCTTACGACGTCCGTTACGATCGACTGTTCTTTCAATATTTAATATTTATACTATAAGGTAGTACCTATATATCTTTAGACGTGGTGTTTGCAATGTATACTATTGTAACATATAAAAAAACGAAAGATGCAGGAAAAACAACCTTAAACTTTTCTCTTTCAACAGTACTGGTCTGTCTATAAAATGAACTGTTTTTACACTGTTGATCATTTAAGTGGAAACAAATTCGATCGGCACAAGAATTTAAAAAGACTAGAATTTAATTGAATTTATAAGTGTTTTTTCCCATTACGTATGGCCACGATAAAATCAATACATATTTAAAACGATTTATAATAAATCGCGTTCGAAAAAGCATATGACTTACTAATCCTTCCTATAGCATGGATAAGGCGTCTGCTGCGTATACACGGCCCAGTCACCCTGCGCGTGCTCGTACGCGTGCAGCTGCCGCTTGTGGCGCGAGGAGTTGGTGGCGAGGCGGATGATGGCGCGGTCCAGCAGGTCCTGCACCTGCACGAAGCCGCGGAAGTATCGCATGTTCTCGATGAAGCTGGCTTCAGGACCCGGGATCCAGAGGCTGGAGATGGGGAATATATTTAGTGGGCACAAGTTGAAAATAAATGAATGTGAACATCGTAAACGTTATTCTGAACCCAAAGTAGCTCAGGCACGCGTGTTATGGAAACAGAGGCAATGAAAGTACACCTAGACCTGAGACAGTGTACAAAAGTAGTTTTTCAGTATTAACCCGTCCGGGGTCGGACCCGTGAGCTCAGAGCTCCCCTTGAAAAATGGAGCATTGCCACTCGAAATTGGTTAAAAAATGTATTTTAAATACTCGTTTCTTCTCAATAGAAGAGACGGCCTACATTGAGACTACATTAAGCTGGTATATTTAGTTCTTAAGAATAATACTAATACATACTAGTCCTTAAGTTTCTCTGTGGTGGGTGCGTTGTCGATGTCCATGCGGATCTTGTATTGCACGTTGGTGAGGGACCCGCCCTGCTCCTCGCTGTTCAGGAACACCACTCCTGGACGAGGAAATACATGGAGTCATGATCACGTTTGGATGGCAGTGTGAGGAATATCCTACGGGTAAATCACTCAACCGACTGCAAAACCAGGTGTGTCGCGAGAAAAATAAATTCGGATAATATACTCGCAGTTCATCGAACTATTTACTGAGTGCTTTAATTTTAAATAAGACAATATTTTTTATAAAATTAAGACTTTTCACATAACTTTTTATTCCGTCAGCAACCTGGTTTCCTGTATATACTTATTTTACTCTTTGAATCTGGTGGAGAATTAGCGTTAGCATTTATTTTATGCACATATAGCATGTAGGTTCTGAGCATTTTGAAGCGAAAAGAGAATCTGAGTTTCAAAAAAGCATTAGTTATCTGTTTCATTGCATTAAGGTTTCAAGCGTATTTAACACATTATAAAAGTGACACATATACGATGATTGGTTTTCCCAAATATATATATGCTTTTAACATTCTTATCAACTCAATCACATTTACTCACCCGCAGAGAATTCATTGACGATGCTGAGCCTGGCCGCCTCGTGGATGAGATGGTCCTCGCTTGGAGAAGGTTGGAACCGGTCCAAGTTGATGCAGTGCAGCAGGTCCGATGCCTTGGAGAGTAAGCTGCCTATGTCCTGATAAATGATTATAAATAAATAAGTAAGAGACTTCAATGAAATTAATGTGGGAACATCTCAGTTGTATACCCTAACGACGGCTAATAATTTAGGAAACTGATAAACAATTGACGGAGATACCACGAAACCATAAAAAAAAATATTTTTAATAGTTGAGCACTCACGCTATAATTGAAGACAGCATTTTTCTTCAAGATTTCTATAAAGAAAATAATCTGATATATATCTTACCTTGACATCACCAAACTGGTCAAACAGTCCATCAACATTGACATCGGGTACATCCACCTCCCCTCCCCCCTCCCCTATGATCATAGTCCTTATTGAGCTGAACTGCGGCGCGGTCATTACTCGCTGCAGCACGCCCACGCCCTCGCGGTGGTCAGACAGTTTGCCCACCGCTGGGAATGACGCCGCGAACGAGTGTACTAGGTTCGTCATTTTGATCATTGTCGCGAATGTGGAGTTGGCCTGGAAATTAAAAGTTTTTATGTTTGTTATATTGGTCTAAACGAAGGGGAAGACATAGTTTATAGTGTAACTTGCTGGTTGTGCATTTTTTCATAAATGTTTGTTTATTGAAGGTGGGAAAAACATTTTGTTAATATTTTTGTCTGTATACTTGTATTGTGAGTATGTATCCTTTCCTCATAGGTACAATATTTTTTTACTGAACCATCATTGTCTTCATATATTCTTATATTTTTCAGGGGTGGAAGAAGCAGGTAAAATGAACTTAAAAAATCCTACTTTACTGTCTTCTTTGTCGTTATCAATCTTTATTTATATACCCGTTCGGGGATCGAACCCGGGGAACCCGCAGAACATGGTGTTCTTCAAAGCCAAGAGTCCTAAGCTGACCTTCTCAATGATCCTGGCGACGCTGGCGCTGGGCGGGGTGTAGAGGATCTTGCCCATCAGCAGCGGCTTGGCGAAGCTCCATAGGATCTTGCCGCCGTCCACGTTGATGATGTCCACGTATAGCGAGCGGCAGAAGTCGGCTAAGCAACAAGTGTACACGTCAGTCTGGATTATCACACTTATAGGCCTAATCCATTAAATCCATTTCCATTGATGTTTAACTGCTAAAGACATTTTAATCAAGTGGTATACAAATTATATAAGGAAACCATCTATGGATAGGGCATAATTGGTTATGGAAGTGAGTAACTGGTTGCTGTATTTTGCGTTTATTTTACGCATTTTGCGTTCTTATAGTATCAGGTTGTCTCTAACAGGGTACTTAACCTGTAACCTTTACGTAAATTAGTCTGCTAAAAGGGTGGGTAAGAACAATGCCACTTACTAGGTAGTACTTCAAGTTGTGCCTTATCAGGTTCAGTAGAGAGGTCTGGGGTGGCGGCGATGCTCTTGTAGAAGCGGTTGCTGCTCAGCTCAAACGGCTTGCCGCACAGCATGTTGCCGGCGCTCGATAGGAAGTCTGGAGCTAAGGGGAATAATATAAGCGTTAGTTTATGAAAAAATACTGCATTCTTTATTTAAATAAATAAATTAAAAAGGATTTTCAGTAAATGAAGTGTAAAAGTCGCGGTTAAGTGTCACATGCTTGTACAAAATTAAGCATTTTTATTTAAATACAAACAAAGTAGCTCATACCCGCGGCTCTACTCGCGTAGGTGTCGCTTATAGTAGCCTGTGTGCTAGTCCAGCTTAGTGGCTAATTTATATATATTTTTAAAACTGTTTCACCCGTTTTAAAAGCCTGCTCAACCACCACTTGAAATACGCGTCCAAATCGATCAATTTTGAAATATATTCTATGAATCATCAATCACTCACAGGACATGAGACTCCCAACATTCTGAAACCCCTTCAGACTGGAGAACAGCGTCTCGTTGGCAAGCAGCTCCCGCACCTCCCCCACCTTCTCCTGCAGCACCGGGAACAGCGCCGCCATCTGCTGGTAGCGGGACAGCACTAGCGCACCCTCGGCCGCCGTCAGGTTGGACGCCGTGTACAGCTTGGACAGGAGGATGCTGCCTACCTGGAATTGTAAAGCAGAAGGTAAATACTTGGGTTAATTATTATCAAGGGACGTGAACATTTTATTTATTGGTAAAGTAACGAAAATTGCTCAAAAACATATAAATAAATTAAGCTGTAACTGATCTAGAGTACCTATTTTCTTGCTCGCACAAACGTACTGGGAGATGTGGCTGTCTACCGGCTTGAGGATATGACGTACCTTATCAACCACCAGTGTAAAGTTGAAGTTCCTCAGCAGCACGGGCAGCACGCGCTTGGCAGTAGCATCAGGCAGGCCACAGAACTGCTCCTGCACCGCCGCAAACACGTCCTCCGCGATCACCACGTCCAGGTTGGAGGGAGACAGAACGCGCGACATGCTCTCGCTCGCACACACGTACTGGGAGATGTGGCTGTCTTCCGGCTTTGACGATAGTAGCTGGAATGAAGCGAGAAACATATTTATAAAAATTGTTACCCCATGCATAAAACAAAGGTGTTTTAAGTTTTACGTGTCGGTCTGTGTGTCTGCCTACGTGTCTGTCTGCAGCAACATGGCCCCTAAACGACCGAAAATTGTTAAGCCTTATTGCAACAAACAAGGTTTCGTTTAGAAACACGTGAACGACAACGCTTGTTACCCCATGTCTTTTAAATCAGATCAGGATCTTCCATAATAAGCAGCAAAAACCACAACCTATAGAAGCTCAGTATATCTCAACGATACGGCCTACCATTGGAACTCTCAACTATATGATATATCATAGAAGTAGAAGTAAGTAGTAAAACTATGATAGTCATACATACCGGTTTCAACTGCATGGTGCCCGCATATATCCTGGGCGCGGCAATAGACCAGAAGTTGGTGTTGTTGATGCCGAGCGCGCTCAGACCTGACTCTATGTCCTCGGCGTCCGGGAACAGCTGCGATACCTCCACTGTAGTAACATTCATTATAATTTAGTTTTGTATAGAACAGATGCCTCAAGACAGAAATAACTACTGAGTCGCATTTCATAGAAGGTTATCAAGAAAAAATAGATGAGACTTGTAACGAGTATTTTTACAGTATTATTAAGAGAACGTGGTATTCTTTGACTGTCTGCCATTTATTCCCATTTATGAATGTCTGTGGCCAGAATCTAAGAGGTCTTTTTTATTTAATAAAACGTCCACTGCACTAGGCCGTCAAATATTATATAACATGCACATGTAACAGCCAGACTTAAATATTTCTTGGTCACTCAAATTAATTGTATGCCACCCTGGGATCGATCGATGAGTTCATATCTATAAGTTATACTAATTCGGTATCCGGTGCAGTCAGAACAAGGATCACCGTTAAATACAGCTATCTAAAATAAGATTGTTTAGGAGATTGAAACTTACTTTTGAGGTTAACTTCATCCAGCAAGTAGTTCTTGAGTTGCCGCAGCACGCCCAGCCCGGCGGCCAGCGCGCGCAGGTCGTGCTCCAGCGCCGTGTCCACCAGCAGGGGGTGGAGTTCGTCTGTTATACCCTGCAGGCTGGAGAGCATAGTGGGTGAGTACATTGGTAATATATAGTAAGAGTCTGGACTAGGAGGTAAAAAAACATTTGCAAGTATGATATAGGATAAATGAAAGTAAAAAATAGATAACGCTTGCCATAAAGACAAAAACACTAAGATATAATTAAAAGATGAAGAACATATGTGGTAAACATGAACAAATCTGGCATCAATGCGAAGATGACCAATGGGAGGAGGCCTGTGCCCGGCAGTGGGACGATTATAGGCCGGTTTATTATTTTGTACACAGTTTTAATTCTCTTCGTGGCAGCTTTTATTATACATAAAAAGCCAAAACAATGTTATCATCCATTTTAGGGTATTTTATCCTGAACAGAGCAAGAAGCACAGTAAAAACCGTCTGAAAGCATTCTTTCCCATCCAGTACATAAGGCATTAGGGAACAATTATAGTCTACGGCAGTACCTGTAGAGCACACTATCCAGGGTCTCATCATTGATGAGCAGCATGAGCGCGTCCACCAGGCTCTCCACCCGTCCCGCCACCACTCCAGCCACGTCCAGCCTGCTGGCCACGCCCAGGACACGAGCTCCGTGACCCACCAAGCCTTCCAGGTGGAAGAGGATCGAGGACACGAAGTTGAACCGCCAGAACTCTTCCAGCTGGTACTTTGAGAGCTAGGAAATGGAAATAGATATTATTATAACCTACAGTTATCCACAACAAAGAGAAAAGAACAAGGTAGAAATAGGAGTTTTATTTTATTCCATTTAAGAATTTGGATTCAGATTGGTAAAAATAATTGTTTCTAAAAAGGGATGATGCTATTATATTGTATTGTTTCATATTTTTCTACAACAGGAACAATAATAGATCCAAAAAGTAATTATTAATTAGTCCAGATACTTTCTTTTTAGCTACAGTTATTCTCTTGATACAGCACATTGATATATTATAATAATGTGGCTTTTATAACCGAAGACAAATAAAGTTGATGATAAAATAAAAATAAAGTTGATGTTGAACACACTTACCACTTTATTAATTAGAGTATTGTTGATAGCACTTTGTATTATGGAATCAATAACACTGCAGTTAGCTTTGTTGCATATATCATCCCATGCAGTGCGAGGTAGTACTACATATTCATCCAGGTTGTAAGTAGAACTGCGAACCTGGAAAAGAACAAGAAAAACATTTAGGTTATGATTATTTTTTCTTTAATGTTTCTTTCGAAATGTGATAAATGGATTAAAAATAGAATGAAATAAAAAAAAATACAAGAATATTTGCTGTCACCACTTTTCAAGAATCATAATAATAAATACTTACTTTAAGTATATTAAGTAGAGCATTCTCCACCTCACTCGCCACATCTTGCCCCACAATTCCCACCAGCTGTTGCTGCAGGTCCTTCCCCTCAAGTAGGAACTCCTTCAAAGGTCTCACCACGTCCAGGTTGTGAGCCACTTCTGTGGACAGCTCTTTGAGGTAGTGCAGGTCTTTGACTCCTTCTATTTCGTGGATGTGGGGGAGTTGGGCTCGGATTAACTTGGCGGTGTGGGCTAGGACTGACGCGAAGCTGAAAAAGTATTGAATAAGTAGAAAATATTATTTTACTACGATTTACAATGAATTGATTATTTATTACCATCTTTTTTGTCACACCTAAATTTGACTATACAAGACAATCATAATTGTATTTAGTAACTTTACGTAAATGTTACAATACAGGTAAGATGCCACTCTGTTAACGCTACGATAACGCGATAACGCTACGGTAACACTTTAAAACCGCTACGACAACTCTACGGCAACGCTACGATAACACTACGACAATGCTATGATAACACTACCATAAAACTACAAGAACTCTACGGCAACGCTACGAGATCGCTACGGTTATGCTACAGCTACCCAAAAGTTAGTACTTACAGCGTAGCATTCCCGAACTCATTCCTCGATACATTCTTAGTAAGACACTCGGTCAGCTTCGTACTCTTGGCATTAATATCTTCTAGAAGATGCAGCTTCACCTGCCCCAGGAACTCGTTCATGGACTTGTTCATCTCGTACTTTGTGTAGTTACGGGTCGATATTAACTGTAAGTAAATTAAAGCTTAGTAGATAGCCATAAGGTTAATTTTGCAATGATATTGGTTCTTTAATGAAAAACGCGAGCTTATGCGTTTTCCACCACTCCTAATTATATCTAAGTAAGCTACACTACTTTTTTTTTGTGTATCTTGATTGTAATTTAACTAATGAGTTATGAAAGGACCAGAAAATAAAGATTTTGATGAAGTTTAACGGATTCTTAAACTATTTTCATATTTAAATAAAACCCAATTTTTACGAATTATAATAGGATATAGCTATATTTAATTTTAGTCAGTCAGTCTGTCCGTGACCATGACACCTGCAAAAACTTGGAAACATCAGGAACTAAAACCTAAATATATACCGCGATAGAGAAGTTTTATTTCAATATCTAACATTCGCGTAAACCTCAGATAGTCCAGTCAAAATAAACATTTCAGTTTGAATAAATTCGAATTTATGCAAACTTACAAGGTTTTTTTGTTTATTTGACTGGACTAAGACAGCAATACAATATTTTCTCCTCCGCCTTTTAGAAGCACGTATTATTAAGCCAACATCTCTTAACCTTTGATTTTAAAAACTATTTCATTTAACCACATAATTAAACCAGCTTTCAACCTACCTCTCTGATGGCCATATCCCAGTGGAAGTCGTTTTTCAGCGTATGATGCACGTCCTCCAGGGTCATGGCGTCCAGGTGGCACAGCAGGCTGTCGTACTCCTGTTTCTTGAACAGCTGCAGGTTCAGCTGCTTGAACCACGTCGTCATTTGAGAGCAGAGTGTGCATTGACTGGAAGAATATGACTAATATGAACTAGAAACTTATAAAAACTCCTAAAAAATATTTGCGTACATAAATCATAAAAAACACAAATAGGCATATATAGTGTAAAAAATAAAAAAACTATAGAGAGCGCAAATCAGAAGTATGAACTCAGAACTGTGATCACGAAAATGAGTATGAACTAGTTTCGTTGAAAAAGAAGTGATTTTTTTATTTAGTTATTTCGTCACTGATGTCAGATATTTTGACTAACTTAACGAGCTATAATTGCTTTAGTTTAAAATCCTCATCCTTCAAATGAAATAACCTTATTTCAACAAGTAAATTACCTGTTATTCAAGAACAGCGTGCCCGCATCTACTCCATTGCTGAGCACTGCGAACGACATCTTGGTGAGGGTTTCCTTGGAAAGCAGGTCCAGAGCCACCTTCCTGAGGTGCTGGACCTTCTCCTCCGTCACCCAGCCCGGCTGCTGCGGAGACTTGGGACCTTGTCTTATGAGGACCAGTTTGGACTCGATCTTATTTAGATCCGAGTTTAGAGCATCGTAGTCGACGTCTTTCGACATTTTTAGGGATGCTTCGAAGCCCTGAAATTAGAAATTAATCCAAATTATAGTTTAATGGAACTGCTTGATTTTGCTAAATTAATCTATGACGATAAATAGAAGCTATTTTTGACGGTATGTTTTATTATGTTTTTTTACGCAGTTGGCAGGTAAATTCTCCGGCAATTGTGGATCACAATTTGAATTAAAAATTATGAGAGCGTGCTGCTAGGGATCTCCCTAGCAGCACGCTCTCATAAAGCACAAAAAACTTGTAGTGCTGTTTTTTAGGCAGTGGTAAAGGTTGCAAGAATTTAGGTAATGTCTTTCTTGCTGTTTTACAGAAAAAAAAACTTGGCCTTGATTTCGATTATACTTAACTTACAGAAAGTTTTTAAACCTTTCTAAAAAGGATCTGAACTGATTTTGATTTGAGAACTTATTTATTTGAACATATTACGAACCTGTGAGGCAAACAGCATCGGCGGCAGCTCCCTGTGCAGCTCCGTAGCATCTGAGTCGCAGAGCTGTCGCTTGAGGTCGGAGAGCATCCCACTGCGGTCTGGGATGTAGTCTGAGAGCGAGAGGTTCGGGCGGCAGAATGACTCCGTCTGGTTTAGGTCGATGTCGTGGAGAAGACGGACCAACTGGGGAACAAGATACAAGGTGTTACCGAAAGTGTATATGTCTCCAAAAGGGTCGAAAGATTCATATGGTATAAGGTCAGTTTACAAAAAATAATCTCAAAATAAGTTAATTAAGTAGTGATAAGTAAAAGTTAAATAAATTCTTAATACATTTACTGCAAATATTTGCGACTACGCGTTTGTGTACATTTTCAATGGGATATTTTTTCAAAGCAGAAATTTAGGACAATGTAATAAGCTTAATTAAACACAAACATATCTGACAATTTCTTCGACTTTGTGCGATGTGTCTTATTTCCCATTTAAAACCAATGTACCTAGTGCTCTTCTATATCTATACACTTACATGTATCCCATCAAAGTTGCTCAACAGATCCTCAGCTACGTCAAAACTATTCTCGACATAGCCAAAGAACTTGCTAGCATAAGGCCCGCTGTACACGGCCTTCAGCCTCGCCCACCAGTCGTCACCCGCGAGGAAGCTTAATATGACGTCATAGCTCTGGACGTTGGACTGGAGGTACTTGAGGTAGATCGGCAGGGTTAGGTCGTATGCGTATTTAGCGGATTTTCGTAGTGAAGATACTAGCTGTTTTCTGTGGATAAAAAGAAAGAAGTGAATTTATAGGCCTTTGCAACGAGAGGGACAGTATAGGAGAGGTACAAAAAACAAAAATGTGTATGAATTTAGGACGATGGGCGGAAAACCAAAAATAACTTAAGTCAAGGCTCAAGTTTTATTTAGTTCTCTGAAACAAGTAAATGAAAGAAGTGATAATGATAAAATCCGCCAGGTTTGAAACAGGCAACAAATTATCTATTCGATAACTTTAACATCAAAAGTCAAAATTAGAGTAAACACTAGTACCTATAGACGAACATTTAAACAACGTCTGTAACTTACCTATTACTTAGAAACTCAAACACATCAGTCACATTTTCATCTCCACTTTTTAAAGTATCAACTAAGTTAATAAGACCATTCCTCGCGTCTGCATACTCTGTGTCTATAACATCTTGTAAAGCTCTTAATATATCACCATATTTCTTAGCACACACTGCAGTCCTTGATTTTTCAATCGTAACTAAAATTGATTTAGTATTATTTTCTTTCAAATCGTTGCACATTTTGTTGAACGCATCTACATATGTGTAGTTTTCATTATTTTGCCAAAGCATGTCTGTCAACACGTCAAAATGTATAGTCACAGCGTCCGTTGGTTTTCTTTTATATAAATATTTGATAACATCTAAGTCAGCTTGTGTAGATTTGTTTTCTTCATCAGTACTTTGAGGTAGATTATTTATTTCTAAGTTTTCTACGTTTTCGTGCAGTCTGTTGATTATTTTGACTATTCTAGTTAAGTAGATGTTAGCAGCAAATTGTTTAACATTGATTTCATTGAAGAGTCTATATGAGGGGTCAGTTTCATTGACCTTGTAAGTCAGTACTGAGTCTACGACTTTCTCTAGTTTTCCTTCAATTGTGTTCATTTTGATGTCCTCCTCCGTTAGTAAAGTTTGGTTCTTTTTAGATAGCTCTGTTAAATAGTTAGCGAGTTCTGCAGCTTTAGTGTATGCGCTTTCAAATCTGCTTGTAAGATTGTTTACTTTCATTGTGAAGAAGAAATATTGCTGCAAGAGATAATACATGTTAGTTTCAGTACTTTACATCAATAGAGTAGATAACTAGGTATGAAAAATTATAAGTTAGATAATCAAGAAAATTGTTTATGTTTTCTTTTTCGAAGTAGTAGATAAGGTGAATTTAAGTTCAGAACTGTCAATTATGATTTTGCACAAAAAGTACAATAACATAACGTCATGCGATAATTCAAATCAACTATCGTAGTTAGTTTTGAATAACTTTAAAAAGGAAAAACATAAAATATTTACTAATCTAATTTAACAATTACAAATTGTTTGTTTACTCTATTGCATCATACAATAAACCATTGAATAGTCGTATGCTTCTCACCGGTTTAGCGAACACATCGAGCAGTGTATTCTCTCCCCTTGGCAGAGAGAGCCAGTGCAGCAGCGAGGGGCAGATGAAGGGCTTGACCTTCGTGATGAGGGCGGAGTCTATGGGGCTGCCGGGGGGAGGCGCCAGCGCCTTCACCAGCGCGTCGCAGTCCCAGAACTGGGATAACGACGCGCGACGCACCTGGGAGAATAAAGTTTATTTAAATTATTATTCTTTAAATTCGATGAAGTCTCACAGAAAAACTCCATATCAAAATACTATAACCCACTAACATAAGCTGACTCAAATCTTTGACGAGGGGAGAAATTAATGGGAATAAAAGAGTGATGAGTTTGGATGTGGATGGCTGAAGAGGAATGTCGAAATAAAAGTGGATTGTAAGAGATAATATGAAAAAAAAACAGTAAATGACAACATGACGGCTAATGGAGTTGAAAGGAAGCACAAACAGTTGTTCGCTAACCGCAAATAAATTGGGAAAAGGGTAGGAAGAAGAACAACAATAGACTTATTAAACGAATATATCAGTTGATGGGTTACCTGTGTCATGAACCCGTAGTCCCAGTAAGAGTTGAGCAGCGTGCCCACGAACTCGGGCAGCTTGTGGTACAGCTGGTACAGCCCCGTGCCGCGCGTGAAGCCCACCAACTGCAGCAGGTTCGAGCCTGGCTCTGAAGAAATAAGCGCCGTTATTTTTTAACCCCCATTGTTTTATAAATTTAAAATTGTACATCTGTTAGCTAACATTTCATAAATCAAGTAGATCAGATTAGATAGAGAAGAAGTGATTTTTTTTTTAAATAGAAGAATGATTAGCTTTAATTCTAAGATGGGACAGAGCATTTTTGTATGAGAACCGATTATCGCGACAAAAACCCAATGTGCTAAGCGTCGTAAGCTAGTCTGAACATAACTTAAAGATTACCAATTGGACTAGATTTTTGTCCCTTGTATTAAAAATATAGCAGGTTAAAAATGTTGTTCAATAACTAAAAATAACTAAAAAAAAAATATACATAAACAAAACGAATTAAAAAAATATTGTCTATCTTCCATTTACTTACCATTGGCCTCCTTGAAGTAGGTCATGAGATCAGAAGCCACATTCTCGAGGATGACGGAGAAGGTTTCGAAGAAGTGCTTCCAGGTCTTCCGGCCGAGGCTGCGGCAGTCCTCATCGATGTAACCAGCGCTGCACTTGGCGACCAGCTCCCACAGCGTGCTGAGAGGAACCTCACTGGGGATGGGTGAGGTCTGGACGGCGTTCAGGACTGTGTCGATCTTTGTGAATAGTTTCCTGGAAGAATAAGTAAATAAAAGTTTTTTTTTTTATAAATAACTGTTTTCATTTTTGATGTTATAGAGTTTTACAAACGGACGGACTGGTTTGTTACGCGTCATAGGAATTAAATTCGCAAGTGTGGATATAACTTTTTTTAAATAAAATAGACAGATACAAGACCTCTATGTGGATTTTCAAATGTTGGCAATACTGTAAAGATACCTAAAATCATTTTAGACACTTAGACCAAAACATCCTCTTCTTCCGCCTAGCCTTTTCCCAAGCTATGTTGGAGTCTGCTTCCAGTCTTACCGGAGCCAGTTGAATGCTTTATTCACATGGAGCGACTACCTATCCGACTTCCACAACCCATTTAACTGGGCAATACAGTACAGGACCAGTACAGGACAGTACAGGACCAAAATTTCCAATGAAAGGAATTTTATAAAATCTAAATCCTCTCCTCCTCTCCCTTACCTCAATATAATATCCCTATCACTGGTGTTAAGCGCGTTGACAGCGTAAGTCCAGGCCTCCTTAAGTCCAAGATGGCCGTCTGCGGAGTCGTTGAACACATGCTGCATGGCATCCCTGGTGAGGATGACGTCATCCACCAAGGAATCGAAGGTTGAGGAGAACTTTAGGAAGAGATGCGGCTCGTAGTCTGTTCTGTTCCAAGATGCATGGCTCTGGAAGATATTAGTTTAGTTATTATTTTTACAAATAAATAGCAATGATAGAAGATGTGCTTTTACCACCTATATACTTATATATCGGATTATTGCGAAAAGGGTCTATTATTCCAGAAGTTAAATATTTTATTGACGAGTTGTGCTAGCGTCTATTACATTCCAATCACTCGCCTTCACATGTTACATTAAAACATTTTAATGTATCGCGTATGTGAACTTTGCAATTTGCGATAACTTTGACTTTTATTTTGCCCAAAAATTTGCAGTTCTTTTTTTCATAACTTATGTACACTCAAAATATTGTTATTACACAGAAAACGACACAAGAATAGTACAGTACATAGCTATTCCTTATTTCTGAAAGAAAAAAGTAAATTTTACTTCCATTTAACTTACATTGGCAGTAGCATTTTTAGCAGCAAGATACTCGGCCCACTCATCCTGGATGTCCTTCTCCAGACAGAAAATCTTCTCCAGGCCGAGGAGCGCAGCTTTGGATGCCGGCGACAGTTTCAGCAGTTCCGACATGCTGCTGCTGGAGCACGGCCACGGTGGGCTGGCGTTCAGAAGGGATATTATTGGTTCCACCTGGAAAAATAGAATCAGGTAGTTATATTTTTTTTCCATCTATTTATAAACTTAGCTAAATGTACACGGAATATAAGGAACACATATAAGGAATCTCAAAATACTATTATCCAATTTAACCTTTAAATAAAGCTATTGAAATTCTAATGAGGTTTTTATTTGAAAAATTGTTAGGTTATTGGAAACGTAATTTACATGTCGCATTCTCATAATATTGATTTGTTGGTGAACTGTGAGATCCAATAAATAATAGTAATAATTAATAGTTACCTAACTTCTTTATGATGGAATTTTAATTTGTTTTTATATTTTGGTGTGTAATTGTGATTCAACCTCGGCAAGTATGCCTTAGTGTGCAATCCACCCTTTTGGATGCTGCTATAACCTTATACAATTAAGTACTTACATCAGTATCATCCCTGAGTATAATATCGATAGAGTCCACAGTCAGCTGCGGGATGTTGGGTATGATGGCGCTGAGAGCCGCCACCGTGGTGGGAGGCAGGTCGCCACTGTAAGTGCCGTTCGTGAGGAGAGCTGAAAGATATATAATACTATGATACTCGATTTTTACACGGCCTAGGTGGTCCAGTGGTGTACACACTGGTTTTCAAGATGTAGTCTGAAATTCCGGGTTTCAATACCCGGACGGGTTACAGAAAACCGTTTTTTTATATTGTTTTGGGTATGGATGGATGTTTACCTTCGTTGTCTCTGATTAAATAAAACAAGTGCTACTTACTTTTTGCTAAGAGTAATTTTTGGGATATTGACCATATTTATTTACTAGCTGATCCCCGCGACTTCGTCCGCGTCAATTTCTGTTATTATGATAGCGATTAAGAAGTTTAAATAAAAAATATTTCTGCGTAAATGATAATTTTAGTTAATATTATGTTGATAAAACTCTGTAGCATATAATTGGCAATAATGCATTAATTTCGACCAAATGATTACCTTAAAAAAGGTTATAGTGAGTCAATCTTAAAAGATAGACATATACTGTTGCAGACATTTTTTTAGATCATTTAAAGAGGAACAATTATTTCATACATATATTTTGGGTAACTGGAACCGTTTACGCAGCGCACGCAACGGAAGCTTTCAAGTATGAATATGTTTCCCCGTTTTTGTGACATTTTTCACTGCTGCTTCGCTCCTATTGGTCGCAGCGTAATGTTATATATCCTAAAGCCTTCCTCGATAAATGGACTATCTAACACAAAAAGATTTTTTCAATTCTAACCAGCAGTTCCTGAGATTAGCGCGTTCAACCAAACAAACAAACAAACTCTTCAGCTTTATAATATTATATACTAGCTGATCCCCGCGACTTCGTCCGCGTCAATTTCTGTTATCATGACCGCGATTAAGAAGTTTAAAAAAAAAGTATTTCTGCGTAAATGATAATTTTAGTTAATATTATGTTGATAAAACTCTGTAGCAAATAATTGGCAATAATGCATTAATTTCGACCAAATGATTACCTTAAAAAAGGTTATAGTGAGTCAATCTTAAAAGATAGACATATACTGTCGCAGACATTTTTTTAGATCATTTAAAGAGGAACAATTCTTTCATACATATATTTTGGGTAACTCGAACTGTTTACGCAGCGCACGCAACGGAAGCTTTCAAGTATGAATATTTTTCCCCGTTTTTGTGACATTTTTCACTGCTGCTTAGCTCCTATTGGTCGCAGCGTAATGTTATATATCCTAAAGCCTTTCTCGATAAATGGACTATCTAACACAAAAAGATTTTTTCAATTCTAACCAGTAGTTCCTGAGATTAGCGCGTTCAACCAAACAAACAAACAAACTCTTCAGCTTTATAATATTAGTATAGATATATATATATATATATATATATATAAGGTGCTATAAAAACATCTGCCACGGCTTTAATGGGAGGTAGTATTGTGTTTATAGATTACAATAGTATAGATAAATTATTGATTATTTATCATATTTTTTTTCATACAAAAAAAATTACGTATAAATTTGAATTGATTTATTAGTATAAAACCATCCCGTGTCCTAAGCTGTTGCCGCTCCGCACCGAATTCACGTAATTTGTGAACCACGTTACGCAGAATAGAGTCAATGTTAATTTAACAATTTTGTTTTCTAAAATTTAATTAACTGTTCCGGGGTATGAAAGTTCTTCACTATTGTAATCTATAAACACAATACTACCTCCCATTAAAGCCGTGGCAGATATTTTTATAGCACCTTATATATATATATATAGTATAGATGTATTATTTTACTAACAACAATGTATCTTAAATTACTATACTCAAATTTCTATAAATATACAAGAATTAAAAAAATCCGAAAAGTTTATTTTCGTGTAAAGTCCTTTGGCATTTTTCATGGAAATACAAAAGTCCAAAGAAGAATAGTTGTAGTCTGGAAAATCAGATCCATATTTATTCAGTAAAATAAATTTTTAAAGGCTATCGTTACCTGCAACCAACTTGAAAGTTTCATCGAATACGCTGAAGGGTCCGGCGATGCTCTCGATGGTGTACTTGATCCTCATCCAGACTTCGCCGCTGATGTCGAACAGACCGCTGTCCACGATGTCCAGGAAACGAAGGGCTAGCTTCACGCTAAGACATAAGATCATTTATTTAAAAATAATATATAGTACTGTTAGTACACAATGCATGTCATGTGACTCTGAGAAAAATAAACTATTTAATAGAGCACCGATTAGCAGAAAGACAGCTCGTAAAATCACAAAATTTATGTAAAATGAACTAGGTTTAAATAACCGTTCTTTTTTGGTTTCGCCGCAGTCAGGTAAAAATTATTTAAGCATAGCTAGAGGGCAGTTATTTTGTAAGTGTGTAAAAATAATTGACAGATTTTATAGCTCAATCTCTACATTGATTAAGATATTGATAATTTATAGCTAGAGAGACCTTAGAAAAACCTTTTCGATAACGTCAAAAAAACAACCGCATCACAACCGGTCCATTCGTTTAGGAGCTACGGTAACGCAGATAGGCACACAGACCAACACGTTTCGGGGGTTAGAAAAATATATTATGGTTGTATATTAAAAAACTACCTCAACCGCAAACTCCTTTCCATATTCTGTCTCCCGAACCAGTACTCCTTGGCTTCGCTGAACAGCGACTGGACCCTCCTCTTGGTGTCCTCGTCCATGTTGTAGGAGGAGAACTGGAACAGGTACGTGTAGTCCCTGTCCAGCTTCACGTACAGCTGCTTCAGGTTCGTGATCAAGGAGTTCCAGTTCAAGTTTACTACTGCGTGCGGGGAGTTCCTTATGGTTTTTATCTGGAAGGTAGACAAGTAGTATTCTGTGATATGGATTATTTTGATGTTGGATGAGTATCTATATCTCAATTATAGAAATTAGTCTCGATTTGCTTAGTCACGCCATAACTTGCGAATTACTTTTATATTCTTTGCAGGTAAAAGTTTTCTAGTTTTGTAGTTTTTTAAGGAAATGAAAAAAGAATGGATCGGATATACACAAATCACATCAAAAAAGTCTAAGCAACACGCATCATTTATAGAATCTTGTTATCAAGTTTTACTAACTGATAATTTTTTTCATGAAAGTAGATAGTTATACAATCTTCATTGTCTTGGGAACATTACTGGCGTATTTTAAAAATAGATACATTACCAATTTGGTTTGGTTTTCTTTAAATAAATGTTATCTAAAGATTTTATCCCAAGGTCATGTGTTTTTGTTGCTTGATTTTGGTTTTTATTTCACTTTCATCATCATTATCATTTTGAGATATACAGTTTTTTTTATTTAGTGCTGGGACATTTTTTACGTCATAAAACGACGCTACTTCCTTGCTGATGAAATGCATAGAGCTGCAGGAAATCAAATCTAACTACCTATAGGCATAATGAATATTACTCACAGCTTTAGACATCTCCGACCCCGCTTGCAGCCCGTTCTCTATAGCCACGGTAGCGTTGCACAGCGCCTCCACCAGCTCCGACCTGATCGCGTCTTCTGGGGGCAGTTCCAGGTATTCTAATGCAGCGTCCACGCCGTTACATAGGATATCCAGGCCAGGGGTCGATAGCGCTTTGTAGGTCTAAAAAGCAATATTATTAATGTCTTTTTTTAGATTTTATGTTTTTTTTTTAGATATATTTTTTAAAGGGTAGACAAGCATTAGCTGCAGTGAGACAGAAATAGTAGGTGTAAAAGTAAAAACAATTTTTCTAATAATTTTTCTTGATCATTACATTTTTATTATGTATTTACTCTTAACTTGAGGCGTTCTGTTCAAAATTGGAATAGACACAAAGGATTTTTTTTGATAATTGCAATTAAACATTTAGAATTTAAAACGTATGACTGAAAAACACGAGTTCTCGTATAACAACGGGGGTTAACGGAATTAAAAAATCTTTTAAACTATCGCGCTGCATGTATATTTCCAGTCTGCTTGCGACCACGGCCTGTGTATCCCGGTCGAAACGTCAAGCCCTAAATGGTATTTATGCATGTACGCGCTAATCCCCGTTCTATAATATTACTATTAAAAAATCAGCCAGGATCTCTAATCTCACATCAGCTTATCTGTCAATTTCCGCTAATGGCAGGCCAGTCTCTATTTTTTATTGTTGGTGAAGCCTACCTTCTCCTCATGCAATGCCGTCATCAGCATAGTCCTGACTATATCAACGTACAGCTTCTTGAGCCCCGCAGCCTGGCCCTTGGGCGTCAGGTCCAGCTGTCGGTTCATCCCAGACACCAGGATGATCACATCTTCTAGGTATGGCGAGATCTTGAAGTCGAGGATGGGGTTCTGCTGCACGATCTCCTTGGCTATAGCTCCGTGGACTACAATTCTGTAAATGTTAAACAAAACTTAAACTTGGATTCTGTTAACCAATAAGTATATTAGAGCAGCTTAGTACTCTTCGTACCACGGTGCAGTGTCACATCTACTTTCTTTTTTGCCTAGCCTATGCTATCCCACTGCTGGACAAAGGTCTTCCCCAAGTCCTTCCATACAACCTTATCCCGCGGCCTCTTGAACCAGCCCTTGCGGTGTACCTCTACTTTTATATTGACACTATTGACAGTAATTATAAGCTCTATATAATCGTAATAAGTATTTCATTAATAAACAACTGCAGTTAATTCACAATAGTAAGATGTATAAATTATATCGTCGCCTTCGTGGACAGTGATAAGCAGATCAGATAATAGATAATTTGTTAACCAGACCGAAATAACCGCGATTGCTTATAGATTGCCGCTACTGCAAAGCTCTAGGTACTCACTGGACAATTTACGTGGACAAACTACGGCAATCAATAGAGACAAGCGTTCATTTTTGAACATTTCTTATCTATATGAGATATATAATATTGTTACTTACAGTATTTGTTTCCCCAGGTGTCCCTTCGTCCTAACCACCTTAATAAGCTCAGAGTCCTCAGTGACATGGAACAGTCCGCTCCAGTCTACCTCCGGCCTCTCCTCCGTCTCGATCCTGACCAGGGCCTGGCTGAAATTCTTCAGCACCAGGAAGTCCTGGTCTATGGTGTAGAGCTGATCACTGGTGTCCTTACCCAGAGTCTCTTGGATGAGGAGGGATGCCATGTGGTTTATCTATAATGAGCAAATTATTAATGTTAGTCATTGGAGCTTATGTTTTTTTAGTTAGTCTAAGAATTATGATGGATAGTACGAAAATAGCTTTAAGTGTCACATTACATTGAATATCGAATCTATTAAACATTGTTCAGACTGAATGTTTATTAACTGAATAAGTATTTTCTTCCTGTAATAATATTTTCACTGACTCAAGTCAGCTGTTTATTTAAAGCTTTTTCTCATTATACTAACAGTTTTCTTTTTATTTACTTACATTGTTTTTAACTTCAAAAACTCCAAAGGATTTGATTAAATCCGAGACATAGTTCTTCCAACCATCCGTACATAGTTGTTTCTTTAGAGATTCCGCGTCTGTCTTAGATATCACGAAGAAAGTTTGCAGTTTGTATACATCGCAAAACATCTGGCCCGGGTTGTTAATCTTCGATGTCAGGATCTACAAAACAAAGTACATACTATAGTTATAAATCCTAAAAAGAAAATGCTATACCTAAAAAAATTGTTAAAGTTACTTTGTGTACAACACATTAGGTAGTTTCACAATTAATAATAAGTTTAAGTTTGAAAAAGAAATAGGTGAATACACATACTTCACAGATAGATAATCCTAAATAGTTAATAGAAAACCATATTTCGGTATATAGAAAACCAAAAACATACCTCACGATTATTGATTTATCTAAAGCATTTGACAAACTAAACCATCTTCACATTAAGTATTAAAGACAACCAAACAAAAAAAATCTACCATCTCATACCTGTGTCCTCTCAGCATCAGCTAAAGCCTCGAAGGCCTTGCCCAAAATGTTGGGCGGTATCCCCTTCAGCACGTCCACAGCGGCGGGGTTCCGCAGGGTAACGTTATAGGTCAACTGCTCGATATGCATGTTTATATCGACCACTCGGTGAGCGCTCTCCATTAGCTTGGCTAGCAGTGTCGAGTAAAACACTACGTCGTGTTTCGTTTTCGCTGATAGGAATTTGGTTAGAAATCTCATTATTTGGGATAATCTGGAACAATGGTTATGTATTAGTATCATTAATGTCTTGCCATGTAGGTTTTTGTGAAAAAATATTAAACCCTTAAAATATGTTTAAGTAAAACTGATAATAATGGTTAGGGTGGTAGAATTTTATATGCACATATTATTCAATTTAACGCTGCACAGTATATTTTTTGGCCAAAATTTCGGACATGTCTTTTTTTTGTGATAACTTTGTTTGTAATGTTTTATAAAATTAATGAATAGAACTCACAAGCGCCTATTTCTCATTATGACCAAAAAAAACCACTTAATTATTTTTTATGATAAAATTGTAAATCCCCCATAACTTTTGAAGTTTTTCACGAATTATCTTCTTGTTTTTCCTGATAAACAATAATCTTAAGACACATAATACTGAGAGATTTATATATTTTTTAAACGAGTTTTCAGAGATTTATTTACAATTAATGTTATTTTTGATTTTATTTTTTTATGCTCGTATTTTTAATTATTTGGATTCTATTTTTCTACAGAATTGTTAGAACAAAGTGAATGAATCCATGAAAAAAAAACAGATCCAAATATTGAAGGATATCGAACTTAGAAGCTTCTAAAGTTTTCTATGGTTATTATGATTTTAGGGTTGACAATATTTCTAAATAGAATTTATTGTAAAAAGTTACTATAACTTTTTATTCGTAAATAATATACTAACTGGAGGTTAGGGCGTGTGCATATGATCACGTAATTTACACAGAAAAATAGTTTTTAAATGAACCGAAAAACAAAAAGAAGATTACTTTTTTTTGCGTTTTGGATCGAGCTGTGGTTTAGCACAGTTTACCTAGACGTGCTTAGATAATAAAAAAAATACTATGAATTTCATTTGACATGCCAATCCTGCCATACTAATTTGGATTTTTTTTAACATAATCTACATATTATATTTAATATTATAAAGAGGTAAAGTTTGTAGGAAGGGATCTCTGTACTGAACCTATGTTGAAATTTATTTCTCTTGTAGTAGGTAAGTTACATTATGCCATTTTACTTAATTGTTTTCTGATGTACATTCTTCAAAAAAAGTTACATAAGGTCAAATGTCAATAATATCACCTTTTCGCATTTTCCTCATAAATGGCAAGTATTATCGCCAAAAAGGTCAGACAAAAGTTGTAGATTTTGCATTATCAACAAAATTGTCTCAATTATTTTTCCCTATGGATCACCATTCCGGTGATATCGTGATGACAAGGATTGAAGAATATCTATATGTATCATAGTCATATTCTACATCATATGCACACATTTTCGCACCACCTATTAGATAGTGTACGAGGCGCATATTTAGGGTTCCATATCACGTTAAAAAAAACCGGTCATGCGCAACTCGGACTCCCACTCGAAGGGTCCCGTACCATTGACAAGGTTTTTTTGTTGTTTTTAGTATTTTTTGTTTTAGCGGTAACCAAAATACATGATAATCTGTGAAAATATTAACTGTCTAACTATCGTGGTTCTTGAGATACAGCTTGGTGACAGACGGACGGACAGACAGCGAAGTCTTAGTCATAGCGTCCCGTTTTTACCCTTTGGGTACGGAACCCTAAAAATGCGCCTCGTACACTAGCACATAGGTGGTGCGGAAATGTATGCATATGATGTAGAATATGACTATGATACATATATTCTTCAATCCTTGTCATTACGATATCTCCGGAATGGTGATCCGTAGGGAAAAAGTATTGAGATGATTTTTAGATAATTGCATGATCTACAAATTTTGCCTGACCTATTTTTGCGATAATACTTGCCATTTATGAGGGAAATGCGAAAAGGTGATATTATTGACATTTGACCTTGTTTAACTTTTTTTGCACAAGTCGGATCTTTGGGGACTTTTGATGTTTCATTTATAATGGTGTACTTGAGACCTCCACCAATTTTCAGCTCTATGCGAATTAATGCAAACTTACAAGGTATTTTTGTCTATTTTGACTGGACTATAACAGTAAAAAAACAATTGGAATGTGATAAAAATGTCGTCTTATATAATCTTACTAACATTAAAAAACAACTACAAATATTAAGTTTAATAAATTTACGAGGTGATAACCCTAATCAAAAAAGTTTGATTTACAATAATTCCCATATCCTGCTTAATTAGGATTCCTTTTTTTTTAAGGTCATAAGTGTAAATAAAAAGAACATTTCAGTCCTAGTTACAAATCCTAATACGTAATAATATGGCGGTAAAAAAAAGAAATCATAAATTTACAAAATCAGCCATAACTCTGTTATCTTGAACAAATAAAGCCTGTTTTTTTTTGCTATCGTAAAGTCTTTAAATCACTATTCAATACCATCAGTAAAGTCTCAAAAAGATATCAAACTTTTGAGCTACAATTGTTTTTATGGTTTTTCTGGAAACCATAGAATTTTTACTCAAGTGCTAATTTTCTGTCTTTTATGACAATTAGGCAATCGGGAGTTCTCGTCTCGCATTTATAATTGCAAGTCCTATGATATAAGATAATAAAAAAAGGCATGTCCGAATTTTTGGGCAAAAAATATACTGTGCGCTGTATGAGCTGTTTGTATGAGGCTATTCTGTCAATGCTTATGAAGTATCAGGCTCAGTAACTGTATATGAAAATATAGACGATAATAAGAGTTTTGGTATAAGAGGGACAAAAATATAATATCAATATATACTCACATACTAAACGCATCAATCGACGAATCTTTCTCCATCGCCTCTCCAAACACATCAGCTGCATTATGGAATACATTGGACACGGCTTGCAAACCAGTTGCACTTTGTTTGTTACCAACATTGGACCCAACTGCACTAGAAGCTTCTTTAGAACGTTGGTTGGTAAATACTTTGTCCAAATATTGGAACCCAACCACAATCGCGTCAGTGAAATCTCGTATTATCCCGTATGATTGTGTGTCGCCAAATGTTGGCTTAAATAAATCCATTAACTTTGGTATTCTGAAAAAGGAAAAATTCAAATTCAAATTCAAATTCAAATTCTTTATTTTGTAAATAGGACCATTCAATCACTTTCACACGTCTTCTTAATCTAGATGAGGTCGACATTTCCTAACTGACTACCCTGAGAAGAAATGTCGAAACAAACTCGGGGGTCACAGTCTCTTTTAGTCCTGACAATACAAATACAATAGTAAATTTGTGTAAACAAATGCAGAGTATTTACTGGACTGGTCTTTAGAGGAAAGAACCAGATCGATCTGAGGAAGCATGTGCCAGCAGACGGCAAGCATGCCCCGAATAGCTCATGCAGCTCAACCATTTTTGAGGGAGCTGCACAACCCGGTACACAACAATACCACCAGTGGCACCATAAAAATATGTGGGTCAACAACTCAATAACACATAAAAATATGTGGGTCAAAAAAACGAAATGGTCTCGTAAATATAGCAGTAAAAATTAAAAAAATGATTTTGTGTCGGTTTAAATCGATAGATACAATTTGTAAGATTTCAACAGAGCACTTTAAAAGGTATTTGACCAACAAATAAAAATTTATTAACTTACATGTTATTTCCTAACCTAAATCTAAAAGTCATTCTTCGAGATGAGAGAAAATTCATTTACTTCCTAAGTTCTTATATAAAGAGGATTTATATGAGATACTTACAGATTTAGCTGTATGTAAGTAAAGTCGATAGTTTCCCCCTGGAAGACGGAGACCAGCTCCGGCGGCAGGAAGTGCTGGAGCCGCATCATTCTCAGCACAGCCGTTAACATGTCGCCCAAACTGTTCAGTCTCTTGTCGCCCGACAGCTTGTAGTACATGTCGCCTAGCTGGAAGGAAATTATTTGTAGGACTACCAATCATATCATCATCATTATTCTTGTCGTCTTTTTATCCCACTGTTGGGCATAGGCTCTGCGTTTACGAGCCGTTCCCGCTACTTTGTGGTAGTCTTACTTAGGTCCGACTCGAAACATTATTATAAAGTGTTACAAAAAACGTAGTCAATACTTGGATTTTTCTAGTACAGTTTATCGCTATTGCCTGCCTTTCTACCGGCTTTTCTTAAATTTTATCCCATACTAGCTCACATCGAAATTGGCTAAGCGGTTTATTCGTGAAAAAGTAGCAGACAAACAGATCGAAATACTTTAGCTTTTATAATATTAGAAGAGATTTGATGATACTTTGATTCGTCATTATAGCATAGTAATTTACTTACCATTGTGACATATTTACTGTAGTCTATGTCGAATAGGATGTCAACAAATATCTTCTGTAGCTCGTCCATTGACTTTGAACACAGTTTCTCCATAAAAATGTTTAAGTGTTCGGGGTTCGTCATCATTATAGTTTCATTTAAGGAGGCTACGCTGCATCTGTTTAGGTTGCCTTTCAGTAACTGTAAGAGATACAGATGGTTATAAAGTTTCATGAAGGTGATGTGGTAGATGACAGTTCGTTTTAATGTTCGTCAGGCTTCAAGTATATATTTTTTTTATATAACCGACGGACTAAATAGGTTTTAGATTTTTATTCCCGGTCCGGAAAGAGATCCACATTTGTTATCGAAATAGTGATAATTAAAGCCTCTAGTTTTATAAGGTCAAGCTTGCACTGAATGGGCTTTTAGTTGTCATCATGTGCAACAAACAAACTTACACCTTGGAAAGAGAGTTCTGCTTCCATGACGCTGTCGGCCACATCGTCACTCAGATCCAGCTTTTTCGAGACGAAACGCTTGACTTTCTTCGGCGACGCAAATAGATCCCGAACTTTAAGACCATTTTCTGTAGAGAGAAATAGTTTATAACATTCTTAATTTTGTAAGTAACATCTTTGACAAAAATATCTAATGTATAACCAATGGCTACAGATTTTAATTCCGTTTAAGTCTAAAGCCGTTTTTGGCACAATGTAACCTATATCCATTTTAAGGATTCAAGTTAGCAGAATAGCAAGGTTCACCAACATCGATTGAGCGGTTTACCGATGAAAGCATCACAGACAAAACTACATAGCTTCTTTCACACATATGATGTAAATAGTATAGATTACCATTTATATGTATCTGGAAATGGAGACAGATAAAAGACTTACTGCTAATATAAACAAAGGCCGGCTCATCCACCACGTCGGCCAGGGTCGCCAGTAGCTTGATGGCATCTGGTACTGTGGAGGCCACGTCCAGGACTGTCTCGTTCAGGATAGGAGCTAGCTTGCGCTGCAGCTGGGTTAATCTAGAATAGTTAAGATATTTTGAACACTGATTTTATGTATATCGTGGCAGGTGCTTCAGAGTTAGAGGATGGTACAAAACTCAAATTGAATTTTAATGTAAATAGGTAAGTGGACTCGAAAACCGAAATGAATGTAGGCACTATAATATAAGCAACATAACAGTGGTACTAAGGGTGGCCTTATTGCACATGGCAATTTCTTCCAGGCAACTGTCTGCAGTAACGACTACTTACTTGGACTTTTCATACGTAGGTATTTCATCGAACTTGTCTAGTGGCGAACATTCGTTGTTGATGGTGCACATGAACGACTGCAAGAAGGGCAGCATCCCAGCGCTGGGCAACGCGCGTGCTGGGAACCCACCTGTGAAGAACAACAGCTGTAGGGACAGTACATAGCGAGAATGTTGCAAATAAAGTAGATTAACTTGAGGAGTCCTGTCGAAGTAGAGAGTTATTGTAAGGAAAACCACATGATAATATTATGATACACGTGTATCTTATTCAAAGTGTTTTCGTGGTTTTGATACCTATTTCGTATTTAACATCTTTTAGTAGCAATCGAGGGAAAGAAGTAGAAACTGATAACCTGCACCTTCTATGGAAACCCGTTGTAAAAATGATGTTTTTTGTTATTATTATGTACATTTTGTATCCGCGTATGTAGATTGTATCTGGCGCAGTCAGGTAAAAAGACAAGTTACTAAACAAGTTAGGTTTTCGGCGGTAGGTGTAAATAAAGTATAGTCGTGTCTTACGTTTCGGAAATTTAATAAATTCATAATAATTAGTTAATTACTAATAATTGATTAATTTTTCTTCTACATAATCCTTAAAAGTAGTGACTTACGTTTGTAGCACATTTAATGTAACAATAGTTATATAAAAACCACCTGCCAGCTGTTCACCTGCACTTCACAATAGTCACATCACAACACAGAAATGTCGCAATTGGCAGAGATCATCCAAGTTCAAAAAAGCCTTGAAGACACTTTCTTGAAAAAGATGAGTGACCTAGAAGCACAAATCCAGGGTGCTGGGCCGGCCAAGGACACAGTGGCAAAAGTTGCCGAAGAGTTTCGCACGTTCCGAGAGCTAATATTCTCCATGCTGGGTCTTCTGCGGCAACAAATAGCTGAGTGTGCCAAGCAGCTAGATGTGTTGGAGACTAGGCACAGGCAAAAAGCTCTGGTCTTCCTGGGAGTTCCTGATGCAGATGGTGAGGACTGCAAAGCTGTCATAGTAGATATATTGAATAACAGGCTCGCACTTAAAAGTTTGAGTGTGAGTTCAATAAAAGTCTGCCATCGGCTTGGGGCGCTCAACAAGGACCATCACCGGCCTATTCTCGTTCGGTTCTCTAGTACTGATGACAGGAGCAATGTCTGGAGAGCGAAGACGGGTTTGAAGGGGTCCTCTATATCAGTAAAGGAGTTCCTGACAAGGACCAGGCAATCCACATTCAGCAAGGCGAGGCTCCACTTTGGGATGAGGTCCTGTTGGACTCAAGACGGGGTCATTTGCATAAAGACTCCTGACGGCACACGCCATAAAATAACATCCGGGGAGGAGCTGGCGTCTTTGATCGGCAAATTCCCAAAGTTGCAGTGTGTGGCGTCATCAACGGGTAGAAACGCGACTGGGCTTGCGACTGAAAGAAGCCGGAAATAGTAATGTTACTGGCTGCCTTGTGACGATAAGTAACAAATTCAAATTTATATACTCACTACTCACTCAGTATTGCTTTGAATCATTATGCTTTCGTATTCCATTAGTTTAGTATCAGGCATGTAACGCTTTCAAAGTCATAGTTTATTACCCTCCAGTTATCTAACTAAGTAACAGTCTCACTTATTTACCCTCGCTTTGTATTGAAATTTTAACTTAAAATATAAATCTTATGTTTACCCTGTGTTTAGAAAATTATTATGCTTGTTGCTTGTGTCATTGTGTCACTGTCATCCATCTGCTGTTCACTTTGCAATGACAGCTGTCAGAACGTCTGAGAGTGTGAATTGCGTTTCGTTACACGAACAGTTAAGTTCTTTGTTTTGTTAAGTTAGGAATATTATTGTAATTTTAATTATCACATTATTCTACAAAGAAGATACTCGCTATTAATAAAATTGAGTGTGTTTATTGTATCTCTCCGATGAGTGTTTTGCTTTTTTAATTTGTGTATTGTGTTGGATGTTTTTTTGTTTTAATTTGTTGTGGTTTTGTTAAGCTGGCGGGTGGTGCAGATTAATAAAATCGCACTATCATTAACTTTAATATTTATTTTTAATCAGTATTTTGTTATTATTTAATTAATTTATTTTATATATTATGACTTCTGATAATGAATCTTTTTGTTCTGCCATTAACTCCAGTTATTCATCAGATATAAGCTTTAGTTCTCTTGGTGGTACACTTGGTGACTCTTTGCGTGACAAGTTTTGCCTTTCTCTAAATAGGCAGCTTAATGTCTGCCATATTAATGCACAAAGTGTTCCAAGCCACTATAGTGAGCTTCACGAAGCTTTCGCTAATAGCAATGTTCATGCCATTCTGATTTCTGAAACCTGGCTCAAACCTCATCTTCCTTCAACAACCTACCCCCTTCCTGGTTTTGTTCTCATTCGCAATGATCGCGTGAATAAGCGAGGGGGTGGGGTTGCTGTGTATTTACGCAGCGATTTTCCTTTCAAAATAATTGCTATTTCTTCTCCCAATCTCAATGTCTCTGCTGAATTTCTTTTTCTTGAGGTTTGTGTCCGTGGGGCTAAGATTGCACTTGGTGTGGTTTACTGCCCTCCAGGATCTGACTATTTCACTGAATTCGAATCGGTTCTTGAATCTTTAGGGTCGGAGTATGCACACCACATCATCATGGGCGATTTCAACACTAATCTCCTTGTCCTTGATTCCCATCGGTCCCGCAAACTAAAATACCTTGTGGAGTCAGCCAGCCTACACGTTTTACCATTGCAAGCCACACACCACAATGTAGCTGGTGAGGACACATGGCTCGACCTTATCCTCGTCTCCAAACTTCCTCTCGTATATTCCCACGGTCAATTTGATGCCTCCGGTTTCTCCCATCATGACCTAATTTATCTATCATACACCGTGAAACCCCCCAAACCCAAGCCTACAATCCTCTCAATGCGCAGCTTTGCCCGTTTGGATGTAGAAAAACTGCAAAAGGATGCGGAAAATATTTGCTGGGAGCCATTGATAGAGGCTAATATGTTGGATGACAAGGTGTCTTTTTTTAACCAGGTGGTAACAAAGCTGTTTGACGCACACGCTCCTGTAAAGAAAATAAAATTAAAACGTTTACCAGCACCTTGGATGTCAAAGGGTATATCGATGGCTATGAGGCGAAGGAACCGTGCGTTTCGCATCTTCAAGAGGGACCGTACAGATGACAACTGGGCATCTTTCAAAATTGCTAGAAATCGGTGTAACCAGATGATACGTAACGCTAAACGCCGTTATATTCACCATAATATCTCTTCAACTTCCGCTGCCGATATCTGGAAGTTCCTTGGAACTCTCGGTATCGGCAGAGCGCGACATTTAGACCTTCCTAGCACTATTGGGTTGGATGATCTGAACAAACATTTCTCCACCTCCTCTGCTCTTGATCATCTAACTCAGTGTGATACAAATAACTATATTGCTGGTCTAACGCGTCCTGATATAAATTGTTTTTCTTTTTCTCCAATCGCTTGTGGAGACGTCAAAAAGATTATCCTCTCTATTAAATCTAAGGCAGTGGGCTGCGATGGGATCAGCCGCCGAATGATCGTACTCATCCTGGATCAACTTCTCCCAGCCATTACCCACATCATTAACTCCTCACTGGACATCGGGGCTTTTCCGTGTTTATGGAAGAAAGCCCTCGTTCGGCCTTTACCTAAGATCCCTAATCCCTCTCTCCCTAACCACTTCCGTCCAATTTCTATCCTTCCTTTTCTATCCAAAACCCTAGAAGCCTGTGTCCATAAGCAGTTGTCAGCTTTCATTTATGACAACAATCTCCTTAGCCGTTTTCAATCTGGTTTTAGACCTGGACACAGCACCGTTTCCACCCTCCTCAAAGTGATTGGCGATGTTAGGTCGGGCATGGAGGACTCCAAGCTTACTGTTTTAGTGTTAATTGACTTCTCAAATGCCTTTAATGCCGTCAATCACGATATCCTTTCCTCTATCCTGTCCTATCTAATGATCTCTCAACAAGCGTTGGACTGGTTTTCTTCTTATCTTCGGGACCGCCAGCAGTCGGTCCGTGTTGGTGACTCTTCGTCAGCATGGAGTAAACTGGAATGTGGCGTCCCACAAGGCGGTATTCTTTCTCCTCTTCTCTTTTCAATTTTTATTAATCTAATAACATTCAATCTTCAGTGTTCGTATCATCTTTACGCTGACGACTTGCAACTGTACTCCCAGTCCAGCGTGGATGATATTTCCGATGCTGTCGGCAGAGTGAATCGAGATCTTGACGCTATTAACAACTGGTCGAAGGCGTTCGGTGTGTCTGTGAACCCATGTAAGTGCCAAGCGTTGATATTGGGCAGTCATCGCGGTATCAACAAGTTGAGTGGTGTCGTCATTCCTCCAGTAATTTTCAATGGTACAGCCATTCCACTAAGCTCTAGTGTTAAGGATCTCGGTTTACTCATCGATTCTACGCTGGGCTGGCAGACACAGGTTGCGAATGTAAACCAGAAAGTTACAGGTACCTTACGGGTACTGTATCGCCTCAAAAACTTTCTACCATCCACTACGAAGGCAATGCTGGTGCAATCCTTAATATTTCCCATAATCGACTATGGTGATGTGTGTTACTATGACCTGAATGCAGATCTCCTCAACAAACTTGACCGGCTTCTGAATAACTGCATTCGATTCGTTTTCAACACTAGGAAATATGACCACGTTTCCGCCCACAGGTCACTGTTAAAATGGTTGCCTATAAGACAGCGCCGTTGTGTGCGGGCCCTGACATATCTGTTTTCTTTACTTTACTCTCCTAACTGTCCTTCTTACTTAACTTCTCACTTCAAATTCTTGTCTTCTAACCACTCTAAATGTCTTCGTTCTTCTAACAATCGATTGCTACTATGCCCTTCCCACCGCTCTGACTTTCTCCACTCTACCTTCTTTGTCCAATCCATACTTCTTTGGAATTCGCTTCCTACGGAGATCAGGATGGCATCGAGCCGCTATTCATTTAAAAAGAAGATTCGTGACCACTTTTATGAACAAACTCTGGCAGAATCAAGTTAGCGGTTTTCATAAAAAAAAAAAAAAAAAAAAAAATTACTCCTACTTCTTTTCATCAGTTTACCTATCTACTTAGCCGTTTTTTACTATTTATTAGAAGTCTTGTATATATTTATATATATATTTAATTTATATATATATATTTTGGTTTTATGTTATATTTGTCTTAAGTATACATAGTTTATTTACACTTTATTTTCAATTTTGTACTCGTGCATCTACCACGATTTTTTTTCTGCTTCACCCTAAGGTTGACTGGCAGAGAATGCCAATTGGCATTAAGTCCGCCTTTGTGCAACAGTGTGCAAAAAGTATTAAATAAATAATAAATAAATAAACAAGGCGTAGGCAAAGAAATCAGAATATATTATGCAGTACATAAAAAACGAAAGTGAAATGTCATCAATTGCTATACGGCACATGAAAGACAAACAGTTAATTCAATTCAAGTCAAGCTGCGCATGCGCGGTGCATACTAAAGGTTTATAGGCACTGTGCATTTGCATAACTATTGCTTGGTTAAAGGACAAAGAAAAGGCTATATATCTCAAGGAATAGTGATTGATGAAGAAACTGTTGGGTTTTCCAACATTGTGGATGATAATATAATCCATTCATTGAGGATTTGGTTGTGAGATTCCTATCAAAATATCTTCAAGATTTTTTTCTATACCTACGGAGATAGTGTATCTACTTACATGTGGGGGAGTCTTGATTGTCTACATTAATTCTAACTACGTATAAACTTAGCATGACGGCCGTCGCCCATATTACTCCAACCAGCGTTATCTGAAACAGTCAACACATTACAATAAATAAAAACAAAATTAAGGAAATGTTCTACAGTTCCTCATATTACTAAAACCACTGACCAATGATGGACATCTGATGAAAATTCTAACACCACAGGTATCGGCGATAGTAAAATCTATCAATGGTTCACAGAATCATCATGTTTTTTATTATTTTCCGTAAATATTTCCTTATTGGCTTGTTATCTGGCACGAACCACTGAATTAGCCCTTAAAAATATATTACCCAAGTATGTGAGGATTTCCCGGGCACTGGCAAAAAAATATATATATCGAAAGGACGCTTCCTCGTACACTACATAATAATATCTAAGATAGCATAATATAAAGTATGAGCGTACCAGTTTTCTCTTCCGTATGAGGTAGTCCTTCCAGAGCAGCAGGCGCAGCTGCTGGCCGCCCGCCATGGTGAGCCCGGGTCACCGCCACGCGACATTCCTGGAACAATACCACGCGATTACTATCCCGTCCTAAGACCGGTGGAAGCAGACAAATACTGCGCTTAGGGTAACATGGACCGACCTCTTTCAAAAGAAACCTATCCCGTAATCATTCATTATCATCGAATACTGCCGGGTAGTAAAACAAGGGTACAAAAAACAGTCATAATATTGGCGCAATACATAAATAGTCTCCATTTTAAGTAGACTGCCTCGTTGGCCTAGTGGTGCTAAGCGCGACTGCTACGGTAGAGGTCTTGGGTTCGATTCCCAAGTCGACCAAGGTGTTATTGGGTTTTTCTACACACTGCCTAACCCTTCGGGGATACAGGCGTGATGGTGTGTTATGTTATGTTTAAGTAGACGTGAAGTCTCATGCTCTCTGATACTTTAAGATGTAAAGTAGCGATGAACGGCCGCGGCGAGACATTTGACTTGAGACAAGAACGTCTTTAATTAAAATTAATGTGTTTTAATACTCGGGATTATTTCCATCTATTAAAAAAAAAAAATGGACTGGTACTACTAATTTGTCAAGCGGTCAGACCGCTATTTTAATTCAAGAAAATGGAATAAAAAAGAAAAGGAAATGACTTTGAGCTCACTGTGCTCCACCTCCCCAGCAGTCTTACTACAAAAGCGTGTTGATAAACATGTTAGGGTAAACAACGCCTAACGCAGAGCGTACGCAATATGTCTACCTTTCACACTTGTTTAAAATGTGTCTTATAACAAGCTTGGCACCATAATATCGCTGACAACGTACTATAAGAGAGTTTGTTTTCTCAAAATCATAATATTTTTTTAGTTGACCTTTTAGGCTCTTTGAATGTTAAATGGCTCTAGTTACAGGTTTCAAAATGGCATTCCTATGGAGAAGGACGGACGTTAACGTTCATAATAATTTAACGTTTATACTTTGCTTATTTTAGTTTATGTAAAGCTTTAGAAATAACAATAGCTACGCAAAAGTCTATTAACCAAATTACTTCCCAAGACTACCAAGTTCAAAGCAAATAAGTGTCGGTTTCCATACAAAACTAGCTTCCATTTGTTCAACCAAAATAATACGATAATTTAATAGTTCCGGTAACATGACCATTGTATCACATTGTATGTTACATTTGTACAATTCACGACATCACAATACATTTGAGGGTAATCCGCATTCGATATAATTAGTGGTACAGTCCGCCACACATGTAGGTACAGACTTTGTTAGAAATATCGCCGTTGTGTCAAAGAAGTAAGGTTGGTATTTGTGTGTTATTTTTGTGATAGTTCTGCGGCGTACTGTATGAAATAAACATGATTCGTAATAAACCTTAACGAGTGGTAATGATGAAGTATTGTGAAGTTAGGATGACTTGCTTGTAATAACTTAATTCATCGCTTGCGAAAATATGATTTTTTTTTCACATACAGTGAATTATAACTAGTTATATTTGAACAAATTACTTAGTAGACTAATTAGTAGTGTTGTTAGGATCTCCGTCTTAATAAAGTACTTAGTAAAGTATTTGGGACCCGATCTATAATAGCTGTCATGGCCCATGAGTTACATGAAAGTAAAAAGTCTGACCTTAAACTATATTTATTTTTAGTCTTGTTGCCAAAGGCGTATTCAAATCGTTAATCGATACTGATAAATATTTACCACTTAATCTTAATTATTTTTCTGGGAAAATCTAATGGGTAATACCAGTATATTAAAATATTATTAAGAAAATGTTTTAACAACTATAAAATCAATTAAAGTTATAACCATTGATGGGATTTTGTTTTAGGTTTTGCGCCAGATAGGTGCCAACGGGACAATATAACCTACGAAGCCTCCCCTATCCGTCTGCCTGTCTTTTTGCTGGCTATATCTCATAAACCGTAAAAGGTATCAAAATCAAATTTTCAGTGTGTATTTCTAGGTCCATTTCGCAACTAAGAAACAATATTACAATATCCATTTTTTTCATTTGCACAGTACTATGGTATAAGACTTACTACGTGCGTATCCACACAACCTGTTTTTTTTAAACCATGAATGAATAGCAAAATGGTTTATTCATTCATTCACTTATTCTCATCCGAAAATACAATGTAATGTCTAGATCTAGAGTCAGGCTAACAATCGGCTAGATTAGATTGCCAGTTCCTACCATTGTCTGTATATATGTTATATAAATACTACCAAAAGCCATTGTGAGTGGACCTTATTGACCCAGTGGTTATCGTGGCAAGCCTACTCTAGGTAAAGACTAAGTATAACTTAGTTCATTGTTTTTAAAAGTTTATAACTTCACCTTGCTATGAATGGTTGGAAGTACCTTATACAATGTTTTTTTTTTTGTTTTACTACTCTAAAAATCTGATCCTTTTAGATTAGGTACTATATGCCAATATTAATAGATAACCTAATCTTAGAGGTGATTTTCGGGCTTAACCCGGTAAACAGCGTTCAGGTGTAAATTTTATTTAGTATAAATAATGCTAATAATAAGATAACATACATACCATCACGCCTGTATTCCCGAAGGGTTAGGCAGAGGTGTACAAATGTACACCCACAGTTCGCCGGTATGTTTAGGTCCCATGTAATAGGGGGCGAGCCTATTGCCACTAACCGGGCACAAATCCAAACTCCGACCTGCTACTGAGAATTTCATAGAAAAACCCAATAACACCTTGGTCGACTTGGGAATCGAACCCAAGACCTCTAGCGTAGCAGTCGCGCTTAGAACCACTAGGCCAACGAGGCAGTTTAATAATAAGATAAACTAAAATATGGTTACAATCATTTATAATGTTGACCATCCTTTCCGTCTATTCTGCTTTTTACCCACAGATCTTAAATTACCATCGCGAACACGGAAGCGACTATTATAAACAAATAATCATAAAATTTAACGTCTTGAGAATAACCCCTACTTTACGCGAATAGGTATTGTTTTAGCAACCTTCAGACTGTCTAGCTAATAATCATTCGTGTTTGAAACTTCCTGTGACAAGCGAAGTCGCGTGATGGGCATATGTCGTTCTGATTACATGTTTACCGAGGGCTGAGTTACACGGTAAATCACGTAAGAAATGTGGTTTACTGTGATTATTCTTAACATGGCCGATAATTGTCGAGTATTAAACAAGAAATGATTTCAGTAATTAGGGTCTTGTTTCGTAATAGATAGATGTAAGGGATTTTTTTCTTAACAAAGTAGGTATTACTTAAAATATCGTAAGTTAATTATGTAACAAAGTGAAGGCGAGATTTGATAAGAGTTGTTTTAAATTGTTTGCCCCCATCAATATATTTCAGTGAATTTTGTTTTATTATAATTTTATCATCATGTGATTTTTTTAGTAGGTAATAATAGGCACTTAATGGAAGACTAAAAAAATATAGATACACGGTAGATTACACAAAAAATAGTAACTTAATCATTATCGAAAATCTTTGTCGCTATTTGGTGGCCAAAACTCGAATCTTATAATAAACTTATTGCACCACTAAACAAGGCTTCTTCATAGGGAAAGAAGATCATGTGTTGAACATACTTATTTGTTTTAAAGTTTTCGTTTCTATTCAAGGCAAACAACCGACTAACAAGTTCAATTTATTACGCAAAAAATATTATACGTCAGCATTTTTTGTGCATCCAGCAATGTGAATACATAGGTACTCGTAAAACATCGCTATAAAAACATAATTTATCAATATAACTCATACTTCGACAGTAATTTGACTTAAAATTTTACAACAATATTAGGATAGGTACAGATACTTAAGTACCACTATTTGTAATACATTGCTAGTTAGAACCGTTTTAAAACAGAGATTGTGCTTGACAGGAACGCAATCGTTAATGTCTAAAAAAAATCTGGAAAAATCTTATTAGGTGTAACAAAAAATAACCCTAGTTCATGAGAAACTTTGGGAATCACTTTAGGAAGGAGCCAAAACAATTCGGTGTAACTACTTCATCTAAACTTAAAAATATTAGGTGTACAGTGTGCTATGGAAATAGGCATTCATATTGAAAAAATTGCTACTTTCACCACATAAACGACCACGTGTTTCCGAAACGCCGGTATACCTATACTTATAAGATAGGGTGGTGTTAGCAATAGCTTTAGAACAGTATAATAGTGATGTATTTAAAAATATTTTTGTACGTAAGAGACCTTAGAGGATAAATAATATGATAAGGTGTGTTGTACCCACTTGTAATAACTATGATGGTCGAAGATGTAGCAAGTTTTTAGTACCAACAATTTCTAATAACCTTCAGTCGATATAAACAGCTGCATTACAAAAGCGTCTTATAAAAATAAAATATATAAGTACCTATTTAATAATATGTTTAGGATGCTGTTGGGACTGCCAAGATGGTGCAGCGCTTCTGCCATGTTTGCGCAAAACCGAACTGACGGCTTCCACGCCGTCATTCGCAAGAAGACTGCGTCGCTGTTGTTAAGGGTGCGGGCGAGTGGCAACAGCGTTCTAAAAACTGTGGCGGAGAGCATCGACTCTCCGATTATTACAAGTTTTGTGGGAAGGACAATCACTAAGCATTAATTTGGGGATGTCCTTTCCACAATACTAGGTATTGTGCTTAGTTTCCCTCTTTATTATTGTATAATTTTTAACTAACACTAGTAATAAGAAGTTTGTTTTACTAACACGCTGGATCACTGTAAGTTGTCCGTAAATAAAGAATATTATTATTATTAATGAATTTTGTCAAACCCTCAATGTTGAGGATAGTTAGAAAGTCTTTACTGTCAATGTGTATGTTTTTTGCTAGACAAAAGGAGCTACGTCTGCCAACAAACTGCTTTGCAGTTTGGCGTGGTTTGGCAGAGGTAATATTTATGTTGTTGAATATGGATTTCTGTGAATAAACTGTTTTTAATTTTTTTTTTATTTCATTCATTTCCGCTAATTAATTTCACACAGAAAAGATCTGATAAAAAATTAAATTAAATGTTGTGAAAAATGTTTTGAAACTTGGAAGCAGGATGCAGTCCCACCTTCCCACCCTGCAATATGCACATGCAGGAAAGCCCACCCTCCCACCCTCATGCATATGAAAACATGCACGAAAAGCGAGAAAAAAGGGGGTTTATGCCATGCAACCAAACCTATACTAGACACGTGTTTCGCCCCTCCATGGGGCATCCTCAGTAGATGTTGAACAGACAACCGCTCGGGCGAGAAAAAAATAATATAGTATAGTTACGCATTTCCCGTTTTAGATATCTTAAAGCGAATGACCTTGAAATGCCAATTGCTCACCTAGTTTAATTACGACCTTGTACTTAGAAAGCTGTGATATAATACTCAGCGTACTTCATTCTAATAGTAAATTATTTCCGTATTTATGTACCTACTTAATCATGAAAACATATTGACAAGCCTATGTTCAGTAATACTTATGTCCATTTAAGTAACTTATTTTAAGCTGATAATTTGTAAACTGACTCTATATCAGACGAACTCTTCACCATTTTTAGATAGATATACCCTTTCGGTGACATCCTGTACATGTTGTAAACTGATTTTATACCAGACGAACTTTTCACTTCGGAAACACCCTGTAGATGCCTCAGTATTATGTCCATCTTGCTTACGTCACTGTGGGCTTTCATTATTATAATTATCACAATTATTAAAATGTCTCAATCACTTAGGATTATCATGTTTAATATTAATCAGTGTAGAACATTTACCTTGTTAGCTGTCACTACAGTATGCGGTTACAGCATTTCCTATATATTACATAAATAATATCATTTTCAAAGTCTTCCTGTAAGTATCTGTCCTTGATTAGGGCAAAGGTCCCTTCTTATGAAAACAAGGAACAAAGAATGATATGTGAACAAATTTAGCTAAAGTTTTGTACTTTGTCTAATATTTTTGATATATTCAAGTAATTCTTACATTTTTGACCAAAAATCTTACCAAGGAATACTGTGTTACCAAGTTTATCACGAAGGACTAGGAAACTGCCTCGTTGGCCTAGTGGGTCTAAGCGCGACTGCTACGCTAGAGGTCTTGGGTTCGATTCCCAAGTCGACCAAGGTGTTATTGGGGTTTTTATGAAATTCTCAGTAGCAGGTCGGAGTTTGGATTTGTGCCCGGTTAGTGGCAATAGGCTCGCCCCCTATTACATGGGACCTAAACATACCGGCGAACTGTGCATTGGTACACCTCTGCCTAACCCTTCGGGGATACAGGCGTGATGGTATGCTATGTGTTATGTTATGTTTATTACGAAGGTCAGAAAGTCAATCGATCTGAATAAAACAATGCAATTCAGCTGAATAATAACATGGTGATAGTTAAACCCTTTCCCAACATAACATAGGGAAAAGGCCCGGCAGTACATACACATACATTTTATTTAACCTACAAGAAATAAGGTGAATCCATTTCCATAATTCAATTAAAACCAGTTAGCTCTAGTGATCAAGACAAACTGGAACATTTCTTTAAAACACAATGACAAACACCTACGTGATATATTTAAAGTCCTCGCTATCGCAAACGATTGAAACGTGACACAGTTATACTTTATGTTTATACTCTAAATTACTAAATATCCGCTGTAACTCTGTGAGATTATGAGAATTTCATAGTCTTCTCAAGACAATGATACTTTGTTCTTATTTGGCAAGGCATAGAGGATGAGAGTATCAATTGGATATAAGTAATACTCTATTGTATATGGAAGGAATCTAGACATCCTGGGTAGGTGTTTGGTGTTATACTTTGACTTTAGTATCATACTTTGACGGGCCTGTTGGTCTAGTGGTTAGCGACCCTGACTGCTATACCGGAGGTCGTGGGTTCGATTCCCGCCCAGGACAAATGTTTGTGTGATGAGCACGATCATTTGTTCTGGTCTGGGTGTAATTTATCTATAATATGTATGTATTTAGAAATATATAAGTAAGTTTATCAGTTGTCTGGTTACCATAACACAAGCTCTGCTTAGCTTGGGATCAGATAACCGTGTGTGAGATGTCCCGGAATATTATATTATATTATATAAGTAATCCTCTATTGTATATGAAAGGAATCTAGACATCCTGGGTAAGTGTTTGGTGTTATGGACTTCCAGTTAGCCATAAGCGCCTCTTTATTTATTTTAGTATCATACTGGACCAACGGGGTGAATATAATGAAAAGTGGAGTTGGTTTCTAACTGAAAATATCTTAACAACACAATTTTACAGATAGGAAATCTAAAATCTCAGAAAATCCGTAAAAAACCCCGAATAAAGTGCTGAGCGGAAGCTAATATTGTATAAAATGTACTAATTATGGGAAAAAACCAACAATCTTGAAACGTCAATCTTAAAATATCGCTATTTATCTCAAGAGCCGACAGTACGCGCCCAGCTGTGAAGTGTTTTTATTAGTTATATACGAGGAACTTTATTAATTGTACGGTAATTGAATAATTTTGGAACATTCTTTTGTTAAAGCTTTTAGATGTATAAGTTTTTTATCACTTAATATATTTTTGCCCAACTTTTTTAAGCTGCATAAATGAGTTTGGACTCACAATATTGTATAATAAAGTCAATTAGTCTCTTAATAACTGGTCATTTATTTACTCTCACACATTAATTAAATATAGTAAAATACAACATAAGATAAAAGACATTTTTTAAGCAACTTAAAGCAACTGTGAGATGATTATTTTCTTTTGGAAAATGTCAACATGCGTTTAATACGTTGAGCTTTTTTAAAAGAAAATGAAAGTATTTTGAATCTATGTATTTATTTTTGTACCAAGTAAATAAGTATGGATGTTATTTGATGAAATAACAATCTAGTACTAAGTACAGCTTACAACAAATTGTTATCAAGTGAGCGACTGGAATAGCCCGGTACAGTGCATTACCCGCCACAGAACTATAATTTCTCAAATGGATACACCGACTGATTGCTGTGTGAACGATGATTTTATGTTTTTTTCACAGGAAACCGACGTTTTTATCGTATATCACGTAATTACTTCTGAGAAAGATTCTATTGGCTTGTTAGATTTCATAGGGGTCTGTTGATGACATTGTAATGCTACTGACTACTGAGTGACAATAAATATGATAAAAGGTAAACAGTCTTCTTTATTTACAATTCAATACTTAAATCAAGAACAAACACTTACAACTATACTAAAATTAAATCTTATATAAAAAAATAAAACTAACACGCGTCAAGAAATTCATCGTCATCCTTGTCAATGGCGGAAACGTGCCCAGAAGGCTGGCAGCATTGGTAAACAAAGGTAAACTGAATATGAACAAAAAGAATAGGTAACGACTAGCTTTAGGACTTTCACTTTGTAACTACTGTCAAATAAACTCATAACTTATAGAATCAGGCGTTACTTTGCGGAAATCCATGACATTAAATGTTATGAAAGATATTTTGTAGCGGAATTAAAACTAAATAGCTTTCATAACATTTAAATAAACTCATGTTGATGTACAATAGGATTTCACTACATAGTATAAAACAAAGTCGCTTTCTCTGTCCCTATGTCCCTTTGTATGCTTAAATCTTTGAAACTACGCAACAGATTTTGATGCGGTTTTTTTTAATAGATAGAGTGATTCAAGAGGAAGGTTTATATGTATAATAACATCCATTAAATAGTGGAGAAGTACTGTTATTTTTGAGGTTTCTAATGTGATGTCGTAAATAATTACATTTTTTCCGCTTACATTGCAAACGCAGGCTGAACCCTACGAGTTTTATCAAAATAATGTACTAAGTATTGTACACATTGAAAAGGTCTACAGAAAAGTCCGTGATGGTATATGTCTATCTCTTATGGATAACCCACAATAACTTTTTTTTGTCATTTACTTTTTACGACAAATAATGGCTAATTTTCGAAGCGATTTTAACCAATACAGCATTAATCCTTAACCAATTAAATACCTTGAATACATTGTTTATTTAATATAAATCTATATGGCCCTTTACACCGTATGATTTAAGTGAATATTTTCGAAGATATTACAGATTTAAAAATTGCGGGACGTAGCGTTTGCGGCGGTACCGGCCGGCCGCCCGGTGCGGCAAGAGCGTGCCTTTTGCACTTTGAATTTAGCAGCGATCGGACGCGTTTATTATAAAAACGTGCTTTTCAGCGCGAAAACGTATCAGTAATTATAAGTAAGTTACGATAAATAATTGTACGATAGTAGTTTTAAAATATAAATTATATTCTATTCTAAGGTTAATTTTTAAATCGCACTTATAGTAATTATAAGTACTTACCTACATAAGGTGAGATAAGATTAGATTAAATAAAAATTTATGGATTGCGATCTTGATTAAAATTTACAGTTAGATGGGTCAAACCTTCAACGTTGCAGGCCTAGATTTGAGCGTTGACTGTTTTTCACATGGACAACTGTATGTCGCTCTTTCAAGAGTGACCTCCAGAGAAAACATGTTTGTATTGTCTAATCACAAGAAAGCTGTGAACGTTGTTTATAAAGACATTCTGTAATATGTTGTAAAAATAAAATAAATAGTTAAAAATGTAAAAAGTAAATAAGTAAAAATTTAGTGTATGAATTTAGATATTCCAAAGATAGCAGGAAATCTTCATAGTATAGGGAAAGGGGGATTGTTTTACTCCAAATTTAACGCGTGCGGGCCACGGGCAGTAATGAATAAATCAAAACTACTGAATCGATTTTAATCACATAGGCTATATATTTTATACCCGTGCGAAGACGGAGCGGGCCGCTGTTTTTATAGACAACGTTCACAGTTTTTCTGTAGTGTATTTAAGGCTTGGGCACACCAAACGCGGGACAGGCGCAGCACCTGAGCAGGGCAGGTCAGTTGCGCCGCGGTTGATGTCACACCAGAAACATGAGCAGTCAGAAAGCAGTTTGAACGCGGGCCTGCTTTCTAACTGCGTTATGTGTGTCGTATCGATAGCCACACACAGTACTTCTAGCTTTAAGTAAAAAAAAAGAATATGGGTTCACGATGTAAATAAGAGAAGAGAAGAATATGGGGAGTACCATCGTCTATGTCCATCTTGTAAACCGTATTTCTATAATATTTGTCCTTTAAATCATATAAACATTTATATTTCCTCATTAACTCAATCAATTTTTCATTCGTGTCCATGATAAAGTTGTAAAAAATCACAACCGTTTACGACCCGCGCCGCGTCTGTCCCGCTCAACTGCTTTGGTGTGACTAGTCAATATGGCGGACGTAGTAATACAACGCGTAGTTACTGCGGCCGCCCCGCGCCTGCGCTGCTCACGTCCGAAAGTTTTGTAGAAGAGCAGTGCGTGCGCGGCGCAGTGGCGGAGCAGGTAGGATCAGCGGGCCCGCGTTTGTTCAGTGTGTCACCCCTCATATAACTACATGATTTTCAAACGTAGACGCACTGCTACCGCACTGCTACTGCTTTTGGTGTGCCCAGGCCTTTAGTATCAGCATTGCACCCGTGCGAAGCCGGGGCGGGTCGCTAGTCTTATATAAAGTTCATTCTTATTTTTTAACTGCCTCGTTGGCCTAGTGGTGCTAAGCGCGACTGCTACGCTAGAGGTCTTGGGTTCGATTCCCAAGTCGACCAAGGTGTTATTGGGTTTTTCTATGAAATTCTCAGTAGCGGGTCGGAGTTTGGATTTGTGCCCGGTTGGTGGCAATAGGCTCGCCCCCCATTACATGGGACCTAAAACATACCGGCGAACTGTGGGTGTACATTGGTACACCTCTGCCTAACCCTTCGGGGATACAGGCGTGATGGTATGTTAAGTTATTTTTTAAATAAAATCAAGGTCTTGAGGGAATTCATAAATGTTATTTTCGTTTCTGTTCTGCATGTGAGGCATTTTCCTTTACATTTCGGTGATTGAACTGACACCGAAAACTAGGTGTCTATGTTTACCTAGGTAATTTAAATACAATGACACTCGTATTAAAAGATATTGATTGAATTTTTTGCTATACTAACGAACTAAAAACTGGTACAGCTGGTCTTAAAGAGAAATGAAACAATGACGTCAGAACAAATCTTTATTACCTACAATCCTATCCTACATAAATAAAGTAAAAAAAAAACTCTATAAAGCTTGTAAAACTTTAAAAGCTTACAGAAATAAAACATTGTACGTAGGTACACTTAGTTTTGTTTTATTATTTACATGGTTTATTGGAACCAGTGTTACCTACAATCTTTTATTATCAAGGTAAAAGTTTGTGGTAGACACAATCATTTATCCTACGCGAGGATCGAACCCGCAACGCATCTTACAGTTGCAATTGGCGGGGTGACATCTTTACCACTCAGCTATACATACAGTATTTCTAAATAATTGTTTCTCCTTTAAGATAGACCGATGAGCAAACGTTAACATTACTATTCTAATGTATATTGATGAGAACTCAAGGCTGACTAGTGCTCAGCTAATCAGTGCTCAAATAATTTAAGGGGTATTCTCATTCAATGTAAATGCGAGTAATAAGCGATGGCACGCGACGGTGCCAGGTCACGGCACAATGTTACCTCGTTATTAATTCATCTCTATTTAATAGAATTTTATTATTTATGTGCTTTTTACTGTTAATATCGTGATGGTGTTCTAAGGCCTTAAGTTTTTAAGAAGGTTTCAACCGTTTACTTGACTTTATTATATTTAAAAGAACACTGTTAAAAGTAAATATATAAGTATACATTAGTTTTAGGGACATAACGTCATTTTAATTTAGTCTTATACAACTTTTGATCGTGGTGGATTTATCTCTCCTAAATTTTTGCGTGCCCAATAGGGTCCACGATGTACTATATGTTCTTTACCTACCACCTATTAATACCATTGTGGAAAGCAAATAAAAATTTTGAGTTTGAGTTTGATCTTTATTAGTAGTTTTTAGGGTATAAACTGTTAAAAAAGCCTAACCTGAAAGTACCGAATTAATTGAAAAAAATCGGTGTCCGAGGTTTGCCGTTTAAATAAATTTTTAATAGCACTTGTTTAAACTACCCAGCAGTATTGCTGGTCACAGCTTTGTCCTTTCTTCCTATTATTTTAGATGTACCCTGTATATTTTTACTGTCTACCTATGTGTGTGTGATGATATACATAAGGTACTCTGTACACATGACCTAGCGGCGTCATTTGACCCATAGACTATGACCTTAAGCAATCTATTTAAAGGGAACCTTGATGTTTTTGGGTCACCATGTCGAATACCATAGAATTTTATGTTATGGTGACAAATTAACACCATATTCAAAGGTTGATATTTTTGTAGTGTTTGTTCTGATTTTATGATTGGGACATCAGTCTATTAAAAGTATGTAGGCATTTAAAATCTTTTGACAAGTATTATTGCGATACGTAGTTAGATGTTTTTAATAAATATAAAAAGAAATATAAATAAGTACATAAAAGGACTAGAACGACGTTTTAATCATGTCCTAATCCTTCATCCTTCGCAGAAATAAATCTGCTCCTTTCGAGGAATATCCGACGGCAAAGCTTAGTTTTTCTGTTTTATTACTCGGAACAGAGACAAAAAATGACGACGACAAATATTACTTTTTTTTTGTTTTATTAACTTCGGTCGTAAATCGGTTTTTATTTTATTGTGTTACATTTAAGTGGAATCTAAAAAGATGAATTTATTATGATGACGTTGATTTACTTTGATATTAGGTAGGTAGGTACTAGGACAGGTATTATAGGTAGGTAGGTAGTTATTTACTACATAGGTAGTACCTGAATTCCGCTCCGTCATTTTTATTTTGCAATATGATTAATTAGTAACAATTTTGTACACACACAGTTACACCACGTGGGTGTAGTTTTATAAAAAAATATGGAAAAAATAAGCAACATTTTCATGACTAACATTATTTGTATGACTTAGCAGTTTAGAGATAAATATTGATGCTTAGCAAGAAATATCATAGGCACGACGCGACGTAAGCGCACAACCTTTCAACTTAACACATTTTTCAATTAACTTTACCAATTAAATTATTTATTGACGTTTACTAGGACTATCATGATTTACGATAAATACGTAGATAACATAATTCTTGGTAGGTAAGTATAATATTAATAACTGTGTGTGTTCTGAGAAGGGCTTATAATTGCATTATAAATATGCTTTTATTTTCCGTTAAAGACCTGTCTCTATGTCAAGTAATACAAAAAAGTTTTGCATAATTGGCCATTTTGCAAGAAATGTTTTGATATTTGTTTAATCAAACAACGCTACCTAAATTAAAAAGATTTATTTTTAGTTATTTATCTGAAACTCCTATTTATTAAGGTAAGTTAATAATGAGATATTGTGTTAGGACTTCAAGACCGAGTCCGTTATGTGGATATCCGAAAACGAACAGACGTCGGTACAACAATAATGAGGCTGCAATGGAGCTGGGCAGGCCACTTGGCCAGACGAAGTGACGGCAGGTGGACTAAGGCGCTGACAGAATGATGGCCAAGGCAAGGCAAAAGAAGCGTCGGTCGTCCGGGAGCAAGAATGGTCTACGACATAGTTAAAGTCTCGGGTCGAGTCTGGATGAGAGGCTGGCACAGGTCGGACCGTAGAAAATGGCACGAAAAAGGAGAAAAGGGCCTATGCCCACCAGTGGGAGGACAAGGGCTGTAGATGATGATGATATTAGAACTACAACTCTACAACTCTCAAGGAGTCTATCAGTGTAGTCAGAAGATGGCCATATGAACTCAGAAATAATAAGACGCAATCGCATTGTGCTTGAATGAACGTGTTTGAATTACAGTGTCATCAATTATGTGTCGTCAGCTTATAAACTTAAATACAGGAACTGCAACCAACGCAAAATGAAAAAGACATCTCTGTTCTTATAACGCTGCGAAAGATAAAATTACTATGGTTAACCGTGTTTTTACACAAATTACTATGTTCCAGAGTATTATTGTGGACTATTATAATAAGATATTTAATAATAAACAACTAACTAATTATTCTAAACAATAAAAAATACTAAGCACTTGTTTTTGTGAAGAAACAATTGACACGCTTTTAATAACTAGAATTACACAATAATTATACATTATGATATGACTCCTATTTACTATTGTTAACTATGTAGAAATATCTTAATACCAACTTATTTAAATAGTACCCTGATAATTAAAAGGAGAGAAGCAATAATTATTATAACAGTCTTACAATATTATGTTTATGACAGTTAAGTGGAACCAAATAACCGATCGACAGCGAGTTGGACACGCATCACACACGCAAGTTTGTACAGGCAATAACACACAAGGGCCGATTTACATCAAACGACTTAATTCTTCTTCTATCGCTATCTTATAAAGATAAAGATAAAGATATTTTATTTGTCCAAACATGTGAAAATAATAACATACATAATAACATTATTATTGGTGTTACAAAATCTGAAGGTCCCAACATGTTTTACCCTGACAGGTGTACAAATTAGAAATAATAATAATAATAATAATTGAATTTAAAAGCAATTTTACAATATTTAAAATAATAGGTATTAATTCGAATGCTTAATTAATAAAATTATAGAATAAAACAGTGATGTCAAATAGCAATTAGAAAGATTTGTCATTTATAAAATCGTTCAAATCATAATAACACTTTTCAGCCAACATTTTTCTAAGGGTTTTTTTAAACTGTTTATCATTTAAGTTTCTTATAGAAATGGGTATTTTATTAAATATAAGCGGGGCTTTGCACATAACACTTTTATGTAGCAGTGCTGTCCTTGCAGGACGAACACACAATCTTTTATTGTCTCGTCGATTCCTCTGTACAGTATCAGATAGGCGTGCGAATAAGTGTGGGTTAGATTTGACGAAAACAGCAACTTCCTGTATGTAAAGTGATGGAATAGTTAAAATTTTGTATTTAGTAAATAGGGGCTTACAGCTCTCAGTGCTTTTTATACCAAACATCGCCCGTATGCACCTCTTTTGCATTTTAAATACAATTTCTTTGTTGGTTGAATTGCCCCACAGAATTATGCCGTATCTAAGTACAGATTCGATGAGACCATAATAAGCTGTTAATATCGCGTCAGTATTTACTGTAGGAGCAAGTTTATATAATGCATAAGAAAGACTACTTATCTTTTTACATACCAAATCAATGTGACTTTTCCAATTTAATTTAGAATCTATAATAACTCCAAGAAAACATTCTTTCTTTTAGAATTTCGAAGAAGATGGGGTGGGGGGCGAGATTGATGTAAATCGGCCTTATCACTATGTTGGTATTGTACTCATACTGTATTATGTTTTAATACGGAAAATCAAACAGATTATTTTACAAATCGTACATTCACAGAATAAATATTATTTTAATAAAGACATAAATCGCAGAAATAATATTTTTTTACGTTTATGTGGCGGCACTAGGCCAATATTCTAAGAATAACAACAATTAATATTAAAATTAGCTAAACCAAAGTTTATTGTTGAGTTATTTTCCGTGTCTTGTAGCGTATCGTGTAACAACAGTATCATTACGCGTAATCGTCCGTAATTCTAGATAATATGCATCTTTATGAGGAAACTCGCCGACAAAGTATTTTGGCGAAATTTAGGTATATTCGTTCACCCTGCAATTACGAATTATTAATTATTTTTAACTGTTTTAATGAGTACCTTGTCGTGTTAGTAACAATAATCTAAGTTAGCCTTTTCTTATTTAACAGAAGATTTAAAGATAATTAATTGTACATATCTAAATTTTATTTTGACATTCTCCCGAATCATCCACTGCTGGGTATAGGCCTCCCCTTTTAAGAGTTCCGTACCCAAAGAGTAAAACGGGACCCTATTACTAAGACTTCGTTGTCTGTCCGTCTGTCTGTCTCCAGGCTGTATCTCATAAACCGTGATAGCTAGAAAGCTGAAATTTTCACAAATGATGTATTTCCGTTACCGCTATAACAACAACTAAAAACCACATAAAATTAATATTTAAGAGGGGCTCTCATACGACGGTGGTACGGAACCCTTCGTGCGCGAGTCCGACTCGCACTTGGCCAGTTTTTTTCTGCTATTGTTGTCTGTCTCGCGCGTCCCTCATCCAGGTGGTTCCCGAATGAGACGAGCAAAGTAGATAATTTTCATAATGTGATACAGTGATATAAAACATTAAAACACTTTTAAAATTCGTCTTTTATCAAGATAGGATATCGAAGTCATGCATAAACCCATTATTCAATGCGCTGCAATACCATACAATTCAATACAAGCAATAATATTACGAACAATATTATAAAAGCTTACTCATGCATCATTGAAAAGTTTAAACAAAATATTGCGTGGAGTGTAAACATGAGAACTGTTATAACATCGAGTTCATAAGTATTAATAAATAGCGTTTAATGTAGGTCATAGTGAAATGCTGTTACTTCAAGTTGGCCTGTTCTTTTAACGCCAGATAATTTTATCTGAGGAATATTTTTAAATTTTTGACAGTGCTGCCGTACAAAATATGTTAGACGTAAATTTTATCTCTTGCATAAAAAATATACCTTCTTCCAGAGGCCGTTAGTAAGCCCACATGTTTATATTTGCAATGTTTTGTTTATATACCTCTCCACTGATCAACCATTTTAATTGCAATACTCAATACTCAATATCTTTATTGCATTCCAAAATGTACAGATATTGAGTATTGAGTATTGAGTATTGCGGCTTAATATCTACTGTACATTACTCGTATTTGGCCATAAAACCAAAAGATGTATAGAAAGGGTACGGCTTCGAAGGACTACTGCCTCTATTTCAGTCACAAGTGTAAATGTCAGTTGATTAAACTTTCATTTCAAAAAACATTCAAAAGCAGCGGAAATGTAATAAATGTCATTGTCATGATTTTAATGAGACATTAAATTCATTTAAAGAAGTATATCTAGATAATAAAAATTATTTACTTACGAAAAAGTATGCAGTTTTTGTAACTGTGTTTTAGCGTGACTGTGATTTCTAAGTCATAATAAAAGTAAAATAAAGAAACATTATGTAATTTTATTAGCATTAGTATTAGCGCGTACTTGCAACATTGGGCTTGATGTTTCGACCAGGTTACACCGACCGTCGTCATAAGCAGACTGGTTAAAGTTTAATAAACATACGTAACACATTAGCACACGAGTGTACCGTAAAAGACAATTCATATTCTTTAACAAACGCTCAACAGCGTTTGTTTCGACCTTTGTGCGCTTCACAATGCCCGGTGACAGTCCATTTGTACGCACTTACACATGAAATGACTGAATACATTCTGATGCGGCTCGCTTATTTAAATAGCTCTTTTGTGATTGAAGGCCGCTTAAGCCTTGGGAATTTGAGGTAATTAGACATAAATGTAAGATGATGGGAAAATAGTTAAATATTTTTAGTATATTGTTAAGTTGTATTGATTTGAGTAATGTGGGAAGTTGGATTCAATTAGCTATAATTTTAGCTAATTATTATCAAGGGTATTTTAGTTTTATCAGGTCTAATACTAAAGATCGGTAAATACATAAGTAGATGGAACCCTGAGCTCTCAGAATGAATATAATATACAATTTTTTATTATTGTGCACAACTAAATTTTGATTCAAAAATTGTTTACTTTTAATAATAATAATAAGAACTTTATTTCAGATAATTAACATCCATATTAGAACACATAAAAGCCAGACAAAAAGAATTAAATAAAGAAATACAAAAATTAAAAATAATTACAGCATTGTATGCAGGCTTATCCAGTGCCTCAATAGCTGAGAGTCCCACCTATCAGTCAACACGTTCAGGATGCTGTTGGAGCTGGTTCGCACACGGTAAAGGAGTGATGCACATCGTTTTCTGATTATGGCATGAAAACCATCAATAAAAATTTAATATAAAAAATAATGGCTGTCTTATATTTTGTCTTATTGTCTATCTGTCAGACTAATTTGTTTTCGGCTTTTCACACCCATTCATCTACCTCATTGTCTCAGAAAACAGATGACTTTGCCGCCATCGTAAAATGTTGACGTAATGTTGATATTAGCTACCGATTAACACCCATAAATAGTGTGAATGTGTCATGGCTACCTTATCGGGGAATACAGAACTATTAATTAGCGTTCGTCTGTTTATTGCCGAACTCATTAAAGACTAATGACGGGCAGGTCGCTCAGGTGATTTTTATACATTTTTTTTGTATACACTTGTCTATTTATGATTTAATAGCTGTGCACCTTCACCCGCGTCAGAAGTTGCCGATGTTTTTTCTAATGATTCTGCTATTTGGGGTGGAAACGAATCCAACAAATTGAAGTATGTATTTTATCATTATGTAATTTTAATGTTGTACAATAAAGAATATTCTATCTATCTATCTATCTAAAGATCATGAAAATCGGTCAACCCGTTCTTGAGTTATAAACTGTGTAGTGCGATTTTGTTTTACACAATGAGATTTCTTCTATTATAAGATAAAACTAAAGAAACATGCATTGCAACATTAAATTCTGGCAAGGTAACATTACTAGCTGTAAAATAATATTAAACTTTGAATCACAATCTCTGTCAAGGTCACAGTATATAGCCTATATTTTATTTCATAGTAGGTTCTAAGAGAGCGTCCGCATCTGACGAACGAGCGTTACACGAGCAGCCACTCGCGAGCTGCTCGCGAGCTGCTCGTGTAATGCTCGTTCGTCAGATGTGGACGTACCCTTACAGATAATCTATGTATGTGTAATATAATATTATTTATCGCATCGATATAATCAATGATTATAAACAATTACTTCTTGGTAAGAAGGAAATACTTGTAAATAATTACCATTAATTATATGCATAGGAATAAAAAATATATTAATTGTCTTAGAGATACCTTGGTGCACGGACACATGGTAATACAAATAACATATACTATGTTATACTTACATTATATCTATATCTATACCTAACATTATAAAGATGTAATGTTGTATGTTTGTAAAATATAATATTCGTAACTATCTACAAAGCCTATAAAAACTGCTCATTATATAACAGATTATAACTTTTTTTTTTAATTATACGTTAGTACAAAAAACCGTATATTAAAAAACTATTTAGTAATTTGTTGTCATTCCTTTTATCTCATAAAATCAAATCAACAAAATTTATTCCTTTAGGAAACTTCGCGGGTGTGACCATAAGCAGTAGTTATACTTAATCGCAAATTACTAGTTACCCTTTTACCTTAACAACACCTTTATTTCGCTAACATAAGTTTGCTTTTTGAAAGTCATTGTTTATGCTGTATCTACTTACACTCGAAATCAGTGTTTTGTAGTTGTGCGGAATATAAATAGCTGGTCAGTGAGGATCGGGGCGTTGAACTTGGGACGAAGCCTTGTTTACTCAGCCTACCTGTAGCGAGTGAGGCTGTCTCTACCAAACTTAGTAACTTAAGGGATGTGTGGGAAATATAGCTTAGTGATATCTAAAACAATACTTGTTTTTTTTTTTTTTTTTTATAAATATCTCTACTACTTTTGTTTACATTTTGCCGCGGTTGTCGGTTACCGTGGCAAAAGTAGACTACCGCCTTTAGGATTCAATCTTACCACATACCAAGTCTCATTTAAATTTGTTTATTAGTTTTGACGCGAAAGCGTAATAGATAGACCGACAGACAGAAAGACAGAAATAGAGGTAATTTGCATTTATAATATTATTAGTATAGGCATGGATTACGAAATTGATAAGCAAGTGTCAATCATCAATGCAGTAGCTGCAATAATTCAGGCTATCATTATTTACCAACAAAGACATAGGTACTAGAAATTATGCTTTAATTTCTGTAAGCCTAAATAAGGTTTACTGCCTTATACTGGTAAATTGGTCGTACACCGTGGATGGAGGTCAAGGTACAACTAATCGGCTCGCAACTCTTATGTAAGCGTCTATCAAAACCTGTTCACTGAACGCTCCGCTATCGAAGTTTGTACTACTTAAGTAAGAGCTGTGTTACCATTGAAATGGCTGGGGTTCTTTGAAAATGTTATATACGGGGGTACAGTGCAGTGTGGAGGTTTTAAAGTTAACAATAAATGCTGACAGTTCTACTGTTTTGCAGATTCTATGTAATTATGTAAGAGTGTAACAAAAGTTTTGAAATAAATATAAACACTTATTTGATGGCTTCCTAGTGTTCTTTCTCGAAAAAAAATTAGCTAGCATGATAAAACAACCCTAAAACTGAGTAACAATATTTACTAGGAATCCAGGTTAAGCAAGCCCCTACCGATTCAGATTAGCAAGACAAATTAATACCGGGATACAGAAAATATTCCTGTAATGATTTTAGTCGGTAGGTCTTCAGAACAGTTACTCCTTTCAAAACAGAGAAGGTCCAGAAAACTTTCCAATTAATCCAAAAATAGTTAAACGTTGAAGGCAAAAAGAATTGTGATGAGTGATCACTTGGTGTGCCGGTTGTAATCTTTTATAGGTCATTAGAGGTCACTGAATACAGGTTTATCGAGTTATTTTACCTCTTTTTAATATCTCTCAAAAATGCCACTCATATAAACTGGATCGCGAATTCCTTGTCAACGTGTTCGGTTACTTAATGTGGTACCTCCGCTTGTTGCCAAAACTGGATCAATTGTAAAAATATTTGACACTTCCAAGAAAGAAGTAGAAGAAAAAAGTTTATACGAACACGCGAACATACACACAGCATTTGCAAATATGTGACATTCTTACATTCCCGAACGGTAATAGTTGTTAAATAAAGTGACGTCACTTTACATGCGCGCAAACTTTCGTGAATTGTACGAAACTTCGTGCGCATGCGAATGACCAGGGATAAATAAAGGTTATGCGGAAGGCAGACTTGCTGTCTACAGGTCAATGACCGGCTACAGTCTGGATCAGAACTAGTTGAATCCTTTGTCGAGGATACTAAAAATATTGTTGTTTAAAATACTGCTATAAAATTAAGTAATTAACAGAAATAAAAATTCCTTTGGCATAATAACATTAAATGTTTATGGTGTAATGATGTTATAAATGCCAAGCAACAAAAATCAACAATAAATTCTGTAATAATGATGTTTGAAGCGCATACCATATTATTAATAAAATAGTTTTATGATTCCTAACATTTTGTAGCTTATGGTCAACAAACAATTAAATTCCGATGCAATGTACACCTCTATTTAATTGTTTATAACTTAGCTATAGTTAATAATTATGTCGTAAAGATATAATATCAAATGCATATGATAATATGACAAATTTCTGTTTTTTTTTTTATTTACAATTCAATACTTAAATCTAATATAGCAACAAACACTTACAACTATACTAAAATTAAAACTTATATAATTCAATATAAATAAATATATATTTACCGAATGTTAAAACAGGAATAAGCAATATTGGGCCTTTAAAAAAAAAAGTAGTATGATATTTATTTTTATAAGTGAGAAGCGATTTAAAGAAAACTTTCACTGACCGATACTACTTTACAGCTGATTACAAAAGACTAATTTCTAATATGCACTGAAATGCAGGTAAAACCGTGAGCAAAAGCCAGTATAGATAAAAAGCTGTGCTTACAAGCGGCGTATTTAACAGCAAGATATTGCAACAGAGTTACGTAAGCTGCGCGTGCGCAACTGCCGCCATCACCCAGGATCATTAGTGACTGGCGCACAGAGCGTTTATACTGCTAATTGGGTAAACCACATCTATGGTATCATCAAGCTGGTATACTAAATGTAAGGGCCTGTTATTGTCCCACTGCTGGGCAAAAACCTCTTCTCATATAAAAAAAAAACTGGCCAAGTGCGAGTCGGACTCGCGCACGAAGGGTTCCGTACCACCGTCGTATGAGAGCCCCCCTTAAATATTCATTTTATGTGGTTTTTAGTATTTGTTGTTATAGCGGCAACGGAAATACATCATTTGTGAAAATTTCAGCTTTCTAGCTATTACGGTTTATGAGATACAGCCTGGAGACAGACAGCGGAGTCTTAGTAATAGGGTCCCGTTTTACCCTTTGGGTACGGCACCCTAAAAAATGAGCATCATCACCACGCTTGCTCACGTGTTGTTTGGCGACTTCAGATTAACATTTGGAAGCCAGGTTTCTCATAAACTTTTACTTAACCTTTAGTTTATGTTTTAAATGAACTATGACGTATACGTTGGGAAAAAATACAGGCCTGGGTTTGTATCTGCAACCATATGCATGAAATACTGCCAGTATTATATCGTAGTATACCGGTCTCTAATGACCAGTATTATACTGGTCATTAGAGACCACTAGACCACTACGAGCTTTTGAGTGGCACGGTCGATTTAACCATTAAAATTAGCTTAAACTAATCGAAGGTTTATGTTATCTTTACTAAAAGTTAGATTTACCATGAATTAACCTTGCGAGTTAAATCACTACATTTAACTTCGCAGAAATATACAACAACAACATAATTAACTAAAATTACCTTTTTCTACGTCTGCTCAGGTACAATCGGCAACAAAAAATGTGGATGCAGCATAGAAATATGTTTCTGTACATTATAAATGAGTAAACAACTAGTTGTAAGTAGGTATTTAAGTGTCAATGTTTATGTTATTCAAGTTCCTACTTACGTTTAGATTATTTTTGAGAATATTAAGAATATTTAATTAGAATAGAATAGAATCTTTTTAAAGAACTGTCAAAACGTTTGGTAGACTCTACTCGTGATCAGAGAGCTGGTTTGTTCCTTGCACAGAGAATCGGCATAGCCATTCAACGTGGCAATGCTGCCAGCTTTCTTTCTTTCTTTCTTTCGGCACGTTTCCCGCCATTTGCATTGACAAGGATGACGATGAGTTTTTTGACGCGTGTTAGTTTTATTTATTAATTTATTTATATAAGATTTAATTTTAGTGTAGTTGTAAGTGTTTGTTCTTGTATTAGATTTAAGTATTGAAATTTGATGAATAGAATAGATATTTTTATGTTCATTTCATACGTATTTTTATACGCATTTCCTTTGAAAGTAATAAATCTTTAATTATTTATGAAGTCATTTTCGTAACACTATTTATAACCTTTAGTCGTGTTTGTTGTTATAAAAGATTTAAGTCTTGAATTGTAAATAAAAATTTACTAAGTATACCTATGTGGTTTTTTTTTAATGTCGTTTTATTTATCTGCCACTTATAATTACAATAGCCATTATAAACCGTCAATTGTGAAGACTGTTAAACTACTTTACAGTGCGACTGTACTTTTCAGAAGCACTCTACAGCCGATGCCCTAATAAGGGGTGTCTGTCTAGTTAAGATCATTATCTACAGAATATGTTCTGGTCTGCAGCATTTGTAAGCGCCATTGTTTAACTCCTATGTTGTTATAACTTAGTTTTAAGGTAGATTTTGGTGAGATGTAATGTAATGTAAAGCCATGATATGAAATGGACTTCACAGTTGCATCAAATATGTAATTTTGTACTTCATTTAACCACCGTAAGTAACAGAAAGAAGTTTTAAAAAATCTTGAAGGAAGCTTTTTATGAATGACTTTAGAAATATCACACAAAATCAGTTCGCAATTTAAGCACATAATATATTATGAACGACTTTTTTTTATTACAAGTGGAAAACAGTCAAATATGTAGCAAATTGATGCTTCTCGTTCAAGTTGGTTAAAAGTACGTTAGTAATTGTGACTGTTTAGCATAAAAAACATTATAATATATCTTTAGCCTTACTAATATTTTAAACGCGAAAGTTTGTTTGGATGTGTGGATGTTTGTTACTCTTTCACGCAAAAACTACTGAATAGATTTTAATGAAACTTTACAATAATGTAGCTTATACATCGGAATAACACATAGGCTATAATTTATAATGATAGTGTATGAATTGTCATTCACGCGGGTGAAGCCGCGGGGCACGGCTAGTTATTTATAATGTATCTAATTTAAGATGGATAATATTTTTATAACGTTTACTTCAAACTGTCTGACCTCGACGTTACTATTAAGTTTCATTGACCGTGGTCACGAGACGCTAAAACTATTTAATAATATTACACTAAAGTTATTAAATTACGCTTTGCATAATATATATATTAAAACTGTAGGTAACTTCATACTGGGGATTGTCGAGTCTGTCATGTATATGTGCATTTCGTATCTAAATGCGGATATTATTTACTTATTTAAGCCTTCTTTACAATGTAATAATCCAGCCTATAAACGTCCCACTGCTGGGCGCAGGCCTCTTCCCATATAGAGAAGGCACGAGCATTCATCACCACGCTTGCTCTCTGCGGATTGGCGATTTCGGATCCCAAATTTTGGAATCCAGGTTTCCTCACGATGTTTTCCTTCACCGTTTGTCAGAAGTGTCTTAGAATAATTAAGAAAGTACATATATCTTTGAAAAAGCCACATTGGTACTTGCCTGGGTTCGAACCTGCAACCTTGTGCATATAAACCCGTTCATTGAACCGCTAGGCCACCACGACATGTCAATGTCATACAATGTAAGGTGCACTGTAAATAATATTTTATCTGCCTATTTGGTTCAGATAACATTTTTGGCAAAAATTTGAACTTGTCAACATGAAGAGTAAGACCGATTTTAAATTGATTTCTGAGGTGTATGTAATGACGCGAATGTAAGATATTGAACCTTTGCAGGTCTGTATCATGGTATCACCTGCAAGGGGAAACAATCTAAAATCTAAATAAAAACGCTAAAAGTAGTTTTATTTCAAGATCTGATTTTATTTAGTTAAGTCATAATTTCATAAAATTTGGAATCTATTTATCTACATATAATTCTAGCTCTATATCCCAAATATTTGCCAGAAGGATAATCCTTCACGCTAAAACTTTATTGTGTGCAATTTGCATCACTACAAGTATATTAGCGCGCACGATTCCCACGTGCGCTATTGGTCGCAAGTTGTGACGTAACAGTAAATTGGCCAAGCGACCGGCGCAGGCGCAGCTTACAACACACTATGAGAACTGTCTCAGAACATAATGGTGATCAAAGTTTTTTGGAAACTATTGTTTTAAAGTGATTGATTTACAATATGTTAGTAAATTTAGAAATATTTCTACACACTGACATAAATACTACATTAGGTATCTAATACGGTGTTAACTTGAATACTTATGTCACTAAACAAGCAATTTTTGTGTCTTGTAAAAAGACACATGTTTATTTTTACAAGACACAAAAATTGCTTGTTTAGTGACATATTCATTTTACTTAGATGGATCTGGGGCCCAATGCTGCTATTTCAAGTCAGTGAGTGGCGGGTTAAAAAACGTTCCAGTGTACTTGTTATTGTGTCTAATTTTCGTATTCAGATAAGAAAAGTCACTTGCAATCCTACAATGATAACAGTGGCAAGCAGGTGTACATTTGTCGTTGAACTAAAATTATCTGAATACGAAAATTAGGCACAATAACAAGTACACTGGAACGTTTATTAACCCACCACTCACTGACTTAAAATAGCGGCATCGGGCCCCTGTACACATAATCCACCGATGTTGTAAGACCCTCGTATTATATCACAGACTAAAATTAGATCGTAATAGTATCGACAACTATTAAGAAATCTCTCGCTTTGGAATCGCCAAACATGTAACTAATGGGGATACTTAGCTGTAATTATACCTATTTTACTTTTCAAGATATTCTTGAAGTTAGTACAAGTAAAAGGTTTCTTAAATGGAGAAAGATTGAGCATTGATTGCGAAACTCGCTCAAAGAAAATTCTACATTTCAGATAAAAAAATCCAGGTGTCCTCAATATTTGACGGGCCTGTTGGTCTAGTGGTTAGTGACCCTGACTGCTATACCGGAGGTCGTGGGTTCGATTCCCACCCAGGACAAATGTTTGTGTGATGAGCACGATCATTTGTTCTAGTTGCCTGGTTACCATAACACAAGCTCTGCTTATCTTGGGATCAGATAAGCGTATGTGAGTTGTCCCGGAATATTATTATTATTATTTATTATTTATTTTACCATGAATCAGTGAGTCTTAAAATAATGTATTTTTATTGTGTTTAGTGTAATTATTAGAACTGTCGATGGTTATCATTAGATGTAAAATAGCCAAGTCGATATCTTTCTGATTAGCCTCTTTCAAGTCTTCCTCTGTGGCGCTAAATGGACATCTGGGGCAACACAGCAGAACAGTAAGAAACCTTACACATATAAATATGGTTATTTAACAACTTATTTACAACACCGGTATATGATAGGATATTATCGAATAAAGCAAGTTGCGTCACGAACACGTAACAGTGGTAACAGTGATGGCGGCCGACATATCATCGTCTGCTGCTTGAATGTCACACGTAAATTTAGCTCTAATAGTTAAAGCTATGTTTAAAAATACATTAACTTTAACTTACCAAACATTGTCTGGATTTTCGACAGATTTTTTAGGCCTAAAGCAAAGTGTATGTTTATTATCTATTGAATACCGGAAGAGGATGCACTTATTAACCGACTTCAAAAAGAGAAGGTTTCCAATTCATCTGTGTGGTAACGTCCTTTAAGTGCAAGCCGAATATGATTGAACTAGTTATAATACGGTTGGCAAAGTAACATCACCTAGATACCCTACACACCCGCTACAGCTTATGATTAGGGACCGATAGAGGCTGAAACTATATCAGCGATTCCGAAAAATACACGTGAATAAAGGACACATAAATATGTATGTAGTTACCAGGTAACTATTTCTACAAAATAGGCAGTATGCAAAATCACTTCCCGTAAGTAAAAGTACAACATAGGTTCCCAAACGCAGGCTTCACAGTAGTCCGTACGTGCGTTGTTCAATTCTCATAAGCAGCTGTCATGCGATCTGTTGTGAAAACAGTGAGATGTTGACACCACCGCCGGCAGAACTACCTCGCCGACCAAAACCAACTCTATAAACATACGTATTGTACACGAAAAATTACTTTCAATTTACTTTTATAAAGACATCATTGACTATTGTTTTGCTGCTAACCAATAATTTCTAGGCATTGATGAAAAACCCTACAATTCTGTAATTTGTTCAATTTTCCAAAAGATACCGTTTTACCCAGTAAATGGATTATGTAGGACGTGAGATGTTGGGCGGAGTTGATAGAAAGTAAATGGAAAAAGGCTTTGGGAACCACATGTGTGGTGTTATGTAACAAATAATATTTAACTATACGCAGACAAAATATTCAGCAATATCATAGAGAGAGCAGTTCAGATTCTCAACAATCAATTGTATCTATGGAAAACCTGTTTGGAAAAGTTTTTACAATTTGTTTACTAAACTACACCTAGGTACAGGTCTAGGTACAGGTCTAGGTACAGGTCTAGGTACAGGTCTAGGTACAGGTCTAGGTACAGGTTTAGGTACAGGTCTAGTTACAAGACAACAGGCATAACGTTGGAGTTTTTTAAATACTGCTATTAAGCTTTTAAGCTTATATGCTATTAAGCTACTCGCTAAAAGATGTATATACGCACCTACAGACAAACCGTTTATACAGTTTTGTAGGGCCTATTTTTGTAACTGTATTTAGTTTTATTATACTTAATAAAGACCATACCATACCATACCATACAAGCAAATCAGTTTCTAAGGAATAGGAAAATTTTGTATATCCGGTATTTAATGGTCTTGGGATTTATATTCTGATCACAGTCCATTAGGGAATTACAAAGATAGTTGTCGCATACAGAGCTGTTAATTATTTAAATAATCACTCCTTATTTACAAAGCCTTGTGTGTAAGTATTTCTGATGTTATATTTAACTTATATGTCATACGATTTTCAATGTTACTGCGTGTCAAGGATGTCTGGAAAGCTCTGTGTGACTAAAAGATAAAATACTTCCTGAATACTAGAAGTACGTATCGATTTAGTTAGATTATAAATTATTGAATATTACGAATGTCTTACGGGGAATAGAAAACGAACAGACCAAAATCGCATAATACAGCTACTAAACGCGGTGATCAATACTGATTAAGGCTATCTAATAACTGACAGTGATAATATGTCACATATTTGGCCGAATACAAAAGGTTCACCACCCACCAACGTAATTAATACCACATAACAGACAATACGATAAACAAAACCACATCGATTTCATTAAAACACACCTAGAAGGAGAATTTACCGCGACAACCGCAGTCGTGATCTTTCACTAAGTGAAAACTACGATACAATGCATAGTGCAAACTGCAAATGCATCAATTGAATAACTAATCAAAAACAAAACATTTACGAAATAGAGGTAGCCTGCAGAGCGAGCTAAAAAAAGAGTGTTTAAAAGAATCATATTTACTTTATGGCGACGTCTGCCTCTCCGCTGCATGTTGATCTAGTTCACAGGCCAAGGCCGAAACTCAATTTAAAATCTGGCAACTCATTTCCAAGACTTTTGACCTCTTGATATCCATAGGCAGTGGTTTTTACTAAGTACTTACCAAGTAAGCAGCCTGTTTTTCCGCAATCCCATGAAAGTAAGTGTCAATCAGACTGTTTTCAAATAATAAAACCACCAAGCTATAAGCTCTAGTGGTAGATTAATTTAGTATGCCTGCACACATAACTGCAAGGAAGTCGTTATCGCAAAATATTGCACACTTTGCATAAGGAAGTGTAACACAAAACTAGTGCTGCGCTAAATGTTATTCAAATAAAAATCAAGTTATGTAAACTAAAAATAATAACGTGATAACTGTTTGTTTTTAAGATTACTAGTACCATATATTATGTGGTTTCAAGGAACTTGTGTATAAATAGCTTTTGCAATATAGAATAGTTAAAATGCGTTTTTAAAGTATCCATGGTTTAGGGGAGGAAAAGCTTCGGTGTCTTAGCTGGTAAGAGCCAAGTTTGACTTTTTTCAGGGGAGAAGAAATTAAAGTGGATATCCTCAGAACCAAAGGGTCACTAAACGGTTGATTATAGAACATAGGCTAACATAGCAAGTATATAGGCTTACTGTGCCGTGTTAACCACCCTCCACACAGGTGGCGTCTTACAATAAATGTAAGGACATGTTTCAAATAAAAATAAACAATTACACTACTTTGATAAACATTTTACAATTACTACTTTTTCTTGCACGTGCTGTTACGTGGCTGTTCCCGACAATGTGTCTTCTTATATAAGACTCGATCGCAACAGATTAACACATAGTTCCCTGATGGACTCATGCGCTTGTTGCAAAAACATGTAATTTGTTCTAGAATGTTATCCGTTCTATGAAAACATTTGATACATTTAGGATCCACGTGAATGGAAAAGTTTATAGTGTTTTCCCTGTTTAGCGAAGCAAGTTTGTGGTAAATAAATTCCGTCATTCATTTAATTACATTCTAAATTCATTTCCTGTCGCAGTCGATGGGATAGCATTCCGATGACCAAAAAGAAAATAACAATTTTGAAGAGGTCTACCGCAGTTAGCCTAAACGCTTTGACTGCTTCCCAGAAAGTTGTATATAAGAGGTGCAGTAATTTTTCAGTATTATTATTTAATCTTTGACTTAACACCTCTGGAAACTTCTTCAAGGTCACATCCTGACGAGGTCACAACGTGCAGATATAATAATATTATGGTATTTAAAGACGCAACGATGGTTCATTTAAATTGAATCATTAAGCTGAAGACGAGGTTATTATAATGATGTGTAAGATCGATAAGTGATCAGATATAAATAGATTTCGAATTTTGTTTTTTTTTTTACTTTTTACTAGTTGTTCTTTGTGGTCTTACTCGCGTAGTGACTCTTTCCGTAGACTGTTCGGAATAAAATACTGGAGTCAAATCCCATAGGAACGGAGAAGCTTTAGCCAGGGCTGATGAAGACCATATTAGCTTCTAGCCATTCAAAATAAGATGCTAGTAGAAAAAGTGTTTGGTGCAAACAAACATTCAAAACTTTTGAATGATCAAAGCAAGAAGGTTACAAACTAAGGTATATAAGCAAAGTGTCTAAACAACCAATAGCAAGACATTTTATGCGACTTCCACTTGAATATAAATAAACTTTAGGTTTTACCAGCCAACGAGTTAAATATATCTTACTAGTATATCATGAAGATTTAGCAAGGTCATGGTTTATTTAATCATAACTTTTAACAATATAAAATTTGAATAATTTATATTAGAGACTTATACATATATGGATCAAATGGATCTCCTAACCCTTGTCTTATTATTTTCTTTTTAACTTTGCGATACCCAAAATATATTTTAAATAGTTCATAAATTCCTTAAATTTTTTTTTATAGCATTCATGTTAAACCCAAGACAGACATGTTTCAAAACATAACATTTCTGTCTGCCCTTTAAGACAAACTATACAAGTTTGAAGGTATGCATTTATTTATTGACTTAACAATTCGAATGTACCAGTTACAATAATGTTGACGTTTAATCAATTTCGTCATCGTTTTTAGGACATGTTTCGTAACTTGTGTTTGTCTATGCAAATATAATGCAAACACTTTATTTTGAAGCACGTTTTATAATAAATAAATAAACGTGATTTTAAATGTTTTGGTAGTATTCTATCTGTTTATGGAACAGAAGCTATTAATTAAATTGATTTCTTGTATATCAGATAGATATAATATTTTTTTTGGGGAAGCTGTAAATGAGCTCTAGGATTAATTTTCAACGATGTTTATTACGATTTGGGTTAGCAAAGCACTGGGACCCGATTCGGGATTCCGCTATTTTAAAGTTAGTGGGTGGCAGGATGAACGTTCCAGTGTGTACCTAATTTTCGTATTCAGATGATTTTAGTTTAATGACAAATGTACACCTACTTGCCACTGTTGTCATTGTAGGATTGCCTGACTGTTAATTGTAGGCTTATCTGAATAAGAAAATTAGGCACAATAACAAGTACACTGGAACGTTCATTAACGTGCCACCCACTGACTTTAAAATAGCGGAATCAGGCCCCAGGTAAGCAAGATATGCAAGATACGCGCAAAATACACAATCCTTCTTTGGCAGTCGGGTAAAAACAAAGTAGATACCTATTCATAATCATATACTTGTATAATGTTGCAATGTTATTAACATTTTCTCAGTTACTATACTTAGTAAAGGTTCGAGAACAATGCTGTGCAAAAACCCCACGACCATTGAGACTATATACTAAGCCGAACACAATCATTATAACTTCTAATTATAAATTAAATATGTTCCCACATTAAGTTATATCATCTGAATTGTTGGCTGGTTGTTGTCGCTTTAATATTTAATAGATTATTTTAAAAAAATACTTAAAATATGGAAAAATAAGTTCCTGACTACATGTTTACTCTTCATTACAATACAATTCCAATATTTATTTCTTCATGTTAGTACAGCAGCCACATGATTCAGTTCAATTAAAATTTTAACGATAGCGATTCCTTTTACTGCATCCAAATAAAAAAAAATAAAAATGGAACTAGTGTTAAGTTAAAGAGTTACCTACGAAACGTCAAAGTTTCAAAGTCTATCGATCTAAACTTATTGGCTCCAACCCAAGTAAAGGAACTCTGTAAGATCAAAAATTAAAAACATATTATTATTTATTATTAAACTTACACACTGTCTTTACAGGATGGCATACAATAGCGGGTTCCGAAAACACATCAACAACAAAAAAAAAAAACTTACAGCTATATTTAAATAATCTTTAAAATAGAATAAAAACGCAACACAAATGTATGTAAAATATTAATCTTAAATAATTATATAATAAAACTTTAAGCCAAGATATTGAACAGATCATAAATGCATCCACAAAATTAAAGTTGCCAATTCGCATTGAGTTTGTAGTCTAGATGCAATCATATAAGTACTTATTTATTTATTTACTTTGTATATTAGAGTATTAAAATCAGGTGTTTATTATATTAACATAGAAATAGAAGCATTTGTAAGAGGTAGCGTGATTTGCACCGATATAGACTGCAAAGAATCACCAATGACGCGTGTGTGCATAGTAAACAAACAAAAAATATATAGATGATTTTTTGTTCAAATGTACCTACTTTAAGATCAACTTTAGTATAATATTAGATCTATCTAACTAATCTTCTTACCTTGATCTTTGCACGAATTAAGTTTTTTTATAGAGTTCTAGAAAAGTTTAAAAAACTTCCTTACTTCAGAAAGATATAGGTATAGAAAATTCTCAATTCTCAGTATCTATATTATTAGTTCTAATATTACAAGTATGTATTAAATAGTAGTTATATAATCTGGTATTCAAGAATCTAGGTGAGCGATCAAATCGGACTTGTTTCTCCAAATACGTTCATAGTAAACTATGAACGTATTTGGAGGTTATCGCGAAGGTTTGAAACTAAATCGACTCTACTCGTGATCAGAGAGCTGGTTTGTTCCTTGCACAGAGAATCGGCATAGCCATTCAACGTGGCAATGCTGCCAGCCTTCTGGGCACGTATCTCGCCATCGACAAGGATGACGATGAGTTTTTTGACGCGTGTTAGTTTTATTTATTTATATAAGTTTTAAATTTAGTATGTAAGTAGTAGTTAGGTAGTTAGTATGTATGTAAGTGTTGAGAATCCTTGAAATTTTAGGAAAGCAGTTATTTCTCTTATATTGCATAGGTGAGGTCCTAAATGATCAAAGATTTAAGTATTGAATTGTAAATAAAAAATCTATATTCATTTCTAAGTTTATTCATCTTGACATTTGGACTTACGAAATATTGTTTGATCTTTTTTTGTCTTTGTGTACCTAGTAACTAGTGTTTCACGGTAAACAGCTACAGAGTTCTTAATAACACTTTTGTTTTTTACTCCGATATTCGTGTTTCTCTCTAGATAATTAGGTAATAGATACGTTTTTGTTTTATACGTTGAAAGAGGCTTTTGTCCAGCAGTGGGACATTTAAAGGCCGGTAGTTGATGAGTTTTTCTTGTTCTTGATTAATATCTATTTTTAATGCGATGAAGAGAAAGGCTTAACTCTTGCTAATTTTGAACATTTGTTTTGGGCTAGTTTTCTGAACGTTTTCAACACTTTGATAAAATGCCATATAACGTAATTATGTTTTTAACACTACTAAGAATGCCATGTAATACTATAGTGCATCTTTCGCATAGATCTTGTTTAGTGAGGTTAATTTTTACCCACCATACACCTGAACAGCTTCAGTTCCATAACTTAAGAGTAAATATTGACTTCTTTGCTACTTGGCGTCGCGCGTCGTAGCCATTGTATAATGCAGGTTCCGTTGCGTAATGCTCTTGCAAATGTCAAATCTTTGATAACAGAAAGTAAGGAGTAAGTCAAGTTTTTTTGGTTTTGTATCGGCAACTGGTTCATTGACCGGATTTGCTCGAACAAGGTTTCAGATAATCTAGGCTAATATACCTTGACTTTTTAACCGACTTCCAAAAAGGTTCTATGTTCAGATGCATGCAATTAACAATTAACAAAAAACATAATAATGTTGTCTTTTTTTTTCTTTATTCTGAGATTAAATCTTCAAGTTTTCATGTTCTACTCCGCCCCTAAGACGACCCACTGACCCTCTACTCAACAGTGGATACTAAAAAACCGGGATATAATACCAAAATTTGACCCTAACAAAAACTGGTAATGTTTACCAAAAACTAGATTTCATCTATTTTCGCTAAACAGTGGGGCAATATCTAAGATAGCAACCTTGACCGGTGTATTGCAGCAATGTGTTGCATCCAACCAGAGTTATGCATGGATAAGTGTGTAGCGACATTTAAGTTAATCACTCAACTCCTGCGCATTACAAGGGAAGTCTGCTTGAGTGAGAACATTACTATGTTTCAGAGAGTATGTAATTAAAGCAAGTACCCAATATGATTTGTATGGTTCATGTCTGTTCGTGACTGGCTGGTTTTTTCGGTTAAGTGTTATTTGTAGTCCCTTAGTGACGTGCTTGTGATGTGTAATATAAGTTTTAGGTACTAAAGGAACATTTTAATTTATGTAAATATGTCTTTTTATTTTTCTTTGATGTAGTATAAAATGAACACATAAGCATTTTTTATTTGGTAACAACCATTATAACATGGAGAAGAAAAAGTGACTTGTTTTTGTTGTAAATATAAAGTTTTTTGTTTCAAAACTACTTAATACCTGTTTACTTAAGTTTATAACGTCCGTATAGAAAAAGCCTTTGCCCAGCTGTGGACAATAACACATCCGTTAGCTTGACAAAAACACTTCAGCAGTCGTTCAGCAGGTATGGTCTAACGTATATTTGGAAGATATCGTGTGAAAATAATTAACAAGCAGCAACTGCAATTAAACTTGGAAGCGAATAGGAAACATTAACTCCTCAAGATGTCGTCATTAAAATTATAGAATCACGATCTCATTTCAAGGCAAACAACAGACTTACAATTTTCCGATTGTTATCTTACAAAATAATTGCACTGTTTTCTCCAAACTACCCTACAAAAAGAGCGAAAAAAAAATATAAGTACTCACACACAATCCAGGATGTTTTAAAAACTTCTTTTTATCACTTCACAAAACAGCACTGGTTATGTAAATGTAGTGAGTTGAATTAAATAACAAAACACTCGCGGGTTATAAACTGTTGGAGTAACGGGCGTGCGTCTCGCGTGGCTTTCAAGCGGCGACTGACAGCGAAATGGAAATATCGTCGCGAGGGCTGATGCGCCCGCGCAGCCGAAGGCTCTAACTTAAGGCCACTGCATACGTGACGGGTAAATACTTCGGACGGGACGTGAGCAGGACGGGCACGTGATTGCCTCGTTCAAAACGGGAACGTGGTGCAAACGCATACGCACCGTGACATTGAATCGGATCTAACGTGCTAGTGTTGTGAACAACGAAAGATGGATTTTTCAATTCAAGAATTGGCTTTAATTGCTATTGCTCTAGATGACGAAGAAGCTACGACCGTCAAGAAAAAAAGGAGATTTTCTGTACATCCTACATGGCATAAAAGAGAACAAGAAGGAGAATACCACACTCTCTACAAAGAACTTCTGGATGATGAGACTCAATTTTATCAGTATTTTCGTATGACAAAAGAATGTTTTGCTTTACTGGAAAAAATACTAAGCCCTCATTTACATAAGAAAGATACTGTTATGAAAAGAGCTATCACACCTCGAGAACGATTGGCTGTATGTATAAGGTAATTATAAAAACATATTTATATTTTTATGCATAAACTTATATTTCAAAATTGTAATCACGTAACACTGCAATCGTAGGTAACATAATTTTAGGCTCAGGTCTTCTATTCCGACCTATACATTAACATTTAAAAATATTAGCCATTATTTAGCAGAATCATATTGGGAGAAATAAAGTTGTATTGACTTCGACGACCCTGGTTGTTCAGGAAGTTGTATTGATTCTAACGTTCCTGGTTGTTCAGGAAGTTGTAGTGATTCCAACGTCCCTGGTTGTTCATAAGATGACAAACGCGATGATATAACAGACATTGATGGTGATGAAGGCGAAGGAGAAGACAAAATAATAGGTGTAGATGGTGAAGATGTTAGATTTTCAGTTAATTGTTGAAGCTCCAAATCGTGGATTACTTGAAATATTTTCCCTTTTGCCACATGTTGCAAATATGGAGAAAATGATTTTAAAGTAGGTGCAAGCCCCTGTAAAAATGCGTCAATAGGATGTTGTTCCCCTTTTTCAGTATTGTCGTTTTTATTCATGAGCACATATTTCATTAGGGTAGATGAAGCGGATTCAGGAACAGGGGCAGACGTCTTTTTTTTCAGTCGCGAATTGGTCTGACGCTGTTTTGGCAGATCTGGTGGAGACTCATTTTCCTTATTTGTAGTCAAAGATGCAACTGGTGTTACTACAGATGGACTAGCTACAACATCATTGTGGATCTGCGAATTTGACTGCTGATAAATGTCTGAATTGTTGCTCCTGGACAGTGTTACTTCTGATGGTGGAGAAAGCATAATTTGGCTGCTTTCTACAAAATTCTCTATTTTATCTCTATCTTCGTCAGCATCCTTGAGAAATTGAAGTTGTTCATAAAATTTGTACAATTTGATTTTCTTAGCAGCCTGACCGGTGGTAGTTTTTAGACTTTTTAAATTTTTTTTGTACTGGTCTCTTATATTGATCCATCTTTGTTTGCAGATCACCCAATCTAAAACAAACAATATTTACTAAATTATCATTATAAAATTAAATTTTAATTTCGGTTATCCGTCGTCATTTTGAGTAACTTTTGCAAAGCAACTATTATAATATATATACTACTAAGTATAACTAACATTATCGGATATGAAAAAAAAATCTACTCTCCATACAAAATGATTGACTTGGCGGCCAATTTTTTATGCAGTGGAGAGTCGATAAAAATATTTTATATAGCTTTATTTTATAATTAACATTATATCTTATAATCCGTATTTTTATTTTATGATTTATTTGTTTTTTTTTTCAGATATTTGGCCACTGGTGACTCACATTTGTCAATTTCATTCAGCTACCGTTTGGGCCATACCACAGTTAATAAAATTGTTAAAGAGACATGCAAAATTATAGTTGAACAATTAATGAGCGATATGTTACCCGAGATGACTACGGAAATGTGGAAAAGTGTTGCTGAAGACTTCTGGCTACTGTGGAAATTTCCCAATTGCTTAGGAGCACTAGACGGTAAACATGTAGTGATCGAAGCACCACCTAACAGCGGATCTTTATTTTTTAATTATAAATCGACATTTTCCATTGTTTTATTGGCCCTTGTGGATGCAAAATGCAATTTTATTTACGTAAATGTTGGAGCTCAGGGAAGAAATCACGATGCCGGAATTTTTACAAATTCTTCACTAGGGCAACGTTTAATGAATGGTACTCTTAACGTACCTCAAGACAGAAATTTACCCGGTACAAACATTATTGCACCTTTTGTTATCATTGGTGACTCTGCCTTTCCACTAAAAACCTATTTATTACGTCCGTATCCATACAATAGTGGAAACCGCGAATATGACGTCTTCAACTATCGGTTAGGTCTTGCTCGTCGCTGTGTGGAAAATGCTTTTGGTATTCTTACTCAGAAATTTCGAATATACCAGGGAAGAATCAAAATGAATCCAGATTCGGTAGATAATGTAATACTAACAACATGCATATTATACAACTTTATAAGAAAAAAATGTGAAAATGATGTTCACCAAAATAACACGTTACAGGATTCGAGTCTTAACAATTTATGTCCTCAAGGCGGTGGTGCATCTCGACAAGCATTTGGTGAACGAGAAAAATTTAAAGCATTTTTCAATTCTTCTATAGAGACTTCTAACATGCATAATGAATGAATTGCTTACTTGGGGTTAATGTGTTATAATAAAAAGTATCTGAATATTAAGTTTACTTTTATTATTGTGTTATAATACCTGTTCCATGTCACGTCATCACCATTAAAATTACGGGTGAAACGTCACTCCCTTATAATAAAAAAGTTTGACTGTAATTGCTACATATTAAAATATTTAATAATAACTTTTTAGTTACGAATACCACAATATATTCATTAAAATAACACTTACCGTTTTCAGTGAATGATAATTCCACAGCAATTTTACGCCATAGATAATTCTTGTATTTTGTGTCTAAATACTGTGAGTTCGCTAAATTATATAAAGCTGGATATGAGCGTACACACTCAATAAGTTTTTCGTCGTCCATTTTCGATAGGTACTTGGATTGGATCAAGACGTCACTACTTATCTCTCCGGCACGAACGGAGCGACTGTGCATACGTAGCGAAATCACGGGCGGGACGGGGCACGCGCGGGGCGGGACGGGACGGGGACGTGCTAAACATCGTCGCCGACGATATTTTTCCCGTCCACGTTCCCGGCCCGTCCATGTTCCCGTGACATATACGTTTTTGGATACATTTTGTATGCAACGATGTTTCCAAAACTTCCCGTCACGTCCCGTCCGGATAAAAACCCGTCACGTATGCAGTGGCCTTTAAGGCCACTGCATCATCATTTTCATTTTCATTTTCTCCATATTTGCAACATGTGGCAAAAGGGAAAATATTTCAAGTAATCCACGATTTGGAGCTTCAACAATTAACTGAAAATCTAACATCTTCACCATCTACACCTATTATTTTGTCTTCTCCTTCGCCTTCATCACCATCAATGTCTGTTATATCATCGCGTTTGTCATCTTATGAACAACCAGGGACGTTGGAATCACTACAACTTCCTGAACAACCAGGAACGTTAGAATCAATACAACTTCCTGAACAACCAGGGTCGTCGAAGTCAATACAACTTTATTTCTCCCAATATGATTCTGCTAAATAATGGCTAATATTTTTAAATGTTAATGTATAGGTCGGAATAGAAGACCTGAGCCTAAAATTATGTTACCTACGATTGCAGTGTTACGTGATTACAATTTTGAAATATAAGTTTATGCATAAAAATATAAATATGTTTTTATAATTACCTTATACATACAGCCAATCGTTCTCGAGGTGTGATAGCTCTTTTCATAACAGTATCTTTCTTATGTAAATGAGGGCTTAGTATTTTTTCCAGTAAAGCAAAACATTCTTTTGTCATACGAAAATACTGATAAAATTGAGTCTCATCATCCAGAAGTTCTTTGTAGAGAGTGTGGTATTCTCCTTCTTGTTCTCTTTTATGCCATGTAGGATGTACAGAAAATCTCCTTTTTTTCTTGACGGTCGTAGCTTCTTCGTCATCTAGAGCAATAGCAATTAAAGCCAATTCTTGAATTGAAAAATCCATCTTTCGTTGTTCACAACACTAGCACGTTAGATCCGATTCAATGTCACGGTGCGTATGCGTTTGCACCACGTTCCCGTTTTGAACGAGGCAATCACGTGCCCGTCCTGCTCACGTCCCGTCCGAAGTATTTACCCGTCACGTATGCAGTGGCCTATAATTGATAAAGGTTAATACATACGTCACAGTCGGCTGATCTGTTTGTTTTTACTTTTTAATACATCCGTCAGCTAGTGGGAGGTATACAAAGTACAAGTGTTGAGTATTGAGAAGCGTAATAGTTTTTTCTCGAGTAGCATTTTAATTTTTAGTTTGATTTCTTTTATATTATTATAAAGTCGCAAGTTCTTAATTAGATAGAGATTAATACTTAAGTGTAAAACAGAATAATTTATTAAATTAAGTTTTTTATGACAGTTTTATTTTAGACATTGTAGTTATGATAAAAAACTATTACATACAAGAGGTCTAAAAAAAATTGCAGTCCAACCTTTTGTTTTGAGGGTCGACCTCTAGGCTGGTGAACCTAAAAAGGTTCTATTCTTTTTTTAAACGATAAATGCAGATTAATTTTATTTTTAATTAATCGTTGTTTTGTTATGTTAAGTGAAGGATAAGATTTTTTTTATCATATTTTGAAATTGAGTTTATTGAATCAGTAAGAAGTATTTTTTTTTGTAAAGGCGAAGGTAAAGAATAATAGCATAAGAAATACATTAGTACTGATGCACAAAGTGCTGATCACTACACGTGTTGTACTCGTGTTTATAATTATGCTTGTTTGCTTGTTTCCTATAGACGTGGATATGAAATTCTTCATTGGTTAAAATAAAGTAGAATTCAATCTAAAGTTGAAACATTTAGTACATACGGATTTTTTTATGAAATTATTAAATAATCTCTCCACTTTTTACACGACTGCCCAAAAAGGAGTGTTATGTTTTCTGGGTTTATGTATGTATGTATGTATGTTTGTGAGTTTCCTTATTCCACCATAACTTCTAAAAGGCTTGACCGATGTCAATGTTTGTGGTAGGCTATGTGGACTTTAAAAAATGGTCAAGTGTGAGTCGAAATGGCCTGCAAAGGGTTCCGAACGATTTTTTTTTGTGTTGTGTCATGTTTTTGTGTTGTAACACTATGTAGGTACTCATAGATTTTTCTGTATTGTATTGGTATGTAACTAAGGTTTGCATTTTATAGAATTTTAGAAAACTATTTTTGCAATATTATTTGTGCGACACTGACTTCTTAAAAAGAAAAGTAACTTATATTTTGTGGCACCTTGAGCGCTCTATAAAATATTTTATAGCACTAAAAGGTATTAAATAAAAAAAATATAAATTAAAAAACACGCCTGCCATGTCAAAAAATATTAAAAAAGTGAACTAAAAAATTAAAAACAAGTCAAATATTTGCAGTCGGGGACTTGTAATGAATTGTTCCAAGTAACCGACCCCGACTGCGTTTTTTCCGATTACTTTATGCATATAATGATAATAGCTAAATGCGTTTTTACATTCTATTCATGCACTTCGATACTAAATAAACTTAGGTGTAAAATAAAATCGTTTTTTCTGTACCTATATGCTTTCAAACTATACAGTCAAAGTAGACAGATAGGTAAATAATCTTTATAGAATCAATATCAACACCTTTTGGCCATGAACCTCTACTAAAGCCCTAAAACTCATCAAGTATTGAGAAATGTGAGCTGTCGTGCGCGTGACCTTTTACTACATTTTACTATTATAATGAGGATTTCGTGTACAACAACCAGTCCTTCTAATGAGTATTTATTTAACGAGACTTTGAAATAAAATGCATGCTTAAATTTAATAAGCAATTTTTAAAAAAAGGTCATAGCTGTTTGACCTTTTTGGACACAATTTAGAAAAAAAACTTACAAGTCTTTTATCCTCCTTAACTTAACTCATTTCCAAAACCAGTATTAATAACATATGTGGTAAACAAAAGCTTTTTTGCATACAGCATTTTCTAAGTCTTATATGTTTGTATATATTCTACTATAAAACAAATTTCTGACCCTTTTCCATCATTCATAAGTATCAGTTATAAAAACACACAAATTAAAAAGCGATTCGTGACCAAAGCGAAATAAAATTATTTAATATCCACAGTATCAACAAGTTATTAAACATAGGTAGGTATTTACAGTCACGATATCTTTGCCTTAGTAATAGATCTGCAAGTCGATTAAACCAACAATATCTTCAAAGTATTACGTAGTGTTCAACAAATAGATTTTGGAGTGGTAATGTTTCGCAAGGCCTCGATTCAGCTATTTAAAATGCATGTCAGTGGTCGGTCAGTGTACCTACTTGTCATTGAGCCTAATTTTCGTATTCAGATAAGCCTACAATAAAATCTCATTGAATGAACTCTCGAAGAGAATGGTCGTAATGACCAATTAATGATCGTAATGACAGTTAGCAGAATGCCAATTACCGTAAAAATTACCAAATGAAGCAGGCCATTCAGTCAATTCAAGCAACTCTTAAATAGCTGAATCGAGGCCCAGGGAATCACACCGGTTGACCATGGACCGCATAGCTGTCGCCATAGGTTTGCAGATCAATACGTGCATTGGGTAAATCTATTGTACGTTTTAATTGGTAGTAATTAGGAAATACCAAACTTATCTTTTTACATATTTATAAAGTGTTGGGGAAACGCCAATATCTTGCTGTGGGTTTGATTCCCGTGAAGACCAAACATGGATGTGACCCACTAATCTTTTTGAAGCACATCAAAATACAGCATTTATTTCTATTGCAAGAGTCGTATTATTATTATATTAAAAAATAGTTACGCCTGTGTCTGCAGTAGAATTCTTTTATGTTTGGAATTTTCCATTTAAAATAAAATACTAAATATTAGAAAAGAAAGACGTAAAAATATGTCAAAATATAATTCTAGAGTATAGTAAAATTATTTTTATTATCATTTCCACGAACGCCTGTTGCTTCAGTATAGCAAAATCGAATATTAGTATAGCTATGAGTTTACCACTCGCAGGCGATTACTGTATTTAATTTTCTACCTCTCATCTATGAATAAATAATTACCGACATTAAGGTAAATATAGATAAATTAGTAGGAACCTCAGGAGCTAAAGCACAAGGTTTGTGTTGGCTTGCACAAGATAAAAATAGGCTACGATTTAAAAAAAAAACAAGAATATATGGGCGATTTGAAAACTAAAATGTATATATGCTACATCTATTTCATACATTAATAATAATAATTTTAAACTTGACGTGTCATGCCCCATGGCATTACGACTATGAAAATATGCTCTATATCCCTCCAGTTTTATGCAAAAGATTTAAACACTACACTAACGGTTTGTAATATTTTTTAGGCAAAACTTAATATAATGTAAACCATTGAATTAAAACTAATATTAGGAACTGCTCAAAATAAATCTTAAATAGGTAGTTATGTCCTTTCGCCGTTTCAGTAAATTTACAAACAGTGCACTGTAAGTTATCTGATAAATGTAATCAATATGAAATAGGTAAGGCGGAAGTCAATGTCAATTATATTTTCTTTTACATACTCGTAAGATATGGCAAAAGAACCAAATTATTTTTGTATGTATAATTATTTTAGGTTATAAAAAATATCAATATATATATTTTTTTTCCCTAGCCTATGCTGTCCCACTGCTGGGCAAAGGCAATTCCTTTCATTCAAACTTATCCCGCGCCGCCTCAAACCAGCCCTCAATTTAAATTTAATTTAAAAAAAATATTATTTACTTAAACATACCTAATGCTTGACTAAAATACGCCGAGCCCTATTTACCTAATTTGGCTTTGAAGAAAGCAGAAAAAAGCTAAAATTACTGTATTCGCGTGAGAATTTTTCTGATATAGCCTGACTAAAGTTCAGACAATTAAATAATAAGATCCGGTAACCGTCAAAGCCTGCGCTCGAGCAGACAGCAGTAAATATCTTCCAACAGAAATACAATATTAATTAATACGAGAAGTATTTGTGACGATGAAAATGATACATTAACATTACACAGGTATTAGGAATACATATCTATTAAAAACATTTTTTGAAGAACTTGCTGGTTTTAATCTGTGTTTTTTTTTAATAATCTTGATAGTTTTCCTAATAGATATTGATTATCGACATAAATAGACCCACCTTGACCCACAATACACAATATTTGATTGTATAGTATTTGCGCGGCTTATCGACAAACAACGCCCCGTATCATGTATCAGTGATAAGGAAAGATAAAATGATTCATTTCTGTAACAAAGACACCTCTAGCCTCACACATTACAATAACTACATACTTCTATAACAATTTCAAACAAAATAAAGCGTTAAATAGTAAAAAAGTAAGTTTAATTGAATAAATCACGAAGTAGAATTCAATTTAATGGATAAATAATTATTTATTACACATTTTATTGTTGTTTGCGGCTCAGTGATTGGTGCTTCGAATTTTCCGGAATTTATTTCAATAAATCAGTGAAACTATTTTTATATTTTGTTGAAATTAGTGGCGTTTCAATTGTTTTCAAATATGGTTTTTGGGTTTCAGTTGGTTTCAAATATAGTGATTGGATGAAGTTACGTGTGTTTATTGATTGGATCTATACGAACTTATATAGGTAAGAGTATTATCAGTTTTCCACTTGTAACTAAGGATAATTAGGCTGTTAATTATTTTGCTTATGATTATTTCCTCGAAGCCTGATTTCACCAAGAACTTTATTTATTTTTCTTATATAGTTTAAAATTCAATGTTGTGACATTACTGTAAATAAAAAAACACTTAGAAATCAGTGACTCAGTTTAAAACCACCAGCTTCGGTGCGCATACGCACATTTTTAGCGTATATTATCAAATAATCTCGGCTTTCGAACTATATAATAATAGTGATGTCACGCGCATATAATTTCTATATGATGACACCGTTTGGGCCTATTGTCAGTTTTATAAAGGTTTAGGGAAACCCGGTTGTATAGGAAATTAGGAAATAAATATTCGGAAGAAAATTGTGTTGGTTTTGTGTCTGTTTAACTGATTGTAATAATTGAAAGAGTGTGGAATAGTGTTGGGAATTAGTGTAGTGTGATTTGTACTCGAAGGAAGGTTACGGTGAGTTTTTAAATGATAAATTGTAAAAATATTTCTATGGAAATATAGTGACCATTCCTAGAGGACAGTTAAATATTTTAAAGTACGTTTTTTAAGGCGATGTCGTGGTGGCCTAGCGGTTTAATGAACGGATTTGTATGCACAAGGTTGCAGGTTCGAACCCAGGCAAGTACCAATGTGGCTTTTTCAAAGTTATATGTACTTTCTTAATTATTCTAAGACACTTCTGAGAAACGGTGAAGGAAAACATCGTGAGGAAACCTGGATTCCAAAATTTGGGATCTGAAATCGCCAATCCGCGGAGAGCAAGCGTGGTGATCGATGCTCGTGCCTTCTCTATTTGGGAAGAGGCCTGTGCCCAGCAGTGGGACGTTTATAGGCTGGATTATTATTATTGTTAAATAAGTTTTTTTTTAAGAAAGCAACTATGTATTGAGTTAAGTTTCGAAGGTTGAAGAGAAGTTTCCCTGGTAGTGTGACAGACATAAGTAAGTAGGTATAGCATAAAAGGTTTACTCCTTACATTTGTTTTACTTGATTGCATTCAGTATTCTCGATTTTGATGTAGTTATTTCAAAGTGGCTAAGTGTTCGACAAGGTATTGGGTTCGATTCCAAACGAGGCACATTCAATGTGATTCTTAGTAGCCCTTATTCTAAGGTAGCCAAGTGTCTGAGTTAATGGCATCGAAGTAAAATTTTATCTTTACCATTTAAATATTAAGTTACTGGCAGTCAGATGTGGTTAGGGTATAATGGGACTGGTATGCACATATTATAATAAATAAATAAAAAATAAAAAAAAAGATTCCAAACGATTCGATACAAATTTAGTGTTTCACGTTTTAGGCATTGTGTCCATATTTCACATTGTTTTATCGGATGATAAAATGTTATATGGATTCAGTAGTCGCTAGGATAATTACAGGTACAATTTTATGAGTTACGTTTCTATAGAGTTTCTCCTAACTTTTGCTTCTGTGCAAAAGTAAAAAATACTGAAGGATTTATTATTATTATTATTGAATATCGGTATCCATTTTGTTTTTTACGATTCAATAATTAAACCGATGCCTACCGGTTATTAAGGAAATTGTACAAGACGACCAACCAATCATAATCGAGCGAGAACAATGATTTGCATGTCCTATGACCCGGATGGATTTGGATTCAATTCTATTTCCTACCGTTTCACATATTGAATGGTCGATACGATGACGCCATCCATTGATACCGATTTCCGTCACTATCCTTATATTTGAGTTCGACGAATTGTTTTTATAACACCAAAAAAATTACGTGGTTCACGTATCTTTTTAGCTGTTATACTAAAAAGAAGTAGGGGATGCAAATCTAGGTTTCGCTGGAGCCGCGCGCGCATGTTTAGTGATCGCGCGGCTCCAGCAGAGACTCAGACGGGACCGGGAACCTGTTTTTAGTCGGTGCAAGTCTGACATATCCCCATGTCGTGCCCTCAACTTTGAATAAGATTCATCAGATTTTACCCCGTAAAAAAGACGGTGAATTCGGGTGTTGTCTATTTATAGTTGACCTTCTAAAAGTGCTAATATTTATTGAGCCTTTTTACTACTTTGATATTTTTTTGTATATTTCATCATTCGCACCTATACGTTAATTGAGTAGTGAAGTAAGTACATAATCGTAGTAGTAAGAAACCTGAGTGCTATAAAATTTATAGCACTCAGGTTTCTTACTAGTAACTGTATGTATCAGACAGAACAACAAACATACATTATTTAATAATGTATGTTTGTTGTTCTGTCTGATACATACAGTTACTTAATTTAATAATGTTGTTATCTGATTAAAAGAGTAAATATGATATGCACAAGGATTGCAACGTTTTAATGTTCACTGGCTTTATTCAAATAAAGTTATATATCAGCCACTTTAAAGAAATAATGACCGTGCTTTGGGATTATGAACCTTAATTCAATGACTAACAGTTCAGTTTCCATCACATTCAAATTACTTTTAGGCTCTTTTCGGTAATATTTGTCATTCTAAAATGAACTTAAACACATGTTGTCAAAGTTGATAATTGCGTAATTAGTAATAACGTTTAATTCTCTTTCCAGATTGGCTTTAGTATAGTTTGCTTAGACATCGGGTTCTTTGACTTACGTTTGTGTAGTTGTGCTTACATAAGTGAGAAACAAACAGAATACTATTAATACATTGCTAATTAACCAAATTAGTACGATCAATTACTTTTCTTTTGTTTGTTTAGAGTTGATTCAAGAATTCAAAAGAGTTTGTCAAGTCTTGTCTAATCGCTCTTATGCAAAATAAACGAAAAGAAAGATAACGAAACTGATTTCGCAACTAGTATTTGTCCGTGACTTTATTCGTTTATTCCTTCCAACTAGGACACTGAATATCCTAACTTTATCTAACCTCATACAAACCCGTGGCATTATCACGTATCTTGCAAAAGCAAAGCCATAGCAAATTTTGCTGTTAAATTAATGTTACTTAGCTTTTGATCAAATAGCAATTTGACAGCAGTTTTTGTACAATTTTTGCTGTCTATTGCTGCACGAAGTACGAAAAAATATAATAATGTTGCAAAATCTAACATGCATCTTATGATATAATTAATACTTAGTCCATAATTTACTTAATAATCTCTCTATTGTATTCCAGGTACACATAGCCATGACACTTATTTAAAATACATTTAAATACAAAGGCGATTATACTGATGTCAAGATGAGTCTCAACCGCCTCAGCAAGTTCTCGGACAAGCCGGAGGACAAGGGGCCCAAGGAGAACCCCTGCTACTTCTGCAATGAACTCTTCGAAATGGGACAACTTCAGGTAAATAAGTTCAGATCATAGTACAAAGACCAGAGCTTTTTATTATCTTATATATAAAATTCTCGTGTCACAATGTTAGTTACCAATGCTCCTCCGAAACGGCTTGACCGATTTTTATGAAATTTTATATGCATATTCAGTAGATCTGAGAATCGGCTACTATCTATTTTTCATACCCCTAAGTGGTAGTAGGTAGGTAGTAGGCAGGTGCTAGGTAGAAAAAATTGCATTGCAACGCATGCCGGGTACAGCTAGTGTAAGTACATGTTTTTCGCGACATCTCCAGCATTAACGGATAGATTTCACACACACAGTTTTTGTAATCGACAAAGTGTACCTCAGATGTGGTCCCATATAACCATCGTTAGCGTGGGTTATTTTTCTCATTTATGTGTTATCTATAAAGTTGCATCAATTTATTCTATATATAAGGTGCTATAAAAACATCTGCCACGGCTTTAATGGGAGGTAGTATTGTGTTTATAGATTACAATAGTATAGATAAATTATTGATTATTTATCATATTTATTTTCATACAAAAAAAATAACGTATAAATTTGAATTGATTTATTAGTATAAAACCACCCGTGTCCTAAGCTGTTGCCGCTCCGCACCGAATTCACGTAATTTGTGAACCACGTTACGCGGAATAGAGTCAATGTTAATTTAACAATTTTATTTTCTAAAATTTAATTAACTGTTCCGGGGTACGAAAGTTCTTCACTATTGTAATCTATAAACACAATACTACCTCCCATTGAAGCCGTGGCAGATATTTTTATAGCACCTTAAGGTTTTTCAAAATATTACATTTGTTTGCTGGTATTGTTGCATTAGCTTCGCATTCCGAGATATTTTTATGATAAGATCTCCTCAAGGCATTCCTTATCACATTGAAGAAAGATTAACTGCTTGCCAATGAAGAATTTACGGTAGCGTCCATGTTTTTACTCGATATAATATATTTTTTATACGTTAACGTAGAATTAGGGTTATGCGATTTATTACCTGATACTTTATTTTAAGACACTAGGTATATTTTGGTCCAAATGGAGTACCTACCTAAAGGACGAAAAAAACGGAAAGCAAAAAGTGACGGCCGGTTCACACATGTCTCCGTTTTACTGTTCCGTTTTATCGTGTACGTTTTTTTTTCGTCGATGGCGTATGTAGTTGTATGAGCGACTTCACACATGGCACAGTATTCTGTATACAGTAAAAAATATCGTTCCGTATATAAAAAACGTACACGATAAAACGGAACAGTAAAACGGAGACATGTGTGAACCGGACGTGAGGCCTTTGTTGCCCTGTTGTGGAACAGTAAATCAGTTCGGGTTAAATTACTTACTTACCTGCGAATAAAGTTCAGGTGCAGTGTTGCAAGTATTGAATATTTAGAAACTGAATATACTTATAAGTAGTTTTTTTTAAATGAAAGAAAATATTTGAAAGGATCAGAACATCAACCATTTTTTTAACTAGCATTGAGTTTTTTTTTTTTATATTTTTTGTTTGTTGTTCTTAGAGCCACCTGAAGCTCTGTGGCAGCATCCTGGAGCAGTGCCCGCTGCGGTGCGGAGCCTGGATACAGAGGAAGCACAGGGAGACGCACGTCAAGGACTGCCCTAAGATGGAGAAGGTAAGAACTAAACCCTTCCGAATGCTTTCGTTTTTACTTTTAAATGGGTTCTATAAAAACTTAAAATGGGATTTTGGGATAACTGTTAAGTGTGGGAACAAACAGGGGTTTTATCATTAGCTGCTTTAAAAAAAATCTACTTGGTACTTCTTCTCGAATAAAAAGGTTTTAAAATGTAACTTAATTTTTTAAACAAATCGTGTTTAGGGACCTTTGCACATCAATACTACTATAAATACATTGTTTCAAATTGTAGGCTGCACATCTGCATGCACATCTATCTAGGTATAACGTGTAGTATGTATATTCTGTACCTGGTCTCCAGAACCGCAACACGTCAAGCCACGTGAGCATCCCGGCGCCCGTGCCCCCAGCCGTCTCTAACCACACCTGGTCCCCCACGTCCTCAGCACTGGATGACTGCGTCTCCTACTTGGAGAAAGAAGTTACTTCTATCAAGTAAGGAATAGCAGTAGAATACACACAAGATTTGGTCAAGCTTGGCTTGGTGAAGCTGTGGATGTTAACTTACTAAAGGGTCCTGCTGAAGTGTATTAAAATTATTACTTTCTTAGTGGTCTTGCAGAGCGTCCAGCATCTATAACAAAAATTAATATTACTCGTAGCACTTCAATCTATGTAGAAAACTTACATAATTTAATTGGCTCGCGAGTCTCTAAGGAATACATTTAAAGAAATTAATATCCTAACGTTGCCAGCTCTCTATATCTTGGAAAATATAATGTACATTCGCAAAAATATACTGAATTTTAGTGTTAATAGTGATCACCACAATATAAATACAAGAAATAAAAATAAGCTAGTAGTCCCAAGATTTAGACTAACTAAAACAAATACTAAATCTTTCCTAGGAAATTCAATTCGATTTTATAATAAAATACCGGAAGAGATAACGAGTTTGTCTAATAAAAGGTTTAAGACGTGCATTAAATCAAAACTAATAAAGAAGGCGTATTATACGGTTAAGGACTACGTAGAGGATAAGCGCGCGTGGAATTAGATCATCTGCATATGTGGCCTCCCTGGCGGTCTGCTAATTTTCTTGTTTTAGCTTATTTACTACAGTTAGCTGCCCCCATAGCCTCTATATAAAGAAGGCTCTTGACATGCCTTGACATTCCTGTTAGGGATTTTATTAGGACTACATATTGATTGTATGTAAAGTATATTTTTATTATTTCTATAATTTCTTTAGATTTGTCTTTTCCTTATATGTTCGTCCCTTGTAAATGTGACGACAATGTAAATCTAGCTGAATGTTCGATTCTATTTTCTTCCATTTTGGATGTCTTAGTTTACACTAATCTAAACATTCTGCTGTTTACGTTGTTGTCGCATATCCTAAAATCAATGTAATCTTAACATCGATGTTAACCTTTTTTTTAAAAGAGTAACCTATAGAGTTTCTTGCCGGCTCTTCTCTATAGGAATGACACTTTGGAACCGAGCAACTAGAGTCAGTAGTTTTTAACGTACCTAACGTTTCTTAAGCGCCTTTTTTTGGTTTATAAGAAATAAAAATATTTTGATTTTGATTTTGATTTTGCCTTCACTTAAATTATGGAAGTTGTCTATTGTTGTGCATTATTCTTCTGTGTCTATGACAAAATATGGTAACTTTAGCTAGAAGCGGTGTCCTTTTAACATATCGCCGTGATTCCTCCAAAATAGTCGTAAAGACCTTCGATATAAGCTTAAGCCATGTAAAGCACAGTCAAAGTTTTTATATATTTTTAAGTCACGTGTTTTCTAACATTGGCACTCTCAAAGTGCCAATGTTAGAAAATATGTGGATCAGTAACCTAACAAAATTTATTTATTCACCTCCAGGTTAGTTCTAACAGAAGAATCAAACCACCGCGAGGTGCAAGCCTCCGAGATCGAGACCCTTCGCTCCAAGCTGGTGCTGGTGGACGAGCGCAGCCAGCACTTCCTGTCGACCCTCGTGTCGCTGCGGGCCGCGGTGGATGACGAGGCCGAGCGGTCCGCCAACTGGGCCGCGCAGTTCAAGCATGATTTGGCTAATGTGCAGCTGGCTTTGCAGGTGGGGACTGGGTTTTGATTGCGTATTGTGTGAAAGCGAGGATAGTTTTATGGTTATTTGGCACAGTTTTTTTTTTATATTAGCTTAAAGCGAGAATGGCTGTGCTTCAGATAATGTAATTCGAGGAGTTTGTAAGTCTTCTCAGTCCCCAGCAGTGGGAGAAGTTTAAAGCGTTCCAAGTTTTAACAAAATGCGGTTTTTGTTACATACCTTATTTTACAATAAACATAACCATTCATTTTTTAAACGGACTAACTTATTTTCATAAAAAGAAACTATTTTATCATACCTTTATCTCCTTTATCTAACACGGAAATTCTGCGTTCATTTCCGCTCAATTCACCTATGTTATGACATTTTATTACCCCAAAAAATCATGTTTTCCAGGAGTTGCAAAGCCAGCAGCTGTCGACGGTGATGCGGCTGGAGAGCACGGTGAGCACGCTGGTGCACGAGCAGCACGAGCGCGAGCTGCTGGAACAGGCGCTCACGCAGCACGACAACAGAATCAGGGCTGTCAATAAGCTAGGTGAGGTCTTACCTTACAAGTTGAGCTGTAACCGTATACAATTGCGATTAACTTCGGTGTGTATATGTAAATATAAAATTTCTTCTAGTGTATCAAAAACTTACTGAAACAAAAAAATTGTTTCGTGTCTTTTGGTATTATTGGAACTCAAACCTGATGAACTTTAGACACGACCTTAATTAAATCTTACGAAATCCCTAAATTCTTTATAGTTACCACGTCATGAATTGACCGACATGGTTGACACATTTAAGGAACTACTTGTACCAAAACGAAAATGTTTGATACATAGGTTGAGTACAAGTATCAGGCATGTGTTATATCGAACATCTCTTACTTTACCACAGAGGACGTAATAGCCTACATCAGGCACACAGTGGAGGAGGAGCGTGAGCGGAACGCGGAGAACCGCGCGGCGTTCGAGGCCGAGCTGATCGAGAACCGGCGGTCCTCCGAGCAGCTGGCGCAGCTGTCCGCGCTCAGGGTGCAGCTGCAGAACACCAGCACTGAACGACCGGTAAGAAGACATTGCCTTACAATCAGTATTAAATAATAATAAGTTAACTTTACCTAATTTGTTTCTCCATTTAACGACCGTGACAAGACTTTTTAAATTGCAGTCTAGAGATACGATTATTATGAAATATCTTTAAAAAAAACGACTTTAGTGCGTTACACTACTGGTTTTTTTTTTAATTTTTCAGGAGAAAACGTACACATGCATATATCCCATTCTTTATATCCTATTATGAGCGAAACAACACATTTATCCCAATTAAGATAACTTTAAGTATGGATAACTACGTTGATTTCTACGTGATGTTACGTTGATTTCTATTTCCTCTCCAGACAATAGACCGCGTGGCAGTGCTAGAGGTGGCCACAGCAGACGCGCGCGCAGAAGTAGCGGAACACTCCATGAAGGTGGACGCCGTGCTGCGAGACCTGCGCGCCCTCACCAAGTCCTACCACAAGCTGCGCACCGAGCTCGCCGACTTCCAGACCAGGGTGTCCTTTGACAAACAGGATATGGGCACTGATAATGGTTAGTACCGCCCTTGAAGTATATTGGTCATAAGTCATGAATAGTTTCATCATAGATTCCATCTTGCTAGTTCGAGGTTCGAGTGCCGAAACCTTTTCTTAAATTTAAATAAAGTACCTAGAACAGATCACAATAGAAGGAAAGTCGAAAAACAAAAATTACCTTAGTTTTGTACCAACGACTCGAAAAAAGGCCATCATTATGGAAGTAACATGGTAGCAGAGATAGGTAAAGCCAATATGGATGTTTCCGACTCTTTTCCTAAAAAGTAAGACATTGTGCTATTAACCTTGTTCCAATGTCCTAGGAAGTCTACATAATTAGTTCCTTAGAGTAATTGGCACGGTATTAGGTGTTGTATGCCAAATGTTACGTACATACTAATGAGGAATCTAAATTACGGTATGCAAATCTAAGTCAATAATCTGCATATTGATTGGAAATTTAATGTATTAGGATTGGCAATGCATTTATAGCAGAAAAGGTAACTAAAGTGAACTAAATTGAATGAGATTAGCACAGGACCGGTGAGAATGGCACATAAAAAGGCTTATGCCCAGCAGTGGGATGCGGAGAGCTGAGAATATAAGTAGCCTAGGAAGGTTTAACATGGAGAAGGAACTAAATAATTTGTTGTTTCAGGACATTTCATTTGGAGGATAGACAGCTTCAATAGTCGAATGAAGGAAGCTAAAGAAAAGGACACGGTGCTGAGTAGCCCGCTGTTCAGGACGAGTAAATATGGATACACGTTAAAGGTAGGAAACAAGACTTACTAGTAAAAGTCATTTGGATTTTTTTTGACAATGTATTTTACCGGGGGTAACCTTTTGTCCTCTGCTTATTGCCATCTTGGAAACGAGATGGCACACTACAATGTGCGTAGCGGCGTCTCGCTTGTACAAAGCAACAGTTCTGTTTTAAAAGCTTAACAAAGTGGACGAGCAGGAATCGACCTATAAAAGACGATTATGATTATAATCGTCCGACTTTTGTATATATGTATGTAAATTAGCTTAAGAAACTCCAAATAAAATACTGGACGTTCGAGGGAGGCGGCATTGAACTCTATTAATTCTGTTTTTTTCCCTGCAGGCTGAACTAAACCTGAACGGCATCGGCAAATGGAAGGGGCGGCACATAACGTCGACCATCCGTCTCGTGGCGGGCCCCTATGACGCGCTGCTGGAGTGGCCCTGCGACCTTAGCGTCAATATAGTGCTTAAGGACCAGCCTAATAATAGGAGCCAGGTCGGTATTAGGTACACTAGCACCTAGCACCCTCAAGTCTCTTTTCTTACAGACTATAAAGCCGTTATTTTTAACTGTGAAGGGCATTTCAAAATAAATAATGGGATAGATAAACAGATTTATAAATTAAAAATCTTTCTGCCTTAGAACTGACCTCTAACTTAAAAAAACATATAATTTATTACAAACCGGCTTCAAAAGAACAAGTTTCTCAATTTGACAGCATGTTTTTTTTCATTTAGTTTTTGTATGCTAATTTAGAGATTGAAACGGAATTGTGATAAAATTCAAAATTAAAAATGTCGTCGTTAGGTGGTCCAATGCAAATTGCATTGAAGTCTTGTCCTTGATACAATTTTAATCAACACTACATTACTTTACACTTCCGTTCAGGCCATGGACATAGTAAAGACCCTGCAGATAAAGCGCAAGTCGTCATCGAAGCGGCACGACTACGACGAGGGCGAGGATGACGGCGGCCGGTACAAGTCCAGCGAGGCGCTCGACAAGAACGTACTGCAGCTCAAGAAGCAGTACATCTTCATACCACACACGAGTCTCGACAAGTTCGAGTATGTGAAGAATGATGTCATGTTTGTTGAATTCTTTGTTAATCAGTAGGGTTTTGGGGGATTCAGACTACGCTATAATGTAATAGCATATAGGTCAAAGACCCCACACAGTAGGCTCCAAAAGACAAAAAGAGACCTCGCGGTTGACCTAGGAGACGAAACGAACTGGACTCCTTCGCGCAGAACTGGCCCCAGTTTGCCATAGGACAAGTGGACAGAGGGAAGGGAGGCCTTTGTCCTGCTATGGGACACCACAGGCTATTACTAATAACAGCATGTATTTCATCGGACAACAATGTCTCTCACCATACATTTATTTAATATATATCTACCTATATTGTAGCTAAGTGTGAACACGTTCCAAATAAATTACTATACCAGCTACTATTTTGAACAAATATATTTTACTGTGCTATAAACTATATGCTTTAAAACTATTATATTAGAGCGTAGTCTGAAATGAGCTTAAGAGAAAGGAAGTTTTGGACTTGTACCGAGGACGGAGAGGGAAGACTTGGGAACCTGTAAATAAGGATATAATTAGGAATTGGAGGAACTATTAATGTTTGACAGTTGTATTGCGAAATATTTACCTGACGGTATCTGTAGTGCACGAATTATATTTTTTTAAATGGTAACAAAATCCTCAATACCTTATCTTTCCGATCATCCATTTTAAATCGTTTTTCTTTCTCTTCGGTATCCAATAAATAGGAAGTTATTTTCGTGTATACTTAGACTAAATTAGTACTTCTATATACCACCTAAAAAAGACTAAATTAATAACTCTCTAAATTGTACAACTTATGAAAAATCAATAAAACTATATTTATATTATAGATATTTTTATTTCATTCCTCAAACTAAGTATTTTATACTTAATACATAAACATTAAAAACATTTTGTTCGACTAACAATTTTGTTTGAAAACTTCAAATACATTGTTTCAAAAACATCGAAATGGCACTACTTTACATCGTCCTTTCAGACATATTACACAGACACGTATCCAAAAAAGTGTTTTTTTTTTACCCTACAATTATATTTTCCTCGCAGGTGTATAACTAGCCCTGTACTTAAAGGCAACTTAATTTTAAGTGTCAATCAGACCGCGGTCTAAACCTTGCGCTTTACCTAAAACACTTCAACTTAAAGTGACAGAATCTCTGTCACTTCGTTCCTTTACAGCGGTTTCGCACTACGTCCGATCCGTAGAATTATTTCTATGGTAATTTTTGCACTAGATCCGATCTCCGTCATCTGATATCTATATTGAATATATTCACGGGTTCAGATCGGGTTCGGATCGGACATAGTGCGAAACCGCTCTTACAGTATATGGTATAGTAATATTGTGACTTAGTGTCGTTATGTACTTTCTATGTTAATCTAACACACTACTAAGTGCTGAGGGAAAATGTGATTAAATATGGACCGATCTATAACTTTTGTTTTAAAAATACATATTTAGAGTGTTCTACAGTACAATTAATAAATGTTAAACCTATCTGACCTGTGTTACTACATATCGTTGCCTCTATCACACTTCAATGTTCGTGTATGCTGTGTCTCACTCTACTAAAATGCTTCAGATAGGTATGTCGTATGTTATATAAATATTAAATACACATATTAAATGTAAGACAGTATATTAATTCTACGTTGATATGAGCTATATAATAATATGTGCTCATGCCACATACATGTTACGTATATTTCCCTTGGTCACGATATCACGCGTGAACGGCTGGACCGATTTCGCTAATTCTTTTTTTGTTGTGTTTGTTATTGTCAGGAGAAAATTCTTATTAAAGAAAAAGTTTGTAAAATTGCGCTGAAAATTAGGAAATTGAAGAATACTCAACCACCAAATTAAGTAATCCTGACTTTCGTTACGATAGTGATTTGTTGGATTCATCTCCGCCCCTAATAATTCAAAGGCACCGGGAACGGGACCTAGGTATACGCGCGGGTGAAACCGCGGGGCACAGCTAGTATATTATATATTAAATACTACCACAATTCTAGTATGCATTAAAGGTATAGTGTATAGAAAGATTATGTATAATATTATGATGACTGCTGACTATAGTGTCAGTTCACATTAAGTGTAAATTTGAAAAGTTTCAATACTTGACTAGGATTATGTAATTGTTGAATAAATGCAAGTGTAGCACACTTATATCTCTTAGGGCATCGTTTTTGTACATAATATTTAAGGGAATTTAACATTTCAAAAAAGTTCAAAAAATATATTTTTTTAATTTTAAAAGTCTAAAATTATGAATTATCTCTCTATAGATAAGGACAGGATAAGACTTAGGGTCAAAAATAACTTAATTTTAACAAGTGTAGTTCATTGTAACAAGTGTTTAATGTTCACCTTTTAATATTTTGGTTAAGTTACAATATTTTAAGTAACTATAGTTAATAGTTAACTTTGCCCACCTGTGGGACAGTAAAGTTTACATAAAAAAAAAAAAAAATTTAGACCCAAAAATCATGAAAACGATGCCTTTAAGAAATAACAGATTAAACGTTAAGTAAATATGTTAACCTGTAGTTACCGCCCTGTTCTCCGGACTGAGTAAATGCGCCTTTATTCCTGTATTTTAACTCGTTTACTGGCAACACTGCTCTTTAGAAATGACTCGATAGTTGCCTTTAGTGCCATACATTACCGCCGCGATGACTGGCGCTACTATACTCTTAGAATGACGTCACAAGTCAAGCTGTAAGTTCCGCATCTTACCATCACGTTTTGTGGCGCCACTGTGGCCTTTGAAAAGACATCCTACAGTACATCACTGTAAGTTTTTTGGCCATTTTGCTTTTATCAGTGACGATACCGTCCATCCAGTTATAAATGCTAACATCGCGTTTCTCGTTGCTTTAAAAGTGACGTCATCCTCAAACCATTAGTTCCGCCTGTCACCACCGCGTGTGATGGCGCCACTGTTGCGTGACGTCACCTTACAGCAGCGACTTGTACTGCACCAGGAACTCCTCCTCCTCAGTGAGGGAGGTGTCCAGGTAGTCGTCCTCCTCCGTCTTGATGGCTGATGTGAGCCTACGCAGGGCTAGCTCGCGCTCTTTCCTGTTAACAAGTATAGTGCTTATAGGTAGAACTGTGGAAGGATTTGGGGGAGGCCTTTGCCCATCAGGCTTATAAAAGTAGATCTTAGTTTTGCAGACAGAAAAAATAAATAAAATAGGTGGATGACAAAGACAAGTTTAGAAATCAAGACAAATAAAAAAAAAATCTTATAGCGTCAACGTATTTTCTACTGGAAGTTTTTTGTTTTCTTAGACTATACATGGCATACAAATAAACATACCGTTTATCTCTCTTATGTTTCCTTTTGCTGTCGACTCCCGAGCTGGTGGACGGGTTCTCCGGGTTCGTGTCTGTAAGGGAAACAAGCTTGAATCGGGTGCAAATAATAAATATATAGGGTGTAAATAATAATTAATAAATATATATAAATATATATCTAGACAAAATTTGGTCACAAGTAATATACATACAAAATGTTACCGAAAGAGTACCTATATCTTTACAAAAGAGATGCAGAGTACATCTGGTAAGGAGTCAATTTTCAAAATGACAAGTAGAAAAAATAATAAAACGCTATTAATAGAAAAAAAAAACGGTAGCCCACATTGTCTAAAGTAATTTGGAGCCACGACAAACAGCAGCATCATGGTCGTGAATGCCCACCTTTATAAGCATCTCTCGCCCCGTCTATATCTTTAATCTTTAAGAGAACCGCTGTTTATAAATAATAATGAAGCTGCCTCACAGATTATACAACTAGAGGACGAACCCGTAGAACCAAGTATAACTCGAGAACGGGTGAACCGATTTTCATGATTTTTATTTTATCAGTTTTGTCGCCGCAAAACGACCATTAAAACACTGGATTTAATGGCAAAACGGGTGAAACTGCAGGCGCTGGTTAATAATAATAATAATTTGACGTTGATAAGTTCTATTTTGTAGCCTAAATTAAATAAATAAATTTTCATTTTGATTGAATAAAGGGATACTTACTGTTGAGAACCTTCCCCCCGCCGGCCACCAGCCTGTCGACGGCGCCGCTGATGTGGTTGTGCGACAGCCGCAGCGCCGCCCGCGCCTCCTCCGCCGCATACCCCATGGCCTCCAACTGTATATATACACCACTACATTATAACAATCAGTTTAAGACCTCCGTGGTCGAGTGGCGTACGCACCGGTTCCAAGGTGTCGCTAGCTCTGATCCCCGGGTTCGATCCCCGGACGAGTCAATGAAGTAACTCACTTTTGTACATTGTCTCGGGTCTGGGTGTTTGTGGTACCTTCGTTGTTTCTGAATTCCATAACACAAGTGCTTTATAGCTACTTACTTTGGGTTCAGAGCAATGTATGTGATGTTGTCCGCGTTTATTATTATAATAGTCATTGACAACTCACACACTGTCATCTGATTTCAAACTAAGCAGAGCTTGTGGTAGGTAACCAGACAACTGATAAACATACTTGTATATTTCTAAATACATACATATTATAGATTAATTACACCCAGACACATAACAAATGATCGCGCTAATCCCTCAAAGGTTTGTACTGGGTGGTAATCAAACCCACGACCTCCGGTATATCAGTTAGGGTGACTAACCACTAGACCAACTAGCCAGGCAGTCACAATATGTATGTCACCGTATCGTTGTGAATGTAGTCTATCATCTTACAAGGGATATTATAAAATGTCTAAAAATTGTGAACTACAACAATACACGATGACATTAGGCCTCATATTCCAAAAATCTGAATCATACTGAATATTATAAATTCAAATATGAAAAATATTTGAATTATTTTGAACAATTATCCATGAACATAGGTAGATGTGACGTCATACTGTTCATCAATAGTTAAATATTTTTTAAGTAACATCCACGGACACAAGCAGAAGTGACATGATTCGTAAGAAGCCTATTTTGAGGAAATCCTTTGGACCAAAAATTTATTTAACAATAGATGTGTACCATTTATTTTATATAATCATAAGATATATATTTTATGGACAAGTTTACCAATACTCCACTCCATAACTTAGGCAAAATCCACATCAGATTTTTTTTGGCTAAGTCAAATGTCTTTTTTGTACTGGACTACAACAAAATAAAAAGAAATTGAAGTATAGTATTACCTCAGCGACGAGTTTGTTGTCGGGCTCCACTAGGGAGTCGTTGGAACTCAATGACGTGTCTGACGAGACTTCGCTATCAAGCTGAAAACATATCAAAACTAAAGTATTGTGTTCTACGACTTTAGGAAGAGACCACTTCATTCCACTTGCTACGATCCTCACATACTTGTTTCCCTTTGTGCGGCTTCTTATGTCTAGTTAATTGGGAGTTGTTGGGAAGTATGCTGGTTTATCTGTAACTCAGTTTCCCTGTTTAGCGCATCTCTGCTCTTTTGGCAAAGAACTTGACCAAAATTACCGTAGTGTGCACATATAATGTAAACAATGTAGACCCTATTGGATTATAGCGTGGATTTATTCTATCGAACGTCCACACTTCGCGCCCTGGCACCTTGAATGTGTCTTTCAAATAGTAATTTTTTAACTATAGACATTAAACAGGTGTGGTCAAGACTGTGGTCAAGACTGTGGTCAAGTTATTCGCTGCCCAGTAAATCCACCTTCGTAGCTATTTTCGGTTCTTTTCTTTCTAAAGTGTACCACCACCACCTACCAGTTCCGGCTGCTCCTGTATGAGCCTGACAGCCTCGGCCACGTGGTTGTTGGAGTTCCTGAGCGCGACGGCGGCCAGTCCGCGCGAGTAGCCCATGCCCACCAGCGCGTCCACCAGCTGCTGGCTCACCGCCGACCCGTCCTCGCACACGCCGAGCGCGCGACGCTGTCTGGGTAGGTAAAAAGGATAATTTTTTAACCGACTTCAAAAAAGGAGGTAGTTCTCAAATCGACTGTATTTTTTTTTCTTTTTGTTACCACAGAACTTTTGGCTGGGTGAACCGATTTTGATGATTTATTTATTTGAAAGCTAGTATTTTCCGTGTGGTCCTATTCATCACTAATTTGGTAAAAGTTTGCAAGTGGGATCCATAAGAAAATTATATAAGACTTATTTTGAAGTCGGTTTTCTTAACTAGGTTATCAAATGTTGGGACACCGGCAGCTGTAGAACGATAGCGCACTAATGCAGGCCGCATGCAATTAACGACTAGTGTAGTTAATGCCGCAGCCGCGGCGTCGTCTTTACGAGCACTTCTTATCCTGCTTATGCCGCGGCGTCGTCTTTACGAGCACTTCTTATTCTGCTTATCGTGGCCACAAGCTGTCTGCCACTTGAGATCACTAGGCCGCAAGAACTGGCAGGCCTTGCTTGCGTGAGGGCTGGCGGAGACATAGCTATACCTGTCCAGGCGGTGTGCCTCGCGCTGCGCCTTCCTGTCGGCCAGGTAGTGGTGCGCGCGCTCCGTGCTGCCGCCCGCCGCTCAGCTCCAGCAGCGTGAGGGCTGGCGGAGACATAGCTATACCTGTCCAGGCGGTGTGCCTCGCGCGCGCGGTCGCGCTGCGCCTTCCTGTCGGCCAGGTAGTGGTGCGCGCGCTCCGTGCTGCCGCCCGCCGCTCAGCTCCAGCAGCGTGAGGGCTGGCGGAGACATAGCTATACCTGTCCAGGCGGTGTGCCTCGCGCGCGCGGTCGCGCTGCGCCTTCCTGTCGGCCAGGTAGTGGTGCGCGCGCTCCGTGCTGCCGCCCGCCGCTCAGCTCCAGCAGCGTGAGGGCTGGCGGAGACATAGCTATACCTGTCCAGGCGGTGTGCCTCGCGCGCGCGGTCGCGCTGCGCCTTCCTGTCGGCCAGGTAGTGGTGCGCGCGCTCCGTGCTGCCGCCCGCCGCTCAGCTCCAGCAGCGTGAGGGCTGGCGGAGACATAGCTATACCTGTCCAGGCGGTGTGCCTCGCGCTGCGCCTTCCTGTCGGCCAGGTAGTGGTGCGCGCGCTCCGTGCTGCCGCCCGCCGCTCAGCTCCAGCAGCGTGAGGGCTGGCGGAGACATAGCTATACCTGTCCAGGCGGTGTGCCTCGCGCGCGCGGTCGCGCTGCGCCTTCCTGTCGGCCAGGTAGTGGTGCGCGCGCTCCGTGCTGCCGCCCGCCGCTCAGCTCCAGCAGCGTGAGGGCTGGCGGAGACATAGCTATACCTGTCCAGGCGGTGTGCCTCGCGCGCGCGGTCGCGCTGCGCCTTCCTGTCGGCCAGGTAGTGGTGCGCGCGCTCCGTGCTGCCGCCCGCCGCTCAGCTCCAGCAGCGTGAGGGCTGGCGGAGACATAGCTATACCTGTCCAGGCGGTGTGCCTCGCGCGCGCGGTCGCGCTGCGCCTTCCTGTCGGCCAGGTAGTGGTGCGCGCGCTCCGTGCTGCCGCCCGCCGCTCAGCTCCAGCAGCGTGAGGGCTGGCGGAGACATAGCTATACCTGTCCAGGCGGTGTGCCTCGCGCGCGCGGTCGCGCGGCGCCTTCCTGTCGGCCAGGTAGTGGTGCGCGCGCTCCGTGCTGCCGCCCGCCGCTCAGCTCCAGCAGCGTGAGGGCTGGCGGAGACATAGCTATACCTGTCCAGGCGGTGTGCCTCGCGCGCGCGGTCGCGCTGCGCCTTCCTGTCGGCCAGGTAGTGGTGCGCGCGCTCCGTGCTGCCGCCCGCCGCGCGCAGCCCGGTGCGGGCCGCGGCTCGCGACCAGCCCAGCTCCATCAACGTCAGCACCGAGTTCTCGTCCACCTGGGAGAGATACTCAACATAAGATGGCGCTATTATTGACTACAAATGTCGTCACCACACTGAAGTCGATCGTGCGGCGCGTGCGGAGCGAACAATACTCACTTGTCAGCACCGCTCGTGCCGCACGTGCTGCACGGGCCGTATGTGCCTCATTTCCTGATGGCTACTGATGGCACGCCAATACAAACGCACACAACGCAAATTAGTAAGCGGAGGCCAAAATGCTAAATAGGGATTTCATTTTCTCGACGTGATGAAAAAAACCTTGGTGACTTGCATCATCGCCCATTTTCGACGCGCGGATTTTCTATCATCATCATCAGCCGGAAGACGTCCACTGCTGAACTCTGTCACAATGGGGGAGGGGGGGGGGGGTTTGCCATAATCCCCACGTTTGGCAGGCGGCTTGGGGATCGCAGTATTGGTGGTCAAGTTACAGAAGACGCTGCTGCCCATCTTCTAGATTTTTACCTTAGTCGCCTCTTACGACACCCACGGGAGGAATGGGGGTGGTCAATTCTAAGCCGGATACCACACGGCGTACCACCGACGGATTTTCTATAGAAAGTTTTTATTACATAGTTGAGGAGCAAAATAAGTTCAAAATTTTATGCAAAACTGACAGGCTTCAGGAAATCTTAAAGTCACCTCACCAGTCATCTTTTTATCTTGATCATTCTGCTGACATCTGCAAGTGAAGTAGGGGGAAACTCACCCGCAAGGCGTTGAGCTCGGCCTCAGCCTTGGCCAGCAGGCGCTTGGCGTCCGCGCGCTTGTTCTGGTGGTATGCCACGATGCCTTGCAGCAGGTACAACCGCATCAGCAGCACGCGCTCGTTGGCTAAAACATAACCACTGTTATGGTCCGGCCGCTAAGCGAATGCATTCCTAACAGGTGGTGGTTAACAGAAAAATAAACCTTTACTGTGCCGAAGAATTTACTTACTATCTATACAATATTTTTTTAATACTTAATTTATTGTTCTGTAAACGAATAACACCAGCTGAAATGTGTCAGTAACGCATTCTCTCAGCGGCTGGACTTTACTATTTAACCTGATGGCCGATGCTTGTAAAGTACAGTCCACGTCGACGTTGACTTACCTACATCATTGACCCTTGCGTATATTATGATTGATTAATGCAGCGTCAGGTGACGGTTAATACTTTGTTGATGACTAAATAACCCAAGCCTCAAGGGGCAACATCAATAACACTACAGATGCAACTATATATTTAAGAGGAAAGACGGGAGGAAAAATTCGGTATTTGAAGTGAGCATTGCTGTCGCTCTACCAGACGCTTAGTAAATGTGTGCTTATGATAGCAATAAAACAAACGAGAGCATTTGTTTGGGTAAAAGAGCTTTCCTCTTAATGCAAATGTCTAAAAATAATAATTGCAAATATTTTTTTTTCGATTATCTAATTTACCTCAAAAGTTTATGTACTAAAATGTTTTAAACTTTTGTTTACGGGACACCTCCCTCTTCGTGTCATCGAATATATGTATGTGTATGTTCATCAATTCAACTCAATCGGTCTAATCGTTTCGTAGCAAATTTCATTTAATAGACAGACAAACAACGAAGACTAAGAGACTAAGACGGGCTCGTGGCTAAGTGTAAGCCGTACGGTTTGACCGATAATACAGATTAAGCCGCGCTCGCCGCGGTTGGTCCGTGGATGGGTGACCATTTATAACATACCGAGACCCCTCCATGTTTCGGAAAGCACGTTAAACAGTAGGTCCCGGCTGTCATTCATAGATCTTTGGCAGTCGTTAAGTCAATTCTGACAACCAGTCTTACTAGGGGATACTGTTTCCCAATAAAATGGGTTGTGGAGGTCAGAAAGGCAGTCGCTCCATGTAAAATACGGTATTCAGCTGAATCCGGTAAGACTGGTAGCCGACCCCAACATAGTTGGGAAAAGGCTCGGGAGATGATGATGAGACAGACAGACAACCAAAAGTTTGATGTGTAAGTGTGGTGGGTTTCGTATTTAGCTTTTCAAATACGGTACCCTTAAAAGAATTTGTATACCCCACTAAAGCCCAAACCCAGACCGAAAAACCTACTAAAAATCGATTGGCTGAATCGAGTTTTTTTCCTTCTCATGCAGTGTATGAAATATCTTTTAAATTAGTTGAGAATTGGGGTAGGAAATAGTCTCGACTATTCTCAACTAATTAAAAATATTTTTCTTACACTGCATAAGAAGGAAAAAAAACTGTTTTTCCTTTATTCAGTAACAGTTGGCGAATTTGAAATAAAAAAACGCTTTTGTAAACAGCTATCAAAAAAGGGATTTTTTGGAGGGTTCTCGTTCCTTTAAATATAACTTATCTTAAAAAAGAATAATATAGGGACATAGTACTAGTTCATAATAATATTACTGCAAAAAATCATAGCTTTAAGTTTATAAACCAGCGAGAAAACAGACGAGAGCGTTTTTATGACGAAAAGACCACCCGCAGAGAGAAAGCAGACAACTTTCCTCTTCAATGTGCTCGAAATCACAACAAAATAAAAATGCCTTAAGTCTGTTATTTCAGAATAAACATTCGCACATCACTAACAAGAACCAAATTCGATCGCAGCGACACCTAGGAAAACAAGACATGCAAAATAATTTACTGTTGGCAACTTTGCGGAACGAGCGCCATCTAGCGAGCTGTGGAGTTAACATCAGGGGGAGGACACTCCGTACGTTTTGACAGCGACGTAAACGAAGAGTCGCCATCTAGAAGTTGGCCCAAGTACTATTTACCATCTCCCGGGTACATTAAATTATCAACAGATGGTGCTATATCACGGTAAATTTTTTCATTGTTAATAAAGTTATTGATTTAAAATTAATTGGAAATAAGTTTGAGAAAAATATTTAAACCTTCTTATAAATTGAAATAGACACATAAATGAAATACAACTTGATGATATACAAATACTAACTTTATTTTAAAAGACCTGGTGCCAGATTCTACTCAGGATGTATTATATAGTGACAGTTCTTGAACTGAAAATTAACAATCACAATATGGCGGTTTGTTGCATTCTGCGTATACGCAATTTGTAATTCCCGATCCGTATTGTTGTATTTCATTGTAATTACCAAAAGTAAGTGCGTGGAGTTGAGTCTAATGTTCCTCCCCCTTACTATTGTGAACTTACTCTGAAATTTTTGTATTATGATAGGACGAAACGTTCTATTAGAAATGATAACATGCATAAACACACACAAACGTACGCTTAACTGTCTGTGTGTGGGTATGTGATTAGTTTCGGGCCAATTTGTAGATGGCGCACTGTCAAATGAGTTTGCGATTTTATCACGTAAGAGGGCACTCTTTTCCTTCTATATTACTTTACTCTTTGGTTAACATCACCCCCACGCAGGCGGTCGATCGTGGCTGCAGCGCGGCAGCTCGGCGCGCGGCCACTTGGTTCTCGTTTGTTAGACGAAGAACTTGAATTCCTTAACTATCTTAGCTAGTAGTCTTTGCTTCTATGTGTATACATATAATATATTTTTATACCTTAGATTAAATATTTGTCTCTTGATTAATCTTTGATTTGTATTAGCTTGATTTCAATAATTATTTCGTTTAATTGGTAAATATATGCCTAGTTTTGCCTAAAATTAACTTTAGAGTTTTGTGGTATTGTAATAAGATTCATCTATAGCTATTTAGATTCGTTTCGGCCCCTATTTCTAAGTAAACAATTTATAACCTAAAATAAATGTGATATTTGTGTATTAATATGGTGTTTTTCTAATATTACTGATTTCATTACAGTTTAAAAGTCACCAAATATGTTTACTAGCTAATCTTACCCGCGCTCCCCTTCAACGCGATCAATCTCTGATGGTCTTCTCCATACGTTTCCTTGAAGGCGGTCTCAGCACTGGCCAGCCGGGCCGCCGCGTCTGCCGCATGTGGCAGACTCCTCAGACACAGGTAGCACCACGACACGTCCAGCTGCAGGACTGCCCAGTTGTCAACTGACTTCAGGATTGATGACCTGCATTCACTGTGTAACAAAATGACATGAATCAGTTATGGTGAAAGGTTATTGTAATTAGTCATAAACCAGTAATAAATCACGTATGGCCCTAAAGGTATCACGCAAGTAAGTTTTCGGAACAGACACTTCATCGGAGTACTTCCACGAAGATGAGTGTAAACGCCTGACACAATTATCATAGCAACTGATACTCAAGAACGGAACACAATAGGCATCCTAAGTTCGCAGCAGCAATTCGTCGAGCGGCAGGGATTTATAATGAGCTCATGAAACTCGCGATTCATTAGCGTGAGCATAGCTTTGCAGCACGAGCGCCAGCGGGTAGTCGTGCTGCTTGGCGGCGGTTACCTGAGCTGTCGGTCAGCCTGGAGCAGCAGCACGAGCGCCAGCGGGTAGTCGTGCTGCTTGGCGCCGGTTACCTGAGCTGTCGGTCAGCCTCGAGCAGCAGCACAAGCGCCAGCGGGTAGTCGTGCTGCTTGGCGGCGGTTACCTGAGCTGTCGGTCAGCCTCGAGCAGTAGCACGAGCGCCAGCGGGTAGTCGTGCTGCTTGGCGGCGGTTACCTGAGCTGTCGGTCAGCCTCGAGCAGCAGCACGAGCGCCAGCGGGTAGTCGTGCTGCTTGGCGGCGGTTACCTGAGCTGTCGGTCAGCCTCGAGCAGCAGCACGAGCGCCAGCGGGTAGTCGTGCTGCTTGGCGGCGGTTACCTGAGCTGTCGGTCAGCCTCGAGCAGTAGCACGAGCGCCAGCGGGTAGTCGTGCTGCTTGGCGGCGGTTACCTGAGCTGTCGGTCAGCCTCGAGCAGCAGCACGAGCGCCAGCGGGTAGTCGTGCTGCTTGGCGGCGGTTACCTGAGCTGTCGGTCAGCCTCGAGCAGCAGCACGAGCGCCAGCGGGTAGTCGTGCTGCTTGGCGGCGGTTACCTGAGCTGTCGGTCAGCCTCGAGCAGCAGCACGAGCGCCAGCGGGTAGTCGTGCTGCTTGGCGGCGGTTACCTGAGCTGTCGGTCAGCCTCGAGCAGCAGCACGAGCGCCAGCGGGTAGTCGTGCTGCTTGGCGGCGGTTACCTGAGCTGTCGGTCAGCCTCGAGCAGCAGCACGAGCGCCAGCGGGTAGTCGTGCTGCTTGGCGGCGGTTACCTGAGCTGTCGGTCAGCCTCGAGCAGCAGCACGAGCGCCAGCGGGTAGTCGTGCTGCTTGGCGGCGGTTACCTGAGCTGTCGGTCAGCCTCGAGCAGCAGCACGAGCGCCAGCGGGTAGTCGTGCTGCTTGGCGGCGGTTACCTGAGCTGTCGGTCAGCCTCGAGCAGCAGCACGAGCGCCAGCGGGTAGTCGTGCTGCTTGGCGGCGGTTACCTGAGCTGTCGGTCAGCCTCGAGCAGCAGCACGAGCGCCAGCGGGTAGTCGTGCTGCTTGGCGGCGGTTACCTGAGCTGTCGGTCAGCCTCGAGCAGCAGCACGAGCGCCAGCGGGTAGTCGTGCTGCTTGGCGGCGGTTACCTGAGCTGTCGGTCAGCCTCGAGCAGCAGCACGAGCGCCAGCGGGTAGTCGTGCTGCTTGGCGGCGGTTACCTGAGCTGTCGGTCAGCCTCGAGCAGCAGCACGAGCGCCAGCGGGTAGTCGTGCTGCTTGGCGGCGGCGCGGCCGCGCTCGTGCAGCGCCAGCCCGACCAGCAGCGAGCGCCGCTCCGCCGCCGGCAACTCCACTGTCTTGCCAGACTGGTCTTCTAACTGATCACCAATACCACAAAACCATAGGCCACTTTATAAATTGTTGCATAAACAAATCATTATAGAAGCAACATTCGTTTTCAAAGTAAAACAAGGTACTGCTATTCAAATAAGCTGAAATCACTGAGAGAGGGCAATGGCAAATAGCGCTGTGCTAAACATGGGAATTAAATAAGATCTATCGCAATCTGGGTAAATTGTACCTAAACACAAACAAACGGATAGATAGAAATGTGTTCTGACTTGGTACATACCTTCATATACTCGTCAACAGCCATGCCATCCACGTGCTCAGACAGCAGGGTGGCGTCGTCACGGACTGTCTTCATCTCCATGTACATTGTGTCTTCCTTCTTCACATCCTCAGGGGTTTCTACAACAATACGTGTTTTGTATACCGATTAATTGCAAATAGTGCAACTACACTTTGTTTGCATGTTTATGCAATATGTTTGAATGATACAGACCTGCCATGACTAGAGCCATCAACATGATACCATTCTTCATCCCTTGTTCACCTATACTCGGAGACGGCTTTATCACTTTCCCATTGAATATTAATTTCACCCTGTAACAAAACATTTTGCTATAAAAACTTTTATTTAACATAATTATTATCAAATGGTAAGATCTGTAAGGCCTAAGTTCTGTAGTGGGCCAGTTTAAGAAATAAATTAATAATTAAAGGCAAAAAATGTGATACTAAAATAATAAAATAAAAAAAAGAAATTATTACAACTTAATCAAAAACAACATAAATGAATATGCCAATTTCAGGAATTTAAGGGTGAAATGTCTGTATGTGTATTGAAATATAACTTGTGATCCCATACCTGTTCTCCGTAACCCCAAGTAGTTCAGCCAGAGTGGCAATCAGGTCACTTCCAAGCACATCAAGCTTCTTCTGTAACTTCAGTATCCGGGGCTTCTCCCCGGGGATGGTGGCCTTCACCCTGAAGGTTGCAAACCCTGTCTCCTTGAACTCTGCATTAGCTTTGGATCTCTCGATGGAGTGCAGTTGCAGTTCATGCAACGCATTGAGTATTGTTTCATTATCAAGAGATAGTTCTTTTGCGTATTTTGCGGCAAGATCCTGTGTGAACAAAGAAAGTTATTTAAATCTAAATTATATACTCTCATTTGATTTTACTTAACAATTTAACTTTCACGCAATTTGAGATGAATAAAGAAGTCAATATTCATGTTATTTTATTGAGGTAGGTCAGTCTGCATATTATCGTAGGGATTTTAAATAGTAGCACAATATGTTTTAAACAAATACAATTACTTATATTATAATAAAAAATCTTTACGAATCACAACAATAATTTTGTGATTCATAACTTGAAACCATCTGAGACGAAGAGCGCTATTTAAATAACTAATTAAACATAAATAAATTTAATTAAATTAAGAAATCTGGGCAATATTTAAGTCAATATCAAAAATTTATCACTATCTGTAGCTCACGTTTTGTTTATACATGGTTAATGCAAGTAATAATACTATTCTAAATTCTAATAAGATTCGTGACGATGTAAACAAAAATAAAATAATCAATTTTGTACCTACCTTTAAACCCTGAGATACTTCATTGTCTGGTAAAATAAAGGGAGACTCCCATAATTTCACCTTCTCTTCATTCAGTTTAGCTCTTAATTTTATCAATAAATCTTCATGTTGGAGATTACTCTCCATTATAAAGGAAATAAGACAAAGAACTACAACAAACAAGATGATTCGCGAAAAAGTCGAACTAATTTCACGAAATTCTATTCCAATTTTGACAGTAGACAGTGACATGACGGACAGATGAAATTCGAGTTCGTTTGGATCAGAATCGTACAGGATATTTTTAGATAAATTAGATTTCCCAATTCTTTTGAAAATAAAGTTTAATTTTTTCCATAGTCTAGTGAGATTTTAATTACATAACACTATTTTCGTAGTATTTTTTGTAACTATTATAAATGAAATTATGTCTACTAGACGGACACTGAACTAAACGCAGAACGTTCCATTGCACGTTGTTGGTGATAAGATCAATAAAGGTATTTTTAGTAATTTCAGACAGAAATAAGTAGTGGGGTAAAACGTTGAAACTAATAAATTTACATTAACGTCTTGCACTACTCAACAATAGGGTAGCATTCAGAAAAGATGAATAATTGGCAAAGTACGTACGATTACGGTACTTCATATTTTTCTTATGTAACATTATATAATTAGGGTTTTATAGGTAATTAATTTCACACTCAATAAAACTCTCTAATTCGATGTATATTTTTATTGAAATATTTCCTGTTGCGTTTACAGGCACTTAATTTAAAAATGGCGAGTAGGAGACTCTTAAATCTAAGCGTGGCAAGTAAGTTTTAAAAATAAGATTTAGGTAAATATGGATTTTTTATTTAATTTCCTTAAATCTGACCTCCACAACCCATTTTACTGGGGAACACAGTATCCCATAGTAACACTGGTTGTCATGAAATAGTATAGATCCATCCAACATTAAAATAAGTCCGTATATGTGAATTGTGTAACCACACAAACCCAGGGGAAAACCTCAAAGCCTGGGCCCTGGCGTTGATTTTTATACTATTAACAGACGATCGAACTTGGTTCGGGCCGGACAGCGGATTTGGTACGCTCCGTACCATATCCGGTCGTCTGGAGAGTTGTCCGCCGAACATTATTATTATTATTTCGTGTCCGGTCGGTTCGATGGTTTGCGCGTCGAATTTGGTCGGCTCCGTACCAAATCCGCCGGTGTGTAAGCTCGGACCGGACAAACGCACGGCAGTCGCGATCGAAACCTTCTGGAGGTAACATTAAGCACATTTGGAAAATTTTCACATTATCACATTTTGCACTTTTATCTTACTAAAAGATCAAGATACAAAAGTTTATTATTTAATTTTTGTTTTTGTTTATTTTAATTTCGGTTATTTATTTAATTTTGGTTAATTTTACTTAATTTAAGTTATTAATGACAATTTTAATCATAATTATTATAATTTCTTATTCTTTCAACAATTTCTATGTTAAAATATATTAACTGTATCAAGCTAACTTAATTTTGTTATTTCAATATTTCTATATAATTGTTATTTAATAAATCCTGTATTAACTATGTATTTAATATCTGTTTTGTTTGTAGCATGATTGTATGTAGTATACTGTAAATGGTGTGCATACCTGTAAGTGACGTATTTACACTGTACATAAATTATGGAAATGATGTAACAAATCCTAATTGTAAATATGTCGTTGGTTTGCCTTTTCAATAAATAAATAAATAAATTATAAAATGTGCGTAATGTTATTATTAAAATAATGGCCGGATCACATTTTTGAGTAACACAGTTATGTCTAGTCTCAAACTTTAGTAAACAGACCAATTACTTATTCCGAATAGCATTAATTTTTAATGTACTTAAGTAAGTGATGTCCTGAATCTTGGGGCAGAAGTCCCGGAAAAAAATAGTGTCGTAAGGAAGTCTCTTCCTTCTCTATATTAATCGAAGTTTAGGACTCTAATAACTAATAATATACTATAACGAAAATTATAAGGTTGATGTGTAGGCTTTAAGTACTTTAGTACTAAATTCATCACGATTTTTCAAATATATTTTTGCCTACTCCTTTCTTTTTTTTCGTGATGTTTGTGGCGGCATTAAACAACAATCGCAATTTTAGCGCGCTTGGATAACGTCGGAGGCATGACGTCTGACCTGTGTGTACGCCACGCGGTTAGTGCGAGATCCGGCCGTCTGTTGTGACTAGCGGATCTGTACGCCGTACTAAGTCCGCTGTCCGGCCCGAACCAAGTTCGATCGTCTGTTAATAGTATTAAGAATACGGTTTAAAAATATCGGATATTATAAGCTAACATTCCTAAATGTAATTTTAAGGAAGTAGTAGCATAATATGTCGTAATGTTGTATTTTTCGTATAAGCACATTAGTTGTAGGTATTGAGGCAACGTTACCAGGATAGGTTTTTGCACAGAGCAAAGTAATATATAGGATATTAGTTTAGTAAATAGTACATTTTGCTTATCTTGCCCAGCTGTTCTCCTGTCGTTTCACGCCGCCAACTGCTACATCCTGCTGACTGCCAACCTGGAGGATGTCCACTCTATCGCCAAGCAGATAGCAGCCTCCCCGGTGGCCAACCAGCTCAACAAAATAATACGTCGCGCTTCATCCATCTTTAACGAGCATCTCGGCAAAAATGGAGGTGCTAACAGGATTCATCAGCGGGCTGAAGACTTAACCGAGGGTCCGTAATCAGTTCTGTGGTCGCTTATAAATTGTTTAAATTTTAATAAAACATTATTTCAGTTTCAGCTGAGGTTGATGACAATTTTGAAATCTGGAAGCCTGACCCGAACAGGGGTAAATATCATCTACTGACTTGTTTATTTTTTTCATATACCTATATGACTTTTTTCCTGTTAAGTTTTAGCTGTTCGATACTTCACGATAGTCTTTACAAATTTTCGCAGGGCTAGAGACTTTCCGCGCCAGAGCGTCCGACACGGATGAAGGGGAAGGGAAGGAAGGGGTGTCCGCGGAGAAAGACCACGACCAGAATGAGAACAAAGTGGAGAGGAGGAACTCCGGTAACTCTGACCTGGTGGAGCTCGGCAAGAACGCCAGCTTCTACCTCAAGTCCATCAAGAAGATCTTTGAGAGTGTTTAGATTGTAATAAACCTATCTTAAATTGGGAACTTCTGATTTTGATATACACAAGTTAACTTGCGGTTTTGGTGGAGTTGTAACTATTTGTTGTAGTTGTGGTGGAGGTAGGTACGCGGTGAGTCAGGATGCATCAAAATGGGCCGGAAAGTCTCACCACCAATGTAAAGACTTTAATATCATCCGTGACGCTTATTGTGTATTAAAGAAAACAAAAAGCAAACATAAATGACTAAGGCATAAGCACAAACTTTACCAAGATCACAGAAATAAATATTTGTATAATTAAGTCGTTTAGAATTAAAATAATTTGCAAACCGGACATCATAAGTGGCACTCTTACACGTAGTCAAACGTAGGTATAATAAGCTTTGTCATCCACCTAACAAAGTAGATTTAATTATCGGAAAATTAACGCATTGGCGTTCTGAGCAATATAACGAGATGCTAGAAGCGACAAAGCCTGGAAATAGGTTCCTACATTATTGAAGTCAGAGGCCAGGATTTTTCAATTAATACTGCTCATTTATAAAAACGGATACTTATCTATTTCCGTAAATAGGTAGGTACACATTCTGTAAGCGGCTTCGAGATTCATCGTTTTTATTATGTGTTTATATAGACACCTGTTTTTAAGGTCTGGGCAGAATCTATCGTTATTAGTTACGTAGTTTCACATACAGTGAGTAACTATGTCTTTCCTTATAACCACAGAACATTGAGTTCTTTATGTTATTACATCGATAGACGATACTAAGATATAGAGAGTAAATACATTTTAAGGTTAATTCGTAAAATCTGATAGCATTGTATTCCATACCCCAATTACGACGTATGTGCTAAACAAGCTTCGTTCGCCTTTGTCCTTTTCTCAACTGTCGCATGTTCCTGAAGGCGGCATGACAGAATCGGTTGTGGTGATTGGATTTTCGACGAATTCGCAGACGCTATAGTATATTGTTTGTATTGTGGGAGCTAATCTTGTTATTCCTTACCGGGTTATTCATGGAACATATTCCAATTGACTAAGAATACCTGTTTACCTACTGGCGAAGTTACGTGATTCGATAGTAGGGTGTAGGTATGTGCGATCGGCACCCACTTATTGCTATTTATAATTAGCTAGTAATTTGTTCTAATTTGTGTGTCTAACTATGTCATTTTTTTCTTTAGCCATTTCTGCCTCTCTGGAGCTGGACTCCTTTGAAAAGGAGCGGATTACTACAGCACTAACCAGACAGAAATGGAAGGAGGGTAATTAGCCAATTCTGTCCCACAGCAGGATAATAGCCTAGAGAGGCTTTTGTCCTGCAGTGTGACATAATTGACTAATCGAATATTATAACCATATTTATTTAAACCCAAAGGAAACCTGATGAAACAGGTTCGAGTTGATAAAAAGTTCAGAAGATAATAAATTGTTCTTGACTATTTCTACTACAAACTATCACAGGACGATTCAAGGTGATAAAAACACATTGCTACATTGTATATTTTACCTTTAGTTAGCCTACCTTGTTCTAAAACTGTCTGGAAGGTATCTGTAGCGTTTTATTTATTGGCTCGCCGAAGCATGCAATAAATGGTTCTAAACGAACCAATATTGTGGCGAAGCATATTGGATGCTGTCGAGTGTCTCAGAGATATTGAACCAAAGCTGGGCTCAGGATGCAGTTGCGAAATTCTGAAGCTGTCTTTGATCAAAATAATTGGCTTTGTATGTTCAATTGTTGTGCATTGTTTCTGTGCCTATGTCAACAATCTCAAGGCTGCAGTTTTGAGATACAATACTGATACTAATACGATATTTGATAACTTTTAAGGGTTTACGCTAACGCCGTAAAGGGCGATAAGGTCTTAAATTTTGCGATAAAGTTCGATGAAGTAGTGATAGCAATCGATAGGTTTGATTAGAGATCACCGAATATCGTTCTAAGAAGATGATTAGGACTGTAAAGAAAAGACTCCATAATGGGTTCAGAAAACATGTTATTTATTTCATAATATTAAATATTTCACAGTAAAAACAGCGTAAGGTTAAATACATTATTACCTTAAAATTAACACCAAGTAAACGCGTACACTATTTCCTTTGATGTTCACTAGAGCCCGCTCGACGATAGAATGACCCGAATAACCGGCATGATTACCCCCACAACTCCAAACTCCCGCCATAACGCGTGCCTCGCTCTGATTGGTTAGATATGCGCGGACCAAAAGAGCGATTCGGCGTTGCCAGTTCATAAAAACTGAAGCTTGCGAAGTAAAGTGTTGCCAGATAATAAATAAAAAGGTGTAATATAAAATACAGACGCTAACAGCTCGGCCATCCTGCGAAAAGCGAGTCCCTTCGCGACACAAAAAAAAGTAACATTTACATGTAAAATTCTATTTTAAGTTACAAGTTAAATTAAATAAAGTCTTACAGGGGTAGATTCCATACATAATGTAAGTACGACAAACTCTAGTACATACATAACTCTAGTACACTATTAACCTTGGAATCTAGTTAAAGTTATACAATCATACATAAATCATGGTAACATCGCCATCTTATAATAATAATTAGTACTAATATTATAATCTTAATATATAAGGTCCATCAGATTTAACTACATAATCTAAAAGCAATTTTATTTTGATAACCTAGTTGACAGCTTTATATTTAACCACCGGGGATTCATCTTAAATCAAAATATGACATTAACTAACACTTATTTTCATAGTAAGCATAATAATAATATAGCTATAAACAACATGATGTTATTAATTCCAATAATATTGTCTTAAATATTACATTAATGCGTTGTAAGTACATACTTTACTTTATTAAATATTGGATTATTTATTACATTTCCTAAATCAATTTATTCCAACCTAGATGTACTATCGTTAGTATGTGGTAGGTACTAATTGGTACGTTCATTACAGTCCTGATTAGCATTATCTTCGGACTCAGATTCTGTAGAGTCATAATTCCGATCGAAAGCGAGCCACGGCTTAATTCTATCTATCGCTATTACATTTTCGTATCGACGTTGGCCATGATTGTGGGTTAACGGCGTATCTTCTATTAAAAACCTATCGTTAGGCAGTACTTTCAAAATTCGGTATGGACCCTGAAATTTTGCCGCTAGTTTTCTCGATTTGCCATCGCTTGGCACATCTCGCTTTATGCTAACTAAATCGCCCAAGTTATATTTGTAAGCGCGCTTATGTCTAGTATCATATCGGATTTTGTCTTTAACCTGTTGTTCGGCAATGCGTGTACCTGCTTTGGATCGTACCTGGCCCAAATCATCTGTGGAAAATTCTCTAACATCGTCTATAATATCGCTTAGAGCATTTTCGGAGCCACTACGTATGTTAAAACCAAGAAGTAGTTCCGAAGGGCTTTTGCCAGTCGTCTTGTGGACAGTAGTGTTCAAACCGATCTGTATTTCCGGAATATACTCATCCCAGTTCTTATCATCTTTATTGTCCGTTTTAGAGGTGAGTGCACTTAAGATTGTCCGATTGTAACGTTCGCATTGTCCGTTTGCTCGGGGTGTGGCCACAGCATTAAGTATGTGCTTGATACCCATGGTTTGGACAAATGCGCGAAAGCTGTTACTGGTAAAAGAAGTCCCTCTATCGGTTATCAGTCTAGACGGTGCCCCAAAGTAAGTAATATGCTCTTTAAGGGCTTTTATTGAGGTAGAACTTTTAGTGTTTCTGACTGGCTTTATATTTATGAATTTCGTGAACCCATCCACAATTACTAATAGGTAGCAGTTGCCCTTTTTGCTCTTCACAAATGGTCCTAGATGGTCCGCGTGAATTGTATGAAATGGAGTTTCAACTTTAGGGATCGGATGTAGTTCGCCTTGAACTTTCCCTGTATGGTCCTTACTCCGTGCACATTCTAAACAAGACTTGATATATTTTTTTATAAACCGGCGCATTTTGGGGAACCAATAGATTTGCTGAATTCGCGCAAAGGTCTTGTCAAAACCGAAGTGGCCTAGGTCATCGTGGTTTATTTTGGCTATCTGCCACCTTACCCCCTTAGGTACCACCCACCTTAAATCATTTACTTCCTTACCTACAATTCGATAAACTTTACCGTTTTTCAATTTATAATTTTTTATAACATCTAGCACCTGGTCCGATTTAGGGTCTTTCAAAATCTCTCTAATACGTGCTATTTCGTCATCACTACTCTGTACCGTAGCTATCCAATCATCCGTACCTACTGTTAGAACGTCTAATACGTGCGACTCGTCCTTAGCTTCCCCTACCGGATTCCTACTCAGTGCATCCGCATGGGACATACGACACCCAGGGCGATATTCGATCTCGCAGTTAAATTCCTGAAATTGAACCCACCAACGCGCTATGCGAGGTATAAGATCTCTTTTTGATAGAGTCGTTCGCAGCGCGTTACAATCTGTCAGTATTTTAAATGGAACACCTATCAGATATACACGGAATCTGTTGAGGGAGGATACAACGGCCAGCGTCTCCAACTCAAATGAGTGGAGCTTTTGTTCATCGGGAGTAGTTTTCCTACTAAAATATGAGACTGGCCTCAAATGACCAGCATCATCTTTCTGCAATAGAATTCCTCCTATCCCGTGCTTACTAGCGTCTGTATGTACCTCCGTTTCGCGTGTTGGGTCATAAAGAGCGAGCAAGGGCCTCTGTACCAGCGTTGCCTTAATTGTTTCGAACGCATTCACTTGTTCAGACCCCCACTTCCAGGTGGTATTCTTTTGAAGAAGGTCCGTTAGAGGCTTTGCGATTGTAGCAAATCCTTTAACAAACCTTCTAAAGAAGCTTGCCAAGCCGATGAATTGCTGTAGTTCACGTTGGCTTCTGGGTGTACGAAACTTCGAAACGGCTTCGGTTTTCCTTTCGCCGGGTTTAATACCATCAGCATTAATTTGGAAACCCAAAAATTCGATGCTATCCATGAAAAAGTTGCATTTGGATAATTTAAGAGTAAGACCACCCTGTTTTAAAAGAGAAAGTACTTCTTCAAGCCTACAAAGACCTTCGTCAAAAGACCGTGCTGGGATCAAAATATCATCCATATAGACGAGAGCGTACTTTATTTTCGCTTCAGAGAGGATCTTATTGATCGTTCGTTGGAAAACAGATGGTGCATTTACCAATCCAAAAGGCATTCGTGTATACTGAAACTGGCCATCGGGCGTCACAAATGCGGTTTTATCTTGCGAATTCTTTTCGATAGGAATTTGGTAATAGCCGGACGCTAGATCCAATGATATGAACAGTTTATTACCTGCGAGCCTATCGAGCTGGTCGTCTATTAGAGGTAAGGGATAGTGATCCTTTTTTGTGCGTTTATTTAAAGCTCTATAATCTACGCACAAGCGTTTTTCTCCGGTTTTTTTCTTCACCAGCACGATTGGACTCGCATATGGCGAAGTGGATTCGGTTACAATGCCCGCATCCATCATCTCCTGAACCATATCTCTGACCAGCGCTCTTTCGCCGTAGGTCATGCGATATGGCCTGTATACCACTGGCTCTGCATCGTTAAGCTCTATGACCATTTCTGTTGCAATTGTGAAACCGAGATCTTTAAGACCAGAGGAAAAACAGTCTTTGAATTTCGATAATAACCTTTGGAGCTCGAGTTTCTGCTCTGAAGTGATGGTGTTACCGCACTGTACGGACTCATCCAGGGATTTATCATCGAAAGTTACTGAGTATACATTTTGTTCGTTCATGGTAGGGATAGCACGTGTCAGTAAAGACCCCTGTTTTAGACTGACCGAACTACCAGAGACGTTTTGTAGCAGCAAGTTACCAAAACCACCGTGTAATTTATACTCGCCCGGGAGTAAATAGTGTTCTTTACCTGTGGTGCCTCTAACGGAGCCGTTCACATACACGAAACCGGTAAGATTAGTTCGTGACTTCACAGGTATCATAGTTAATTGTTTTGGAGCAATTACTACGTCACCTTGAGTCATGAGGAATATCTTCTGATGGAAATCCTGTTCGAACACTACTTCGTTAGGGGTCTTTATGATAGTAATACCGGGTTTTTCTGTAAACGTATGACCCAAGAGGGCTGGGTGTTTCAAAGCGGCGTCTTCAACAATGAGAATCTCTATATTCTCTTTTATCCCTTGGACAGTTACGTCGGCATTACATTTTCCCAGTGGTTCTATGTGAAAGCCACCTATACCTCGCAAGACTGGTAATTCGTCCAGGCTTGTATTCAGCTTCAAACGCTTTGCTTCTGATTCCCTAACCAAGGTACACTGGCTCCCTAAGTCTATTTGACAATTGATCGGCTGGTCATTTACAAATATTTCGAGGACGTACTTCTGATTAGTATTATCTGAATAGTCTACTAGAGCAACCTGCTTTTCATCCTTAACTTCACTACTAGGACGTTCAGTGTTTTGGATAGCGTGCCGCTTAGATCTACAATACAAATCTAAATGACCTTCGCGGTTACAAAGAGTGCATTTTGTTAGGGGTTTATTGCATTTAAAACTCTTGTGTCCTTCATCATTACAATTGTGACACTTAATGACAAAAGTAGACCTCTTATTCGCGTCAGATTTGTTCCGATTGTTATTTGACAAAGAGTTCCTTTTATCTTGCCCGGACCTATCCGCGGTTTCCCTACTAGTGGCTGGCTTAACAGTTTTAAAATATCCAAGCACATCTTCGGGTCCACGAAACCTAGCCGCTTGTGCTCCTATCCGCACCGCCCTATCGTCTACGCCGTGTAATAAGCAATCGACTGCTTTTCGACCTACGATACCACATCGGTTCAGGAGATTTATCTTTGCGTAGTAATATTGTTCAAGGGATTCGCCGTAACGCACACGCTTGGCCAACATCTGAGTTAGTAGTTCCGCATAGTCGTACCTACAGGGAAAAGACTCAATAAGCTTCCTTTTCCATTCTGTCCACGAGTAAAGCATCGTGCTCAGGCCTTTATACCATGTCTGAGCAAGTCCAACGAGTTTTGGTAGAGCAAAATGAATTGTTTCGCGTTCATCCCAATTATAAATCTCCGCGGCTTCCTCGACTTTAGTTAACCACGTTACTATAGTTTGTTCGGTAGATAAAGGATCGAATTCCGGAATCACGTTTGTTAAAGAAAGCTTAGAGGTCGATTGTCCCTTCACATTGTTGAGGACATTCAGGAATTTATTTAAGATGCTATGAGTGGCATCAGGCATCTCAACTTCCGCTAATTCACATTTTGTACGACATGAGGGAGAACGAGTTCGTCCTCGCTTCAATAAGCGTCTAATAGGAGTATCATAGCTATCACTGCTACTGCTGCGATGACGACGTCGTCCTACCCTCGTGACTTGGATTTTATCATCAGACGAATTGTCACGAAACCGTTTCCTACTACGATAATAATCACTAGAATCATCACGAAGTCGAGTTCTATCACGACCTTTATCGACAGGATCGTCGCGATATCGGTCCCTTCTACGACGGTTATAAGGTCGGTCCCTGCTACGATTTCGTTCGCTACCGTCTCTTCTTGATCGCCGGTTGTTAACATTTTTATTATAGTTTGGCTTTAAAAGAGAGTGCTTGCGGCTTTGCCTGTCTCCTACCAGACTCCCTTCCGCTCCCTCACTCTCGTTATCAGAATTACTTATTAAGCGTTTACGGACTTGCCTGATATTCAGACTCCCTTCCGCTCCCTCGCTCTCATTATCAGAATTACTTATTAAGCGTTTACGGACTTGCCTGATATCCAGACTCCCTTCCGCTCCCTCGCTTTTACGAATTTGGCGTCGCTGCGGAGTCCGCCGTGGACCCTCGTTACGATCCAAACTTATCGGCTCATCCTCGTTATTGCAGCGACGTCCATTACCACTGCCCGTAGGCGATGAATCCATTATCTGTAATTGTGATTAAGATTAATGTATTTAACTTCAGTTTAATGATATTATTATGGTGGTAAGAAGATTAATTCATGATCAAAGTAAAATATTCATCGCCCAAGCAAGCATAGCATTTCCAGAGTGTAGCCCTGGCGAAATGAAATACCTGCTTTAAAACACATTATATATCCACGAGAGTACCCTGGCAATATATAATATGCTCAACGTAATTAATCAAGTCAATAGTTGTATTATGTGTATAAGGAAAGTATGTACCACATATCCAGAGAGTTGCCCTGGCAATATGGGATACATGCTTAAAATAGTCCGTTACATCTCCGTAGGAGTGCCTCGGCAAGATGCAACAAACCACCACATGACGATTTTAAACATAACCTAACAATTAAAAAAGTATGCATCCCATTTCCAGAGTGTCGCCCCGGCAAAATGGGGTGCATGCTTAAAATAGTCCGTTACATCTCCGTAGGAGTGCCTCGGCAAGATGCAACAAACCACCACATGACGATTTTAAACATAACCTAACAATTAAAAAAGTATGCATCCCATTTCCAGAGTGTCGCCCCGGCAAAATGGGATACATGCTTAAAATAGTCCGTTACATCTCCGTAGGAGTGCCTCGGCAAGATGCAACAAACCACCACATGACGATTTTAAACATAACCTAACAATGAAAAACGAATGCATCGTATTTCCAGTGTCGTTTTGGCAAAAATGGCATGCTTTATAGAGGGTATTTATAAACTTTGTAAGTAAAACACGGCATAGCAGTTTCGTGGATTAGGTATCTTAAACATGATGGCGTGTCTTGTGACAATTATAGTCTTTTGAATTTCCAATAAATTAAAATGGTACTTACGTGACTATCGTTGTTTATCACATTAAAACACTTTATGGAGCTTTTCCTTTACAATGTTTGTCACGAGTGTGAGCAAAAGGATAAAAAGAAAAAATCTAATAAGCGTGGACGGGATTAACGGATGGGTTTAAACTGTCGTATTTCAAAACATTTTTTTTTTCTACGAGTTAAAATCCGCTGATCCCACTTCTGAAATGTAAAGAAAAGACTCCATAATGGGTTCAGAAAACATGTTATTTATTTCATAATATTAAATATTTCACAGTAAAAACAGCGTAAGGTTAAATACATTATTACCTTAAAATTAACACCAAGTAAACGCGTACACTATTTCCTTTGATGTTCACTAGAGCCCGCTCGACGATAGAATGACCCGAATAACCGGCATGATTACCCCCACAACTCCAAACTCCCGCCATAACGCGTGCCTCGCTCTGATTGGTTAGATATGCGCGGACCAATAAGAGCGATTCGGCGTTGCCAGTTCATAAAAACTGAAGCTTGCGAAGTAAAGTGTTGCCAGATAATAAATAAAAAGGTGTAATATAAAATACAGACGCTAACAGGACTTTACGAGAAATAAATGTTGCTAAGCGGTCGCTAAGTATCTAAGTATTTAGAGACTGAAGGCCTTGATACCTACAGTTGAAAAATGTTTCAGTATTCAGTTACACGGACTGTAGTGCCTGTAGCCACATAAAAATAGGTTTAGATTGATCATATTGTTTAATATACTACCTACTCAATCTTCTTGTAACAGTTAGGTATAACGCATAAACAAACTTTGTAAATTATAATAAAAGCATTTGTTGCCAAACCTAAAGTACTTTTAAGGTCAGAACCTAAGTCCTAGTAAGTACTACTTAGGTATGTAAATTTGACAAACAATAATTTCATTTGAAACGAACAAATGAAGCCGTTACAGACTACCAAAAGTCTTCAGAAGTAAGTCGTTTCTCGGCCTCAATTTTCTTAACTTTGCAAACTCTACAAGTATCTTTACCCAGCAGACATTTCGAAAGTATGAAATGATAGCATTTCAAGTACCGTACTTACCCACTTTCTAAGTATTTTTTTGTTAAAGTATAATTAGCGAAACTCTACAAAGTTTTTGGTTACAAATAGGTATTTACAAGAACTGGAGAAAGAGGTTGTTCTTTATACAAACCTTTTATTTTATTTTGGTTGGTACACGTGCTAAGCTATTTGGAAAAAGGTTGTAGGTAATGTAAGATGTTTTGACGAAAACAGCCAAGCTAAGGGGTCGTTAGTTAAGTGCAAGCATGCAGTTAAGTCACTTTAATTTGACCAGTGTTCTGTAACGGCTTTTTCAGCTAGTTAACTACAGAAAGGTTATATATTCCGTCAAATGTCAAAAGTGTGAGGTTTTTTTAAAGCATACGTATCATTTTATTTCTAAAACGTATTTATGAGTTCTTAACGACTTATTGAGGAAAAAAAACAATTACGAAAAACATGTCAGTAATCTGATGTAGAATTCAAAGAATCGAAGATAAACGTGAAAAACATGTCTGGAATATTAACAGTATGTCATAAGTTTCAGGCAAATATAGGACACAAGTTAGAGTAGATCCCTAGACTAAAATTAGTCCAGTAACTCATTTTAAATCCGAGAAAACTATAGGGGTGCATCTAGATCTGGCGAACGGGCACCGAATGAGCAGCTGGCGAAGCGTTGCAACTCTGTGTATATTTCACATCCCGTGACGTCAAAACACGTGACTTAGTCTGGAGGATACCTGCACAGGGCCGTAGAGAATGGCACGAGAAAAGAGAAGCCTATGCCCAGCTGTGGGTGACAAGGCTGTGAATGATGATGATGATGAACGACGTCACATCCCGTGACGTCAAAACACGTGACTTAGTCTGGAGGATACCTGCACAGTGCCGTAGAGAATGGCACGAGAAAAGAGAAGCCTATGCCCAGCTGTGGGTGACAAGGCTGTGAATGATGATGATGATGATGAACGACTTCACATCACCTGATGTCAAAAAATTCTAGACTGTATTTTAGACATCTATAATTGGTCACCCTATCACAAGACGATTATCCAGACGATATGTCTAATAGAATCAGATAAAAAATAAGACAGAAAGCCAGATGCCGCCATCAATCAAATTATTCCTAGACTTCAAAGATAAGAGAGAAAAGAACTCGAATTCATATATTTTCTACAATTTATCACTAGTTTCTTAATGCTTGTGAACATACTGTTAAATTACCATTTTAACCGACCTTCAAAACGTAGGAGGTTCTCTGTGTAAAATCCTTAATATTATGTATCTGCTGTTTATTCGTTTATACCGTATATTTTCTGAAAACAGACCCCAGAGGTGGTCCCAAGTGAATTTCATAGAAGACGGTTATGTATTTAATTATTAAATCGAAGAATTTGAGAAGCTATAACTTATCTGTCTGTGACTAGTAATAATACCTGCTTCTATGAGTAGGTTGGTACTTTTGCTAAATACTTGCAAAAGCAAAACGAATTCTTTTCCAAAATAACCTTCATAGGGTTTTACAAAAATAATGTTGCGAACGTGGAAATTTATGAAAACTACTGCCTAATTAAGGTTATACAATTATTTCTCTATCATTATGTATTTATCCAAACGCCTGGTTGACACTTCGCGTGACCCTAGGTTAGCGAATAAGCATTGCCATACAACGTGTCAATGCTGCCAGCCTTTTGGGCACACTCCCAGTCGACAGCGATGTGGATGAATTTTTTGATGCCTTGTTTTAGTTCTTAGTTTCATTTAGTTTATAATTCTTCTTATTTCTTGTGTAGGCTTAGTTTTTATAATATTGTAAATATTTTAAGTTTAATTTCATCAATAAATGTTACACAAATTATGTACTTATCTATATCCTATCTTTAAATTAAATTAACATCAATGCTTTTTCGTTAAACATGACTCAATTTGATTCAAAGATCATCGAGAAAGTTTGAACTCTACAAAAGGTCGACTACTTACCTACTTTCCTCTGCTGAAGCGATAGAACAGTTATCCCAGTACAGTTTTAGCTCGTTCTGCGAAAATACAATCGTGACCTTTACAGAAATATTTGATATCTGCATCAAGTTTCATCCGAAATCGATCAGAGAGAATAGAATGATAGTCAGAGACCAAACATTCAATTTACATAGGTATATTGGGAAATATCTATGATAGGCACCGGCTGTTGTTATTTCTCTTTGTCTGGATATTTAGGACTAAAATAGATGTGGAAAAAGGTCTAGAAAGTACAATTTAGAAACGAATAACTGTGTTTATTCTTTTTATACAACTCTTTGTGTATAAATTGGACATTTATGACTTTATAGCATACCTTGCTTCCCGAATATTTCAAATGATTCAGCTTCTCAAAATAAGTTTTGTAAAAATTATATACGCTTCATAAAATCTGCCAGTATTGACAGAATGATCTGCTATATCGATACGAGACAAAAGTCAACTGAGACCGTTTACGACAAGACTAGGTAAGTTCTCTAAGACTTAAGCAATTTACCTACTTGAAAACATCAGACACTTATAGCAATTTTTATATTCACATTTACAGAGTCCACAGACTCACACACACACAAGATCCGAGTGTTTGTCAAACTATTTATACCACCGCTGCACCGGTAACTATTGAACTATTGTCTATATCTAGAACTAACTCACAGTTAAAAACGTAACAAAATTTCCGCAATTATCAGTTGGTCGCTTAGTAAAGGTTTTGTTAGTATAAAACCTATCGGGCCGCTTAGTGGTTCGTTAGTTAATTAAGTTATCAAGACAAACGTTGTGGAACGCAATTAGCGGGAACCGGGAACAATCAGTAGGAGCCGATACGCTAAGCTTTGCTTAAGCTTCGGCCAAATTAAGCTTATTTTGTACTTATTTGTACGGAAATCTCGTAAATTTGTGCTAATAACTGAGGCAATTAGTGACAAGAGCACTTAATGATACTCTTGGATAACTTCGGCGGCTTGAATTGGTTAGTTTAGCCTGAATTTGACGGGCCTGTTGGTCTAGTGGTTAGTGACCCTGACTGCTGCTGACTGCTATACCGGAGGTCGTGGGTTCGATTCCCACCCAGGACAAATGTTTGTGTGATGAGCACGATCATTTGTTCTGGTTGTCTGGGTGTAATTTATCTATAATATGTATGTATTTAGAAATATATAAGTATGTTTATCAGTTGTCTGGTTACCATAACACAAGCTCTGCTTAGCTTGGGATCAGATAACCGTGTGTGAGTTGTCCCAGGATATTATTATTATTATTTAGCTAAACTAACCTTGCTTTGCTTTCAGGTGCTTTCAAGATTGACGGTAGATTTTCTTATTTGTTGTTTGCAAGCGGCTGGCACATATAAGTAATGCTCAGGTGTCACAACTAAGCATTATTAATAACAGGATGTGATTACTCCACCCTTTTGTGATGTGCTTTACTCTTACTTGATTGTAACCATTTTCTACGTATTTGAAGCGTAAAATGTTTTCCTTCCTCTGACTTATTACCCTTTTACCTAATTATTTAAATTTACTACATAAAAATGTATTTGAATCATTTTTTTGTGAAAAATAGGTACGTATTAAGTCTTTCATTTACAATTCAATACTTAAATCTGATGTAACAAAAAACACTTACAACAATACTAAAATGACAAGTTATATAAATAAATAAAACTAACACGCGTCAAAAAATTCATCGTCATCCTTGTCAATGGCGGGAAACGTGCCCAGAAGGCTGGCAGCATTGCCACGTTGAATGGCTATGCCGATTCTTTAAATTATCTGTTTTGGAAGTTTGTAACTGTTACTTAAAATGTCAAACTTATTAAACCATGTATTATTTACTTTATTAATGTTTAAAACTTGCTCAGTTTAATAACTGTGGATGAACTCGAGCAATCACATTTAGCTATCATTTATAAAAACTTCAGCCATTCGCTGTCTTTAAGTAATCTCTCTTTAAACTTTGTCTTAAATTGTTTTTAAAGGGCGTTGTTACATGAATTCGTAAAGTTCAAAGTTGTAATTAATCATCTGGGGACCTCAAGCTAAAGTGAATACATTTATACTAACGTAATAGAAAAAAAGTTTTGGCAAAACAATAAATAAATACATATATTTATGAGCGCAAATGAGAAAACATAGCTTTTCAATTCTAAAACATTACCTAATGAGCTCTATATTTTCAAACTTATACAAAGTTACATTCGTATGTACTTCAATAAAATAAAAGTATTAAGTGGTCTGATTGTTCTACAATCATTATAGTTGTAACATCGATCACTTTAAGGACTTTACACATTAACTTGTTTGAAACTTTAGGAGATGAACAAGTACTGCAGCTTTACTGCAGGGCTACCACGCTCTTTTATTGCGATCCAATTTACGACCTAAACTGAACTGAATAGGGTGGGGTTCATGTTCGGAGCAGAGACAAAATCGGTCAATCATGAATCAAAGATAAAAGAGCATTTCGTTTCAATTTGAGTTATGTAGTCTATGTATGTCTTTATGTAATATAATTATATCATATTATATACGTACTATATGTAGTATTTTTGTGTATGTATATTAAAATTTATTGTAGTTGTAGACTTCTATCTACCTAACCACTTATATTAAATGATCACCCAAAGGTTTGCTGGAAGAAAACTCAATTTTGAGTTTAGCTTGCCTCTGTACATCAACGGATTCTAATAAATGTATTGTATATACGTTTATATGTGTACAATAAAGAATTAAGAATCATTCATCCTATTCAATTATTTGCTGCTGTAAAGCGATTCAGCTGTTGTGTGTGACATCATGGTACTATTCATAAATTGGGAGTTTCAGTTTAGGTTCCTATACTGAACTTCATTGCAAATGAAGAGTTTACAATAAGATCGTGGTGTTGTTCTAAACTTAAATTGCCTTCACCAAATAATAATAATAATAATCAATCTTTATTCGCTAGAGACATGGCGTATACAAAAGGTATTAAATAAAATAAAATATTACTATATAAAAAAAAGCTCTTGACAAATCTTGCCTACAAAAATAAAGAAAATAAAATGGGATCTAAATAACTCTAAATTAGTTTTACTTTTTGAAATTAATAAACAACCAATTGCCTGCACGACGTATCCAAAAGTCTTAATGCCCCTACTTTGTGAAACCCATTCGTGCATGTACGCTGTTTTTCTAATCACAAACTTATGGGCACGTGAACAAAAAGTCTATTAAGAGCAGATGCTGGCGACTGGCCCCATATGTACTGTTAACTGCACGTATGTCCTAACAAACGAATAACGAAAATGAACCATAAGGACTTGAAATAAAGGTGCTGTTATAATCAAAATGTTGCTATAGATATGCGCTCGAGGTACCCCCTCATATCGCAGGCATAATGTAAATTTTATTACAAGTACATACTGTGTGGGAGACGGGAGTGTGCATCTGCGGTAGTTATTTCTTTAGAATACTTTAGTGTACCTATACTAACTTATATTAAATTATGCCAATACTAAACGCATTTACGAGAGCGGCATTTCTATCAAACGTTGAACCGAGTCCTTGATGTTTGAGGGAAATGCATGAAACTGTGATTAAACAAGCTAAAACTATAACTGTATATGTGAAGCCCATCTCGGTGATAGCAGCATAAAGGTCAATGGGCACCTTAGTATGGAAACTATACCCACGCTGTACAGAAACAAAATAATGTGAAATAGACAGATTAATGTCTCTAGTTTACGATAGTATGGGTTGCATTACTGTGGGTATAGTCTGAAGTTACGCAAGAGACGAGAGTCATGGAGGATATGGGGAAGGCACATAACTTAACAATTTAAATCTAGTTTGGTTTATGCACATAAGTTTTCACAAACCGAGTCAGGTTACGCCCAGTGACCTTCGCGGGCAAATGAATTAAAACAAAAATAAAATGAATAATGAGCATTTGTAAATCATCAAAATCTTCACAAATTTTACCTTCTGTAGTAAGTAGATATTAGTTTGTTACTATTTAGGCTGTGGTATAGGTCAACCAATCTTTTATTCTAAATATTTTATTTAATACAATTTATTTATGTCAACTCGTCCTCTATTGTATGACAAACCTTTACAATCTGATTCGCATTACTTCCAGCGGTCACAATAGGCGACCTTTTCCATATATTTTTAAGATAAATCTAACGAATAATGGACATTGTTATTTGTTAGACATTTGTTTTCGTTTCGAGTAACTGGGCCTTTTTGCCTCACAATCTTGACTTGTAACAAAACATCGAACAGCTGAAAATTTTGAAAACAATTATACTATTTAGTTAAGGATAGTATCATGTTGATTATAATAAGAGTATGGAGAAAATATATCTCTCAGGTGTGTTTTTATTTTCCATAAAAAAAAATCATTTCTGCTTCATGCACACAATTTAAGTAGGTATCTTCTATATAATGTTATACTGTGTGTTCTAATCTTTAAGCTACCTTGCAATGGCATTAGCGAATGACGATGCGTTTTTACAAAATGACAAACGTGTTTTATATCGATTGACTCAAAGTCAGATTCTGTAACTTTTTAGGTAAAGAATATTTATGATCTGTCGTTCGGTTCAGAATATCAAATCATTGATTTTAAGTAGAGAGTTATATTTTATTTTTACCTATAGTATGGTAACAGGCTTTTGATCTGCAGTAAAGCAAACATTTACGGATAACACAAATTTTTGGTGATGTGTGAGAGTTGGCATTTAGCCCTTTTCCTCCATCCCTGATTCCATGTACAAACATTACACATAAAATGTAAAAAATAACTTCACTTAAAAAGTAAAAAAATTGATACTGAATCGATTTTGATGAATTTATATTATCATGAGAAAGCCAGAAAGATTTTTTTTTAATCTTTTTGTAATTACCGGACATATCGCGCAACAAACATTAAAAACGAACCGTGCGTCGAACTGAAATCTTCCTCCTTTCGAAATCGGATAATACATAAGCCAAACTAAAACACCCCCTGGAATATAAAATATATTGTAGTTATGTACCTATGTAGAACATTTCAGACTTGCATTCCGTAAGTTATAAGAGCTAAAATGTTATGTTGTACGTGTCTAAAATGTTGTATTACATTACACGGCAACAATGCGGGCCGTCCAAACTTGTTCGCCACTTAATTGTTTCCAACCGCGGGGGAACGCCGATAGGTGGCGCTGATTTAATTATGCTACTTTGTGGAGGATAGTTATGTCGAACTGAGAGTGTGCAGGAAACATGAGATAGGTACACTTGAACAGTAGGTATACTAGTAATAATATAACTACAGGTTGATGGTTTTTTGTATTAATCCAGGTCCCAATAATAGTCAACTATCTGTGTCCTTAATGAATGATTTTAGTCTAGCTTATTTAATGGGTCCCGACAGTTACAGTAAATTATGTTTCTCATTAGATTGATTGTGTATTGATTATTAAATTTTTGTACTAATAACATTGCTATCTACACTTCTAGACTTATTGAACTTGTTTTTTACTTTTCAGTTTTTATTTAAAGTGTTTTTTTATGCAGTCGGGTTTTTTTATTTTTTAAATTTATTTATTTTTTATTTAACACTTTTTAGTTAAATCATAATACGTCATGGTGGTGGAACTGGCTATCCACCTAGCGTACGGCATTCGAGTATGTATTTGGTTTCGATAAAGAACAATTTTACACACAGTATTTTTTTTATACATAAATGATATACCATTTTGGAATCCTCGTTACAAGCCCTTTAATTTGATACCCTTATTGTAGCAACATATTTTTTTAATTTTTTTTTACCTCTGTATGGCACCTCGTGGCCGCCATGTTGTTTTTTTTTAGACGTGACATATCTAAGAACACTTGGGTAATCGATACGAATCCAACGATACCCTAATTATCGAAATCCATTTGGCCGTTTCGAAGATATGAGGTAATAAAGAATATTACACACATACATACATACATACAAGATACGCGCGAAAAACATAACCCTTCTTGGCAGTCGGGTAAAAAAAAAGATGGATAGATGGACGTTAATATATTTTTAGTATAGGTAGGTCCTAATGGACGTCGATGAAATTCATGCGAAATATTATTTACGTTTAGCCAGCCTCCAAACTCTTGATATGCTAACAATCGAAGTTAGCAGGCAATACATTTTTCTCTTTAAGAAGGTTCCATAGATCACACACGAACCTTTTTTTGACGTGATACCCTTTATCTACAAAAGTCAATATCGAGTTATTTTTAGTATCTATTGCTTTTATGGCCGACTAACACATCTTAATATTTTACATAGAAAGGGTTCCGTAAATCCCTTTGTTCGTGTTATTTAAGATGTCCGTCCGTCTGGTAACGACGGGACATCCTTTGGACCGCTTTGTTTGTCTGTGACCGAGAGGCGAGAGCCTCGGACTTCTGACTTATATTTCATGTAGGGTTTCCCCGTTTTGAGGCAGGTTGTGGGCGTCAATTGTGGCTAATTTTAGATCGTTGATATTTATACATATTGGTTGTCGTACTTAGACATATATGAAGTTATGGACGTCAACAAGTCCTTGCCTTTCAAGGGTCAATAATGTAAGGATTGTCGTCATAAATGTAGTGGTCATCCACAAGATGGCATGAGGAGATAGACTTAGGTTTTCCTTTTATTTTGAATTCAATATTCCCAGTATTGCGAGATTTCTTAAAAGTACGCATATGATACGTCCTATATAAACTTAGGTTAGGTTCTATACAACTTAACCTGATCCCAGTCAGAAGTTTAATATATTAGTTTTTAGCAATACAACAATAATGAATCGCTAAATGCGTAATTTAGTTGTAAAAATGCAGATGCTGAGACGTTTGATAAACAAAAACTGCTATTTCTAGAAAATACCTTATGTAAATGTTATGCTGTAAGAACCTCGCAAACAATTAGGTAATTTTGTTGTGTGTGAAGAGTGTGATAGATTAATTCATATTTCGTCAAATATTGCTAATTAAAATACGATCAAAAGTTGCACAGCTACCAAATAATACACTTTTAATTTGGCATCAACAACGGAATTTCATCAAAAAGTTTCGCTTAGGAATATAAAAGTAGAATATTTTGTTGAATAACTTTTATAATTAAGAGTTCGATGAATACTTTTGCTAATTACCGTTGATAAAACAAGGTACCGATGCAATAATAAACATGTACAGAATTGTGCTCTTCGTGAAACAAAATATAAAATAATTATTATTATAAACAACAAAATGCATTTGTTTGGTGCCGAAATTGCAGTTGCTGGTTTCAGTTACTTCCTTGATAAAACAATGTTCTTATCATCATCATTATTATTATATTAGTATGTATAAGGAATAAAGTTTTTTGATAACGTCAGAATGTGCACCTAGTGCTATAAACTTTGAAGAGATGGATGGATTGTGTGAAAGATGATATGAGAAAGAAAGGAGTGAATGCTGGAATGACGAGATGAATGGAAGCCCAAATAATTGGGAACAGGGCAGGGAGATAATGAGTGCTAAAAATTTTGCATAACACAAAATGCTTAGTAGATTCTAGGTCACACCCTTTACAAAATACTAAATATAATGATAATGTTTTCCTAACCTTCATGGGATAAATATATATTATGTTAACACTTGTAGTTACTTTAATCATGACCCACCAGGGCCTATTAACAATTTTCCGTACCTTTACTTTTAATTAATTACATTTATCTTGTATGGAGGTCAAATGTTCCCCAAATTAATTAGCGCGGGTTTTAGACTGACCCCTGCCCGTGAAGGTGTTGTAAATATTAAGTATGATTACAATCCTTTGAAACTTCAGCTTTGAACTGATACTCAACAGTTTTATGGAAAGGATTTGAAAGTAGGTAATAGTAACTTCATGTATTCTGTAAATGAGATTTCCAAACTACTTTTAACTACGTGACCAATTTTTTTTCCAAATAGCTTGCGTCTAGTTTTATTCTGGGAATCTTTACAAACCTGTTACATCTCTAATCGATACGAGGGGGAAAGCCATAGATGGAGCTCCAATTTTCAGTTAAAAGGTTCGCAGCAGATTTTGTTAACAATAAAATATAGACCTTTGGTTCTTCCAAACACGAAATACAAGTCCAAAAAATAAATGGATTCAAATATTTATCTACTCGGACGATCATGGCTGAAAATAAATAAGAATTTGTGTAAAGATTTAAAAAACGGGGCTGTATTTACACTTCCTAAAGGAAAAAAACTGGAGCAATGGTACAAAAACACATAAGTAATATAAAAAGCCATTCCCTCCCCATCTTTAGCATTACCGCGATGAGTGAAGTTGACTGGGGTCGTTTGGGGCCATAACCCATTATCCGCGATGGGTCATTATATCTGTGACCCCACTCCATAGACCCCTAATGGACCGGCTTATTCTAAGAGACACGTAATAGAATGTTTTTGTGCCAAATCTTTTAGTGCTAGTGCTTAGGATTTGTGATTTATTAATTTGATATGTACTATTTATAACAAACCAACACTTGCAATCATGCTCAACTTAAAGAATATATGTATAAGTAAGTAGTTATACGAAGTATATTTTTAGTACCTAACTAGTATAATTATAATATCTTAACTAACTTAACTGGTATAAAAGGGAATTAAATATACTTAACAAAAAAAAGCTTTGACGCAACATTTTTACATGAGTACAATGTCAAAATAGGCATTGGTATTTTTTACACGACTGCAAAAAAAGGAGTGTTTTTTATAAATATTTTAAATTTTTCGTCATAAAATGATAGCCAAAAGCCAAAATAATCACCGAAATGATTCATCAAACGAAACATCAATCAGCTGACAGTTCACTTTCAGTTCCAGTGAATTCAATGTAGAAGTGAATGAAGGAGAGGAAATTCAAGTGAAACCGATCGGAGAGCTTAACTTTGCTTCTGAGTGAACTCAAACTGCAGCGCAGATGAACTGACAAACATACGTTTGGATGTATCTCCTGATTTTAGTTTTGTTTTTGTTATACAAGGTTGGGGGTCAAAAATTAACCGACCGATTTAGTAAAAAACAGCTCATAGTATCTAGCGTTGGTAGTAAAGTTTATGTTACGATGGTAAAAGAGACTATTTCAACCTAGTTGGAGATAAAAAGTATACATGCATTGTAGTTAGTCAGATGAAGAATGAGATGTTAATTAAAAATGAAAAATACTAAAACAACAAACAAACATATTTTTCATTACTTTCAACATTCCACTCAAAGACCCACATTTTAATTCTCGTTTAAATATAATAATTGAATAATTGATACTTTTATGTAACTCTTCAGTAGATATCCAGTGGTCAGTGCACTTGACAGCGCGACTAGTTCGGTCGCGAACGAACTAATGAATGAACGAGCTGAAGTTTTGTAGTGTAATTAAAAATGTTCGTTTGAAACGATGGCACAGTTTTATTTGTTTTTAGGGTACTTACAGTTTTCAAACTACGTATGTACTTATGTGATATCGTTTGTTTTTTTTTCTATAGGTACCAATTTTCCTTGAAGGCCTAATTGTTCAGGGGTGCGTCCCCATCTGGCTAACGCGCACTGAACGAGCATTAGGGTGCGTCCATATCTGACGAACGAGCACTACACGAGCCGCTCGCGAGCCGTTCGCGAACCGCTCGTGGCGAGCTCGCGAGCCGCTTGCGAGCATGCCGCGAGCGGCGTGCGCACATCTGTCAGACGGCGTAATTGACACTAGTGCGTTCGCGGCATGCTCGCGAGCGGCGCGCGAGCACGCCGCGATGATGCGTATTCTGGAAACGACTGCAAATGTTTATTACTACGGAACCTAAGGATCGTTGCGTTGCGGCTGTCCACTTATATTTAATTGGAGGACTTTATTTAATGTGGTTTTTAGTACTTTCGGACTCGTAAAATGGAATTTTCTGTTTTTCTACGAAATGTTGTAGTAGTGGTCATAGAAGTTCTTGCTAACCCTGCTCTTGTGCTAATTATCTTTATAATTAACTGATATTTTATAGTCGTATGTGTTTTAATTATGGGTTTGTGAGCTATTATTGTATATTGCTGTAGGTACACAGAGAAGAGTGCTAAAATAATTTAAAAAACTAACAATCGAGCGACGCTTTTTTATATTAAAAGCTTATTTCTAAAACAAACGGTAGAGTGAATTCGGAAGGCCGAAATTCAATTATCGCGCAGTCCTATTGTTTGAATGGAATATAAAAAAGGTCCAAAAGAGTTTTTAATAGATTTGCAATCAATCGTGTTTGATTTCTAAATTCTTTATAAAATTAGGACCAGTTTGTGAATAAGGAAGTATTTTTAGTACTTGGATTGAACTCGGTAGGTACTTAGTTGTTCAAAAGGTATTCCACTTTGTTGAACAAAATGAAATATACCGTTGAAAACACTTGGGTACAAACACTTTAAAAAACCTAAGTTTTTTTTAAGTAGTTATAAATACCTAAAGAACATTTGAGTTTAGCTGAAAGGAAACACTTGTGCTGATCAATAATTAACCTGTTTTAAGAAGTTTTTTTTTAGAGTAAACGTCGATTGGTATTGTTACATAATTTATACTTGTCTAATGTTTTTATTTAAATATATATAAAAACACTAGCTGTACCCGGCATGCGTTGCAATGCAATTTTTTTTACCTAGCACCTGCCTACTACCTACCTACTACCACTTAGGGGTATGAAAAATAGATAGTAGCCGATTCTCAGACCTACTGAATATATATGCATATAAAATTTCATAAAAATCGGTCAAGCAGTTTCGGAGGAGTATGGTAACTAACATTGTGACACGAGAATTTTATATATAAGATTTTATTACACAACATTTTATTAATTGTACGTTTTGTTTTCAAACTCAAATCTTTATTGCATTCCATATGTTACAGAGATGGTAAAACAAGATACATATATTTGTTAATATTTTTGGTAATTATTTATTAGAATGACATCATTTATAGAAACCTTTATGGTTATAATTAGCAAATAGTTTATTAAAATTAACACTATTAAGTGTCAACAACCCACACCTGGTTATAAGTCCGCTTTCCACACTTGAAGTATTAAAATATAAAAAAAAACAATAATGAACAATAAATGTTAAAACCTGCCCATAATATACATATGTAGCTGTATATAATTTGTGTCAACCTAGATTGCCAATTAATAGGCGGTAATCAACGATGGTCACGATAAATTAGCTTCGTATGCTAATAACCGATGTTGTGTAATAATATTTGTTGGACTTTCACTGCGATATGTATAAACAACGATAACTAAAGACAATCAGAGTCAAAGACATCTTTAACAGAGCTCTTTTTAATGATAAGTTTTTAAATATAAGATTTATTAAGTATAATAAAACAAGGACCTAGGCATTCGTGAAACTATTAAGATAAATATAATTCACGGGAATAAGCGCGTACATGCATAAATACCTTTTTTGGGGCTTGAAGTTTCGACCGGGTCACACCGGCCGTGGTCGCAAGCATCGCAAGACTGGAGATGCGGTGTCATCGTTCCGTGCACGAAGTAGATGATAATATCTGTTTATCTTAAAGAAAACTATTTTCTTTCGCCTTACCCTTCCGCTGTAGAATAGCTTTAATACTTATCTTTGACGGGCCTGTTGGTCTAGTGGTTAGTGACCCTGACTGCTATACCGGAGGTCGAGGGTTCGATTCCCACCCAGGACAAATGTTTGTGTGATGAACACGATAATTTGTTCTGGTTGTCTGGGTGTAATTTATCTATAATATGTATGTATTTAGAAATATATAAGTATGTTTATCAGTTGTCTGGTTACTACCTATAACACAAGCTCTGCTTAGCTTGGGATCAGATAACCGTGTGTGAGTTGTCCCGGAATATTATTATTATTATTATCAAACAATATGTACATTGTTACAACAAGTATGTAGTCTCCCTAACACATATTATGCCAGAATTCATTCAATTTCATTCGCAAATTGTAATTTTAATATTTCTACATTTAAACTATCAAATACAAACATAAAAGGTTTTTTTGCTTATATTATCTATAATATGTATGTATTTAGAAATATATAAGTATGTTTATCAGTTGACTGGTTACCATAACACAAGCTCTGCTTAGCTTGGGATCAGATAACCGTGTGTGAGTTGTCCTGGAATATTATTATTTATTATTATTATTATTATATGCCTTCACTTAAAATACGTTTCAAATTGTACAAATATGTTATTTATGAACATTTTGCTATACATTATTAATTTTAGTTTTTGATGTTAGGGTATTGGCCGTTTGCCGTCATGTAATTTGTAGAAAGATTGATATGACAGCTAGATAAAAGTGTTTTTAAAGTAACGCCAGAATTCAATAAGTATCAAATACCTAAGCGACCTCTGAAACACTTAAGCGCCTTTTACACTGAAACATAGATGACAAGCAAAAAATTCTTAATCGATCAACTATATAACCTACTAGCTGTTGCCCGCATCTCCACCATAGATAACGTGAAAAAAAAGTACCATTTCCAAACTAATTTTAATCCCCCTAAAGCCATTTTTTCGCATTTAAATGTAGCCTAGATCCTGAATAAGGACTATCTTTGTACCAAATTTCCCTTAAATCAAATCAGTATTTTATGCCTGATTCCGTAACATACAGACAGACAGACAGACAGAGTTGCTCTCGCATTTATAATATTAGTAAGGATTTCAGCGCGAGGCATATTTCAGTGTACAGTTGCGCTTTCATAGTCCGATGGGACGAAAAACGGAACGTCCGATCAATCTTTGATTTGTTGGATTCGTCTCCACCCCGAATATTGAGTAGAATAACTACAAAAAAATCGAAAAACTTGGGAACGAGGACTACTTTCGCGGGTAAAACCGCAAAGGACAGCCTGTTGGTTCAAAAACAATTGTAAATTAATGGTGAGCTTAGAGGATAAATAAATACTACAGAGTGCGCCTTTTAGGGTATGAATTGTAAGCACTAGTAGGAACTAATTTGGTCGTAAAAATTGTGTAAACACAGCCCACAGTTTAATAAAAAAACTATATCAAACCCTAACATTATCCTAATAATATCAGAACTATCAATATTTTCGCGTAAACGTCTGTCGTTGCAAGGAAAAGAACTTAAATCAGTGTGAAGTACCTATGCAAATCAAGAGGAGAAATTAAACGATTGGTAGTTTGAGACATTTGACAGTAGCATTAGTTTGAGACATTTATTCACGGAACCTCAGAGTCCGAGCCAACTGTCTACAGATTATATTTTATACCAGTAAACGCATATACTACTTACAGCCAAAAATGTGCTTACATAACATAACATAACATACCATCATGCCTGTATCCCCAAAGGGTTAGGCAGAGGTGTACCAATGTACACCCACAGTTCGCCGGTATGTTTAGGTCCCATGTAATAGGGGGCGAGCCTATTGCCACTAACCGGGCACAAATCCAAACTCCGACCTGCTACTGAGAATTTCATAGAAAACCCAATAACACCTTGGTCGACTTGGGAATCGAACCCAAGACCTCTAGCGTAGCAGTCGCGCTTAGCACCACTAGGCCAACGAGGCAAATGTGCTTACGTTCGGCACAATGGGCTTTTACCGATACTTACACTCTATAATTTTAACTTTTTTACCTCTATGATGAGTAGAAATGAGTTACAGGTGTAGTGTCAGAGAGGCTGTATCTTGTATTCAGCAGGACAGACACCTATTAATGAGATTTACTGCTCCGTCAGTTATTCAATTAAGATTAGTGAAATTAAACGCTTGTCGAGTTTTAGTCGGCGCCGTGTGGCCACGAAGTTACGGGACCTCGTGTATTTGTAATACTAATAAAACAAAGATCTTATTAAATATGTTCTGAGTCTTGAATGTAGTGTTCCAGACATTTATTAGTTGGAATATATAAGGGATATTGTTTATGGAACATGTAACTTTTTTTAAATTTAAAATGTAATTTTTCATGACAGATTAAACTTGATCTTTTTGACTCAGTACATAATTTATGATGAGGTTTTAAATATTGTGTACACTACACAGTAGGCACATAAAACAATATTTGACAAAACTTTTGAAAAAATATTATTATTCTTTTGAAGTCGTTAAGCGAGACAAAAGACGAGAGCCTACAATATATCTCACTTTACACTTTCATAAATATTTTATTTTTATTTCATCTCAATAGACATAAATTACTACTGTTATAATTTCACGTAAAACTCCCGTCACGGCACACAAACTTACAACGATTGACTGAGCATCAGATTTAGTGGCCCCACCGCGTACATCGAGCGCCAGTGGAGCGCAGTAATGTGTGATGAGCAACGTTTACACCATTTTATTACGTTTATATCGAATCGTCCACTTTATATCAACGTAATTGTACCGACCAAGGGTATAAAAAGGCTGGTTTAAAAAGCTTAGGCCTTGCCCCTGTGGCAAGGCCTAAGCTTTTTAAACCAGTTTAATTATGATTATATCGGGCGTAATTACGTACCGAAGGGGTGGAAAGATACGTGTCCGACAATTTACGAGACGGTTGATTAAATTGTGGATTTAAAATACGTGTCCGTAAATAAGTTTTTTTGAAGGAGAAATCCACTAATTCTTAACATTGAAAGCAATATGTAATCGCTGGTCACTTCAACCCACGCCGAGGGTATAGCATGGAGACATGTCGCACTTGCATAGACTTAGATCTGGTCTCATCCTTGCCTTTGCTGAAACCGCGGGGTCGCTAACCACACACTTCAAATGCCATGGGTCCAAAACTAAGTACCTAATCCCACCTTACCCGTGTCTATCCTAAATTAAATAATCAAAATTTTTGCTCGAGTACAAAAATTACCATATTTCTCCATATTTGCAGGGCTGTTTCATGGTTGGTTAATCGCTATATGAGAAGGGTGACATAATTCAATTTATGTATATTGCCATCTTCCATCGAACTTGAAAATTAGAAAGCGTAACTGCTTCAAGAATTATTCTGAAATTCAGGAGTCGCTTATAACAAACCAGAAATAAAGTTTAAATTGCTGTGTGTGGAGTTTGAGAGAAACTTTCTGTCTTCTGAAGTAACAAATATGAATTAATTTTGACTGACTTCTATCTTGACAATTTTAATGTAATAATTTTATTAAGTTGGCTAAAGGTTTATGAGTGTTTCTTCAGTAACATGATACTAGAAAGCCGAAAGTTAGGACTTGTAGATATGAAAGGACTCCTAAGTCGACAAAGATCAATCATCTTAAATATTTAAAATTACATGTGTCCGATTGGATTTAAACACTTTTTAAAGTTACCATTTCCTATTTTTATTATAAATGTTATTCTTATCAACTAAACGTTTGTGGAACTAGAACCTCTTAGTCTCTAACCTAGTGATAATAAATGCATGAATGTAATACGTGGAATATGAGCTGAATATCTAGCTGCATTACGTATGCCCCTATGAATAAGTAAGGCACGTCACAAATTTTCTGGTCCTTTGATCCGAATAATTGAACGAGAACCGGCGTTATTCCTTCACCGTTTTATAAAAATAGAAATGTCACATGTGTGGGAACTTAATCAAATAAAACCTTTTTGGTGTAGGTAGGTATGTTGCCGGCAATTTGTTACTACGGTAGCAATTACGTCGCCTTGGCCTGGTAGCTTACTAACCGTGTTTATATTAATGTGTGTAGATTCTTAACTTGATTCATGTTAATGTGATTTGCTTAATGTTCAGTTACTAATATTAGTTATTTACTTATTTTACAAGAAGCATTTTTTTGGCTAATATTATCATATTTTCAACCGACTTTAAAAAGAGGAGGTTCTCAATTCGTCTGTATGTTTTTTTTGTAGGTATGTTATGCTACGGCTATTTTGAATCGATTATAAAAAATCTTTTTCAGGAATTATCTTATCGAATTTATCTTCAGGAACGGTCCCATATAAATTTCATCAAAATCGATCCAGCAGGTGGTTTTTTTATGTAAATCAGTTTTACACAACTATGTTTGTAACGGAAGTTTGCCTTTTAAAAGGTATTCCCCTTGTCTGTTAGGAAATCTCCAGGAGATTTCTGTCAAAAAACGCTTGTCTGTCGGCGATCTCCTGGAGATTTCGTGTTTCGGGTCGGATTAAATAACAAATTTTGCCTATCTAGAGTATACCTTTCCTACTCTAACTTACACAGATTGTAGGTGAAAGAATGAGAAAGGCATAAAACATCACATGCTAAACATTCAACAACATTTGTTATCGGAATGTTTATCTGTTGTGAAGTTGTTTACATTGTTCGGTCAAGGTCGGTGTCGGGTTCATTTGAGCCGTGTCTTTGTTTAGCTTTATATATGTTTATGTTTATGTTTAGCTGTATAGTTTTACTTTATTATTGTACAATAATATGTTATTATGTAAATAAAACAATAACTTTGGAAAAAAGAGCATTTATTTTTGGTACAAAAGTCGTCATATTAATATGACGTCATATTAGTATGAAAACTGGGAAAAAGTAGCTAACCCTACTTTCAATTTCGAATCAACAATAGATTCCACGATAAAACTATACAAAACTATAGAAAATCATAGCTTATTTCATAACGATTTCAGTGACATAGGGTGTGTCGAGCTGCGCTCTTTAATTTCAGAGCTATCGTAGTTTTAGTGAACGCGGAGAAATTCACGATTTCGGCCGGGCGCGATCTGACAGATCCGCGGAGTTGCGCCATAGAGGCCAAACGGGTGAGGGGCCTTTTTAGAAGACTTACTTTATACAATAAATACACGTATTTGACACCCTGACTCACGGGATGATAAAAGTGCTTGGAAAGCAAAGGACCGGTCCTTTTTCACCCGGATAAACATTCGCTGATACACAGAGTTTTGCACTCCTCTGAAGATTTCCATTCGAATGCTTTTGTCCTCTTTAACCTATTTACTAGATATTGAGAAATCTAGTTATTGTACAAACCAGTAGTACCTTTTATATTTATAAGTACCTATGTCAGTTTTGGTAGAGTAATATAAATAGCAGTATTTTAATTGTCTGGTAGCAGTGCCGAAGTGAAACTTGTTAAGTCTTGATATTAATTTAAAGTTGGTATTTGTGAGATACTTTATTACTTTTAGATTTATTGAGTTACATAAAACTTTAAATGCGAAAATTAATAATTGTACATTTTATTCGTTTTTTTTTGTATAAATGGCCTTTTTAAATAATTACAACAGCGGTTACTTTGAGAACATAAAATATAAAACTTTGTCAATAAATAAAAGGTAAAGAAACCCCTTTAAAGATTACTTTTTAATTAAAAGCAGTCCTTTTATACGGAGGCATGTAAAACAAGGACCAAACAATTGGGCATGAATCAGGAGCCGTCAACATTTTTGTGTGAATTGTGCGAGAGTTATTAGTCACAAAGACAGTGAAAAAATACTTGGAAAGGATGTTCTCGTTTTTGTATAATATTTGAGAAATTTAAAAAGTTTTACCAGCCAGTTGTAATTGCGATGTACGAGCGGAGTTTCAAACTAAGTAACAAGTATTCAAAACTTTTTAGTATTTTCTTCGTCTAGAGTTCCCTAGTAAATTTAATTGACTGTTGATGACAAAGAATAAGTTATATGAATTTTTAAATTTCCAATACGAAGTTACCGAATTCACATTATGATATGGCGAAAGGAATAAATTTAATTAATTTTAAAGCTTTTTCCATGAAATATTGCAAAGTTAAATTGATTGGTTAATAGAAGTTTCTTTATTTTTTCAAAGCTAGGCCTTTGTTCGTTACGAAATAAGAAAAAAAAACAACTATCTGTTGACGGTTGCTAATAATATACCTATATAGACGTTAACTTTAGCTTTCGTTTATAAAAAGGCATGTTGTTAATATAACAACATGCCTTTTAACTAACAGATTAAAACCTAAAAAAATATTACATGCTACTGCAAGCTGAATGAACCTAATTCGTTTGTTTAGTATATCTATGGCTATCCACGCAGGACCTATGTCCTGTATTGTAATCAGCCTATCCTGCGGGATTGGCGATGTCGTGAAGATGTCAATGATGTTATGGTGTGGCCTCGTTATTTCCCATGAGACCTGAATATGATGGGATTGAGGGATGATGCCTAGGATGTTTGCCGGTACCGTATTCTGCATTTATCTTATGTATTCATAAGCTCTTGCACGTCCGTCGTCTCGAGCGAGAATTCTAAGTTTGTGAATATTATGCCATCGGTTTTGAAATGTTCTGTAATATTTGTTGCACAATAAATATTTTCCAGAAACATATGTATTTCTAAACTTTGTCGGGTTATCGATATTTAAACTGCGTAGTGTGGCGCACCCTTCAGTCCCTAAAACTTATTTATTATTTGTTATGGTTTTAAATAAAAGAAAGGTTATTAATCTAAACTTGTGAGGTTATTAGTAATACAAAATAACCCCGAATACCAGACCTTATCACTTAAATAAAAAATAGTAATCATTTCGTTGGTGGGTTGGGTTAGGTGACAGAGTTAAAATTTAAAGGTCTTAAAGGACCCCAAAGGTCCCTTGCGAAGGTAACCGAAATATTTAAATAATAACATTTATTTACGGACAGAATTCAATTATTGTGCTTTATGATTCTCCATTAAAGTAATGGAATTCGCTGCTGCAAATGGACAAAGAATTTTCTTTGGTATTGTTATCATTTGTATGTTGGTATAAGTCAAAATTAAATTAGATTTTAAATATGTTCAACATAGGGTTAGCTTTTCCCACGGCTCCACCGCCGCTTTTACAAAAAGTAGTACTAGCTTAATTATCTAGATATTAATTATGTAGGTAAGCAAGTAAACAAATATAAAAAGTTATTGCAATCCATTTATAGACTACACAATTTAATATTTAATTTACTTAGCTCAACTTTAACTGGCTCAGTTACTTTCCATCACTGCTGCATTTGCGGTTTTGTGTATGTAACTCATTGACTGGGGATCAACCTTATGCAATACAAAAGGTGAATGTAGTCACGAAAAAAAATATGTATACACTCTCGCTTAAATTTTTATTTACAATTCAATACTTAAATCTAATACAAGAACAAACAAAGACTAAAATTAAATCTTATATAAATAAATAAAACTAACACGCGTCAAAATACTCATCGTCATCCTTGTCAATGGCAGGAAACGTGCCCAGAAGGCTGGCAGCATTGCCACGTTGAATGGCTATGCCGATTCTCTGTGCAAGGAACAAACCAGCTCTCTGATCACGAGTAGAGTTTACCAAACGTTTTGACAGTTCTTTAAAAAGATTTCGTGCACTCGGACCCCATGACCCGAGCGTTTCAACCCCAAACGGCGCTGCTGCTGGAGCTGCGGAGACCCTTAAACGGCGAAAGTATAATATACACTCTTCAATTTTTTTAACTTAGATCCAGCCATCCCTTGTTGTTTTGCTTTATTAAGATTGTTAGCAACGCACTAAGTCCAGGTCCGAACCCCGCAGGGGGTGCCCTTAGTGGACGTTGCTGACGTAGTTAGTTTTTCCTATTGCTCTGGCCGGAGGCCTTAAGGTCCTCGCTAAAAGTCCGGTGAAGCAGTCAAATCCTGCGCTCAGGCTAACTGCAAAGATCTCTACCAAAAAATAAAAAAAACTCTTAATTTTTTTATTGATTTTCTCTTCAATTCTAGATGGTTATTGCAAAACATAAGAAATTATTGAAAACAGTTCCTTAATCATGTAGATATTTTTCTTTTTGTGTTTCAACACAAATATCTTGCTATTATTATGTTTTTTTTTTTAAATCATTTATTTGATGAGGCTTTTTGCGCTGGTGCGCCAAGACAGCCTCGTAAGGTACCACAATAAATAAAATAATAAATATACAAAAGTAAAAATAATCTAATCCTAAGACTTAAAGATAACTTAAAAACAATGTCGCTATGTGTAGGTATACATATTTTTGTTCGTGACTGTACAATATGTTACTACATTCACACATATTACAGGATATAACAGGTGCAATCTACGCATCTGCAGGAGTGGACGCAAAACATTGCGAAAATCGACCTTATTGCTTTGTAATAAAGATGCTGTTTATAGCAGTGTAACTTATGTGCGGTTTACTGTATACAAACTAATCTATAACAATATTGATGTGTTTGTCAAACATTTGCTTGTTGTCTCACTTATCCCATTGCTGCAGGGTTTCGTATGCTAACACCGAAAGCAACAAATATTTGGTTTGTATTTGAATGTTTGCTATACGTTGGAACCCATGTGTATCATGACGACTACTGTGTATAAGGAGAGACATTCATGGAACGTATTTGTTTAGATAAATAGTTACAATTAGTTAGGTTATATAACACACCTTTTCCTATAAATCTAAATTATTGCAACACCAAAAAAAACATGTTCTCGTTTCAGATGTGTTCTACAGTTACGGAGATCATTACAGTCACAATTTCAGTTACGGAATACTTCAATTTACCTAATTTAGCAAAATGCAGTGAATTTTATGAAATTAAGGAAAACGTGCTCAAACTAATAAACTTGGTAGTGGTGCCGGAGCAGTGACTATTTTTTATTCTTCACTTAAGTCTAACCTGAAACCCATGTAAGACTTACATATCTATTTATAGTTTTATTTCTAAAGTTCTAGAATAAAACCTACTTTAAAAATATCCCTTTAACCACAGGTATCGGATATTATTTTAACAAGCGCATGCCGGTTACGTATACATCGAGCTCTAGAACATGATCCATCTGTAGAGGCGCGAGAACAAATGATTACCCACGTGCCTCCGGGGAAATTATGGAGGAAATAGCCCATGCCCTGGTGTGATGAAGGGTCTTCAAAGTCTCATGACGGAAAGTAGTTAAAATATTTACACATGGCTATAAAGTAAAACGTTTAACTTCAGTACTGGCTTTTTGCTCTGGGCTCCTAAAACTTTTACTGTTTTCAATCAAAGATTTTTGCCTCTTATTTTTTCAGTCACTATAGGTACAGGTAGGTACTTTTAGGAAGAAAATAAGATTCGGCCTTATTTTACTTCATGAGATTTATCAACAAATATATTTTTCCTGTGTAACATAACAATAGAAGCCTTAACAAGGCATCTAAGAATAGCTGAACGTAGCCCAAAGGCCTCACTGAATGCTAAGCAGCCTTTGACTTAACCCGGAACTTCAATAGCCCTATATATATCTACCAAGTATATGTGAATAATTCTCAGGTAATTAATTAAATTCAAGCCTCCTAGCTACGTGAGTGGGTTACCGAGTGGGAGAGGGAAGGCACGTGCGCTGTCCCCCTCTCCCTTGGCCTATGGAGTGGTCACGTAAAAATGTTTGCTCCATAAATACCATTATCCCCTAAAGCTTCTGTTCTTTAAAAGATTAGGGAAAAGTAAGTTGTGAGGTTCCAGAGTCAAAAGTACCTGAAGTACGGAAGAACCGTATAATATATTCCGTTAAATGGCAATTTCCAAATTAATTTTAACCAACCGTTTAAGTTCCATATTATTTCCAAATAGAGAAGAAGAAGACCGTCAGTTATAGACAGGTACAAAAAAATAGTTTATCCCATTTGGTTGAACAACTCGAGATGTCTACTATAATTTCGATATTTTTACGTAGCAACTGTGTAATAACTTAATTTTAATGATTTATAAAAATCTATATTTTAACAAAAGCTAAAAAGAGAACTCAAGCAAATGTCAGAAAGCCTTAACAAAACAGACTTCTGGCATTTGAACCCTAGATTTCGAGGTTATTATAATAAGCTACTGTAAACAAGGCTCTCATGTAAAACATATTAAATTGAATGTTTAATAACATTCCGCTCTTCTGTTGGTCATTTGTAATTATAATTAGCGACCGGAATGTCGGCTATTAAATTTCATGTTTGTACGAAATTAGAGACCCATGTTCACTTTGTACGGTTTTATAAACACGACAAAATTTACGGTATTTAGGTGGATTATGGTTTGACCGAATTTCAGTCACAACCAATTTCCGTCCTCATTAAATACAGCTAAAACCGTATCTCATGGAATTTCCTGAGTTTGAAAACCAATAATACAGGGTCCTTTGGAATGGGTTTCAGGAATGTGTTGACTGTACTACTACGATCAAAGGTGGTATGACGGCTCGGTGTGGTATGTCTATGTTAATACAAGTTGTTAAAGTGTTCACTAACTTGGAATCTGTATATTTTTATACAGTAAGTAGGACATTTAATTCTGTTTTTGAAAGCTTTTGGCTGATCAACACAACAATTTGGTTAATCACCTGCTAAACCTAATGTCAAACTTTATGATTATGTTATTACTTTGGTTAACAAATTGTGAACAGTAGATTTGATAACAGATTAAATAGATCAGCGTTCCAGAACCTTTCAGAAATTCTGTGTAAGAACAGGTATTAGCAGGGTTAGCTCCTCTTGCTCAGTTTAAGTCTTTAAACCCTTCTCTTATAATAGGTACTTATATCCTACAAAAAACTGTAACCGTAATGATATGTATCCGTATTTCGGGTCCCTCTCACATAGAGTAAAATAGGTTACGATATATCTTTTGTTTCTTCATCTTTCTAAACCTATCGCGTGGAAATATAATGTATTTTCCCTTTCCATTGGCGGCGGTTTCCATTATGACGGACGGTACCTTGGTCACGTTTCAAAGGTTTTTCCTACAATAATACACTGTAGCCTTAATTCAGAACTCTAAAGAAGTATTATGAAACTATGTTGAGCGCAAACCAAAATTTAAAGTTTCGTAGTTACATATTAAGAAATGGTTCCTTGCACAGAGAATCGGCATAGCCATTCAACGTGGCAATGTTGCCAGACTTCTGGGCACGTTTCCCGCCATTGACAAGGATGACGATGATTTTTTTGACGCGTGTTAGTTTTATTTATTTATATAAGTTTTAATTTTAGTATAGTTGTAAGTTCGTTCTTGGATTAGATTTAATTTTTAAGGTAAAAAAAATTAGATAATTTTGTTTAGGTGCCAGTACCCTTATCCGTTTATTCTTTCATGAACAACATTAAAATTATAATCTCTTACAAAATAAACACAATATAAACCTATTTGTACTCGTTTACAAATCACTATTTTCTATTGTTAAAATGAAGACAAGATATTTCAATAATAGTCTTAGTTAATAGTATTCAAGATTACGTCTTTACAAACTAGGTGATATTAATTTATGTATTAAATTTAATTGTAGGAAACATTGCCGCAGAGAAATGGAACTCATTAAAACATCGTCGTTAGTTGTATAGAAATTAGTACGCACTGTAAAGTACCTAGTGTTATTTGTTAAACAAGAATCCTAACACGATCTCAGAACTGGAGAGACATAATAATATGTTTTTAACTAAGTATAAAGATGTAATTTAATAGTACTAAATTTTTTCATTAAATCATTTCTCAAAATTCATTCAAAATTCAATTAACTATATAACATGAATAAACCTACTTTACGTAGTTTAGTTGCATATATCTACATCTTTTTGTTTTTGTTTCAGATACTAAAAAGTCACGTTTTCCAGTGTTTAGCTTTGTATAAGGCTCTATATAGAGGGTCGGTGTCGGTGTGCTTCACGCTTGAGAAGACCTCGGGTTACCGCCCACGCACCAGCCATATGATAAACTATAGAACATTTTAGGAGCAACTTTATTCCAAAGTGTTAAGGTTGATTATCGTGTGACCAATGAGTATGGTCATTGGTTTTAAATGTAACTGATGGTTAACACATTGGTTGGAACGGTGATATGATGAGAAAAAGTGAGTTACTGGTAGAGGCTATGGATGGATTCAAGTGATTTTATATGGAGTGACTGGAACTGATCGATTGTAATTTCTTATTTTTATTATTTTCTTTTTTATTATTATTTATCCATATTGTTTCATATTGCAATTATGGAATATCCTGTTGGAGTCATTAAATTAAATAAAAAAATTATAATTAAAAATTAAAAAACACGCCTGCCATGTAAAAAAAATTAAAAACAAGTCAAATATTTGCAGTCTGGGGACCTGTAATGAATTGTTTCAAGTAACCGACCCCGACTGCAAATATTTGACTTGTTTTTAATTTTTTTTACATGGCAGGCGTGTTTTTTAATTTTTAATTATAATTTTTTTATTTAATACCTTTTAGTGAACAACAAAAAAGCATGACACAACACAAAAAAAATTTCGTTCGGAACCCTTTGCAGGCGATTTCGACTCACACTTGACCATTTTTTAATGTCCACATAGCCTATGTCACTCGGGATAACTCAAAGCTTCTAATGATACCACAAACATTGAAATCGGTCAAGCCTTTTAGAAGTTATGGTGGAATAAAGAAACTCACAAACATACATACATACATACCTACATACATACATACATGCATACATGAACCCTGAAAACATAACACTCCTTTTTGGGCAGTCGTGTAAAAAATAACAGACTTCAATGAAATTCATTTGGGACCATCTTTGAGGTCGATAGTATAATCGACGAAAAAATATTTTCTGTATTGTTCCACAATTACTAAAGATAATCTAAACATAAAAAAATATTAAAAAAAACCAGTTGAATTGAGAATCTTTATCATTAAAATATGTGTTTATTATATAAACCGTTTTTACATTATGCAACTGTCCCACAATTATTAACTGTATGCATTACATATTTCGCATTGTTCCGACTAACCAGATTATGGTCACATTGTGTAGAACCGCAGCAGTGTAGAGCTGCGCCGAAATAGAGCAAACTCACGCCGTACTACAAGTTACGTGACTAGTGTGGGAGGATCGCGAATGCTTTGTGTGAACTTTCCGTTCATTCAAGTACGTGTAGGAGCTACGAATATTGTGATATGGCTTTATATGACAGAATTTAAAACTTCATTTACTGGTAACTAGCATTTATATAAATTAACAATATCAATTGAACACTTTAGTAACTCAAACTCATTCGTAGAAAGAACTCCTCAGATTTCGACTATTTTACCATCCCTCACACCTTTTTTTATTAAATAGATAAAATAATTTGTTTAAATTATTTTTTAAAAAGATCATCTTCTGCCGAGCCTTTTCCCAACTATTTTGGGGTCGGTTGCCAGTCTTACCGTATTCAGCTGAATACCGTATGTTACATGGACTGCCAATCTGACCTGATTTACTGGGTAATCCAGTATCCCATAGTAAGACTGGTTGTCAGAATTGACTTAACGATTGTCAAAGATCAACGTATGACAGTCAGGACCTACGGCTTAACGTGCTATCCGAGGCACGGAGGGGTCTAGGTATGTTTAGAAAACGGTCACCCATCCACGGACCAACCTTACACTTAACCACGAGCCACTCAATTTTTTTTTAAATAGTTACTTACGTAAAATTTACTACATAATTTGCATCATTAGTTAGAAAATCCATCAAGTTCCATCAAAAATGTGGAAGCTGCACGCTACATGCTTGCGCGAGTAAGTGGTCCGTCCAAATTGATAGACGTTCGATTACAACCCAGCTAAACATCTACCTTCACCGCGTGTCATGAAAAATGTTATCCCGGTATGACGTCATACCAAGCTAGTGATTTTGAACGATTTCTTTATAATATCGTAGTTGTCATTCATGTACCGTGTATTAAAAGATTAAAACTTCAATTTTTTTAAGTTTTTCTGACATATTTGATTACTTCACTATATTGAAAGGAATGCGGACACGGAAACCTAGGTTCATGATACACATTTAAAATGCTCATGTCTCGAATTTGTAAATAACTAAATTACCATAAAACTAATTTGCAAGTAAGCTTAATGTAGTTTAGTATTGCACGACGACCTCCATGGTACAGTGGCGGAAACACTGGTTTTTAAGGTGTCACTTTATTTGAGGACACGGGTTCAATCCAGGTTTCTCAAAAATTGTCTCGGGTCTGGGTGTTTGTGGTAACTTTGTTGTCTCTGGATTTATAACACGTATTTTAACTAATTACTTTGGGTTCAGACCAGTGTATGTGAAGTTGCACACATTTATTTATTTATTAGTTTTGGTAAATATTTTCCAAGCATACACAAAAATTCCACGAACTTATATGTATTTAATTATTGATAGCCAACCTTCGCTGTTATTGATATTTTACGAGAATGTCGAGTGCTCTGCGGGCATTTTATTAACGTTTTGTTTGTTGACAGATTTTTATTAAAATGCCTCTAGTTTTAATTAAATTAGTTGTGAACAATGGCTCTTGGAAAAAAATATACAGCGTTATTTATTATTTTATTTTGATTTAACTTTTTGTGGCTCGTGTATTTGTATGTATTGTATATTTGAAGTGGTGGCAATTAAAATTTATAACATAAATAAAACTTGATACAAAAATGTTTTGAGAAACATGATTTTATCTTCAATTACTACTTAATTTACAATATTTAATTAATTTACTTATATTAGGGTAAAAAAAATAGTGTTTCTAATCTAAGCTAAAAACTATCTTTTCAGCTTTGCCGCTGGGCACAGGTCTCTCAAATTTACTGCAGACTCCTGTGAAAATTATAAAGCAATTCTAATTGTATTAATAATTATAATAAACACGCGTGTTTGACATATCTATCCTAATAATTCCTAATCCATGTAGTTCCTCCACGTTCTCACCGCGGTATGAATCGCACATAACTTTTAATTAGTTCACAACTAAGCATCTGAGTCTTCCTTATTAATAACTTGCAGTCACACCAGTTAGGGAACTTGCTAGAACATAAACACTATTTGTGATATTTTTAATTAACTGGTACTTCCAGTTACTGCAACGAAGTTTCTGCAAGTATTTTTAACCGACTTACAAAAAGGAGGAGGTTCTCAAATTGTACGCGAAATCTTTGGCAATTGGTGATTGAAAAACATATTTTATATGGCTCAGAGGTGGTCCCATATTATCATTAAAGAATCTTAGAATTAATTTAGTTCTGTTTGTGAACGAATGGAAATCGATTGTCTGTACCTAAGATTATAAACTTTGAGATAAGTAAGTATGTGACTTTATTATTAATTTTATCCAAAAAGCTAATTTCATTTGTTTAATTTACTACACACACATGCATAAATTCTTCTCATTCATCTCTCAAGCGTAATACAGAAAAATGAATATGATTTACACAAACAAAGTAGTGTTTGACTTATGAAGGCCTGAAGGGTAGACATCACTCGGGATTATACCAACTTGGGACAATCCTAAAATAGAACCACATGTGGCCACAATACACATGGAGATTTCGATTTACCGTGAATCATCTTATTACTGAACGAATTGAGGGGCTCGTGGCTATGTGTAAGCCGTACGGTATGACCGATAATACAGGTTAAGCCGCGTTCGCCGCGGTTGGTCCGTGGATGGGTGACCATTAGTGAACATACCGAGACCCCTCCGTGCCTCGGAAAGCACGTTAAGCCGTAGGTCCCGACTGTCATACGATGATCTTTGGCAGTCGTTAAGTCAATTCTGACAACCAGTCTTACCATGGAATACTGTATTTACCCAGTAAAATGGGTTGTGGAGGTCTGATAGGCAGTCGCTTCATGTAAAATACGGTATTCAGCTGAAACCGGTAAGACTGGAAGCCGACCCCAACATAGTTGGGAAAAGGCTCGGGAGATGATGATCTTATTACTGAACGAAACTAAGTAAAAGTACGTTATTTTGTAGGCTACCATTAATTAGCTACTTGTTAATTTTTTTAGCTATTTTTTAATCCTGTTTATAAACTAAGTTTATGCAGATTTCATATCTAAATGTGTTCAACAGTTTTTGCGATAACGAGTAACAAACAAACATCCATCCATCTGTTTTTGCACTCCACTTCACCGTTATAATTTTAATCTTTTTTCAAATTACTAGGCTCAGTTCCAAAAAGTCCTTGATCCCGCAACCTTTACCTATGTTTAATATTTTTCTGCTTCTCAAGTAGAGACAAATGAACAAATAGAAAATGAAAACCACTCTTGAGTTATAAATGGTGAAACTAAATAAAATGTCTTATTTATTATTAGGTTTTTGCTAACAGTCACAACATCATATATAAAGTACCTCTGTTAAGTAAGGCTTACTATAAACACCTTATTATTTACCCAGACCTACTCGTGTCTAGACCCGCCATGCCAGCCCGCGCAGATAACACACGTCTCTTTGAGCTCCGTAATAATGTAACCATTTGTTTGGTATTCAGCCGGAATGCTGCTCAAAGTATCCGGTACATACCAGTTAGAACCGGTATTGTGTGGTATGTCATAGTTTAGAAAGGATTAATTAGTGCTAGGATAATAAGATAAGTAACAATGAGTCCGTAGGAAATAGAACGCAAAAGATATGAAAATTTTAGCTCTGTCTGACTAGTATTTAAATATTTGGAGAGCCTTTAATTTACGGAATAAGATAAGTTTATTCTGCCGTCTTCATCTTTGCTTTACAGAAGGTTTTCAAGTATGTATCCATTGCCATCATAAACAATAGCTTCCTTCTTTCCCCTTTCTATTTATCATCATTGCATTTGGTTTTATTCTTTTTTATATATTGAATACTATTGATATATGATAAAAATTTAAAATATAGATAAAATAAATTTTTCCTTTTTAAAATTCACAAGGAGAATAAACAGGCAAAGGTACTTATAATAAAAAGTAGGCTAACAAGGTTTGATCAAAAATAAGCTATAGGTACACATACAATATCTAAGCACTACTTACTTAGTAAGTATCAAACCAACATAACTTCTCAGCCAAACCATCTCAGCATACCTTTCTTAATTTTTGTCTCAACATCCATCATCTGACGTACTTTATCCACCTTACCATCCATTCCTCCTCTTTCGTTCAACGTAGCGAAGCGGCTCTCCGTGGGCCACTTTTCGCCCCCGCGTGAAACGTGACGATGGGTGGCGAACAAAGCGAGTGGCGAACCACATCGCCGCCATTTTGGATAATTAAATTATTTTTTATGATTATCCATTGCGTTCCTGCAGGATATGTAATATACCTATATGAATTATATTATCTCCTCGAAATAACCCAGCCAGATTCATATCAAAAGTTTATTATCACTAAAATGTCACTTTCCTTAATTTCCTCTAACACATTTCATACCTATGTAAACATCGCACGATATTTTCTACCTAAAGTTTTTGTTCGTATGTTGAATTTCATACGTGATATCTCCAGCAATTGTAAATCAATTTCAAAAACTTTATTCATCGGTATTGTATGTCTCGAGGCCCATATAAATGCTTTTAAAGTTAGTTCTTTAAATTGATTACAGCTACAACAGTCTTTTTTGTTATAATAAGTCACACTTCCCCTATATTTTGTTTGACAGACACAAAGATCCAATATAATGGTTCAACCACATCGCCTAAAATATACAAACATACTCATACACACAGCTAAAAAAAGCTCTTCAATATTCAATATCACCAAATCCTCATCCACAATATGGCCGCCAGGGCCCACGTCACACGCATAAGGGTTTAATTACGATCCCATATCATGTACCCTGACCTCTACGAGATGTACCTTCGATTGATATACCTCAAATTAACTTGTTCAAGTTGTATGCCGGTCTATGCCGGGCAAACTTACTGAACTTAGTTACTGATTGTACGGGCTCCAAGTTCCTTTAGTTGAAGTTTTTCTTTTCATAGGGGTCTAGAATTGATTCTGAATGAGGTTGTTGTGAAGATCAAGGAAGTAATGTGGTGTTTCTACGACTGTTCTAGGTTTTTTTATGTAATATATGTCGTCGTGATTGATACGAGAAAGTATCTGTCATAAATTGGTCAGAAAGAATATTATTATTATGATATGTAACGTTTAAGTAGTTCTCACATTATTTTTAGGGTACAAAGGGTAAAATGGGACCCTTACAAAAGACATGATTTTTTGCCATTTTTATAGATAATGCATGAAACTCTTCGTGTGCAAGTCCAACTCGCACGTGGATTTTTTATATATTATATATTGTTTAGTTTGTAATCAGTAGTTCTTTATTAACAGACAAACAGGAATAACTACAAATAGCATTGAAAATTAAAAGCTAGTCTGTTATAAATAGTACCCAAACACACTCAATTACACGGAGCAGAGTGTACGAGTGTACAGCCTCAGTGAGTCGTATTCCTAATTAATGCTCGAGTGTTGTTCCGCTTTAGATCGTTACGCGGCTCGTTTGATAGTGATGGGCCTACACAGTGATGTACAAGTAGAGATATATTTAGCTTGATCATGTTAATGTGGGCGTTGGGAAATATATAAATTAGACTGGATTCTTGTTTAGAAAGTAGAGTGGAATGGAGAATTTACTTCCGGGAGTTCATATTTGTTTTTTGTCATGGTTTTTTTATTTACAAAATGTATTTATAATGTTTTGGGATGTCATTCAAGTCTATTCCAGGAAAATGAAATAAAACATTTCGACCACGGCCGGTGTAACCCGGTCGAAACGTCAAGCCCCAAAAAAGGTATTTATGCATGTACGCGCTTATTCCCGTGAATTATATTATTATAAATTAAATAAAAGGTTTAGGAATAATAAAATTTAATTTATTGCCTATAATTTTCACCACATTTTCGCTTCGTGGACACAGCTAGTTCCTTTACACTGTAACATAGAACAAAAGTTATTAAAATAGCAGTCTTACTTTATTAATTATTATGTACACTTAAACTCATATAATAAATCCTCATAGACAAGTTTTACGTAGAAATACAGAAAGCATTATCTTCTTTGATATAAAAATGAATCGCTGAACGTGTTACTAAGCGCAAATCTCGAGAGCAGCTGAACCGATTTCGCTAATATTTATTTTATAATATTCCTTGAAGTACGAGGATGGTTCTTAGGGAGAAAAAAAAATAAAAAATTGTATAAAAAAAGGTAAAAAAAAAATTCTTCACTTCCGCCCCGAATAACAGAATAATGAAAAAGACATCGGAAACGTGACTTAGGTATTCACGCGGGTGAAACCGCGGGGCACTGCTGTTAATAATTGTTCTACACGACTTACGAATGATCGACAGGAGAGCCCCACACACTGTGAAATATACGAGTACGATGAAAAACGAATGTTTAAAGTGAATTAAACTGTCAGTGACTGATACACAAGCGACGTTTAAACGACATTGATACTTTTTGTTCATGTCAAATGAAAAACGCACGTAAATTACACAGACATATTATATGTTATAGCCTACATAAACAATTTTACAATTCCAGTCACATTATTATTGCTTGATTTTAATTACTCTACTTAAATTATAAAAACACTAAAACAAATAATTCAAGGCCTACTTTCGTCTAGACTTTTTTACACATTAGGTACAACTAGAATCTCGCCGACTGTCTGACCTCCAGAACCTATTGGCTAATGTATTAGATAGGTTATTATATATCTCTCATAATAGAACACCAAACGGCTGTTGCACGCGATGTGAGCGGACGGACAGACTATTGGCACCCAACAGGGGCCATTCAGCGGCCTAGTCAGGACTTCACGAAAATACCTACAGTATTTTTATTTCCCTTAATTTACAGATATTATGAGGTATATGTCAAGTAGTATTAGTCGTAGTTTTCATAGGCATCAAAGGTAGGTCGATTTTTACATTGTTTTGAAGCAGCAACTTTATGCATGTAAAGTTCATCATCTTATAATAAATAAATAAATGCGGACAACTTCACATACATTGCTCTGAACCCAAAGTAAGTAGCTAAAGCACTTGTGTTATGGAATTCAGACACAACGATGGTACCACAAACACCCAGACCCGAGGCAATGTAGACAAGTTGGTTTCTACATTGACCCGTCCAGGGATCGAACCAGGGACCTCAGAGACGACACCTTGAAAACAGGTGCGTACGCCACCCGACCACGAAGGTCGTCTTCTAGAGATAACAAATAACTACCTACATTACATTGTTTTTAAATATAAATACATTAAAAATGTAATAGTCTATCAATTACTCCCATTTTCCCCAGCCTACCATTAGCCCACACCGTCTGAACATTTACGGTTAGTTCGCATGACCAATACCGACATAATTAATGCTAACATACCTTAATCAGCTGTTTAATTTGTAATTAATGACTCATAAATAGTCACCTTGTTGTATTGTATGTAGCAATAAATATCTTGTGTGAATAAAGGCAAACAATTATCTTCTTATGTATAAAATTCTCGTGTCACAATGTTAGTTACCATACTCCTCCGAAACGGGTTGACCGATTTTTATGAAATTTTATATGCATATTCTGTCTGAGAATCGGTCTGAGAATCGGCTACTATCTATTTTTCATACCCCTAAGTGGTAGTAGGTAGGAAAGGCAGGTGCTAGGTAGAAAAAATTGTATTGCAACGCATGCCGGGTACAGCTAGTAACCATAATAATATAATTGTTTTAGGTTGACAAGATTATTCTAAAAATGTTGGGCTTCGAAAACATCTAACTCGTAAAAACACAAAGTATAAATAATAAAGTATAGTTTTTCTAAAACCCACATAAATTGTAGAACAATGTTGCATACATAAAAGTTTTTTTAACCAATCTTTCTATGATTATAATGTTTCCATCGAAATGATTAAGTCGTAGAGGTCAGAAAGGCAGTTGTTTCATGTAAAATACTGTATTTAGCCGAATTCAGTAAGTCTCCATATAGCTAGGGAAAAGGCTGGACAGAAGAAGACAAGTTTCAGTTAACCATTTATTTGTTTTAAAACTTAACATAACATAACATACCATCACGCCTGTATCCCCGAAGGGTTAGGCAGAAGTGTACCAATGTACACCCACAGTTCGCCGGTATGTTTAGGTCCCATGTACCTAATAGGGGGCGAGCCTATTGCCACTAACAGGGCACAAATCCAAACTCCGACCTGCTACTGAGAATTTCATAGAAAAACTCAATAACACCTTGGTCGACTTGGGAATCGAACCCAAGACCTCTAGCGTAGCAGTCGCGCTTAGCGCCTCTAGGCCAACGAGGCAGTTTTAAAACTTACTATACAGAAACATTAAAACTCTATTTAAGACGGTGTAACTCGTTGCAGCAATTCGTAACAGTTAAGCGACAAACGAGCTTAACTTAATCTTTTAACAATAAACTGTAAAACTGTCGGTAAGTAGTTCGCGAGAAATATCAGTTAACTACCGCAAGTTTTTTTCATAACAGCGTATCAATTTAATCCGATTTTAGTATTTCGAGTTTTACCTATGTGTTATATCCTTTCCAATAAGTTTTTGATTATAAAGGTAATAATAAAATATTAAAACAATGAGGTTTTTAAAAGGAAAATCCTCGTAATCCGAGGTGTCCCAAAGGTGGATCAGATTCAAAGCCGCTTAATATGTAAAATGTGCTCGGAAAAATGTTTTAGACATTTAATATTACATAAATGTATCATATTGATAAAATTAACTTTAAAATTTTAACCGACTTCAAAAAAAGAGGGGTACTCAATTCGACTGTTTTTTTTATGTTGGTTACCACAAAACTTTTGACTGGGTGAACCGATTTTGACGATTCTTTTTTTATTTGAAAGCTGATGCTTTCCGTGTGGTCCCATTTTATTTTGGTCTAGTTTTGACATATATAAGACTTATTTTGAAGTCGTTTTTTTTGTTAGAATTATATTTTACTTCAATGTTTTTTATAAAACAAGTGAGTTTATCCTTTTCCATTGTTTTATTAAAGTAACTTCATATGAAACAGACGTAAAGTTACATAATTAACGTTATTATCATTTCCCGTCTATGTCATTTTTTAAATAAGTTATAATTGTATGCTTTCTATAAAGATACTTACTGAAGCTTTGCAGAAGTCTCCGGTACACTGAAAAATAGTTATTTTGTCATATGGTTTTCTTCTTTCTAAGGAATAAAATCTTAACTTCGTGCCCTTCATCAACATAACATAAAGTACATTACTTTTAGAATAATGGTCCCAAGAGCAGGCTTTATAAGCTTATTTATAGGTTTTCTAAATAATATCAAATATATCTTAATTATTTTAAACAAACTTTAGTAAAGTTATTAGTCTCACTGCAGTGCTTTTTTATATGAATTTTTAACCGACTTTAAAAAAAAGGAGGAGGTTCTCAATTCGGAACCGACTCCAAAAATTGATAAATTGTATTATAGGTTAATCGTAGTTTAGGTTAGGTTTATTATATAGGTATGTTAAAGTATTATTTTTAACTTTTTAGTACTTTTTTCGATTCTTGAAGTGGGTTTTTTTTGCAAAAAAAAAATATATATTTATTTGTTTAGTAAAATATGTGTTACACGTGGTCCATCCATATGAAAGGTTTCCCTGAAATGCTTAAGGTTAGGTTCACGCTGTGAAAGTCAATATTTAAATGTACCCATGTTTCATATTCCAGTCAACATGGATACTTCCGTAAGTTTAAGGAATTCTACATCCAAGTGCGAAATATAGAGTACTAGCTGATCCCCGCGACTTCGTCCGCGTCAATTTCTGTTATTATGACCACGATTAAGAAGTTAAAAAAAAAAGTATTTCTGCGTAAATGATAATTATATATAATTAGTATAGATTATGTTGATAAAACTCTGTAGCAAATAATTGGCAATAATGCATTAATTTCGACCAAATGATTACCTTAAAAAAGGTTATAGTGAGTCAATTTTAAAAGATAGACATATACTGTCGCAGACATTTTTTTAGATCATTCAAAGAGGAACAATTCTTTCATACATATATTTTGGGTAACTCGAACCGTTTACGCAGCGCACGCAACGGAAGCTTTCAAGTATGAATATTTTCCCCCGTTTTTGTGACATTTTTCACTGCTGCTTCGCTCCTATTGGTCGCAGCGTGATGTTATATATCCTAAAGCCTTCCTCGATAAATGGACTATCTAACACAAAAAGATTTTTTCAATTCTAACCAGTACTTCCTGAGATTAGCGCGTTCAACCAAACAAACAAACAAACTCTTCAGCTTTATAATATAAGTATAGATATGTTCTGGAAATTGAATTTTAACACTATTACACATTTAAATTATTATGAATGCTGAATAGATGTTTGTATTACGATAAATGCTTCGAATCGACTATTTTTGGGTGACGACTTATAACGTATCTTTGTAATTTTCCACTATTGTAAAATATTTTATACAAAAAATGATAATTTCTCTATAACCTATAAATATCTTTGCTCAGTCTGTTGAACACATGTTTACATTGCGACAACATTCACTTAGTGTCAGCTCGCCCAGACATCTAATAAGACCTAGATCTAGCTCAGACAGTTTAATATAAATCTAACGTTTGTCACTCGTCTGTCTAGATGCTAGACTTTCATGAAGGACTAAGTTATTGGCGCTGTGGTTGAGGGTCGCGGGTTTGAATCCATTTGGCACAATTTTACTAACTAAATTACTTTGCTTCTAGGAAGTAAGTTTTTTTGCACATTGACTATAATATCGTCAAGAATATTTAACATTATAGTCTCAAAAAGTTATATAAATATTTGTGAGAAAAAAAAAGAATAGTATTCCTTTGTTTTTAATTTAAAGTTATTACAAACTTAATATCGCGAGGAGTCGCAGCCACGCAGCCTCGGTATTACAAACAAGTCACTCACCCCTGCAGTACACTTTATTCCTTTGCACTGAAATAAAACATTTACATATAAAATAACTGCCTCGTTGGCCTAGTGGTTCTAAGCGCGACTGCTACGCTAGAGGTCTTGGGATCGATTCCCAAGTCGACCAAGGTGTTATTGGGTTTTTCTATGAAATTCTCAGTAGCAGGTCGGAGTTTGGATTTGTGCCCGGTTAGTGGCAATAGGCTCGCCCCCTATTACATGGGACCTAAACATACCGGCGAACAGTGGGTGTACATTGGTACACCTCTGCTTAACCCTTCGGGGATACAGGCGTGATGGTATTTTATGTATGTTGTATAAAATAAACACTTAAGAATTTCGAATATTCGTAGCATTCCTAAAAATATTTATATTCTATAATATTTATTACTGTATTCTAATAATTATTACCCATTTTTACCATGATGTGGGTTGTCATTATAGATAAGTGTAGGAAGGTTTTATTATAATAATAATATCTGCTCATAGTTATAAAAATATTTGCAAAATGTTAAATAAAATTCCAGTCATCATCCAAGTCCACGCTTGCAAACCATCTCGTCAAAATAATTTAATTTAACTTCTATTCGAGACTTAAAGTATGAAATACTTGATAATACGTCTGAACGTGCCTCGTACTGAGATTAGAAAATAAATTAAACATTTGATTTATGCAGGGGCCCGAGTCTGCTATTTACAGTTGCTTAAATCGTCTGAGTGGGTGGGGTTAGTGGGACCATTTTACGATAATTGGCATTCTACTAACTGTCAAAACGTCACAATTGGCCATTGGAACGATTGAGCCGCGAATTGAGTGAATATGACCGATGGCCGGTACAATTTCGTATTCCGCTATTTTTTGACAGCAGTTGCATCATATCTATGGCTAAACATTTTTTATTTTTCATAGACAATGTGTCAATTTCAACGAAAACTTTCCTTTTTTAAAACATAATTATCCTTATTTACAAGTTTTTAATAGAAATTACATATTGTATGGGCTTTTACAATTAATTAGTATTCAAAAACAATTAATACAATTTTTTGCAACATAAGAAACGATTATTAATAATTAGTGCCAATCGGTGTTGCCTATTAATAATTACAAAATGTTTGATACTTTTATTTTTAATTTAAATTGACAACACCGCGTCCCACTCATGCCACTGATTGTTGTTGGCTTAACTGAATACGAAAATTAGGCACATATTGGGTTGACACTATCATCCCACTATGATCATAGTAACACGGAGTGTAAATAGCAGACTCGGGCCCCAGAGCAAGTTCAACATGATTAAATAAAAATACAATGTCTCTCGATTGTTGACAGTTTTAAGATAAATTAAAAGCATTTTAAAACGTTATTTGCACTGTCCAAGTTACTTACCATGGCGGTGCAGTTTGAACCAACACACTGTAATTAGACAAATATGTTATTAGTATCATGATGGGATCAGCGACTACTATAGAAACCTAATTTTACAAGTTACCACTTCCCCCCTTAGATAACTAATAGTATACTGAATAATTATAATTAAGTTTAAAATACCTGCTTGTGTCCTGATTTCAAAGTAGTAAGTAGTCGTTGTCAATGTTTTGTTTTCATAACCGTTTTTTTTATGTAAAAACAGCACATTATGTAACAAATTTTAATTTAATTTACAAACACACTGTCTACGCTCTACATAATTTAATTCTCGTATCGTGGGGCATTAAAAATACCCAGACTTGAAACAAACATTTGTGAATTATTGTACGAAGCAGCTGTCGAACCTGCGAAGATCAGCATCGCACATTAGTATTAACTACTTGGCTTTCCGTGCAATCAATATGTTAAATATTAAAGTGCACATACAACGCTACTTTTCCTCCGTAAAGAACTTAATTAAATGAGTAGTGGCTACACCATTACGTTTCATTTCCCCAGCGGTAAGCAGGTGTGAGTGAAGGCAACCAATGTAAGTAACATGATGTAATATCTTACTGCTGCCTCTAGAGAATAGGCATCAAGAGTAACTCGCTCTCTCAATGAAATTGCCTTCATAGGTATATTAATATATAAATAAAAAATCATGTGTACAGTCTAATATTAATACTGTATTGGGTTAATGTAGTTACGGGTACAATAGGCAGGTGAAGGCGTACAAGCTTCTCTGTGCTGCTTTTTGCTAATTTATTTTTTAAATTAATTGGATACACTGTAGTTGTTTATTGCGTATTCGTAACATACAGGTTAATAGTCAGTGGCGTAGGCCGTAGGCTAAATTGTACTCAGGTGCAATTAATAAAAACAAAATCGTTTTCTAATTAAGAGCTAAAAATATGTATAATAAAACTACTTTTTACGGATTATATCGCGGTTTGCAGGTGTCGATACGTCGGGATCTAAAAATTTAAACAAACCGCGATATAATCCTAGTAGTAGTTTTATTGTGTCTTACATTCGCTGCAATCTCAGAAAGCAATTTAGAAATAGGTACAAAGGCATTTATTTTTGTAAGCGTTTTTTCGAAATGTCTCTCACTCACTCTCACTCACTCTCGAAGTGAAACTAAGTACTAGTTTCACATCGAGAGTTAGTAAAACGTCTACATCGAACAAATCACAGATATTAAGGGGTTCTGTTTCTAAGCACCATTATATCAGTCAGTTAGTACCATTAGATCCAGCAAAACATTATTTGTAACACATTCTGAAGCTGAACATATTCTAAAGACCATTATATTTGCATTTCTAGATAGTAAGATGCCAAATTTTATAGTTCGTTTAAACTTTATTTAATTTATTTAATCTAACTAATTTCTGTTTATGTTGGAATTATTTATATGGATATTAGTTATGATATAGGTATATATTTGACGGGCCTGTTGGTCTAGTGGTTAGTGACCCTGACTGCTATACCGGAGGTCGTGGGTTCGATTCCCGCCCAGGACAAATGTTGTGTGATGAGCATGATCATTTGTTCTGGTGTCTGGGTGTAATTTATCTATAATATGTATGTATTTAGAAATATATAAGTATGTTTATCAGTTGTCTGGTTACCATAACACAAGCTCTGCTTAGCTTGGGATCAGATAACCGTGTGTGAGTTGTCCCAGGATATTATTATATTTTTTTTATTGTTTTATTCCTTGTTTAAAACACTACTGTGAACCATAAAAACATAAACAACATGTATGTACTTACACCAGCTGAACATATGTTTGAAGCGCACTGAAAGTAGAGACAATATGGGGAATTCACATATTTTTAAAATCTGAAGTTATTCATTAATGACTATGAAACTATAATTTAATAAGGCAAATGAAATATCGAATTTCTTGAGATTGTGGTATTGCCTTTATTAAATTAAATGCTGTGATACTTACGGTAGTGAAACAGTGACTTTCAGCGTACTTGAAGAAAAAAATATATATTTATACACTTTATTTTTTTTTACAACAAATCTTTTTACAATTTTTTACGACAGCAAATATAGCCATTTTAACTTACGCCTGAATTACACTGATCACCTGAACACTGGAAAAAAAATGTGTTTTTTTTTTTTTACAAAATAAAAGAAAAAATTAAATAAATGAAGCCTATTTTAGAAAGACCGTTTAAACGCGCTACCAGACACTGAAATAAAATATAGGGTCTAATAAACCAGTCTTCTCGCAGAGCTAGATAATTAGAATATTGTTTTGGATAGAATTTTTGGCCTAAAATGTAGTAGGTACTTATGCCCGACATTCACATAGGTAGTTACTAAAATTATTACATAGTTATACTACCATTTTGAGTATCTAGCATTTCTTTGTAGCCGCTATGGAAAATGTAAGTGTCAAGTAGGTATATGAACTGCAAACAGTAAAAGGGTGCGTCCAGATAAGGCCGACACGCACCGAATGAGCATTACAAGAACAGCTGGCGAGCTCTGTAATGCACCCTCACTTACATAGGGGGTATGTAGTACATAAGGCAGTAGATAGATAGAATATGCTTTATTGTACAACTTTAAAGTTACATAATAATAGTAAAGAACAGTAACAGTGAAGCGTACAATGGCGGTCTTATCGCTAGTAGCGATATCTTCCAGACAACCTTTGGATGGACAGGAAAGATAATAAAAAACAGAGGAAGATGAGAGTAACAAGTGTACTATAACTAACCAAATTTATACAAATATATTTTATATATATTTTATAAAGGTTATGTATAACATAAGGCGGTATGTTTAACATAAGGGTATGTATTATAATACCTCTAGTCGTGGTGCCCATCCTTAGCGGTTTTTGTAGACCTCACTATTACCTAGTCGATGATAAATTAGACTTACCCTAGCGTCACAATCACTCCATGTTGTCTGAAATTAAATATACATTTAACAACCTCCAAGATGGCAATGAGACAAAGGTTTGTTTGATATTCTTTAGATTTCATTGTTGGAACGATTTTACACAGCGAATAAGTTGCGCTCTTCTTTTGCCTAGCCTTTTATCAGACTCTTGGGGTCAGCTTCTAGTGTTTATTGAATCATATTTCTTTAATACATATTTTAAAAATAATAAACTTTTTATAAAAATATCTGTTATACCATAAACAAGACAGCAGAATCTCGTCATCTGTGTTATGTCGAGATAACGAGGCCGTTGATAATTCCATATTCTTTTATCGCTGAATCTTAGACACTACATACTGATACAAAGTGTAGCGGTACTGAAATACTTCTAAAAATTTATTTATATTCTATTGTTATGTATTGTACATTGACATTTATAAAATTTTCAATAAAATTTTCAAGTTGATGTGGGCAATTTTACCAGTTTAAAATATTAATTTAAAACTTCATCAAATAGCAATTTTATTTTTGCAGGTTTCGATCTACCAATCTTCAAGCATTGTGTAAAACACAATCCCAAATCCTAAAATATATCTAATGTCAAATATGAGATAATAAACTTTACTAGATATAAATATACAAAGACTGGAGAGAAGAAGTCATCACCACGGGCCTATCGACACAAAAAGAGGGTGGGCACAATTTACATATATTTGTATTTGTTTTGTTTTTTTTTTGATGATTAGGTTTAACCCTTACCTTGATGTGCAGAAGCAGGACAAGCCAGCAGGCGATAACACGAGACATTGTGAAGAGCATCGCCATCATAACTCCACGGTGCGACATTAATACAATTATCTACGGATGACTGCACACTTATTACTGAGTGATATCATAACGTTTATGATACAGGTGGCGGTGGGTAGTTGTGTATATTTCTGTTTTGTTGTCATGTTTCAAATATTACAGAAACAGTATGTCTATTCTGTTAATAATTTCGGTGACAGGTGAGAGTGAAGTGACAATAAAGCTCACTTCAAAAGTGAACCCAATTGGCCTTGATTTAGAATTCAAATTCGAGAATACGTATTTGACATCTCACCGCGGATTCCGCGCGGATTCCGCTGTCGAGACATGAAAATAATGTTACAGAATAGCACGGCTGCTCTTAGTTTCGTCTACGTGAATATTGGAAAAATAAGGTTTCATGATTTACTAAAATTATATTAAAACGCTTCTTGGGACCTACAAATATAACACCACCTACACGTAATTTTGCTGTGTTCTGTCAATATTTGAAAATTCATAGCTATAAAATAAAACCAGAAATCCAGAGGCTTCTTTTTATAAAAGAAGGTATAGAAACCAATTTCTCTAACAAGCTGGTTTGATAACTCAATCAGGGACGAATGGCCTTCAGATCACAACTACAGTATTGTTCATCATTCAAGGTCAGCGTAACTAACGTTGGTTTTGCTAGTACAGAGTATACATACCGAACAATATGAATACGCAAAAATAACAGAAGGCCCAAACGAATATGTTCGAATTAAATTTAAAGTCGTTAAAAAACTATTTTCATTTCTTTGATAATGTGCTATGTATGTACATACATAGATGCACGTTATCATAGATGTTCTTATATCTATGATAACGTGACTGCCTCGTTGGCCTAGTGGTGCTAAGCGCGACTGCTACGCTAGAGGTCTTGGGTTCGATTCCCAAGTCGACCAAGGTGTTATTGGGTTTTTCTATGAAATTCTCAGTAGCAGGTCGGAGTTTGGATTTGTGCCCGGTTAGTGGCAATAGGCTCGCCCCCTATTACATGGGACTTAAATATACCGGCGAACTGTGGGTGTACATTGGTACACCTCTGCCTAACCCTTCGGGGATACAGGCGTGATGATGATGGTATGTTCTTATATCTCACTAGCTGTACCCGGCATGCGTTGCAATGCCATTTTTTCTGCCTAGCACCTACCTACTACCACTTAGGGGAATGATAAATAGATAGTAGCCGATTCTCAGACCTACTGAATATGCATATAAAATAAAATAAAATTTCATAAAAATCGGTCAAGCCGTTTCGGAGGAGTATGGTAACTAACATTGTGACACGAGAATTTTATATATAAGAAAATAGTTCTTTGTGCAAGTACTTTGCTTGTTTATAAAATAAACACAAGAATTATTTTTTTGAGTGCAAGAGTCAATTAAAAAAAGAATATAAAATTTTGTGCCAGTTTTTGCAGACAGTCCATGGATTTTCTCAAATTTACTATGATAGCATGAAGACTTACAATCTAGCTTGTAAGTCTTCATAGAAACTCTTTATTTTGTGATCTTAAGATAAAAAGCATCTTACATCAATCCTCACACCAAATTACGAAAATAAGGCCTATTGCTTTGATAGGCTGTCACGGCTGAAGTATAACCTACTACGACGGTTTCAAAAAAAATAAATCTTAGATAAGTCTTAAACAGGGAAGATTTGGAATATTCTCAGGCTTCACATAATGAGGCCTCGTTATCTGCTGCTTAGTAAATGGAGGCTCGTTTGTCTTTACTGAAAGCCTTTCGGATGAAAACATTTATGCGATGAAACAAAAGAATATTAACCTCATTTTTTGTTTAAAACGAAACAGGCCTTTTTCTGCCTACCCATTACTGGATTTTGTAGTTGCTGTTCCGTTAAGATTTGGATGTCTTTATGTTTTTCGTCCTAACGTAGTTTGTGAGAAAGAGAAAATAATAATATTCCGGGACAACTCACACACGGTTATCTGATCCCAAGCTAAGCAGAGCTTGTGTTATGGTAACCAGACAACTGATAAAAATACTTATATATTTCTAAATACCTAAACCTACATATTATAGATAAATTACACCTAGACACAGGACAAATGATCGTGCTCATCACACAAACATTTGTCCTGCGTGGGAATCGAACCCACGACCCTAGGTATAGCAGTCAGGGTCACTAACCACTAGACCAACAGGCCCGTCAACACCAATCTTTGTTGAGTTCGTGTAGATTGACCACAATTGGCAAAAAGCAACCGCGGCAAAAGCCAGCAATTTACACTTCCTACTTCAAAATTTATTACGCAGTCTTCCGCAGAGTTTAAAATAAAATACGAAGTATAATTCAAATTCAAATTCAAAATCATTTATTGGAACAAAAACCAGTAAGTAACATTAATTATGCGTTAACAGCCACATTAGTTACAAAAAACTGTGTCGCAACTGTTAGCGCCCACCTCCGAGAAGGGGACTGTTCCAACATAAAATTGTTAAGTATAACAACTTTACTTATAACTAAGAAAAATACAGAGTAATTTATGAGATAAAAATATTAACATAAGTGTGTATGTGTGTGTGTGTGTGAAATTATGAACTGTTTCTTCTATAGATATTGTTTGTGTAGTGGCAAATGTCTTCAATACTCAATACCCGATGGGATGTCGGCGTCACGTTCGCCTCAGACGGACCGTGTACCGTGTGCTATTGAATCGGAGTACTCGAGCGGGACCTGCCTGTAATACACGCTTTGTTTTATAATACTCAATTGATCAGCGGCATACCCAGATACCCACTTAATCTATTTAAAGAAACTTTTTTTCTTTATCAAATTATAAAGGAATATTGATTTATTCATGTTTATACCGACTTTTTCGTTACAATCTCTGCCTACTAACTCAAGATTTACTAGTAAAAATGAACAACGTCACTTACATTGCTCTGAATCTAAAGAAGGAGCTTAATCACTTGTGTTATAGAGTCAGAGATAACGAAGGTTCCACAATAACCTAGACCCGGAACAGTGTAGAAAAGTCGTTTTCTACAACCGTTGTTTTGACCGGCCCGGGGATCGAACCACAGAGCTAGTGACACTTTAAAAACCGGTGTGAACGCTACTCGACTACGGAGATCGTCACACATCCAATACTATATGTACAATCCAATACATTGTACATATAAGTACATCCGCAAAGGGCTTTGCATACTCAATCGTGTATTTGCATGGAAGCCTCCTTTACTGAGGTTTGTTATCGATCCAGTTTCTTTGTTGCAAGGGGTTACACTCATCTGTCGATTGATAACGTCACGATGCATTGAACGAATGTGTCTACGTCACCGTTATATACTACATGTTCTTTATTTTATTCATTCAATCCATTTAACTCGTATCGTTAATTAAACATATGTATACATACGCAATGGACAGGTAGGTGTCCAGTACTGTGTTACCCTGTAAAATCTGTAGTGGTTGTCAGATAGGCAGTCGCTCCATGTAAAATACAAATAAAATATAAAAGAAAAAGCTAGACAGAATACCTCACACAGGCTAAGGAATGATAATGTACCCATCTCGTAGGTATAATTAGGTATATGTATAGTATCAAAATATAAAAATAACTGTTGTGTTCTCTTACTAAACAATGGTGGTGCGTTATAACATTGCCGTAAATACCGCTCGTTTTACGTAATGCCGCGATAAATGGTTTGGCTGCCCACTATACCACCGGCTTATGTTGTCACTGGAGAATTGTTGCCTACAGTCTACACGGACCTCTGCCTACGCTGTGTTGGTAGATAGGCAGTTGATACGTACATAGTGTAGGGAAGTAAATAATTACAGAATATAGATAAAGCAATAGTTTAACTTAAACAATAGTTAATGTTCCATTTTGCAATTGATGCAATAATTGGACTTTTCAGAAATGATTAAAATTAAAAAAAATAAAATTAACAATCAATTCACTATGTCATCGTGCATTAAATAACTTAGTGTGACAGAAATGTTATTTATTTTTCGATATTATATCACTCTACTATTGGCTACTATTGTCAATAACCAAAAATATTGTGAACATGTCACATTTTAATTAATTATCTAAGAATTTATGTAGGTATCTACTCCAACACATAAATATAATCTATATATTTTTTATTTAAGACAGCTACGAAGCAGGTTTATGTAACCCAAAATAATTTAATAATCTCCGTAATTCTGTTAGAAGCATGATTCTTCATTGAGATACAACTCTCCAAAACAAGATGAATAAATCCACAGATTTCATAATAAAACAGACGACAACTCACTTATCTGTGCTAACAGACTTTGCTTAAATACATTAAACATTCAACTTTATCGCACACGAAATAAAGTTCAAAATTATTTGTGGAATAACTCTCGTTTCATTTAATTTCTTTACACGCAGATACTCAGATCGTAATGTGGGTATAATATTTGTAACGAGTCCAATGCTGAGCCTGTCTGACGTGTAATCAGATTAGCTCGGTTTTACGCGGCAATGAAAAGCAATGTGACCTTGTCTCCACCTGTTTTGTGTAATATTCAGGTGTCGACCTGACTTTGTATGTAAATTTAGATGCCTGTTTATTTCTAGGGATCTAGGCCTTCTGTTGAGGCTTTAAAGAAGTATATAGATAAAACTAGGTTGTCTATAAAATAAACCAGTATGTCTATTCTGTTAATAATTTCGGTGACAGGTGAAAGTGAAGTGACAATAAAGCTCACTTCAAAAGTGAACCCAATCGGCCTTGATTTAGAATTCAAATTCGAGAATACGTATTTGACATCTCACCGCGGATTCCGCTGTCGAGACATGAAAATAATGTTACAGAATAGCACGGCAGGCGGGGTGCTTTTTATTGGATTTCAGTTCAAAAATAACTTTGTAGTGGAAGTAAAAATATTGAGTAGTGAATAAATTACAATATTGAAATAAATATATCGCTTCGGTATAGTAAAGTACGTATACATATGAAATAGAATGTAATAAATAATTTATTTATAATGACACTTATTAGAAACGAGAAAAAAGACTGATTCTGTTTTCATTTCAATTTATTTTTTATTTACTAAGGTATTTAAAATTACATTTTAATTTTGTTATTAAAACGTTAAAAACAAATATCACATACTTATGATATTATATTTAACACATTTCGTTCCAAACCTGATAAAAATGTATACTTAACCAAACAAATAGAACCTTTCATTTTATTATCATTCAGTTTTAAATACAATTAAATGTTTTATAAAAATGCTACCAATTATTAACTAATGATATTTAACGATTTATCTTATAATATCTCCAAATTAAAATAAAACAATTTCATTAAGTATCATTCTCATTTCTTCCAATCAATATCTCGCACACATATTTACAAAACCATGCATTCTCAATTATCCAATAAAAAATACTTAAATATCACAACATATTTTACGTCACATCGCCATCCACCTTATAGTCATACACACTCTCATTATTATTACACAACGCTGACGTCACACTATTCCTGTCATTAATCAGCATACTATTCATCTTCTTCGGCGTCTCCTGTCTCCACTTATCGCTGCAGAGGCTGGTGGTCTCGGTTCCGTAGTAGCTGGACCGCCTGCCCCTCCTGTCGAGGCGGTTCCTCCGGTCGTGGATCTCGGAGCGCACCCTCACGAGGTGCGTACCTTCAGAGTTGTGGTTGACCATGGTCTCCCTGATGCTGGAGTGCTCCCGGTACCTGTTTTTCTTGCTGACGACGGCCCCGCAGCAGAGGGTTTCCGTAAAGGCCATGCGGTATCTGGGGATGAAGTGGATCGATGAGAAAAAGTTTGGGTACTTTGTGGTGATAGTGTAAATAAATACTAAGCAAGTCTCTATAGAATTTCCATTTTTTTTTGTAATATCCTCCTCAGTTTTCTTCATTCTTTACGACTTCTAAATATTAAGAGGGTTTTTGGTAAAAGAATACACGTAGTTTTTGTGAGGACGTCAATTTTTATAAAAGCTCCGGCCTCAAATGTGTTATACAACCTTATCTGAAGTAGGTAATAGTTTCAATAACTGTATCTGAAGATGACTAGAGATGTAGGAAAAGGTCCCAGGAGTTTGAAAAATATTGGGATTTATAAAAATATTTCTGTACAATATTTTGTGACGTTAGAAGTATCTGTTGAGGATAACAATGTGGGGTATTGAGGTCAATCCCAACCTTAAACATTTTCGAAGCTGCAATGGATACTCGATTTTATTTTCGTTTCATTCGTTAAATGGATGTTTTCCGTTCGAATTCGATGTTCAAAGATCCTATAGATACCACTCATAATGTGGAATGGTTGAACATATAAAAGGAAGAATTGGGTATTTTGTACCCTATATATACGCAACCATCTTCCAGTAAATGGGGTTAATGCTTTTCACCTTAATGGCTTTAAAACCATTTGCATAGACATTTTTCTTTTAATATACAAGCGATTTCATTTCCATTTTCTAGAACGCTAATGTAATAATAGAATCTTTAATGTGACAAATACCACACTACATGCTTTCTGACATTAAAATAAAACTACTTTTTACGGATATTATAGCGGTCTTTTTTTCTTTTTTAGTGCCCGACGTTTCAATACCTTTGTAGGTGTTATGGTCACGGGCGGACCGACCGATGACCTTGTGTTAAAAGTGGCTTTATTTCAAAATACCATCATTTTGTTAAATAGTACCTGAAAGTTAGTGTAATCGTGCTCATCACACAAAGATTTGTCCGGGGTGGGAATCGAACCCACAACCTACGGTATAGCATTCAGGGTCAATAGGCCCGTCAAATGTAGGAACTATGAATAATTGTGCTTACCTATGGCTCATAACATTATAGAGTATGGGGTTAACAGTGGCGGAGATGTAGTAGAAGGCGCCGGCGACGTAGAAGAGACACTCGTTGATGGTGTGGTAGTAGGGCGAGGAGGTGCCGTAGATGAAGAACAGCCGCTGGAAGTGGAACGGCGCCCAGCACACGAAGAACGCCACCACCACCGCCGCTGGGGACAAAACACGGTTGTAGATGCGTTTGAAGGCAAGTATGGTAATTGTAAAAAGAAATGCCTGAACATTAAATATTAAGTATTCGTATAAATATTAGGTGCGTTTGGAGATATTAAGGTCTTCTGAAAATCAATGGGAGTCAACGATGGAGTAGCCATATTGGTTGATAGGATTTTGTACGTATGGAGTTAAAATAATAACACGTTCTAATAGCAGAAAATAATTACTTTTTTTTTTACCATTATTGCAAAACTAAGTTGGCATAAGCATATAAAATGAACAATTACTTGTAACCACGTAAGGTATCTAAAGTTTGTTTTTGAGTTGTATACACGGTAAAACTTTAGTAAGTGGCTTAACCTTATGTCTTCCTACTTTCCTTGCGCTCCCTTTCCGAAAGAACGACTGCGAAACCAAGTCAACATGAAAACTCTGAAATCTTTTGTGCAACTTTCTGACCTGTGATCCACCGTACAATTCTAGAGGGTCTAAACTTTTACCAAGTAATACTAAAGATTGTTTCACAGAAAACCTATTAATTAAGTCTTTAAGATCTATTAGCTCACACTTTCTCAACACCTCCCTAATGATTCAACTTTAATAAAAGAGTTTGTTAATAGATCTAATTTAGGTAACGCTCGTGTCCAAGATTAAATGAATAAAACATATTTGGTTACTTCAGAAGTTTTAGATAAAACTAGCTACGGCTACACGAGATTCTCATTAGTCTGGGCTGCTAATTGTCTGAATGGTCTTGATCTAGACTACACATGAACACTAAGTTTAAGCAACAAAAAAAAATATAAAAATATATTGACAATATTTTCGTAAGCATTTATGGGATTTATTTTGTAGTAAGTATATTAGTAGTATATAGATAGGTATATAAGTAGTATGGGTTTGTTGAAATGGCATTGACGTTAAGTAATTGGGTTTTCTGTAAGGATACCATTGCTAAAAGGAAAATACTGAAAATACGTTTTACTGCAGCTTTCATACTCTATTGTTGGACGGTAAGTTGATTAAAAATACGCTTTCTTAATAAACTATTGAAGTAATTTTAATAAAATTTGGCATACAAATATTTGAGAATCAATTCAGTATAATAATATGTAGGTTACACAAATTAATTCTAATTGAAAGTAATTTCATTTTTCATTTATTAATTTACTGCTTTAACAAGTCCTAAATTAAAATAGTGCTTCGTATAAACATGTAATACATACTGGTAGTTATTTCTCAAGTGTTTGTGTATTGTTGCGGGATGTAATGATCCGTGTGTATTATCTGATTTGTTTTCAGCCATTACATTAGACGACTACTTTAAGCCGACATGTTAAAAGCCTGACTAATTTAGTATTTAACACCTGTAGTAGTACTTAACATAACATAACATACATAACATACCATCACGCCTGTATCCCCGAAGGGTTAGGCAGAGGTGTACCAATGTACACCCACAGTTCGCCGGTATGTTTAGGTCCCATGTAATAGGGGGCGAGCCTATTGCCACTAACCAAGCACAAATCCAAACTCCGACCTGCTACTGAGAATTTCATAGAAAAACCCAATAACACCTTGGTCGACTTGGGAATCGAACCCAAGACCTCTAGCGTAGCAGTCGCGCTTAGCGCCACTAGGCCAACGAGGCAGTAGTAGTATTTGGTACTAAAATTACTATATTTCTGTTAAATTATAAACTCTGCGCGATATATTAAGCCTAGCTATCAGGTATTGTATTCTGATATAAAATGAAAGATACCTCCAATTGCAGGATAAAGATCTCAATTCAATTTTCGTTATTAAAAATAAAGATCGTTAAATACGGTTGTAAGTTAGTATAAAATAAAATATGTTTTACCTTTACATATTATTGATTAGAAAATACCAAAACTCATAGGGGACATAATTATTTTGTTTGGTAAAAGAAAAAAATAACTAATTAATATGTATGAGACCGAAAATTTGCTTTGTTTGTCGACGAAAATTTCACAGCTATTGGACATCGATATAATAATAGCCTATTCATATTGAAAGGGTTTTAATACAGATAGGTATCAGAGTGGAATCTAATTTAATTAATAATATTATACCAACTAATTTGAGTTAGAATTGTTCAAGACACGAAGGATGCCCAATAAAATAAACAGCATAGCTTTAAAGTCAGACCCGTAATATAATTTATACATTATCTCATTCCTTGCTTGTTAAATTGATCATGATATATAAATCGTTTGAGAAAACTATAATTATGAACATTGAATTTAACTTTTTACGGCCATTTTTCTTAAATGTCTTGTTCTGAAGTTACTCAATTTTGGTTTTGTTGAATTTGGCCAAATACAAAGGGGAAAATACACAGACTTTTTATTTGTGTGAGTTTTGATATAAAGAAGGTTGGGTTTTTTTATGTTGGTTTAATGGAACTGCGTGAACGGCAAGGGTCTGTCATAGCAGTTGACATAATGACTTTGTGTGCATCGGTCCGTGCTGACTGCTGACAGATGCTCCTTTGTTTTACTTTATATTGTCTTCCATGTAACTGTCACTCATAATACCTACTCTTTGGAAAAACTTGAAAGTAGACATCATAGAGATAACGAGGTGGTACAAGGAAAGTGCTAACACGGCAATTTCTTTGAGACCTACGTAATGTAATACAGCTATAAAAAAAATGGTAGAACATTTTTCTCGTTTTGCTACATAAAACTTGTAAAACAGCTTTTAAGCGGGCCTATCTTTTTAAAATATTATGCTGTTTTTATAGAAAAACGCAAATGAATGTAACTCAACTTCTACTTACTCTCTTCTAGTTATATACGACGTAATTATCACATAATGCTGGTCTTTTAGTCAAAAGATCTGGTCTACTCCGGTCTACCGGTACTCACCCAGCATCCTGATGATGGTCTTCTTGGACTGCGCCTGGCGTGCCTCCCCGTGCACGCTGCCGTTCACGCCGTTCAGGGTACCAGGACTGCCCGGCTTGCTGGCGTGAGTCGTCCTGCGAACGTATCAGGGTTACATATGGATCTTATAAGACTGTTGTAATCAAAAACAAATCAAAATCATTTATTATAATAATAATAATAATATAATAATATTCCGGGTCCACTCACACACGGTTATCTGATCCCAAGCTAAGCAGAGCTTGTGTTATGGTAACCAGACAACTGATAAACATACTTATATATTTCTAAATACATACATATTATAGATAAATTACACCCAGACAACCAGAACAAATGATCGTGCTCATCACACAAACATTTGTCCTGGGTGGGAATCGAACCCACGACCTCCGGTATAGCAGTCAAGGTCACTAACCACTAGACCAACAGGCCCGTCAATTATTGGAACAAAAAACAAGATAAGCTACATTAATTGTGCGTTAACAGCTACATTAGTTTAGAAAAAAACTGTGTCGCAACTGTTAGCGCCCAACTCCAGTGCCACATTTAAAAATTATATAAACTTAACTTATTACTACGTATAGAAGGTTATAAAATAATGGTTCTGGTTTATCAGAAATCTACGAGGGTGTAGGTTGTCCCTGGTGCTCTTTTTAGGGTGCTTTCGTTGAAACGGGAATAAGAATTAGACGCCGTATAACTACTTATACGAGAGTAAATAAAATTTACGTTCTACCTACCACTATCTACCACTACCACTATCTGACTACCACTATGCGGCCGATTTTTGAGGAATTTTGGTGCCATTATTACTGAAAAACTACTACTACTCGTCTCAATATATGCTATTTGCGAAAGCGCCGAAACGCCGGGAAAGATAAACAAAAAACCGCGATAAAATCCGTAAAAAAGCAACGTTATCTACAACAAAATTTGTTCCAATAAGTAATATAAACAAATTTATAGGTATTACACAATTTAAAATTTCGTGTTATTTATTATTCAGCATAAAAAAGTCACAGGTTTACAAATTGTATCAAATAAAAAGACAATAACAAAGTTAGGACCCCGGGATAGACCGTAAAGCGGATTTAACAAAATCCCATTTTATTTCAATCTCTGATAAATTCAGCTTAACTGACATTGGGATTCAGTATTAACATTGTTACTGAATTTGGCCTGTTTTGTAATCTATACTTATAATAAATCTGTAGAAAGGTCAATTCTGTACATTAAATATATTTTCAAAATAACTATCAAGGGGTGATTAGTGATCGATACTGATGCCAAAAATGCAATCAGTAAAATTTTTGTCTGTCTGTCTGTATGTTCCTTATAAAAACAAAAACTACTCGACGGATTTTAACGAAACTTGGTAAAATTATTCTTCATACTCCTGGGCAGGTTATAGTATACTTTATATCACGCTACAATCAATAGGAGCAGAACAGTGAAGGGAAATGTTGGGAAAACGGGAGAAGTTACTCAATTTTTTAAGCTTCCGTCGCGTGTGCAGCCTTAATGGTTAAAGACTCATTGATAAGCTTCGTCATCCACGCGAACGAAGTTGCAGGCACAGCTAGTTTTAAAATAAAATACATTGAACCAATTTCAGTGTCGTAACTATAATGTAACATGACATTTTTATTGCGACACTGAGGGCTATAGGGAAAGAATTTGGTTTATTATTCAACGCAAAATTTGATATTAAACAGTGGCAAACGTCTGTGAGGTCACAGCTGAGGTCTTGATGGATTGCTGGGATTATTTAGTTATCTGATACCTGTCTTATTTATAACATAGATATAATTTTGACTTTATAAGATAAAGTAGGTATATCAAGAGAGGAATTGGTTACCAGTAAGTTGATTATTTCTGATGTCGTATTCTTTGATGCCGTTATTTTTAATAAAAATACATAATATATTATCCTAGTTTTAACTTAAGTTATGGACAGGGGTATTTTTTTTTTTGTTATCTACTATCTACTAAAATTTGTTGTGCCTAACGAGGTTGTTGGCGCACCAGCGCAAAAAGCCTCATATTAAAAAAGAATACATATGCAAATAGGTATATACATGTTATATTATTACAATGATTACAATATATTTACAGTGTTATCGACTAGAATTCTAAACTAAAGTAACGTGTTATGCTGCTATCATTATGTCGAAAATAAATATTAAAAAAAAACGCATTGCAAGACGACAAAGACAATTATGCCTTAATTGAACATAGCTTGAGAACGTAATTACGTTTATGTGGCCACAAGTCATGGGTTCCGTGATTAAACGCGGTGTTTACACGCGGAACTGAACGGAATCCGGATGTGCGGAGTTACGGATGTGTTTAATGTTACGTTAATGGGGATTAATGTGTTCATGTTATTTCAACCGCTGAAACTTGTTGGCGAGAATTACGCTGAAATATTACAATTAGGGTGTTTAAACATATATGGCTGATATACATATACCAGCTAAATGATACGAACCTTAAATTAGATGTGATGTGATTAAATTTTGATTTTATAATATCCCCGGCTCGCTACGGTAGCCGTTTATTTACCTCATTACTCGGGAACAATATAATATAATTAAATTAATATTAATAATTATATAACTTCCCCATGTAACGCTCAGTCTGTAAAAACTGTATCGTAAATATAATAAAAACGCTCTTTTTAAGACTACTGTTTCCTCTTTACCTTTATTTTAACAAGTCATCTTCATTCGTTTGGTCTGCTAATGGTCGTCTAATGAGTTCCCCATTGTAATGTATCCCTCAATTTTGTCAAAGAACAGAATTAATAATAATGATGTTTAATTTTGGAAAGAACGAAATAAATGAAATAAATGTATTTTGAGGATCATTTATTAGCGGTAGTCATGGTTACAGATATTTTGTGCTTCAACTTAGGTACTTGATGTTGGTTTTCTATGTCAAGATCTTGTTAATTTAATAAATATTTAATACAACTCATGTTTTTAACAAATAAAGTATCTTGTATCTTGTACAAAAATTTAGACTTTCTTTGAAATAGATGTTATAGGTACAAAATAGAAAGTAATTTGAAGTGTGCTTGAAAATGATGATTGCTGTATATTTTTTTTTTGTGACTAGTATTCTGAGAGCAGGCATATTAAGGTGGAAAAACTATATGTTTAGAATGAATTATGTATCTCACTTGTTACCTACAATATAATGCCTACTAATTTATTATTTAGATGAAATTTTTTTATGAGATAATAAAAATGGCAATTAAATCAAAATTGAGCATCTTATTAAAAATTGTAAAAAAGATAGGTAGGTACCGACATACCGTATCTACTTACTTTTACTTCTTCTTTGTATTTTGTTTAAAAACGAACCTTGATTTTGGATGTTACCTATCTAAATATTTAAATAAGTTAGTAGATTAAAATATACTAGTTTTAAAAAGGTTTTTATTTTCAAACTTTTTGTTCAGAAGTCTGTTAGAGTCTTAGGGGTCCAGTTAATTCTGAGCACGTATCCCATTAGAGATGCCGCTTGATTGCTTAATGAATTTTTAACACTAAAGTGGCCTTAGATAGAGATTAGTAGATTAAAAAGCAACCAGCCTGAGCATTGAGGAGCATGAAATCCAATTTTCTTTCTTTTCTTAGACGACACTACTGCAAAAATGCCTCCCCCAAGTCCTTCCTTATACAATCCTAAATTGTTTTAAATTAAATCGAAACTGCCTCGGTGGCCTAGTGGTGCTAAGCGCGACTGCTACGCTAGAGGTCTTGGGTTCGATTCCCAAGTCGACCAAGATGTTATTGGGTTTTTCTATGAAATTCTCAGTAGCAGGTCGGAGTTTGGATTTGTGCCCGGTTAGTGGCAATAGGCTCGCCCCGTATTACATGGGACCTAAACATACCGGCGAACTGTGGGTGTACATTGGTATACCTCTGCCTAACCCTTCGGGAATACAGGCGTGATAGTATGTTATGTTATGGATGCGCCGTTAAATAGTTTCGAGGGGACATAGACAAGGAGATACATCAATAGGTTAAACACATAACACTCAATTGGCATCGCATCGTATTTTATATTTAGAATGATTTCTTTTAAATGATTTTGGTATTTTTTGTGGATTTAACAGATAAACCTTTTCATTCCATCAACAATATCAACGTTGAAGGTTATACTTTAAGTCTTTTATCTTTGTTTACAATCTAACGTCGCCATAAAGCCTGCTTATCGATAAATAGAACTGTTGACCATTTAACTCAAATAAAAATAGAATATAAGTAGCCAAAAAGCTTAACTTCTGTAAAAGTTTAGTTTAGCTTCAATGGTTTGGTGCGCGGCGATGGTAAGAGTCCTGACGGTATGTCATTGTTGTCTTGGAAATTGGGTCGGCCTTTGGTGTGGGACGCAATTGCGTAGTTAAACAGTGGTATGAAAGTCATATCACTGCTTAGCTTCTATAAAAAGATGATCAAAATATTTCAAAACCTATATAAAAACCTCAATTAGGCCTTGTAGTCGTGGAATTAAAGTACATTTAATAAAAAAAATGGTTTCTTTTTTAATAGATTCGAGTTAATTTTGTACGACTAGATCTTGCCATAATATGCAAATAGATTTTAATACATAAGACACAAAACATATTACTTGATATTACTACTATTTACCGGTCATAAATGGTCCGTCATGACTCTACATTACCCATGAACTAGTAGAATGCTTAAAGCGAGTTCGCTATTGTACATTTTTTAGTTTAAAAATAAATTGAAATAAAGTAGTCTCCTCGAGACCATGACATCCGCGAGGTGTTGAAACGTCGGGAACAAAAAGCTAAAATAAACCGCGATAAAATTCGTAAACAGTAATTTTATTTGAATTTATTTCATGCAAGTTCAGAAAGCATTTTGAATAATAAATATGTAACTTTTTATCAGTAAAAACTTACGAACAAAGTATAAATCTCAACTAAAATATAGAAGCTGAACTATCACCATTAGCCTAGACATTATTTAGCGACTCTTTAAACACATAAACACTAGCAAACTTCCCAAAGCTTCTGGAACCTTCTCCTAAGAGATCCAGACAATATGAGCGTTCATCTTAAACGATACTTAAATATTCGTAATGGAAAAACTTTGTCTTCTACAACTTATCGTTTGCAAACATTAAACTCCTTGGCGCTGTAGTTTTAGTTTTGACTTTTAAAATGCTGATTTAAATTCCACCTGAGGTTACTCAGGCTAACTGCATAGATCTATATTAAAAATTACAAAAAGGTGTGTAATAAAAGAAGCTAAGATTTTGCATAAAAAAAACTATTTACTTATTTTATAGTAATCTTGGATCCAAATAACAAACACATGTTACTTTTTGCCGCGAAAAATGACAATCATCTCACACAAGGAGCCGCAGTCAACAGCTAGTAGCTACTAGCATATAAGCATAGCATTTCAATGGCCGCACTCTCCACACACTTTCCACTTGTTCCAACGTGATTTAATCAAAATTATTCGCGATAATTATATCGAAAACATTCCCCTCGCCACAATAGATTACTTACAAGTCAAATGGACCGTGAATTTTCAATTAAATTGGAAGCGCCGAGTTTCAATTCAATTAATTTACATATTTTGATTGAAACTACTTTTTTTGTTGTAAGCATAACAATTATCGGCATAATTAAATTAGTTATAGTGTTCGACAATAAGAAAAACACTTGCAAGTACATATATAAAATGGTATAGTACCTACTTTTATTCTGCAACTGCAAAGAACACTACTAAGAAAAAACAGACAGTTATTGTAGGCCAAGCTAAGTTGTTACCTAAAGGAATTACAAATATAAAATATTTCATTAAAAACCAATTAAATAAAAATCGTATCGTGTTTACAGATGTTTATGATTCTCGCTTTAAATGTAACGTTAATTGGGATTCTGATTAGTTTGTTTTGTAACCGAGTCAATAAGCAGCGAGTTTATTTAACTTTGTAAGCATTTTTTTATGTTTTTAATGTTACGAGAGGTTTTTTTATAAATGAACCTTGGGAAACGCTTTGAATTTTCTTTTTCATCATGCGTTTACTTTCTAAGCAGTATGTTTTTAGTTTAGGGATGAGAATATTAGATCTGTATTCCTACAAAGGTAAATTAAAGAAAAATATATAATACTTAGCAGGTAATAAATTGCTATATTTATTTAAAAAATACTTCATTTGTCTTCATCTTCCCTATATTAACAGATTGTTCAATTACGTATAAACGAATTCTTGCTAAAACCAATTATTATATTCAATGACCCGTAAAGTAACAACGAATTAATGGACTTAATTACCCAAATTTCAATCTATCTGTCAATTAGTATACTTCATTTTAAATATTAAACAATTTAGATTTAAGTCACTGAAAACAAAGATACATTTCTAATGTTTTCCTATACTTCCAGTTTAATCCATAACTTATTATTATAGGTTACCAAGTGCACGACGTGCAGGGGGTTCAATACCCGCGTGTAACATTCGATTGTCTGTTCGTCGTGTATGTGTATTTTATTATTGCAAAACTAACTGCGACACAGGAATTAAATCGCATAAAACATTTACATAGTTTCTTAATATTTGTATCTTCTAAAATATATATCTCTAAAGGGTAAAAGTTTCACGTGTAGATTTTATGAAAGAAAGAAAGCAAGAAAGAAAGAAAAAAAGTTTATTGGATACAGGCACAGGACACACAAAAACAACAATAAAAAAAAAAAAAAAAAAAACTATAAAGATGTAAAGAAAGAAAGATAGAAAAACAATAACTAAACGAAAATAAAACAAGGGAAAACGTGCGTCCCACCTGTACCAAACCGGACATTGCTCAGCAAACGCTGTGATGTTGGTAGCATCACAGCACTGGTATTACGCAATGCCCGTGTAAGTGACGTCAGCGGCGTCGGCCGGGTCATGAACGCAATGCTTTTAAATTTTAATAGAGAGACAAATTGTGTTTGGGTGTAAAATACATAAATAATTATAAATAAATATTAATTAAATTAAATTAAGTCGCCCATATGGAATAAATATATATTTAACTGCTTAATTTGCAAACCCAAACCCGTCGCCGGTCGCCATATTGTTTGGTTCGAGCTAGCGTCATAGGCACTACGTCGTGTCCGCTCCGTTCGGCGTTCATTCAGTATGGCGATTGGCGGCAATTCTTATATAGAATTGAAGATGTGCACTGTGTATTATCACCAACAAAGTGAATCACACGATACAATGATGACGCTGAGGAGATACACATAATTATACGCCTTATTATAGCACAGGCGACAGGGCTACACCATTGAGGTAAGCTAACGGTTCATATAAACATTATCTACAGAAGTTATCATTAAAATTCAGCAATACATAATAATATATATGAATAAAATATTATGCTCATAAATAAGAAATTAATATGAATTATAAATTAAATTTAAAATGTGAGTGCAAATTATAAACATTAAAATTAAAAAAAAATCCTAATACTACTAAAAATGGTGTCTTGATTTTATCCTTAAATATTTTCCATATAAAGACCTGGATGGCATGGACCAGCCATGGAACAGATGAAACAGCAGGAGGTAAAGGAAAAGCACATTTTTATTTATCCGTTTATCTATTACACTTTTATTTATCCGCCCCTCGCGTCGACGATCACGCATTAGCGCTCTGTTCCGCCCACGCGACCACGCCGGGCGCCGCGCCGCGCCGGTCCATTCAACACTCACATTTACGACCAAAACCGTTCTAAAAATCTTTTTCAATTCCATTTCTATGCTTGAATAGTTTAAATATAGTTTTATGTGTGAATGGCGCAGTTTTTAGAAGATTATTTATGTATTTCATATTATTTTAACGACCTCCGTGGTCGAGTGGCGTACGCACCGGTTTCAAGGTGTCGCTAGCTCTGAGGTCCCGGGTTCGATCCCCGGACGGGTCAATGTAGAAAATCACATTTCTACATTGTCTCGGGTCTGGGTGTTTGTGGTACCTTCGTTGTATCTGAATTCCATAACACAAGTGCTTTAGCAACTTACTTTGGGTTCAGAACAATGTATGTGATGTTGTCCGCATTTATTTATTTATTATTTATTTCATATGGATACGGAGTTGCAGAAAATATGTCACACATTTTTCTTTTTCTTTCAGTTTGAAGATTAAAGCTATTAAATAAAAACGAAATATATAAAGATTGAATAAATCTCAACTCACTCAACTTTTCGTCAAATAACTTATGAATGTCAGTTGAGCCTTAGCTCACTTATTTCTGCAACAATATTATTTTAGTTTAGAAACGTAGTGAAAAGCTATTACAAAGAATTATTTGAAGTAGGTCCAATATGTACTTTTACAAGTTTTCACAATATCAAATTAATCATTGTTAAATTAAACCTCTTGTATTTCTTTATAACATAGTTATGTTCCATCAAAGGGTCTCAAATTACAAGGACCCTTACATCCAGGCACGTTCTGGAAATATGTTTTCACTATATTTGTATAAAATGTTGTAACAAAAATATTATACTAAACCTACATTATTAAAATTTTCAGCCTTTTTAATTCCTTCTTCGCAAATTCAGCCTAATTAATAGCCTAAACTAGGGAAATAATAACTGAATATTATAATATTTTTGGTAATATAATTAGTTTTATTCGAACACATGTTTTGAACGTACTTTTACCTACGGTTATGTTACCCTCTGCGCCACTTGATGTTATTTCCACTTACAAAAACACCAACTTTTGTAAGCGAAAATAAAGTTCGTTTTAGACTGACCTATGGTAAAAAAAGTAATGAAAGTTCTATCGCAAACTGAACCTTATGTGTAAGGTGATAGCATTACAGTTTGTTTACATGTTTAGCACATAAATAACGAACGCAATATATAGGTACACAATTCCAATAGTATATGTTTAAACATGAAGAACATTGTGTACTAAACGTCAGCTTAATGAAGAAGCTCAACATTTTTGGAATAACTGACTAAATATATCTTGAAGCCAGCCCGAACCCCTGGGATTAACATTCCTTGCTCTCAACCTTCAAACTAATTGTTACAAACAATACTTGGATATTAAGCAAATGTACTTCAAACATTTCTTGTTTCAAGTACCTTACTAAGTAACCTGTTATACTAAAGCGCTTATCGGACCACACGATAATCTATTTTATTAAAAAAAAAAAGCTACCGTCCATGAGCGAAACGATTCTTTTCTTGAATATAGGAACCAGGTCTGCGTGGTGTATTAAGAGCACGTTCCTGACACATCAGTTGGCGTTGATTTATATGATGAAATAAAAAACCGTGTTTTGATATACATTGTAAACTAGCATAAGCATAAACTTTTGAATGATAATATTTGTTTATAGGACAAATAAGTGATAGTAATTTATTTGTAGTAAATTCTTCGCTACATTAAAGTTACTTGTTACCTAAGTCCCGTTGACCACGACCTGTCAGGAACACATCCTCATAGCGGCCGTACTGTAGTTAAAGTGCGTTCGGCAGAGCTAACTGCCACGCGAACATCTATCTGTACATCAGCCACTTTAAATAAATAATGAACGTGCTTTGGGATTATGAACCTTAATTCAATGACTAACAGTTCAGTTTCCATCACTTTTAAATTACTTTTAAGCCCTTTTCGGTAATATTTGTCATTCTTAAATGAACTTAAAGTTGATAATTGCGTAATTGGTAATAACGTTTAATTCTCTTTCCATATTGGCTTTAGTATAAAATATACTTTCATAAAACGCTTATTCGGCATTGCCCTGTAAAAACACGGCTTACACCCTGCCACAGATTAATAGACTAATAGTACAAGTAATAGGCTAGCAAATGAGTTAGCGTGGGACATTCATCGGTCTAGGTAATAGGGAGCTTGTCTAGTTACTACACAAGCTTGTCTACTTAGTTGAGACTGAATATCTAGTCTAATCCACTCAAAGGGGTAGCCGCTTATGATAACCGCACCTCAATTTAACAAGATCACCGTTTTCTTGTACTTGATGTATAAACTAAGCTAGGGGTAACAACCTACAAGGTTTGTGTGACATCAAGCTGAGTGTACACTGTGACTGTTGCGGTATCTACTACCATATGCTGAGTTGGCGAACTTGTTGGTATTGCATGTTTAACAGTACTAATTAGTCTATTTTTTCTATTGTTTTTTTATTTATTTATTCTGTGTGCTAAGCCAAATAACTGTATTTCTTTCTTTCTAATAATGTCCGAATCACGGCTTCTCTCTACAGTGTACAGTAATAAACTTCTCTCAACAGACAATAATGGTCTGCTGAGGTCATTCAGTACACGAACGTGGGCCCTTTTAAATGTCCCACACTCTATACTCGGACACTTGTCCTCACGGTGTGGTACACAGTGTATGGTTATCGTGTGTCGCAGTGTAAACACAACATTAGGGTGCATCTGACCTTCCCTTTTTCCATTAGCTAGAGATCTGTCTGACGAACTCAATCCAATCTCTTTGAGTACTTAGAGTTGAGGACAAAAACTAAGCGCTGTATGCTGATGTAATGGCATTGTATTTGGTTCACTGAAACTAATCTGTCGTGTAAATGCTGAGAGATTTGTAGAACTAATGCTTGTAGTTTATAAGCCACACTTCGAGTTTCTCCTACAAGGTATGTTTTTCTATACATTTTAACGGTAAAAAGTTTTCATTCACAGTCGTGCAATTTCTTAGTTACTTATCTGCTGTATTGTTATTTCATTAGTAAGTACCTATTATTTCTTATTTATTGAACAATATTACTACTCTATGAGAAGAAATGTAATTTTTAAGCAACATTTTTTTTTTATTATAAAACAGTAGGTTTTGAACTATGTATTTCTATATAAAGAGTCCTCTCTTTTCAAAGTCATGTGGCCTACTCAATAAGGCTATTAAATATCAGTGACTACAATGAACAATAGTAGCTTCTGACGTCATAATCCATTAGCAAAGGTCGTGGTTTTGTTTACAGTTTATTATTATGTGTCTATGGTCAGTAACGAACATGAAATACAAAGATCTAGGAATATGTAAAGGTGCTTGTTCTTTTTAACCACCCTTTCTATTATTCACTTTATCGATTGGTCCATGGTTCTATCGATATAATATCTGACTAAGTTTTGACTTGAGTTGCAGTATTCTTCAGTGCAGCATCACTTACCACGAAGGTTAATTTAGGTTCACATGCTACATTAATTTGATAGCATGTAGCAGCAGCCTTGGGGAAGTCTGAAGGCCCGCCACACAGGTCAAACATGGCGCCCGCAGTCCTACCGCACGCCTCTAAGATAGAAATCGCGGTAGAGACAGCGGGTTTTAGGACACGTAACTCTAGTCCTCGAAGAAGGAGCCCCTCTACTGCACAGGATACAGGACGGCTGCTATCTGAACAGCGACAGATACATACCCCAGCACGTACCTGATGCGGAGCCCCATGCGGACGTACAGTCCGAGGATGAGCAGCCCTGGCAGGATGAAGAACAGCAGGCTGCTCAGCTCCCACAGGTACCAAGACGGCTGCTCCAGGATGGCGCAGAACGCTGACTCCAGGGATGAGTTGCCGGAACCTACGGAGAAGAGTTTTTTGTTAATGTGGTTGTAATTCGTGTCGTCATGCTGAAACTAACCTAAGAACTATCCTAGACGAATTTTTAATCCGATTTAGAGTTAAATGACACACACTCAAACAAGCAAACTATCTCGAATCAAGCTCAACGTAACTTACTTTCTCCGTATTTACGCTGTTTCTAAAAAGACACCTATCTTTTCAGAAAGATTTTTTAATTCTGAATTCTGCTAATTGTAAAAAGCGTAAGATACAAGTTTATAAGTATTTTTACGATCCATATAATTACTTATTACAATTACATTAGAAAAACAGCAGATAGTTGGCTCGGAGTCAGTGTAACAGAATAAAGGTAGATATATCTAGGAGATAGGAGAATATTGGTATATTTTAATGGTACATAACAAATAATATTGTATGCAAACACACGTGCATCGAAGTGCCTGACAACATCCATAAATATAAAATAGGCAATCTATGAAGCAGACTGTAACAAATGACGAGGTTATTTCTGAACGAGAAGGTCATTTCGTGTCAAGTTATCCGGAGACGAAACCAGATGGATTACGATGAGGGTCTCTAAGACCACAGGATATCGGGTGAGAGCTAGATAAATGAAGACGAATGAATATTGGACCTCTGGTACCTATAACGTAATAGGATAATGTAAGCTCGTTCTTCATGTTTTTTTAGGTAAGCTTAGTAAATACTGGTACTTACATAAATACATTACTAATACAAAATAAAGTTATCTGAGAAACAAAAACACAAAAATAGAAAAATAAAACATGTTTGTCGATCTGTCTTTTCCTTTTTTTACACGACTGCCCAAAAAGGAGTGTTATGTTTTCAGGGTTCATGTATGTATGTATGTATGTGAGTTTCTTTATTCCACCATAACTTCTAAAAGGCTAGACCGATTTCAATGTTTGTGGTATCATTAGAAGCTTTGAGTTATCCCGAGTGATATAGGCTATGTGGACATTAAAAAATGGTCAAGTGTGAGTCGAAATCGCCTGCAAAGGGTTCCGAACGATTTTTTTTTTGCTCAATATTGGTCATTATATTACTAAAAGGTATGAAAGGTAATATGAAAGGTTTTTTATTAACATATTGGAGGTCTATTTTTATCTTTTAGCACCATACAGTTTACCCAATCTGTTCAACAAGTGAGTCAATATTATCCATTTATAGCCAAAAATTTACAGGGTGTTACCGAAAGGTAAGTAAATCCATCCAAAAGGTAGAAACAAAAACTGGGAATGAAAAATTGGGTATAAATTATTTTAGTATCTCATTTTGAGCTGAAATCTTTTAAACTGACTCTATACCAGGAGTTCTCTTCGCCCCTTTTGGATTGATATACCCTTTTGGTAACACCCTGTATATGTTGTTCCAAATTAGGAACTGATTGAACGTATATTTTTCGTAGAAATATTCCGTACTGGTTTGGCTTTGAGGTAAAAGCCAAATGTAATTTAATTTGGTTTCGATCATCAAAGCGGACAATAAATTGGAGCTTATTGCCAATGTTGGGTTATTTGCTGAACTTTCCTACTTTTATTTTTATTAATTGTACTTCAAATAAGAAAGTAATGATGCTTGAAGGAGCTTGATAGCTGAAATAGATATTGACTAACGAATAGTGGAAATCGTTACAGTAATTATATTACTTGAAGGAGTCTGCAACTAGAAGGTATTTAAAGTGTTATATTTTCCGTCAAATCTAGCCAAAATTTAAAAATATTGTTGGACTATCCATGTACTGACGAGGACGAAGATAGTAGTTTCACACATGAGGATTTGCAAAAGGTAAAAAGAACTAGCCTAAAATAAATAAAACCACGCCTTACCGTACTGAGTAACGCAGAAAGAACCTATAATATAAATTAATTTATTAAATCTAGACCAAGGTACTAATTTTATTTAATAGGTACATAAACTGGAAGGCCAGTCATAACTTGTCAGAGAATAGATCAATCACTTACAATGTAGACGTTACTTAATTTATTGTCAATACTTCTGATTTTATAGCTCTTTCTTGAATCATGAAGGGCAATCCCTTAAGTAATGAAAACGTTTCAGATTTTTCATTTCATTTCGTTCCTGACAATGGTTTTATGAAAAGTATTGGTATTGTTTTTTTGTGTTGATTGTCATGAGAAGTATAACAGATGTTTTTAAACTGTGAATCAATGTAAAGTGTTGCTCCATCTCCAATATCGACAGAAGTGAAATGAAATAAAAATAAGGTCTTTTATGATATACTTTTTCTGTTTTTGTATATGTAATAAATGTACCATCCTGGGATGTGTACATCAGATATCACGCAATGGGTTTCAAAGGCAGTACCTGTGTTTTCATAGTAGAAATTAGGTCCTTTAAAGAGTAGACTGTATGGAAAGGTCTTGGTGGCACGTGTCCTACCTGGCGGGTAGTCGTAGTGGCTGACGGTGGTGTAGAAGGCGAAGGGCGAGGCGGCCACCAGCGACACGAGCCACAGCGCGGCCACGATGCGCAGCGCGCGCCGGAGCCCCGCCATAGCGTACAGGTGCAGCGGGTGGCAGATCGCCAGGTACCGCTCCAAAGAGAACGCCACGATCGTCAGCACTGACACGTATGACGCCCTACGACAAAAAAAAGGAATAGATATTACAGGTTGTCAAACTCCGTGGTCTAGTAGCGCAAACACAGGTTTCCTGGTATCACCAACTGTCATCTCGGGTTCGATCACCGAACGGTCCAATTCAGAAAACCACTTTTGAACTCACGCTTGACAATCATATTTGCTACCACGACAATCATTTTACCCACTCTTAAAAGTTAGATGAATCACATATTCCGCTTGTCCCTAATTCATTTAGCGGCGACATACCATCGAATATTGAACGCCACAGTCTAGTGATTCACAAAGCTTTGATCCAATCCCGCAGCCAATCGCTCATTACATGACATTTAGAAACGCTAAATATCGCCTAATTCGGGCTTAACCGATTCAAACGCGATCGTTAATTTATTTATAATGAATAAATTCTCATGCAGATTTATTCGTTCACTTGTTGTGAACTTACAGCCTAAACAATGGTAATATAAATTATTTTTTGATGTATAAAAGAGACTTTTGTACTTGAGTAAGGCTAAATTTCTGAGAGAATGGTCTGACAGACGGTTTTTGAAGTAAGAAACTCAAAAACTCTCGATCTCGTAATGAATAAGAATAAGAATTTGTGAACCGTCATATTATACACTTTGCCCTTTTTTGGTTGTGGCTTACGAACAATTATATCATTAGCTTTTGTGTTTACACTGTACATTATAATTAACTACTTAATACATGAGAAACATAACAAACACAAGTAAGTTTTAAGTAAATTACTCTTTTTATATTAATAAATTACAAGTCTTACAAAAAGTAAAGAACAATGTATTTTCTTGAATTAATTTGTGTTCTTTTACTAAGTTCTACAAAGGGATAAAGCTTCGTTTGTTTCTTTTAATTTAGTTGTAACCAAAGCATAATAATATTTAATGTTGTGGAGGTACAGTCACGTAAAACAACGTATCTTCAGAAAGTTATAATAACCTGTATGAGATAAATAGCAAAGGGTACAAAGTGGTACACATTTCGTGCCAGAAGATTTCAATTACACACACGTAGGCACTATTTTAATCAGTTTATTTACCCACCTTGTACCTATATTTTCGCACAAGAGGGAATGCAGTTGTTAATTTGTCCCAAAAAAGTAATTATCTTTATAAATAGGCAACAACACTTAGGAAACAATTATGGGATTGTTTTCTTCCGTGTTACCAGATGCCAGATAATTAACTATTAAGTGCGTAAATATAAATAATGACGTACCGATTGGTCTACTCTCAATTTTTATTTTCAGAATGGCAATAAATAAAAGTAACCCAACTATTTTCTTAGTATGCTACCAATTTTAATAAAATATATTCTTTTTTATAATGTACCAGGTAATTATAGTCGTGCAACACCTTTAGCGCATGACTTCCTTACGTCAAAGCAGTAAAATTGAATTGTCTCTCAAATATATCATTCAATTCCAAATTCAACATCTAAAATAACGGTTCAATAACCTCAAAATACGAACACACATTACTGACCAATCAGCGAGCTCACACGAAAACAAGTATGGCGGCGCGGGCAATTACGCGGCAATTCTGTGCGACCGCCGCAACTCGCAACTGAAATTAAATGTCGCAACAACTTGTTTTTAATTGAAAATATTAACAGTTCCAAATGTTTACACGGGCTATTTACTTTTTTTGATGTTAGCTCGAGGTTTAGGATACTCTTACTATTTACATTCCAATTACTAACCACGATCAAACACGTTTAAACACACGTTTTAGCTTATTTGTTTAATTGCTTAGTTTTTTGCCCGCTTGTGAGTGACTCAGGGAAAACGATTTCAGAAAACCAAGATTAAAAAACGAGTGTCTCTTCATTAAAATAGGTCGAGTTCGAAATTAGGTCAGAACATATTTTTATACAAAAGAATGTAACCGCATTAAGAAGTTGTTCAAAGAGTTTTCATGTAAATAAACAAAACAATGTTGTGTATCTCATCCTATAATTTTCCTTTAATCTCCATCTTATTATCTAGCTTAATGATTTATTCAGGGATACGTTTGAAGTTACTAGAGTTTGTTAAAACAATTTAAGCAAATAATATTAGCGCACAAATGTAAAATACAAACCTACTTTAGAGTGAGTAAATTGTTATACAATAAAATTTTATTGAGAACAACCCTGCATAACTAGTAAGCAAATGAGCTAATTGCAAATCATTTAGTAAAACTTGCATTTTTGCGACCAATAAAAATACTGCTTAAATACTGTCGCTACGAAATATTTTATTTAGAATTCTCCTGCAAATATAGAAATTATGGAACTGTTCAAAATCGCAGCCCTTTCTTAACTTTATAATATTTTGAATGTGTTATAAAATTAAACGGCAATATTTTAACATTTACTTACTAAGTGAGTTCACAGGAAACTTTGCAAAGACCTTCCAAGTCGATTATGTGCAAACTCGGTACAAATCTGAAAAGCTAATAACACGCAACTGGGGACTGTTTAGAACTTTGGTTGGGGAGACTTGTTTCTTTATTAATACTTTATTCAATTATTCAGATAAGGCTAGACTTAATAATTTACTATAAGCTAGAGGTATGTGTAATATCATGTCAGTGAGAATAGTGTAATATAAAAATCGTAATTGTAACCTGCACAATAAACAATAGGGCACTAAAGGCATTCTAATACAGTAGGCACTGCAACTGCTGTTACTGTAAGACTGTGAATATTCTTAAAAAGATCATGTTATACTCGTATGTGTGATGTTTTCTCCTCTTCTTAATTTAGAAATACATTCTTTCCTAAACATACACTTTTATGCCCATTTAATATTCTTGAAGAGCAGAACATTTTATCATTTTTATATTAACTTTAAACCATGTAATGTGGCTCAATTATTTGTTTAACACATTACACGAGAAGCAAATATTATGGCGATTATGTAGATACCGTATATTATGCTTTCATAACGTTCTGTAAACGAGTAGTGTCAACAAACGGAATGGAATTAAAGTCTAAAGTATGCAGTTATGTTTTAGTGAAGTACTTAAAAGTTAAGTTAAACTATTTTTATGACTATATTTTATTCACTTCTGAACGATTTGCATGATGTATAAGATCAAATTATAAGGCTACAAAAGGGAGTAAACTCAAGTACGAAGAATTAATACACGTCTTGACATGTGGGTATGATTTATACCTTGCAGTGATTTACAGTACATTCTGTAGTTTCTTGATAATGATGTATTCCACAGCAAGCTATAAGCAGACTGTCGACGCTCAGTGGCCAGTTATCAGCTAATCATGCACGCTGAATGCTAGCTAACTGCCGAGATTGATTAACCGCGGTAATCTAAGCGAGGCGTGGACCCGGTGATAGCGGGGTGAATTAACTAGACTAGACCTTAGACTTTTATACGGTACTGTATGACCTTCGTATTGCACCTTTGAACTTACACAAAAAAAAAAACAAGTAAACAATATGCCTTGTTGGTTTGGAAAGTTGTAGGTTCGTTAACGTAGATTAAAAAAATACTTTATTGTTAAAAAATGTATGTGTTTTTAACTTTTCCTGAAAAATATAGTAAAATAAACTGTAAAATGTGTTTGCCTTATTAATAAACATTATATTTAATCTCACGTTAAAAGTTTAACTAGAATAATGTGTCTAATAAATAAACTTATAAATTTTTAATATTGCATAAATATCTTAGTTTTCAACATTATTTGACCTTCTTAACCCAGTTCACATTAGCTATATAGTCATTCCCTTACCACTGTCTCTAGCACCATAGCCCGTAGCTTTTGTTCCTCAAAGGAGCATCAATATGGATGACAATGACGTCATGTAATCACTCCACTTGCTTCCACGAAACCAAAACAATTAGTTACTCCCAGCTGAGCCCATAAGTGAAAGCCAGATTGCTAAATTTACACACACCTTAAATATAAAGTTATGTGAAGGATGTAATGAAAACGAAACAATGTCAAATGTTCTTAATTTATAATAATAATAATAATATTCCGGGACAACTCACACACGGTTACCTGATCCCAAGCTAAGCAGAGCTTGTGTTATGGTAACCAGGCAACTGATAAACATACTTATATATTTCTAAATACATACAAATTATAGATAAATTACGCCCAGACAACCAGAACAAATGATCGTGCTCATCACACAAACATTTGTCCTGGGTGGGAATCGAACCCACGACCTCCGGTATAGCAGTCAGGGTCACTAACCACTAGACCAACAGGCCCGTCAAATTTGGTTTTTATTTTATTAAGTTTTGTTGCATAAAATAAATGTACTAATTATTTTCTTGTTTAACTTTATCTAAAAATCAAATAGTATCTACACTTGACCACTGAGTTGTAGCAAGTGAAAACATTTTGATCCTAAATGGACTTACTTTCAGAAGCGTTTAGTTAATTTTCCTAGTGTCGTTCGAAGCCAGGATTAAGATACCACAGTGACCATTAAGTAAACTGTTCTTCTATTTTTACCTTTATGCTAGGTGTTTGTTTTTCCCGTAATCGAAACATACAAGTTGAATCCCTGTCTAATTAATTAAATCTACAAGAAACTTACCTTTTCCTCGTAGAAATTGTTCGGTAAATCCTGTTTAGTTGTCCTCCCCTTACGAAGAGGGTTTATTAGGCCATCGACACGGCTAATAATGTCACATACTCTGTTATCGTTCCCACTACTTTATAACGTCGTAAAATACATTCAATATTAAGTGACATTAGTCGATGTTTACGGCCGACATATTGATTTTTCACTCACTAATTAAATATATACCTCAACCGTTCTGACAGATGTTATTCTGGAATAAAAATAAATAAAATGTACCGAGTTTTCTCATGAATTCATTCAGTAATTATCGAGGAAAATTGTGTTATTTTTGTCATCACACTGCTTGTGTGATGCTTTATGTGTGCACCATACATATATTTGGATGAAACAATTTCTACATGCTACCTACTGAATGCAGAAAAGTTTTGTATGTAAAAGCTGCGGTAATTTTTTTTTCAATATTTACTTCCTTCAGTCGTTTATTTTACGTCCACCAGATTTTGTGTTGAAGGGCTGACAAAAAATCAAACTTATACCTCAGATAACATTGTCTGGCGTTGATAAAATCAGCCTTGAATCTCTATGCTTCACGTGTTACCTAGATCCCAGCACCTAGACCGTAGCTATTCGTAACGGGTCCACATTATGTTCTTGTTATATGTTTCTGCTGGTGACAGGTGGGTTCATTGTGATTCTAGCCCGATGTTCGCAGGTAGCATTTGGATAGTATTCCTATTACCCAATGTAACTATAAAACATTTTACAACTTGTGTTTAACATAAATGTGACACGGGACTTGTATGATAGTTCAGCAACGGTACGTGAAAGTAAAGTTTCATGTAGTTTATAAAGTTGAATATTGTGTGTCATGTAAGTATACTTAATAAAAGTTCGGAGTTGGAACTCGTGGTATGAGTTTTAAGAGTGTTAGGCCATCAAGTCTGCCAGGTGTAAAGTTACAAAATGTACGGACGGTTTGGTACTTTTTACAAAAAACGATGAACTCGAAAACTCTGAAATTCTAACACAGTTTTCACAATGTATGTTTTAGTGTGACTCTACATTTACTATAGTTTGGGGAGGCAAAGTAGGTGACGAAAACTAAACCACATTTTCAAAACAATCTATACAGATATTAGGATGCTTAACGAGAGCTCTAAAATACTCCAAATGACGAACCACAATATGAATAATTCTGAGCAGGTTTAGCGAGAATCATTACACATTACACGTTCATAACTCATCAATCAGCTTTACAGCTTGATTAACGTGGCGGTACCGTAAAGTACCAATATGACACACTCACAGATATGTTTACACAGAGATACTTGGGACAATTTCCTCGTAGTAAACTGTTGTATGTATGGATGTATGGAGTCTGTGTTTACAATATAATATATATACGAATTTACAATATTTCTATAGACAATGGCTAATAACTGCGACCAAGGTCTCTCTGACGCTACTCTACACCAAAAGGCTGTAATCGACGGGTGAGCCACGACCTGACCGCAAGCTGGGTTAGCTACAAACGAACCCACAGTCTAGCTTCACCAGTGAGCCAACAAATCCGCGGTAAAGCGCGCTCGTTGATCAAACCCTTTAAATTAACAAAAGACACCATGAGACTGGAAATCGCCTTAAATTTGAAAATTTTAGTATTCGACCTTTGTAGTGTAAACGAAGCTCATAGTAACAGTAATCGCAGTGTATTGACATGCACGTGTCACTGATTATCACTTAAGGCCGGACCCTTGCGGTTGTGCGGGTAAATAGGTTACCAATCCTCACGTTTTATGTGCTTAAGTACTAAACACACAAAGATGATCGATTTAATCGCTGCATTGAAATAAGTCTTTTGTTTTATTTACGTTAGAAGATTTATTTATCCATATTTTCTATGAAAATTGTGTTACATAATAATGTTTTTACTCGTTAATTGCGTCAGAAAAAGGACGTACTCAACGTACACGCTTTTAAGAAATAAACACGAAAAATAACTTTCGCATTTCTAATATTAAGTTATTGGATAGAAGTAGTATCAAAAACTTGTGTCGGGATTAAATTCCGTATGTGCAATGATATTATATCATTGCGTATGTGTATGTTTTTGTTACTACTCATATGTAGGTATACGTGTATATTTGTATAATGTATTTATCAGTAAGGAATACCACACATATTTCCTGGTTAAAAGGCTTCATCGTTAACGTAAGCCAGTATAATTTGAATCCCCACACGATATCAATAGTGAACATTATCATATTAATTGTTTACTATTAGTAAACAACATAGTATTTGTAAACACAAATACTATGTTGTACGTTGTAGGACTTATACCTACTAAATAAAGTTTGTTGTACTAAAACATAACATAACATGTAACGTAGGAGTTGTGCGGGAAAACCGAGGGATACTCCGCTAATGGAATCCTGAGTCGGTGTGATCCACAGGACTAGTCTGTTGCTAAAGTGGTAACAAACATAGTTTCCCGAACATTTGTGTCTGGACACTAACAATAGGTATATTTTAAAACTGTAACGTTATGAATTGATGTCAAGTTTTTTGTAAAAGTGTAATAATTACAAACCTATATAAATAACATATTGACATACATACAAACATAGGTTAAGCATTAAATCTCCTTCTCAGAATTAGCTGCTATTGGGTTAAAAATTACTTTTCGACAGGTCTTTTCTTAAATGATCAAATTTCGGTATGGTAGGTTGTTCTATACGTTATGTAGCTTTATCTCCAATTAAGTGTAAATGGCTAAAAGCTGTTCTGAATTTTGTTTAAATAAACCGTTCTTCAAACAAAACACAGTGTATAGTGTTTTAAGGGCATAAATTTAACGAAAATACTGCACTATGATGATATAAAAAAATACTGAATGTATTATTCATTAAATATTTGATTTTTGAAATTTGCATATTTGATTAATTTTATGTAGCTTGCATAATAAATTAACTTAATGGTTTTATAAATTAATTAATATAATAAGTATCTAACGTTAATAACTATAAAGGATTGTGTCACCATGGCCGTAATTGATGCGGTCACTTTATTAATAGTAGGTCGGTAATGGATGCGTGTTAGATAAGTGCATTAATTTATTTTACCCATGAAACAAAACATAAAAAATACTAACCTAATTAAAATATAAAATATTTTGTATTTTCAATTTCCAAACGTGAATACTTTAAGAAACTACAGTACCTACCTATCCCAAAGCTATACTATCATAAATATATTATACTATGCTTGTAATATATATATTAAATTAAGAGTTACAACGTACCGAACCATTAGCGAAATAACATTTAATTCCGTGTAATATTTCCATTCTAATCGCCTTGTCTAAAGCTCTTGTCCTAAAGAAAGAAATAAACAAATACATATTTACCCAAACATTTCGGTAAACATACCAATTCCATCGTAATAAGGGTCGAGCTGACATTAAATTTCAAATTCCTTCCCGGACCCCAATACCACTTAGTGTAGATGTGCCAACCCGGCTTCGAACCCGGGAATTTCCGGCCGAATACTTTATTTAATGACCACACATCAATAAGGGATGGCTAAGGAATCTGGTCAAGGAAACAACTTACCGAAATTAAACCCGATCCGGTAAATGATAGGAAAGATATCATAGTACATGATACAATACAATGTGTTATGGTGGGTTCAATGACCGGATAACTATGTGTGGTAAGTGTAAGATAACTAGAACATTTTAAAAGTTTTTGGTTTATACGGGTATACTCAGACATGACACCGACAGAAGCGTCGAAACGTCATGAACTAAAACCTAAATATATACCACGATAAAATCCGTAAAAATTAGTTTTAGTTTTATTTTAATGCCTAACATTCGCGTCAGCTTCAGAAAGCAATAAGTTTTTGGTGTCCAAAGACTACTGGAACTGTACTGTAATGATGAAACATTTGACGGGCCTGTTGGTCTAGTGGTTAGTGACCCTGACTGCTATACCGGAGGTCGTGGGTTCGATTCCCACCCAGGACAAATGTTTGTGTGATGAGCACGATCATTTGTTCTGGTTGTCTGGGTGTAATTTATCTATAATATGTATGTATTTAGAAATATATAAGTATGTTTATCAGTTGTCTGGTTACCATAACACAAGCTCTGCTTAGCTTGGGATCAGATGACCGTGTGTGAGTTGTCCCGGAATATTATTATTATTATTATTTCTAAACTGCACGAAAACAACTCAAACTGCTAAAACATTGCTGCAAAATAAACCCTTTACCCTTTTGCTAACTTATATGGCGAACCATATCCAATTGAATAAAGAAATCAATAAATATTGAATAAAGAACATTATACCCATAATATGACAGTAAAGTTAACATAAACGGTTATCTTAAAGAGTCGCTTAAGCAAATGTTCGAACAACTCTTCCATAAGTACAGTTAAAAGTTTTAACGATCAATTTTCTTTGCCATCAATTTCCTACTTATAGACTTGAGTCGCTCCCAAATAGCTGCGATTATGTTATACTTAAGTTCAAGTTTTTCACTTTATATTACTGGTATCCAAAGAGTTATTTAGGAAGAAAAAACGAATTCTTTAAGAAAAACTTTGTAGATAATGTAAAGAATTTCAAACTCTTTTACTTTTATTTTGGTTTCTGTAATAGCTAATTTTGTTCAGAAATTGTTCTGGTTGTAATTGTGTTATTTAAATTAATTTAACTTTAGGTAACCTAGCTAAATGTATTTACTAAGTTAGAGAGTCGAGTTAAGAAAGGAAATATTAAGGCTTGTTTGTGGAAAGGTCGCTTTTGTAGCTACTATAATTGGCATAAAGTTTCTCACAGTTGTACTAAACGATCGGTCGCTAACTCACTAAACTTAACATCATAAATTCTCCGACTATTTGTTTAAGCAAATTAAGGTTTAATGTACATTATGTTATTCGTTACCCACTTGTAGGTAAATATTTTAATCAAACAACTCAAGTTTATCGCGGTTTACTACTGGACATAGGTCAATCCCAAGTAGTGCCACTACAACCGGTCAACCTTCCGCGTTTATGCCGACCAAGCTTTTTTCAGGATGTCAATCGATCTTATACATACTAGGTTGTAAATAAGTAACCCCTGCCTATCTCTTTACGGCGTACCACAGCCACATATTTGAAACCCGGACGAGTCAATGGTGGGATCTGCGAACGAGTCAACCTTTGTATCTCTAACTCCATAACACATGTGCTTTATTACTTTGGGTTCAGAGCATTAAATGTGAAATTTTCCATATTTAAATTTTAACATCTTTCCAATCCATTCAAGTTAAATAAACCGCTCACAGTTCAAGTACATTCGAAAGCAACGTAAATTCCATTTCCGCATTTCACACTCATTCGCACTCGTCCACACTCGTTCGCAGATGTTCGCAATATTTCTGCAGTTATTTAAATGCACGTTTTGAGAGTAATTGAGGCGTGTCGGAGCGATAGTCCGGTGCACTTCAAAGAGACCGAAACTCAACGTTAAAAGATTGCTAACGTTGGATGCGTCGCAGTCGCGTGGAACATATGCGTGCACTTCCGTTACTACTTGCATATGTTAATGTATTGTACCTAGTTACATTTTAATAATGATATTTATATGTATAGAATGAACGTTAAGCTTTATTGCCCCTTAAGCCAAACTTTCTGGAAGCTTTAGCGATGATAGAAATTGCTCTAATGACATTAATTGTATATGAATATAATTTGTTTCGACAAGTCTAGATTATTATGATGATGTAAATAGAGACAGCATTATTTATTTATTTATTTGGCTCTTCAACAATGAGTACACTGTTACATTTAAGATGGAAATACATTGAGAACTTAAGTCTAAGCGTCTCACTACTTACAGAAGAGCACTGCATGCACTATAATATGCGCAAATACGCGTAGGAAAACATTTATTACAAATTTATTGAATTTAAATTTAGCTAATATCATTTTAGATTATCACATTACATTATTACATTAAAACAATTACATTACATTATATCTTAGCGTGCAAACTATTTATGAGTTTGAACGTAAAAATAAAGCAACAAACACACAAAACATGTATATTTGCTGTTTGAAGCACAACTGTTTATAAAACCACATGAACTGAAGCTGAATTATATAAAAATCTAAAAGCGAGAAAAAACAAGGAAAGTGAATTCACAATGGTAGGTACTTAAGCCTATAATCTAATTTTCACCAAAATAAACAAAAAAAGCACGAAAAAATTAGGAAGCATTTAAAATCACAGTCACACAGCTTTAAGAAAAACGTAGATAATCCAGAGACAATTTATTTTCCATTTTAAACGTTTTTGTGGACAATGGCGCCCGCCGTGTCACCGCATTACAATAATGAAACGTTAAAGAAAGGAATACAGGGAAAACTAGACAAAAGGTTTTCGGTGTAGAAATGTTTTGAGGTTACTTCTTCCTAATGGTTCCGCCATGACACCATTCACTGACCTATACGCTGGTTTTGTGTTTCGCATACTGAAATCCATTGGTATTTATTCATTGATTTCTATTTATGGGGTTTAAGCTATAAATGACAAATTTCATATTGGTTTCTTAGGTTTACGCTTATGTTAGACATTGAAATAAAACTACTTTTTACAGATTTGGTCGCGGTTTATTTTGATTTTAGGTCCCGACGTTTCGACACCTTTGCATGTATCATGGTCACGGGCAGACTGAGATAGCGTTCGTCTTGACAGTAGATGTTGCTCGTTCTACCTTATTACCATACCATATTTTAATTACTCAAATAATTAATTACAACCTGACTAAAATCAAAATAAACCGCGACAAAATCCGTAAAAAGTAGTTTTATTTCAATGACAAATTTCAGTTTGTGTTTGATTGAATTAGCTACCAACCTTAACTTGTATGTGTAGAATTATTTTATAAGTGAAAGTAAGAAAAAACGTTTAAGTAAAAGTTAGTGACTAAATAAATAAATGAAATAAAAATGAAATCTATATAGGCATTCACGTATAGTCATTATTGGTGTTAGTGCACTTAATACTGATACGAGAAAGTTCTAACTAGGATCTGTTGTGGATGACATGTAACAGACGAAATAGTGGACCAATACATTACATTTCACCCTAACATATTTACTTCAGACTAGATTTCTCGAGAGCTATGCTAGTGTATATAGCTTAGAGGTCTTTGAGTACAGATGTTCTAATCTCGATCCAGATGTTTATGTGTCAGACCACGCCAACACACGAAAGACGTGTTTACATCTCTACTCCCAATAATTTAATCAAAATTAATCGCATGACTACAGTATCAGTCTCGAAATAAACATACAATCCTTACGTTTCATTGGACAGCACAAAAACATACAATTTGCGAACAAATTACATTCGGTTTCAATTCACTTTGAAAGCATTACCCAATGTGAACGGAACAGTTTTCAAAATGACGCTCGTTGACAAGGCTTTGTAACGCTTCGTAAATCGAATACGTTTATTCAAGATCGCTCACATATGTCAATGTTTCGCCAAAAGAGGGCGTTGGCAAACAAAGGTAACTGGAAATCAAATCTGCAAATGTGAGTCTTTAGATGATACGATATCTAAATTGGTTTGTCATTCCAAGAAAATTGTTCGATGTTTTTAGGAAGAATGAGAAAAATGGTTGGTACATAAATCATCACAATTACAGAAGTGTTAAGCATTGTAGATTAACAGGAGAAGAACATTTCAAAACTAGGGTTATCACAGCTTCTACACATAGAAAAAGATTTACCTAACACATTCTGACTTGTAATTTCTCTTGCTAGATAAAAGTACTGTAAGAGTACTGTTCTACGGCAACTTGAACTTATACCTATTCGACACGTTACGTTTGTTACCAAATATTGTAAATTTTCCACTCCACTCACCCTTTCAATGGAAAAATAAAAACATTTTTCAAGGGAAAATAATGAGGTGTCAACCCTAAACACAGCTTTCTAGATAGATAGATAGATAGATAGATAAAGCTTTTATTCAGTACAAAACAAGACACAGGTTATCTATACTTATAATAAATCTGTAGAAGTGAAAATTCTGTACATTGAAAATATCAAAAAAAATAAATAGCGGGGGGTGTTACTAGACCGACAACGAACCCAAACGTGTGAAAAAAAAATGTTTGTCTGTCTGTCTGTCTGTTTGTTCAGGTATCACGCAAAAACTACCGGTTCGATTACGATGAAACTTGGTATAATTATTCTTTATTATCCTGGGCACCACACTGGGTACTTTTTATCCCGGAAAAGTTTAAACTTTATTTTGCGGTTAAAAACTCATTGATAACTTCCGTCATCCACGCGAACGAAGTCGCAGGCACAGCTAGTTTACAATATGAGAAAAACAAAAAACAAAAATAAAAATAAGTGGACACAAAAGATTCAAAACACAAAAATTAAAAGAAGAAAAAAGAAGTCCACAATATAAAGGAAAAAAAAAAAAAAATGAGATATGAAGTGACATCATAGAAAAAAGTAATAACTAGGGTAAGTCACATATTTATAAAGTGACAAACTCATGACAAACTTGTCAGTAGTACATATTACTTTTCTCTACGGCAGAAAGTGAAGAAAAATAAAATGACGGTGTGGTGCAGTGTGTCTTAAGTTTGCACCGAATGGGAGTCCAGCTCAGCATGTGTCAGGTAGAATACCTGACGCTGGTATTCTGCTGGATCCCAGCAATGACGTACGGACGTCGAGTATACCAATGTGAATATTAAGGCGTAATAGTGCTCAGTGCTGTGTGCAGTTATAACAAGGTAGGTGTTAGGAAGATTAAATAAAAATAAGTGTTCAATGTATTATGTATTGTGTTTAAATATTAACAATTAAGGGTGAGTAATGTGTATTTTGTGTTTTTGTGGAAGCTGTATATGTATTACTTAGTAAACAGACATCTACAAGAAGTAGTATGACTAACAATATATGCATTCAAAATTTGATAAAGAAAACAAGGACATGTTTAGTATATTTCATGACTATTAAATAACTGATTGCATACAAATTTTTATAAGATTTGTACGTATGTAAAATAATCCCGCGACACGGTGATTTTTATTAAACAGTGCGTAAGTCTTATACCTTTCAATTCTTAAGACTGTGTAGTGACCTACTATATTTATTTACGTATCTATCTTAATATATTGTTTTATTAAGATTCTTATTCTTAATTATTATTAGATAAGACTAAATTAAAAACTAAAATTAATATTATATAAAACTAAATTAAGAACTAAAACTATTATTATATAAAAACTAAATTAAATCTAAAATTGTTAATAGAATAAATTTCAACGAACAAACACATTTTTATATATAGATAAATTCTTATCAGCGAACCGGCGCCGTAGCTATGACGCGTCTTTTGTTCTCGGCAAGCCGGCCCGCTACGTCACCCGGACCGGTTGCGTGAGCGGGACGGGCTATCATGCGTCGCGCTCTGCGAGCGCGCGCGCCGCCGCATCGGTATGGCACTCGAGTGTTCTGTACTCGTCAGTATGTTCACGCGTCTTACCGGAACCGTCACAGCTAGAATTGTAGCTAAGCCGCGCCTAGTATATTACTGCTTATATGCTTATTTTCGTGCTATCTATCATCTTGCTATCACTCCTTCTTATTCTTCATAGTGGAACTTATGTGTGTGTCGAACTGTAACCTGTGCCTGTGTATTATAATAAACTTTATTTCATTCTTCTACTTGTGCACTTCGGACTTTTCTTCTTCCTACACACACCTATCCGACCTATATTGGTGACCCCGATCAAGAGCACGAGGATGGCCGAAGACAAAGCGCGCAGTCAACAAGATGGCGGCAACTCGGCAGCAGAAAGTTTCCGTGTCGGTGTGCGCGTCCCGCCCTTTAACCCGGAGAAGCCCGGGCTGTGGTTTCGCCAAATGGAGGCGCAATTCTTTCTGTCCAATATTAAGACAGACGAAACCAAGTTTTACTACATCACCGGCAATTTAGACCCGAAATATGCAGACGAGGTAGAAGACATACTCGAGAACCCTCCACCTACCGACAAGTACATGAAACTCAAAACTGAGCTCATCAAGAGACTCTCAGCATCGCGTGAGAAGAAGATGCAGCAGCTCCTCATGCACGAGGAACTAGGTGACCGGAAACCGACCCAATTCTACCGGCACCTCCTCAACCTGGCTGGTCCAGGTGTTCCAGAGGAGTTCCTGAGGACCATCTGGACGAGCCGCCTTCCCGCTAGTACGCAAACCATAGTGGCTTCGCAGTCGAAGATGGATCTTCCCGAGCTGGCTGAGCTGGCCGACAGGATCCACGACGTGGTCGGCACCCAGGTGGCATCTACGGCAGCCATCAACACTCCTGCATCTTCGAGCACCTCAAACTGCGGCGGACACTCTGAAATCGCTGCCCTTACCAAGCAAGTGGCAATGTTGACGGAGAGGTTAGACCGTTTTACCCGGCCTAGAGGTAGGTCCAATAGTCGCACGCGCCACCGATCACACTCAAGCTCTAGATCGGCATCCAGCTACAAAAGGTCTCCGCAGTGCTGGTATCATTCTAAGTTCGGGGACCGAGCAAAGAAGTGCGTGAAACCGTGCGACTACCCTCAATCGGGAAACGTGCGGGGCAATCAGTGATGGCGACCGATGATTGTCCAAGTGCTGGTCGCTTATTCGTCACCGATCAAAGGTCCAAGATGCAGTTTTTGGTCGACACCGGCAGCGACTTATGTGTTTACCCTCGATCGGCGCTCACTCGACGAATGGACAGGACCGGTTATCAGTTGTGTGCTGCGAACGGAACGTCAATACAAACCTACGGTTTCATAAATGTATCGCTAAACTTAGGGTTGCGCCGTGACTTTGTCTGGCAATTTATTGTCGCCGATGTTACAAGGGCGATAATAGGTGTGGATTTTTTATCTTTTTATAATTTGATTGTTGATTGCAGGAACCAACGCCTCATCGACAATCATACTATGCTCTCCGCCCCGGCTTCGCCTGCTCGTCGTTCGGATGATATTTCGTCGGTTAAAGTAAGTCTCGGTGATTCCGCGTACACACACATACTACGGGAATTTCCCGACATCACCCGCCCACCTGGCATACACCGCACTCCCAAACATAATACTGTACATCACATCCGCACGACTCCTGGGCCACCAGTATCCTGTTCACCACGTAGACTGGCCCCTGATAAATTAAAAATAGCGAGGGATGAATTTGACGCCATGCTCAAGTGTGGCACCTGTAGCCAGTCTGAATCTCCCTGGTCGTCGCCTCTGCACTTAGCGCCAAAGAAAGACGACGGTTGGCGCCCCTGTGGCGATTACAGGATGCTGAACGCGCGGACCATCGCAGACCAGTACCCTATCCGACACATCCATGATTTCGCCCACAGCCTGTCTGGCTGTACCGTCTTCTCACAAATTGACCTGGTGAAAGCGTACAACCAGATTCCTGTGCATCCAGATGACATCCCGAAGACTGCGATCACCACGCCGTTCGGTCTTTTCGAATTTCCGTATATGACATTCGGTCTTCGTAATGCAGGACAGACGTTTCAGCGCTTCGTGGATGAAATGCTCAGGGGCTTGGACTTCACGTACGCACCTCGATGATTTTCTGGTTTTTTCAAAAGACCAGAAGACCCACGAGCTCCACCTGCGCCAGCTTTTCACCAGGCTCAAGCAATACGGTATGGTCATCAACATCTCAAAGTGTGTCTTTGGTGTGTCGGAGGTAAACTTCTTGGGCTACAATATTTCAGCCAAAGGTACCAAGCCACTGCCTTCCAAGGTCGAAGCCGTGCACAATTTTCCCGCTCCCAAAACCGTAAGAGAGCTGCGGAGATTTCTTGGGATGCTCAACTTTTATCGTAGGTTCATTCCTGAGGCAGCTACTCATCAAGCACCCCTGAACGCTCTTCTTACCGGCTCAGTCAAGGGTTCACACCCTGTTCACTTTTCACCGCAGGAAGACGAGGCTTTTCGGCAATGTAAAAACAGCCTGTGTCAAGCAGCATTACTGGCACATCCGGATTGCAACGCAAAAATGGCGTTGGTCACGGATGCGTCAGACAAAGCCATCGGAGCAGTCCTGCAGCAGCTGAACGAGGGGGCGTGGGAGCCACTGGCATTCTTCTCTCGTAAGTTGACTCCTGCACAGGTAAAGTACTCTCCTTACGATCGGGAGTTGCTCGCTATTTACGAGAGTGTCAAATATTTCAGGCACATGTTAGAAGCTCGTCATTTCGTCATTTACACTGACCACAAGCCTATCACATACGCCTTCCACTCTCGTAAAGAAAATAGTTCCCCCCGGCAGTTCCGCCATCTGGACTTCATAGACCAGTTTACGACGGACATCCGGCACATTTCTGGGAAGAACAACGTCGTGGCGGACAGCCTTTCACGCGTTGAGGAGATTGCTCAACCTGTGCACGCTGAGAGAATCGCCACTGCTCAACTTGAGGATCCTGAGCTTAAGCTACTCCTAGCTGACGACACATCCTTGCGCCTGCAGCAAGTACGAATCCCAGGTTCAAGCTGCCAACTGTACTGCGACGTCAGCACCTCCACACCGAGACCTTTTGTGCCCAAGGAACTGCGCAGGTCAATTTTTACAAGCCTACACTCCTTGAGTCACCCAGGTACCAAAGCATCCGCGAGGTTGGTCGCAGATAGGTACGTCTGGCCTGGAGTAAGGAAGGACTGCCGCGAGTGGGTTCGTTCTTGTCTCCGTTGTCAACGTGCAAAAACCACACGGCATGTCTTTGCCCCAATAGGCAACTTCAAACTACCTTCATCAAGGTTTGCTTTTATCCACATCGACCTCATAGGTCCTTTGCCACTGTGCCAAGGTTTCCGATATTGCCTCACCGCCGTCGATCGCTTTACGCGATGGCCTGAGGCGATACCGCTAGCAGACATAACTGCTGAAACAGTGGCAAGGGCTCTGCTGAGCGGTTGGATTGCTCGTTTCGGCTGCCCATCAGATATCGTAACCGATAGAGGTAGGCAGTTCGAATCAGCACTTTTCAAATGTTTGTCAAGTCTCGTTGGTTTCCAGCACCGTAGAACACAGCCTACCATCCAGCTTGTAATGGATTGGTGGAGAGATTCCACCGTCAACTCAAAGCTGCTATAACATGCCATGCTAATGCCAGTTGGGTGGAATCTCTTCCACTAGTCTTATTAGGCGTTCGCAGTGCATATAAAGAAGACGCACAGGCTTCTGCCGCCGAACTAGTATACGGCCAGCCAGTGCGCCTACCAGGCGAATTTTTCGACCCGCAGGCTGATGAGACCATTGACACAACTGATTACTTGTCAAGGATCAGAAATTTGGTTCGGAAACTGCATCCATCACCAGCATCCAGGCACAACAAAACGAAAACATTTGTTTTTAAAGAGTTAGCAACATCTACTCACGTTTTCCTAAGAGACTGCACTACCGGTGGTGGTTTCAAACCTGCATATTCTGGCCCACACAAGGTCATCGAACGAGATGACAAGGTGTACAAAATTGTGGTTAATGGTAAACAAGTCACCGTTTCGATAGACCGCGTTAAGCCGGCCTTTATACTGCGTGACCCAGATTCTACATCATACACACCACCCACAACTAATATACAGCACAACACATCGCAAACATCATCTAACCATAACACCAAACACAATACTCCAAACGTGGATAAACGAGACTTACCAGCTGCTGACGATGATGTCATCAGAACGACGCGGTCAGGCCGCCGTATTAAATTTACCAATTATTATCGCCCTTGACGGTCTCTGGAGGGGGGTGATGTAGTGACCTACTATATTTATTTACGTATCTATCTTAATATATTGTTTTATTAAGATTCTTATTCTTAATTATTATTAGATAAGACTAAATTAAAAACTAAAATTAATATTATATAAAACTAAATGAAGAACTAAAACTATTATTATATAAAAACTAAATTAAATCTAAAATTGTTAATAGAATAAATTTCAACGAACAAACACATTTTTATATATAGATAAATTCTTATCAGCGAACCGGCGCCGTAGCTATGACGCGTCTTTTGTTCTCGGCAAGCCGGCCCGCTACGTCACCCGGACCGGTTGCGTGAGCGGGACGGGCTATCATGCGTCGCGCTCTGCGAGCGCGCGCGCCGCCGCATCGGTATGGCACTCGAGTGTTCTGTACTCGTCAGTATGTTCACGCGTCTTACCGGAACCGTCACAGCTAGAATTGTAGCTAAGCCGCGCCTAGTATATTACTGCTTATATGCTTATTTTCGTGCTATCTATCATCTTGCTATCACTCCTTCTTATTCTTCATAGTGGAACTTATGTGTGTGTCGAACTGTAACCTGTGCCTGTGTATTATAATAAACTTTATTTCATTCTTCTACTTGTGCACTTCGGACTTTTCTTCTTCCTACACACACCTATCCGACCTATAACTGTTTACTTCGTTTAAAATTGTAGTGAATCCAATCAAACAACAAATCGTTTCTTGTGCGCAATGTAATAACAGCAATTGGAAGCGAAAATTAACTTTATCAAGTTACAGAACAAGTTTGTAATTTAGTGCAATACAGAAGTTTCTTCGGTCCGACTACTATAGAGAGGCGATGAAACCCGGTTCAAGTTTACGAAAAGTTTAGAAGCAGTTAAAGGCTTCTACAGAAGTTTTACTTTAACAAACAGTTCAACTAATTCGTCACTGAAAGGGCAGACTCGATTTTATTTCTATTCAGTTTTATTAAATAGAACTACAAAATGAATGGGTGTCAGTTTTAAAAGCGGATAATATTTTCCATTATGTTCAATTTTTGACCACTATACATTTCTAAAACTTTGATCAAATGGTAATGAAACTTTGTTAGATTCTAATTACTGTATAGATTGACCCAGAAACATACTAACTCTTTTTTACTTAGTTAACATGGCACGGCAAGGCCGGGTGCAGTTAGTAGTTACTATACATAAACCAAATTTTCCCGCTCCGGGGGATTTATTGCAAGAAATGTGAATGTATTTATACGTTATCCAGGTTACAAATTACGTGCCAACATTCATCTAAATCCGTACGCCGCCGCGCCGTGCCGTAGTTTTTGTCTGAAAAAGCAATAAACATCCATCTCCAGCTACAAGCAATACTTTACTTCTTTAAAACATCGGAATCATATTTTGAATGATGAATGAAACCGTGATATCATTTGTAATAGGTTTACTTTATGTTAATCTCTACAACGCCGGCTAATTCAAATGTTTCAAAATCTATTTCTATTTTTCAGTAGACTCCTCTCTAGTGTCACTTTATAAACCAATCAGGATGAAGGACGATATTTAAATCCTTCCCTTATTTCTTTAAGCATGCTTATGATAATTCTTCGATCGTTCATTAAAACAAGCTGGGATTAAGTATTTACTTCGGCTCGTTTACCATGAGCTCATAAAGCATGACTGTAAAAGTTGAGTGAGTGAGACAGCGCTATGCGCAGTGTAGAGCGTCGTCTCGCTTCCACAACCGCAACAGTACTGCTTCCAGAGATCATGGTACGGGTACAGTACCTTATTATATCTGAGGGATTTACGCTGCAGTGTCTTTTGTAACATTTTATACCAAAGAGGTTTTTCTTTACCTGCCATGAACTTGTTGCGGCGTTGTAAAAAGATTTTTACCTCAGAACAAGTTTTATTTTCAGTTTCTTACTATTTGATGTCAATTAACGGTACTGAAGACAGTTTTCTTGAAGATTTTATTTAGTTACTGTTGATGTATTTACGCTGGTAAAATAGGTACTCGAAGAATAAAAGAATAGAGGGGCTCGTGGCTAAGTTTAAGCCGTACGGCTTGACCGATAATATAGGTTAAGCAGCGCTCGCCACGGTTGGGCCGTGGATGGGTGACCATTTATAACATACCGAGACCCCTCCGTGTTTCGGAAAGCACGTTAAACAGTAGGTCCCAGCTGTCCTATATAGATCTTTGGCAGTCGTTAAGTCAATTCTGACAACCAGTCTTACCCTGGGATACTGTGTTTCCCAGTAAAATGGATTGTGGAGGTCAGATAGGCAGTCGCTCCGGGCTCCGTGTAAAATACGGTATTCAGCTGAATCCGGTAAGACTGGTAGCCGACCCCAACATAGTTGGGAAAAGGCTCGGGAGATGATGAAAATAGGTACTCGAAATTTACTCTTTTGTGTTGAAAATGCAAGGTTAGATGCACGGAGGGCAGTTCATTCAAGGCTACATGTGTAATGGAATTCGTTGAATGAAATTCCTAAACTTTTTTCTGTTTACCGTATTAAGGGGAAAATGCAGTAATGAGTACAGAGACGTATGCATGACAAATTAATCCCACCAAAAACATTCAATGTAAAAAAAAGCCAAGTCTCTCTATGCAATTCTTCCATCGTAAAAAGTTTTGAGATCGCATAGGAGCCAAGTCCTGTTCAACTTAATTTGTAATAATAAATCAATATTTTGTGACTATATCAATAGTTTTGTTTACATTACAATAACAGTGACTTGGCCATGAGCACAAGTTAAAGGTCGGTTGCTCCTTGTAATTACGTGCAAATACCGTTGAATTTATATATTATATATATTATGGACATGATTTTGTAACTGATTGGAATTTGAGATCACTATGGACTAAACATGCGCCATAGTGCATGTGCAGTTCACTGATCTTGGATGATACCGACTGTCGGTTAAGGTGTCCTGATATTATTTATTATTTACTTGCAACTCCTCCAAATATGCTGCTTTATATTTGTATTTTATTGTGCTCATAGCCAAGTCACTATTATTGTAATGAAAACAAAACTATTGATATAGTCACAAAATATTGATTTATTATTACAAATTAAGTTGAACAGGACTTGGCTCCTATGCGATCTCAAAACTTTTTACGATGGAAGAATTGCATAGAGAGACTTGGCTTTTTTTTACATTGAATGTTTTTGGTGGGATCTCATTTATTTTTTGTAGGTCTCTTTCTTTTCTTTTTATAAATAAACAAAGAACAAAGTTAACAATGCAGTCAAAATTCATATACCATGTTCTTGTAAAACCGCAAATATAAATTTGTTTCATATTATTTACTAAGGTAAGTATATAATTTATTACCGTTTTTATAATTTTCCCTTTACATGTAGCTAAAAACCTATCTTGGTGCCAAATTTGAAGGTTCTAAGTTTGCTAGAAGTACCTTAGATTTTTGATGATCGGTCAGTGAGTGAGTCAGTGAGTGACAAAATGGTGTAACTTTGATCGCTCATAACTCGTAAACTATTGGTTCAAATGTCATGTAATTTTGAGGCTGAGCTTGTTTTAATACTTACTCTAGGTCATCGAAAACCTAAACCCCTAGCTTTGTCCGTATCGATGATACAGGGGGGGTGAAATAGCCGCGAAACGCTTCGAGAAAAGAATGGTACGGCCGTGCCCGTTTTGCTCGAGACTTGGCTGGGGCACTGCCGTGCCCCCAGAAATGTGGACCAAAACGAGTACTGGGAAGAGCTAAAAATTTCAATGTGATTGTAAAAAAGCGTGGGGCGCTCTGTGCCATATTTTTCGTATATCGAGCAACCCACGCTTTTTCACAATAATAAGTACTAGTGTTTTTTGTTCATTACCAATTTCAGCTTACATTAGGAATTATTTTTCACTTTTTTAGTTAGAAGTACTTTAAAAGCGTGTTTTTTAGTTTTTTTAAACTATATTTATTAAAAAAATTAAGTATGGTAAGTTCATTTATAGAATTTAGAAATAGCTTCACAGAACTTCTAAAAGTAATCCGCCACATTTTACAAAATCACAGAACCTAAACGTAATCTGATCAAATCATCCCGGAACAAACTGAGAATAATGATCAAACCATAAAATATAACTGCAATGCCAACAGTTTTAAACTCACAACCACCCTCCTTCTTCCACCCTCCATCAGTTACGCCATTTCCCTCCATAATTCTCAGCATATTTACCGCCGAAATCAAACAATTTCTGTCGAATAAAATATCACGAATCTCGAAAAGGGAGCCTTTAATTCGTTCAAGATGTAGGTATGCATTAAAGAAAGGTAGTCTCTAGGGGTTCCTGAAGGCATTTCATCTAATTTGCGAGTCTTTGTGTAGGTCTCGCTAATCTATTTATAAATGTATTAGTGGGATCCCGGCAGAAAACATAATGTTTGTTCGATGAACGTTTAGGATGTAGCTAGATTGCTCTGAGGCCGATACCACTTTGGGTAACGATCGTGTTCTTTCTTCTGGGAAATGCTACATTTGTTTATATTTCACTCCGAATGCATTTACTTAATGTTTTCGTTAGTATTGCTTTTGGTTAGTAGATGGCGTTACTAGTATTATACAAACATGATACCAACTTTTATTACTTTCATTCCACGCTGGACTTTGCAGCTGACGATTATTTTAAAGTTAAGAATACTTGTATATCTTATACCTAATATTAAGATTGAGTAAGAAAATCTTTGATACGAGACATGCAGGCTACATAATTAATATATGTATCTTCTAAAGCAGAGGGCCAGAGGTGTATGAAGTAATCTTGTTGACAGTATGCAACAGAGCGTCCTGTGAATGTAAAGTTCTTGGAAACGTGGAAATTCCCGTTAGTCCGCAGTTACGATATAACTGAGGCATGTAGTTTTAACTCAAAACTGCCGAAAACAACCAAATATGTATAACTATTATTGTTAGAGATATTTTGCTCTTTGATTGATCAGTGTCACTGAGTTGACACATTTTTAATTTAGTAATCAAAGCATTTGGCTAGTTTATCTCGTATATAATAATAATAGTACCAATCAGGACAACATCACATACATTGATCTGAACCCAAAGTTAGTAGCTAAAGCACTTGTTTTAAGGAATTCAGTATATATTCTATACCACAAATACCCATACCCGAGACAATGTAGATACCTAAGTTGGTTTCTACATTGACCAGTTCGGGGATCGACCCCGGGACCTCAGAGCTAGCGACACTTTGAAAACCGGTGCGTACGCCACTCGACCACGGAGGTATATAGAGCTAACAGTACATTAACAGTACTCACGCTTCAGAGATGAGCGCCCTCAGCTTGCAGAACACGATGCCGAGGCTGTAGGGGTACTGGTGCCAGCAGATCGACAGGTCGTTGGGAAGACCTGCAACAAACAAGAACAAAATATAACCACCACACAATAAGACAACACCTGTATAATAGTATGAACAGACCAATATAACCATCTTACCACATGACAACATCCTGTATGTTTACACAAAAAAGGATTCAGGCAGAACTGAATCACTACGCTTATTGACAACTTCTCAAAAAGCTCGTGGCTAAGCATAAGTCTAACAGTTTAAGCAATAATAAAGGTCCAGCCGCGCTTCCTGCGGTTGGTCCCTGGATGGGTGACCATTTGTAAAGATACCGAGCTTCCGTACCCTTAAAGCAATTTTCGTTGGTCCCTACTATCTAGTCTAGAAGAAATAATTACTAAACTTGCTTTTTGGTAGTGATTAGATTTACATAGATTTTCGATCTCCAGTTTACTCATTATAATATTCGTTAATCGTTAGTCAGGCAAAAATTCCACAAAATCACTAACAAATCCAATTATCAAAATTTTCCAAAAATAGAACTAACGATACACCTAATCTACTTGACCTTTTCGTAACAAAATTACTAAGAAAGTATAGAATTACTGAAAACGAATGGCGAATCTTATTCCTGCAGCGAATAGTTTGGAAGATTCCTCTTTCAATAGAACCTTATTCTATTAGTACAAATGAGGGTGGTTTCAGATAACTGTAATGCCTAAGATTTCTGTTATATTGTCTGTATAACTTAGTTACATGAAGATATAGTTATTTGTAAGAATATGGTACAGTAATCTTTACTGTACCATATTCTTACAAATAACTTTTCGTTACAAACATTTTGGTCCATAATATTCTGCCGTTTCCGGACCACAAATACTAATGTATGTACCGATGTAAATAAATAAATCATGACCAATACGTTTTTTGTCGTCTAGTTATTTTTGATATAATATTTGACATTGATAATATGTTTTATGTAGGTATGTACAGTGTGTGTACATGTTATATTTTAATGTTTTTAGTACTCTAGTTTAAAACTTAGTCATTCTGGTAAGTATAATCTCAAACAGCTTTTTATATTCCGGAACAACTTACACACGGTTATCTGATCCCAAGCTAAGCTTCGGGCTTGTGTTATGGTAACCAGACGACTGATAAACATACTTATATATTTCTAAATACATAGAGACATATTGTAGATAAATTACACCCAGACACGGAACAAATGATTGTGGTCATCACACAAAGATTTGTCCTGGGTGGGAATCGAACCCACGACCTCCGGTATAGCAGTCAGGGTCACTACCCACTATAACTACAGGCCCGTCAAAGCTGAAGTAAACACACTCATTACAAAAGTTTATTTTCCTTGTCATAAGATAAATTAAACTAAGTTCAACTTTTATATGATTTAATTTAGTTATCGTGATTGATAACCAAAGTTTTACTTACAGAAAGTTACTTAAATCATAAAACATTAAACTGATCTCAAGTAAAGTTGTATTCATTAAATTTATAACACAAACTCATTCTATACACATAAAAAAAAAAAAACAAATTTGCAAAAAATATTTATTCTTTAGCCTTAATAAATTTTAAAGCAGCTTACTGTCCCGGCATTTTAATATCGTGCAGACTAAGACACAGGCTGAGAGTGTAGCAGGACTTAATAAACTTAGCTATTATATATTACTAGCTGTACCCGGCATGCGTTGCAATGCAATTTTTTCTACCTAGCACCTGCCTACTACCTACCTACTACCACTTAGTGGTATGAAAAATAGATAGTAGCCGATTCTCAGACCTACTGAATATGCATAAAAAATTTCATAAAAATCGGTCAAGCCGTTTCGGAGGAGTATGGTAACTAACATTGTGACACGAGAATTTTATATATGAGAAGAAGAAGACTTCACATAAGTGTTATACTTCTTGGCTATGTTCTGCTTGCTTCTACTGCAACAATTGTTCTCACACTGCAATTAGTAAAAAAATGTGTTGACTGTTGTCCTAAATTACTGTTCAATGGTATGTTGCACATTCTTTGTAAATGTTTTCTGACACTCCGAGTATATGCAAAAGTCGTAAGTAACTAAAAAGCAAATGAAAAATCTGGAATAGAATTCAAAGGTAAATAATTACAGTTTGTATATCTGTATATTCTTACAGGAACATACAACTAGGATCAAATGTTATGCAAACTACATAGTCTCCTATGTAGTGCCATATACTCGAAACCCAGTAAAAGTAGACCTATGTATTGCACTTAAACAATGTACTAAAGATCTGAGTACAGGAAATAGCATAAATAACCTTCAAATTATACTGCGGCGTGTTTGCGTTCGAGAAATTTTTCAGCTTATTGAATAATATTTGACATCAACTCAGTAACAATTCGTTCAAAAGTCTTTTTCCAATAGTGAAAAGAGTTTAGATTCTGCGATGAATATTTAAAGCTATGCAATTGTGAGCCGTCGCCGTCGTCTGGCAATCCTTTGAGCTTGATCCAATGTTCTCACCTTTGATGCCAGCTTAAAGCGACAGTTGCTTTAAAACTAGGTATTGACACCTTTAGCATTTGCGAGGAAATTGAAACAAGGATAGACACCTCGTAAATAGAAACGAGGAAAAGCTATTATTCCGCCATTTTCATTTAAGTTAGCTTTAGAAATTTATCCGTATAGAATAGACTCGCAAATATGCATGTTTAAAAGCTTTTTTTTATATCATTAACTATTCGTGGCGTACTTAGCAATTAATTGAAAAAATTAAACCTTAGAAAAGCGTCATTAAATATCAACCTCTTCAACTACAGAAACAAAACACGACACCAAAATAAATTAGACACCAAAACACCAATTTGAAATAGCAACTGAAAAAAAACCAGCTCAAGAATTATAAAGTTCTCATTTCAAATATTGTAAGCGGCGCGTTCATAAGTAACATGCACTCGACGCACGGTTACTTCAGGCCGCCATATTTAATATGGCCAGTATGTCTATTCTGTTAATAATTTCGGTGACAGGTGAGAGTGAAGTGACAATAAAGCTCACTTCAAAAGTGAACCCAATTGGCCTTGATTTAGAATTCAAATTCGAGAATACGTATTTGACATCTCACCGCGGATTCAGCGCGGATTCAGCGCGGATTCCGCTGTCGAATGTTACAGAATAGCACGGCAGAACGACTCAGAATTTATTAAAAATCAAAAGAATTTCGCGAGAGTAGGGTTGGCGGGAGTTTACGGGAAATACTTCATGTTTGCGGCTTTGTAACATTCTAAATTGTTCGGATATTGTAAACGTATTGAGTTTCTGAATGTGAACGCGTTGCTAATAACTTTTTTTAATATAGGAAAGGGGACTCTTTGTTTTGCCTGGCTGGATTTCCGTAATTAACTTTGTTTTTATTGCAACTCTGATATATTGAACCTTTCATTCTATTTATAACGACCGTTAAATGTAATCTCCGGTTTAAAGGCAATCATACCAACCGCTGTTGAATATTAAATCTGCGCTTAATGAGAACATTTTCACACGTAATCTATACACTTGAATAAATTCGTATTTCGTTACCGTCGCTTAATTAAATACTCATTTCGGGTTCTGTTCGCGTGATGGCGGGAAAAATGACAGTTCGGTTTGACAGTTCATTATTTGGTATGGCAACCCTAATGGAAATGTAATGTGGAAGAGGTAAGCTGGTTTATTACGTGAAGCTATTACATGTTATATGTCGGTGTGTTATGACTTAGCTATCCAGTATGTATTACAGGCTGGCTAGACTCAATATTGTGATACCTATTTTATGTTACACAGGGAAACATTCTGTTACCAGCGCTTCTATGTATAGGTTTGTAAGTCTAGCTATCTCTTTTAAAAATGCCACTGAGCGCTACAAGTTAAATTACTGTTTTCTAAACTAATCCGCTGGATTCCGAACACCAATCAGAGACATAACAGCTCCAGGCTTTTGATTGGGAACTCTCATTAATACATTGTTTTTCAGATATACGTATTTCTTGTTGCCTGGGAGTTCTTTGTATGATTTAAAAATTTATTTGGGGCCTGTTGGTCTAGTGGTTAGTGACCCTGACTGCTATACCGGAGGTCGTGGGTCCGATTCCCACCCGGGACAAATCTTTGTGTGATGAGCACGATCATTTATTCTGCGTCTGGGTGTAATTTATCTGTAATATGTATGTATTTAGAAATATATAAGTATGTTTATCAGTTGTCTGGTTACCATAACACAAGCTCTGCTTAGCTTGGGATATTATAAAACACAAACTACTTCGTAGTGAGACAACAAAATATGAACACTCTATTGTCACATATTCTGAAACGGTCTCACAGATGTTAATATACGAGTAATATCTGACTTGTGGCCTCAAATATTAGGGTCAATAGGGTCTTAAGATAATCCTGTAGAGAAGACAGTACGGTTACTGTTATTGCGGTTTATCTCCAAATAACGCTGTTTCCCATGAAACAGTTCATAACACGTGTTTATTGATCGTTTGGCAAATAATTATGTAGAAACAATATCTTAGAGCAGGATCAGGATTCTACGTAAACATTGCTTGTATAACGATAATGTTTATCATGTATTGTGTATTTTAATAGTCTAGGTATATGAAATACTTGTTTATCATAACTATAATATTATTATAGTGCTTCTATATACTAAGTTAGCAACATGTAAACAAATTAATTAAACGCTAAACGACTTAGCGCACGAAATATTGGCGCTCTGTCTGTTCTTCGCAAACATAACAAAAAATAATGTTGTACCTATATTCTTCTTTTCGTGTCGATTGGAGTTTTAAATTAGAGTACATGGGCCCTAAATGAGTACCTGTGTTGGTTAAATAATATATAGTTAATTCAACGAAATCATTCTTACAAATAAAAACCTACTTCAAAATAAGTGTCATTTGTTTTTTTATTGACCCCACTGTCATAACTGGACCAAATTAAAATGGGACCACACGGGAAACCAGCTTTCAAATAAAAACAGAATTATCAAAATCAGTTTACCCAGTCCCAAGTTCCGTGGAAATAAAACTTAAAAAAAAAATACAGTCGAATTGAATACCTCCTCCTTTTTTAAGTCGGTTAAAAAAGGCATAGGTGTTCTTCGCGAGTAAAAACAAAAACTATCGGCTGTCTCGTTAATTTGGATCTTTTCGCACTAGTTACTAAACTCACGAAGTTGGAGTTCTTTGAAGTTATAATACGTTATGTTGGTAGGATATACGTTGAATATTACATAGACATCAGGTATGCAGGGCGCTTCACAAACATCTCAGTCAAACGTGAACTATCTCTGTTTTATGGAGGGATCGTAAAAATTATGCCGTCCATGAGTTATGCAAAACTCTTTATCCTGAAGGGGTGGATACAGATCTTTTGTACGCGTGTTTTTACAGCAAGAATTGCAAGAAACAGTAATAGTACTCCTTTCATATTACACTCTACAAAGCACGAAAATTAATTTCAAGGTTATGTCTTGATTAGATTATTCTGATTAATTAACAGGTTTTTATTTTGTTTTACAAGTTTCAGTGTTCTTTAAAAAGATATTTATGTATGTTTATGAAACAATTTTTCAGCAAAATTTTAACAGCAAAGCTCTCGAATAGCGTTTTCATAGCACTGACGTGTTAAAAAGTTAATATTTATTTTCTACAATGTAGGTATTTATGTTCTTCTATTTCTCTTGAGCAGACCTCACCTTTAACTACGTCATAGAAAGGTGCAGTCTTAATACAATTTCCTTGAGCTTTATTAGCGGCTATAAAACATGTACGGTGTCCATTGCTGGTTTATAACCGCCCCCGCAGCTTTGTATTGCGGTCACGCGGAGATGTAAGGTAATGTTTATTTTCATTGCTGACCCGTCAAAACTACATTCTACATTATATGTTCATCTCATCATCTCCCAAGCCTTTTCCCAACTATGTTGGGGTTGGCTGCCAGTCATACCAGATTCAGCTGAATGTCGTATGTAGGTATTTTACATGGAGCGACTGCCTACCTGCCCTCCACAACCCATTTTACTGGGAAACACAGTACCCCATAGTAAGACTAGTTGTCAGAATCGACTTAACGACTGCCAAAGATCTATGTATGACAGCCGGGACCTACAGTTTAACGTGCTTTCCGAAACACGGAGGGGTCTCGGTAATTTATAAATGGTCACCCATCCACGGCCCAACCGCGGCGAGCGCGGCTTAACCTGTTTTATCGGTCAAACCGTACGGCTAGGCCTACACTACACTTCGCCACGAGCCCCTACATTATATGTTCAATTAGGGAAAATAGACCTCTCTTTAAAAAAACATTTTAAATAAAAGGTTTAAAATTGAGGCAATCGACCGTAATACAAGAAGGACCCGCCAGCGAGTGAGACTTATTTAATAATACGATCACACATAAATGGATGGGTCATTCGTAAGATAAATAAAATAGCTCAATAAGTCAGGAAGAAATAGAAAGAGAACAACCATTTTATCTTTTTGATCTTTCGATATAAACCTGCTAAGAAAGGTAAATAATTAATCACATACATTTAAAAAACATATTAAAAAAAATTGCCTAATCTGCATGTTACTATTTATAACCATACTAATTGCGATTCGACTGGCCTGTTGGTCTAGTGGTTAGTGACCCTGACTGCTATACCGGAGGTCGTGGGTTCGATTCTCACCCAGGACAAATCTTTGTGTGATGAGCACGATCCTTTGTTCTGTGTCTGGGTGTAATTTATCTATAATATGTATCATCATCTCCCGAGCCTTTTCCCAACTATGTTGGGGTCGGCTACCAGTCTAACCGGATTCAGCTGAATCTATAATATGTATGTATTTAGAAATATATAAGTATGTTTATCAGTTGTCTGGTTACCATAACACAAGCTCTGCTTAGCTTGGGATCAGATAAAACCGTGTGTGAGTTGTCCCGGAATATTATTATTATTAATTGCCAATTTCAATTACCAATGACAGGCACCGACAGAAAGTAGAAAAACCTACCTTTTTACAGAACCGAACTTCTATGTCCTTACAACACATACAAGCTCCTGTATGCCACAGAACTACTAATGCATACATACATCTCGCTCCACCGCGCCGGCCGGGCGTCCCCACATCTAATATCACCAGACTGATATTTGTTTAATATCGACACACGTATTTGTATTCGGCTGGCGTATCTATTTGAATAAAACCTATTAGTCTGTGGACTCTGGAAGACACACAAAATAAGGTAAATAAAGGGCTCACGAGGGTACCAATAAATCAAAAGTTCTTTGTTTATTACGAGTAAGAAAATCGATTAAAGTTTTTATATTAAGAAAAGGAAGGAGAAGAAAAGGTATACATATGGAGCCCGCATTTGGGCAGAAAAGTTCATCGTTTATCGGTTGATGAATTCATAATTATGATACAAAATAATTCACGCCCATTGATATCAACATAAATTAAGACTCCGTTATAACCTGAACTGGCCCGGCGATACCAAACAATACGCGAGACCAAACCCAAAAATTTAATTTAAAAGCATACTTAGTGTTTCCATGCTTTTATATTTTTTGTATTCTCGATCTTGGTAAATTAAAATATGAGTGTAAATAAACTATTTAATTAGATGTAAGTTACATGTGTTTATACAGCCACAAAATTATTGCAAATTACTTAATAAAACGACGACAATTAAGGTCAGCCAGACCGAGACGAACATCGATACCCGGTGTCTGAACATTATTTCATAACATAGAACATCACAACATCATAAACAAATGATATTGAACGTTAATGGTTTGCAGCATAGAGTCTATTTTGAGTTTTCACGCTCATCCTAGTCCGGACGGTTATCTATTGCGCGACCGAAGTTAATGGAGTATTGTGGTTTCTGAAGTGGATCTAGTTCGCTATTCTATCTTATTTCAACCGAATAAAAACAATCTTAGATACTTATTTATTTATTAAGAACAAGACCAGGTTTAGAAATATTAAAAAATCTGCCTATTTTCTTTACACTTTTTTAGACACGTTTGATTCCCGTTGGGATACTATAATATTCACTTGTACAGTCGCCGCACCAGTCAATTTTCGCCTCGTAAAGTCACTCCCCGGGGAAACTGAATGAAACAACCTTGATACGTGGTCAGCTTTCGTAAATTGTTTGTTTCAATCTGAATAGCCTCAATGCAAAGTTCACAAAACAAACACGCATTCCAAATTACATCTATTGTTTCGAAAGTCCAAAGCTCATTCGGAATTTGAATGTTTTCAAACGGCCAGCTACAACTGTTGGTTTTTGAGGGAAAAGTTTTGTTCCGGGCTTAAAACCTTTATGCGTGGACCTCCATTTGCGATTGAACAGCAATTAGGCGGCGACAGAGGGTAGACAAGGGACACTTGAAGGGTTTGCGTTGCATTGTCTGATCTGATTTATAATGTACTAGCTGACCCGGCAGACTTCGTACTGCCTCAATCGATAAACAAAAGCCTAAACTTTTGTATAAAATAAACATTAAACAAATTGTTTTTTTTTTTGGTTTTTTATGGTTTGAGTCTGAGATCTGTCATTGTATAGAAATATCTGAAAGAGATAAACCACTGTATATAATTTTAAAGAGAGATCTCGAAAAGGAATGTTTAAATTGAACTTAAAATTGAAAAAATAACAGTCAGTGGATTGTTGGTCTTAAAATGAGGTAATATGTGGAACGTGGCTATTTTAAATTCAGACGAATTCTACTGCAATTACTTATAAAATTTGGTTACTTAATTAAGATAATTGGCTCAGCAACTACGTGTCAGGCCTTCTGAGTTGTTCATTCAACATCTTGGCATTATGTAAATGGAATTTGTCACAAGTCTTGTAAGAAAATGTTGATGTGAAAGTTTAAAATACAAACATCCAGTCCACTTTAAGAATTCTGATTGGCGATTATTTAATTTTCCTGCTTCTTCATTTGGATAAAATACTTCAAACTTTTAGATCTTAAGAATACAAACGATTAGCCTCTCTATGACAAAACTGCTGAAAGCGGCTTCAGCTCTTAGATTAAAGTCTAGACTTAAATGACACATTAATGTAGCTTAAACAAACTTAAGTAATTACTGTGAATAGGTTACTTAAATCACGTTGACAGTGAGTACACGGCGGGGATGCCACAAGGACGCATTATGGGGCCATTAAAAGAAGCAAAACTTACAGACAATTTCCCTCTTGAGATAGATTTATTCAAAACTGATTAATTATTTACAGAAACTGAACGAAGTTTCTCTATTCCTATTTTAATTTATGACAGTTATCAACTTTAAATTAACATTACAAGATCCTATAAATTAAAAAACACAACAACGGCAACGTACTAAATAACTTACATAATTTTAGTCTACAATTTATTCAGAAATGTTTATTTAAAAAAATAGAACTTGAGATGTTCTAATGTTCCAAAGTCAGATAATTAAGAAAAGTTAAACAATGAAAACTTGATCTCTTGGTAAGTTTTTAGGACCAACCTCTTTACATAAACTTTGTGGGTATAATTATAATTGTATTTGATTGTGGTTTGTTTTAGTGTCGCGGTCATTGTTAAGAGACATATACAGGTATATACAACGCTAAAACCTACAAATAATTTGGTATATCTAACAGGCTACCAGCTTGATCACTTTTAAACTGTTAAATAAGGCCATTATATTTTAATTTTCCTTGCTCTAAGTATTTACATATAACTACTTATTTTTGTGAGATCGTCAGTTTTATATTCGTCCGATAAATAAAATAAACTGAAATGTTACTGTCAATAATTTAGGACTTAATAAACTAACTTATGACCCTACCTAGATATTTACTATTTAACTGTATCAGTTATTGAGGGTAAAATGTCTAGTAGGTAATGTAACATTAACATTTATGAAAAAAAAGTTTTATGTTGATGAATAATAAAAATGGGCCATAATGATTATTCTACTAGTAAAGTAAAAATTTAAAACATGTCATATTAAAACCGGAAAACAAGCTATTTCCTCTGTTAAGTTACTTACAAACTGTTACAACTACCTACACGAACTTTAAAACTCGATTAAACAAATGACGGTCACGAATCTCACACTGTCTCACATCAGCTGCTAAATCCAAATAATCGAATTTAGAACATTAATCCTTTTCCCTGACATCTCCCGCCAACTGAGCTTCATAATAGTGTTTAGCTTTAGTCTTACACGTGGCCTGTCACTGGCCGGTTTGAAACAAGGGCGTAAGAGCCGATCCACACGGCGCGTTGCGTTGCGTTGCGTCGTCGCAACACAAATATTTTGACGCATAGCCGGCCACACAGGCGCTGCGCCATCGCAGCGTTACTACGACGCAGTCTTAACGTTCCGTCGGCGCAGCGGTGACGCACAGTTGCGGCAAGCATTTTGTAAAAACATCGCAGTCAGTCTATAGGAAAGCATGGATCAGAAAAGACGTCTAGCATTGCTCCTATTACTACGTCACCGCCGAAATCGCCGAAACCGAAATTAAATGAGCTTGCGTGTATACTCCCTATCAACGCACAAGCAAATGAGCGCTGCCGCTCCGTCGCACAATGAGTACACCCCCTCCCGCTTCGTCTCGGGGGCTGCTGTCCGTCATGTGTGCGTTGCGACGACGCAGCGCGCCGTGTGAACACCTTGGTTATTTGTATGTAAAACAACGCAACGGCAGCGCTGCGTCGACGCAACGCTGACGCAACGCGCCGTGTGGATCGGCTCTTACGGAACTATGACGTGTTCCCAACTTTGTGATATGAACGGAACACTCGCATGATTTTTATTACTACTCGTTATTATTTAGTTTGTACAGTTGTTTTAATGCGGACAACATCACATACATTGCTCTGAACCCAAAGTAAGTAGCTGTAAAGCACTTGTGTTATGGAATTCAGAATCAACGAAGGTACCACAAACACCCAGACCCGAGACAATGTAGAAAAGTGAGTTTCTACATTGACCCGTCCGGGGATCGAACCCGGGACCTCAGAGCTAGCGGCACCTTGAAAACCGGTGCGTACGCCACTCGACCACGGAGGTCGTCTTGATCTTGACTTGTGTTAATAAGTGCCCTGTGTGAGTTTATTGATTGTTCCTGTAAGACTAAGGCCTGGTTTAGACGGTGCCAGGAATATCGTGCGAGTTGCAGTACATTGCGGCACCGCGTGGCTATGTTGTCATAAATGATCGATTATAGACGGCAATGGACAGCAACTTGCACGATATTTCTCGTATAATCTAAACCAGTCATAAGGCTTCTCTTTATAGAGGAAATTAGTAGGCATAAATAGTCTTCTTGTAAATAGCAAGATATCGATTCCAATTTTTTTACTTCCATTTTCATTGTTTGTTAATTACATAGTTGAAAGTAATAAATAACCTGAGCTATCAATTACTGAAAATGTCTTTGTATCAATCAAAATAATTAAGCGAGAGTTCGACAAAGAATAATATTTTCATAATCCACAACAATTAGTCAAGATTAACGGTACTTAAAGTAATAAAACAAAAGACTTAATATTGTTCATTGGATTTTCCTAATAAAATAACAAATTAGTTTTCATAAATGATACCATTTTAATAACTTGTCGTAACCTACCAATTTATTTTTATACATCTACATTTTATTTATGTAAAGTCTAAATTCAAAAAGCAATTATCCAATTTTATACATATATTTATGACGACGTCATTCGTTAAAATGAAATAGAGTAGGTACAGTGAAATATGAGAATTGTTCGTTTAATAATTATAAAATCAGTTTAATAAAACAAAATAATCATGTCTAACAATAAAAACGTTGTTACTCTATGTTTTTATTTCGTATATAAGTTATCGTAAAAATAACCTTCACACAGCCTTTCAGGGGTTCAGCTCTTTGCGGTAACTAGAGTTGGCTTTTCGTCGGCCCTTTATTGCCCTAAATAAAACGAATTGATTTGGACTTTGACAGAGGCAGTACAGCACAAGCCGATCTGAAAGGGTATAAGGGATGGATCTATAAATCAAACATAACAAAGCCAGATTTACGACTTTTCCATTTTTGTGAAAGTTTCTGCCATTTATAATTTTGTTTCTGATTCAAGTTCTTATATTAATAAAATATGGCGCCAATAATATATTGTTGAAGTTTTTTTATATGTAACGACCTAAAATCTTTTTGTTTTAGAACTCACGTCAAAGTCAGTTTTATGTTATTATACACATTTATTCAGAGTCTATGAAAAATTAATCTCGGTTGCTTTAAAGTAAGTGTATCTCGCCATTTCTACGTTACACAAAAAGTTACCAATGTTTTGGATAAATAAAATATTAGACACTTGGGTGTTTCAGTAGAGATACAAGAATAAATAAAATATTTCAAGTGTAAAAGTTTCTAGAAGTATGAAACACAGTAAGAGCTAGAAAAACGTTTGATAAAACAACCTGACTTTTTTATCTCTTCTAACGCTATAAACTAAAAGTCGCAGTAGCACTGGTATTCTCACATTTTTTCAACCAACTCAGACGAGTGACGTCACATGACGTCATAACCCCGTTAACTGTACCTATGCACCTCTGGATAAATATGAGTGAAAATGTTGTTATTATACGCCGCCTGACTTCTCTCAAGTTACTTAAAAAAACAGACTAGGTAAGCGCGAAGTTTTATAGTACAATTTTTTGGCTCACAGTTTTCATGCCTCGTTTTTCGCCAAAAAACTAACGTTTCAGGAAAAACATTGCTAGATGTTTTCTTTTACCCAGTCTTGTTTATGTATGTACGAGTATGTTTTATGTATCCACTTTCATACATGTTAATTGTTTATTGAGCACACAGTATTATAACTCATGTAAATGAAAAGGTGTGTAAGTATACAAAGTGGTGATGACAATACGACAATAAATGAAAACACGGACATTACTAGTTCATATGAATAATCCTAAACGGTAAAAAAACCGTAGCATCAAAAATAAAAAAATTAAATTTCAAACAAACTAAATCGCATAAAATTGGAAACGCAGGAGAACACCATTTGTAAAATATCGTGTCACGTGTTTTTTATCGTTTAAGATTATTCTTATGAACTAGTACTGTCCGTGTTTTCATTTATTGTCGTATTGTCATCACCACTTTGTATAACATCGCTACTAGACTGTAATTACATTACATTATGATAAAAACAACTAAACTAATGAAATGAGTCGACACTACTAAGTATAAAACTACTACAAACAAAGCTACAGAAAATTCTGAAAGTATATAGTAGGCACTTTGATTATTTTCAGTAGCGTTGTCCGACTCGAGGTGCTACTCGCGTAGTTTGTAATCTCTCGGCCACTTCAATTTAAAACTACCCCATGTATTAAATATTAATGTGCCATGTTTCATTAAAATTAGTTAAGTAGTTTTTGAGTGAGAGTAACAAACTCCTATTCCTCTATCCTAACTTTTGTGTTTATAATATTAAAGTAGGACAAGCATTTATTATTAAGCTTATTTTATTATGTAAGAGTTTATTAAAAGTACGAATTTCATCATGGTTAATGCCTCCCAGGTGACAATATTTAAGTAGGTATGGACACACCCTACTAATTTTAATACGAATACTATATTAATTTTCTTATTTATTATTTATGATTTATCATATATTAATTAACATAGAAACATAAAAGTTCCAACTAACACAGAACAGTGGACACTCTTACATACTTTCTCTCGCAGAACACCAGACATAGACGCATTAGTTTACTCCATTCATCCGCAAACACATCACACTCAGGGTTGGCAGTCAGAAGGAGTACGACATAAAGGAGATTCAGCTCCAGCGACTGTTTTGTTAAATATAAGTTACTAAATAGATAAATATAGATAATATAATATGGATATCAGAGAGCTGGTTTGTTCCTTGCACAGAGAATCGGCATAGCCATTCAACGTGGCAATGCTGCCAGCCTTCTGGGCACGTTTCCCGCCATTGACAGGGATGACGATGAGTATTTTGACGCGTGTTAGTTTTATTTATCTATATAAGATTTAATTTTAGTCTTTTTTTGTTCTTGTATTAGATTTAAGTACCTACATATTGAATTGTAAATAAAGACTTTTCCTAACAGACAAAAAAAATATATGGATAAATGCTTTTTTATTGCATGGATTGTGCTACATACTCGTAGTGCCAAATACAGTGTCTTGCTGTGTAAAAGGCAAATTTTAGTTCCAACGGTGTTGTTTGATTTGAATGAATTAAGAAAATAAATGTTTAACTTTTAAAAAAGTTCATAAAGATACATATTAATTCGATAAATATAATTAGATACATTCGTCGAAATAATAAAAAATACTTACCTTGTGTAGAACATTGAATTTAAATTAAATGCGATTCACCTTGCTTTCAAATTCACGTCTGGCAAAGATAAGGCGCGATACAGATACCTTCACTACAGAAGGGTATATTCAGTGAAATCAAGAAAATGAGGTTTCTAAAAGTCGAACGAAAAACTTACTTTTTGACGGAATCTGATACTTCGCAACAATGATACTATAATGTATTAATATATAAGTTTTTCCTACTCACTGGTCTTCGACAGACGAACTTTGTTCCTTTGTATTGAGATTATTGTTATATATCAGGTATCACGTGACATTCCACAAAGGGGGCCTCCCTTTGTGGAATGTCACGTGATACCTGCGATAGGCATTTGTTAAAACGTGTATCAAGTTTCGAAGTATTTTGGACATTTCTGATCAAAAGTTGGCTCGTTATTTTTCTTTCTGTTGTATGTATAGGTTTATGCGTTATTTACATAATGAAATTAAACTATTTTAAATCGACCCTAACACATTGTATTAAAACTTCTCCTTTCGCGGGTCTGCTGGCAGAAATTTCTTAAGAAATAAGCAGCACCTTTGTACATAATTTTTAAATATGAAGTATTATTTGTTAATGTGTTGTGTGTACATAAATTATTAAATAAATAAAAATTAAATAAATGTGTTTCATTTCTTGAATTTGTTTGGTTCTTTGTCACAATAAGTAGATTAAAATAACTTTTTGGTAAAATATTTTGTTTAAAAAATATAAGAAACCAGTGTAGTCGAAAGGGTTTGCCTTCCACTTTACATAATAGAGGCTGTAGCTAGATGAAACGTATTAACAAAGTAATCTCATCAAAGGCAAATTTGATTGTTGCTCCTTATAACATCAAACTACACAACTTTCACTTCAGTAAGTAACCAACTACAGACTACAGTAAAACCAGTGGTCTATCAAACTGTGCGCTTCCGTACGGGCTGTGATTACCGCCAGCCACGCGGATACACTTGCTCGCTACTATTAAGTTAAGGGATCATTATCGTTGCGGCTGTTTTACACGGAGTAACGCAGCTCTCAAAGAAGCCGATTATATCTATGTCAATATCCTAGTTAATGTCTATAATTTTTTTAAGTATGATGTACAAAAACAAGATTATTATAATGTTCTCAATGTTTATGTTTGAGTGTTCCTCATATATGACATATCGTGATATAATGAAATAACTATTTCTATAGCAGAAAGTAGACATTAGCCCCATACTTGGACAATTGCCTATTTACAACAGAAAATACAAAAAGGTGGACAGCGTGCATTGCACATTATCCACATTCCACTGCATGGACCCAACATGGACCCGAAGTAAGTAGCTAAACTTATGTTATGGCATCAAGAACAACGATCCTAAAACTCAAACTCAGACCCGAGACAGTGTAGAAAACTGTTTTTCAATTTTAAATTGAATCGCTGATCGAACCCAGGACCTCGGCTAACAATACCTTATAAACCAGTGTACACTCCACTCAACCAAGAAGGTCGTCAATCGTCATTGTCAAACAACATTAAATCAAAGCACAGTCCTATAACATTTATATTGTTTACTGTTGTGTAACCTAAGATTTGCGTGCCACCGAATTATTGTGAAACATGTCAGTTCGTAAGTATTCCAGACATATTTACATTGTAGACAAATTGTGAAGTAATTAATTACTGACCTCATGTATGACCTATGGTTTTTTAAACCGACTTTAATAAGAGGAGGTCCTCAATTCGTCTGTATGTTTTTATTTTTTGTATGCATGCTACGCGAAATCTAAGACAATTGTAGACCGATTCGAAGATTCTTCGTCGGTATACGTGAGATGTTATCCCTAATAAATTTTAGCAAAACCAATCCAGTTCTTTATTACTATTATTAAAAAAGTTACTTAACAGCACATTAATCAATCAATTATAATATTCTAGGTAACGTTTTCCGTCAGTTTATAAAATGACTAGCAACATTTAAATGTACCAATGTTCACAGTCCCCCGGTAGCATGTCTGTCGTTGAAAACCGCGAGTAATGGATGGATAAGCGAGCTAATCCCAAGGCTTGTACAATATCCCACTACCTCAGCCTTTGTGAGGCTGTAAGCCAAGCCAGAAACGTTTGTACTGAGGAAAATGTACGTTTAGGTACTCCTTGATTACAACATAATATTTTTAAAACGGTTTTTTATTTACTTTCTGTAAATGTAAATCGTTTTGATTGTAAAATACTTAATACAAATGAGAATTGAGACACATTTTTGATAAGCTTTTTATTTACTTGCTAAATATAAAACACTTTTAGTAGCTCTATACCTACTAAAAGTTAATTTCACTTTTTTCAGTACCTACTAAAAAACAGTGAAATTAAATATTTTGGTCAAAAGATCTCGCTACATATTTACCTTAAATAAACCACAAATATAGAAAAGGTCGATTTATTTACTGTATCAACACGGAAATATTTGTCTCTCGAGCCGAACTAATTGGCTCTCCGGACGACTTGTCAATATGATAACCATGAATGTCACTAATTAGGCCCTCGATACAATTGTCTATTCTTTACATTATACAACACAAAAACCGTAGCTAATGGTACAGACATCTTTATTAGATATGGTCATATCTAATCGTATACATACAAATTAAATACACTTACACACTCATGAATATATATTTTTTTTAATTTTAGTTGGTGTTTTAAAAACTTGTTCATTTTTATGTTTTTGATAACTTGTTACTATGTTCTGTAACTATTTTTTCTCGTTGCAATAAATTTATTTTCGTATTGCCTACCTCAATATTAGTGCATATCTTTAACAAAGAAATGTATGCAACATGAGCAATACTTATATATGTCGGTATTAAATAGGAGGGTGGTACGGATGGACTATGTCTGTTGCAGCTGCAAGCCCGCCCACAACGTGTCACTACCATTACAATAGCTACACAATCAACACTACCAACAACGTATCTCTAATTATTGTTGTGACTAGTACTGTATCTAATTATGTAGTATCTAGTACCGACTGAAAGTGGACAAAGCGAAACAAGTGTGTAAGGATCGTGGCAAGTGGAAAGAAGTGGTCTCTACCTACCCCTACAAGGGAAAGAGGCGTGATTATATGTATGTATGTAGTACCGACTAGTTATTTTCGGAAGAAAAATTATTAATTGTTTTTTGATAATCACTGCTGTATCAACCTATGAATAAGCACTGCATTACAAACTGCAAAAAAATCTGTATTTCCAAAAAACACGAAAGTACGTCACATCAATGTTGTCTTCGCTGAAAGCCAGCGTTGAGGCACAGATTACTAAATAGTTATGTTGAGGTCTGCTTTTAGCATGAATCTCAACATAATATAATGCTGAGCGTTGCCCGTTTTCACGCATGTGACTCATATTCCCTATACCGTTGTAGTCTTAATAAATTAATTAGCATGTTTACTGATTCAATCAACTTCCGAAAGGAAAAGGTTTAATGTAAGTATATTATGTGGTATTAGGTAGTAGGTATTATTTCATTGTTACTTTTGTGGGTCGTATTTTACGCAAGTAAATGTTTTTTCTGCTTCTTTCTCAATCGTACTTACACATAAATAATTATACTATCATAATAAGCCAGCATGAAGCAAAGTTCAAAGGTTATATTACAATCAAACGATATATCCCGTGTATTACAGTGGCTTAACCAAAGCTTAGCGCTTCACTGAAGTTATTTCAAAACAATGATCCAGACACGATGTACGAAGTACACTGGACCACATGATAGCGGTAACAAAGTGATGCGAAAATCGATCTTAATGCTTTGAAATAAAGGTGCTGTGTACGTCGAACTATTACTAATATTGTGCGGTTGACTGTATGTACAAACAGTATTGTTTGTATTAGCAGTATTACTTGGTACAGAGAAGGAAATTCAGTGAGATTTTAGACTTAGAATTAATCTAAATACATTGCGCGAGCCTGAACCACTCGGGACCTAAATCTGGAACATTGTGTTAGTCCGCAACTTGGTACACAATATTGGACAATCCGGAGAATTTATCTTGTTATAGATAGAAAAACTAGTTGTGTACAGTGTAATACCAGTATTGCAGATCTTGTATTTGGTATTGGCTACCTAAAATTTTATACAGATATTTTAGTTACATAAACATAGTTAAATAATCGACGTTCATGTTTTGCTCACTTGTAAGACCTATTTCAGTATATTATTATTATTTGAAGTTTCAAAACCCTTGACCTAGTAAACAGCAGTAAATTTCGCGAACTATATTCATAAAATCTAAGCAAATAAAACTTTATATTCTACCCTCATTTTCCAACATACACTTTCTAAAACAAAACAATAGCAAATCATTAACAATGCTAATTCAAATATGTCGACACTTCGAATAAAATAACTGTTACATATACAATAACTATGAAGAAACAGATTCTTATTAAAAACATCCATATTTCATAGGAATAAGGTCGACTTTCGTATATCATATGAAGCTTGTCTGTGTTAATTAAAAAGTAATAGATGCTAGGACAGTGGGTAGTGAGTGGTCATTAATAAAAATAGACAAAAGAAGTAAGGACAAGTCATAGTGGCGCCTCATCTAGTGTAGTCATCATGAAAACTAATTACAAATGTATGTAACATTTCCTTTTTAATAAAAACGACTTCAGCTCTACGGAATTTAATTATGCCCTTGGTCGCGGAGGTTTCATTAACATTAAAACCACGTAAAGAATAATTAAACTGCATAATTAGATGTAGATCACACAATTTTTTGTCTTATAAGTTATACGGGTATCGAACCCGCTGCAAACCGTGCATTAACCCCTTAAACTCGGCCACCACCACCACTCGGCCATAAGTCATGTCAGATTTTACCTTTTTATTTACCCAAAAGTAAACACCTAACCAGCGATATTTCGCGGTACACCCATTATACCACACTTTAAAACAACAACTAGTTAACTTAGCCATGAAACATTAATATCATCACCCTTCACTGCTCATAACTTTAACTATCGCATTACTCTCTGAAAGTTTCTCCATTTGTTTGAGCAACTTTCTAACCTTTACTGAAAATATGTAAAACAACATCATCCATTTCACAACATACTACAGCTTATTTACACATCAGTCATCAATAACTAACAATATTTACCAACTAACAGACTATCCCTTTCACTCTCTCTCTCTCACAACTAATCCCATATGATGGAGCAAGACAAAGTACATAATAACTCTATAGTAATTTTCTAGTGGCTAAACATGACTATCACGAGGTTACAATAAATCATGTTCGGATCGGGGGCTTGTCACAACTTTAATGAGGTTTTTAAAGCCAGTCATTTGCGGGGATTTATAAGTTTAATAACTTACTTACCTTCTTCTTCTGTAATATAAAAATGAATCGCTGTATGTGTTGCTAAGCGCAAATCTCGAAAGCAACTGAACCGATTTTGCTAATTTTTCTTCATAATATTCCTTGAAATACGAGGATGGTCCTTACGGAAAAAAAAATGAAAAAAATGTCTAAAAAAAATTCTTCATCTTCGCCCCAAATAAAACAAAAACTATAAAGACATCGGGAACGGAACTTACTTATTCACGCGGGTGAAACCGCGGGGCATAGCTAGTTCTATATATAAATTCTGTCAAATTCCGGTGTCTCCTAAAAACATATCAAATATCATCCATCTGCTTTTTTTTATGTGGACTTAACCAGGTCCTGCTAATTAAGTCTCTCTTTTTAATTACATTTTCCCTTATTTTCTGAATTAAACTAAACTCAGAAAATAAGGATGAATTATATATCAAAGTTACTCGTAATAAACTTAGGAGCAATTTTCATTTCGATAATATAACAAAAAATCAATTTTAAGTGTTTAACGAGTTAGGGTGACGTACAGTTATTGTAGTATGTATTCGACACACAACACGTCATACTTGTAATTTTATAGTTTTGAAGAGCTATTTTACGACTACACTTTTATGGACACTTAGTTCTTACTGTTAATACTACCTACTCATAAAAGTGCCCATACAATACAACATGATATTGTAGAACATAAAATAGTAATACAATAAAAAGTTGAGTACCTTAAAGTGCAAGTCCTTAAACTTTTCATACTAAAGACAATTAATATTCTGGACATACGCCGTCTAATAATTGTCTACTTTTCACATTTCCATTATAAATAAGAATAAGTGCAAATGAATTCAATTTCAAACAAGATGTAAGAATCTAAAAATAGTTACGTCAGATTACATCTATAGGAAACCTAAAAGAATTCGGAGCTAAAGCTTACTACCCTCATTTTATATAATATTGGAGATTTCCTCTAAAACCTAGAGAGTGATGTTCTATTGTTATTTTATTTATAGACCCCAAATTTCAAATCCTTGACATCCCCAGGGACCCTTGTTAGAGTCGGATTTCCCCTATTACCGCACAGCATCTTATAATAGTTGGTACACACTTATCTGACAGTCACTGATCTATCGTCAAGATGAACCAATTAACTTCGCTAATTGGTTTAACTGTCGTCAACTTTCGTTTACTTTAAAATTATCGGAAAAATCTTAAGAGGTTGTCGTTTTGAAAAGGGTTCCATAAGTCGGGTTAAAAATAAGAATTAAGAGAGAAAAAATATGTTGTATTTCAATTTATTTTTTAAAATGGACCTGCTTTCGCATGCTATTTTATGGTAGTTGTTTAAGGCTTTTTACCTTTAATAATAATAATAAACCGGGATACAGGCCTCTTCCCATATAGAGAAGGAACAAGCATTAATCACCACGCTTGCTCTCTGAGGATTGGCGATTTCAAACTCCAATTTTTGGAATCCAGGTTTCCTCACGAGGTTTTCCTTCACAGATTGTCTATAATGTCTTAGAATAGTTTTGAAAGTACATATAACTTACTTCTACTTTTTACCTTTATCACGCTATATTTACCATAATAATAATAATATAATACCATGATAAAGGCAAATGGTTTTTAAAGGTTCTTTTTCTTAAATTACCATTCGGAATTGATTCTTGAGAAAAATTATACTACGGGCTATTTTAACATTAGATTACTTGTTTTTCAACCGGCGCAGGCACAGGTAGATTAAGTTAAATAAATCCTTTTATCTTGTCTTTTACTTTAAAGCCGAGGTTCTAATAAATCTGTCGCTCTATTATCTTGTTACCTGATAGTAAGAAAATAGCCGTTCTGGTTGTTTCTATTTTTAGTTATTTATTTAATACAAGGACTTTGTGATAAATCAATCCACAAACACGATTCGATAAGAAGAAGTAGTTATTTTAAAAACGAATATTACAATCATAAAATTAAACTAAGTTCTTGATATAATAAACTAGTTTTGACAATATTCTTTTATTATATGTTCAAATACTACTTGGTCAAAGTTGGATCGTTCAGCATACAGTAATGATACTTTTATTGAGCAAGATCCTCTTTAGAGCCTTTGTAGAAACTATCGTTAAAGAGATGTGTAGATAATGTGAACTTAACATAAGCTTTTATGCAAATTGGTTTTCATTAATTTTTAATGGTGGTAATATTTTAAACACATCAACTAATGATACCATGGACTACTTCTTGAAGTATAATTTTGAAGCTCCATAAAAAATAATGTGTGCCTATATCAAATGAGATATTGAGGACAAAAAATAAATAATAAACTAGTTTCCAATTTGCCAATGCTTTTAGTCGTTAGTAGTTAATTAATTTTAGGTGTCATACTTTAAGTTTTAAGTAGGTAATAGTCTCTTGTTTTTTTATATGTATATTATATCATAGTTAACTTTGTTAATAGTAAGCTGTATTTGCATGTAATTATGACATATACGTAACAATTTTTTTTTTTTCTCATACTGCTAAGATAACTTGTAAACTAAGCCCCACAAAACCGTAGTAATAGTTTTTCTGTGAGGTCACTGAATCTCCGCATATACTCACATTTATTTTATACTAATAACTAATAACACAATAAAACAGATTATTATTTCTAATAAAAATTCCGAACTACAAACTTACCAAAAAGTAACAGCAACAGATCACTAGCCGCCAGACTGAACAAGTAATAATTAGTCGCCGTATGCATAGCAGGGTGTTTCACTATCACCACGCAGACAGCCACATTGCCGGCCACGCCGGTCGCGAAGATGACCAGCAGCAGCGCCGACACAGGCACGATCCTCCGCAGCGGCAGCGTCCGCGGCCCCATCAGCGCGAACAGCATCTCCGCCTCGGTGCAGTCGAAGCTGCTGCTGTTGGTGCAGCGCTGGTAGAACTGCCAGATTGTCTCGTTTTTCCGCAGGAAATCTTCCATCTCCATGTTTTGGGTTTTTAGAACATTTTATATATCTGATATTTAAATTGCTAATTTCGAAGAAGTATTGAGTTGAATTTGGAGGTTTTATGTTAGATTATCTATTTGTTTATAAACGGTTTTGTTATTGGTTGCTTAAGGACAATAAAACACTTAAAAACTTTGAGTAACACTCAGCAAAAAATAGTTACGTGTAGTTTTGTAGACGATATTTAGTAGTAAACATCGATATATTTTTATTAAGTATCGACAACACAATTAACTTAACCTTTTACCATTTTATTATCATAATATAAACTTATAAATCATCAACAAGCTTTATAAACAGCTACGTAACTTTAAAAGTTACCCACAACACGATCGTAGCACTACGTCGCTACGTGGCTACGCCGCTACGTCCGTAGCGCACGATCTCCGGCACTCGACTGCCTTTGAACTGCAACGCTTGCTTATACTTTTCGTTTAGCTAATAGCAAATGCTGCTTACAATTTATTATTTAGTTTTACTACTTTCACTTTATAGACTATTCAAATATATTTTATGATTTTCGTCTGTGTTGGTTAAATTAATGAGTGGATTTCCAATTACCATAATATACAGCGTGTCCCAGAAGGCTTATGGGTGTCTAGACTACAGAAGTAGAATCAAACCCATGTGTGATCCGCTATTTTTTTTAGATTTTGAGTTATAATACTATTGCGTAGTTTTTAACCGATTACAAAAACATTTCTGCTCACACTGCCATTATAAGAAGCAATACGTGGACAATTTTTTTTCCTAAATTAGCTAAGTATTTCATTATTTGCAACAATAAGAGGTAACCATAAAGGTTAAACAAAACAAGTGAAAACTTTTATGTTCTTGAAATTAGACACTTAAACACTCGATCGTTAATACTTTCAGGGGTCACCCAGAATTTAATGATGAACGAACGACCTGTTGGTTGAAACATTTCGTGGCAGAGTGGCGCACACTGCTATTTAAGGTGTCGCTTTAAGGTCCCGGGTTCGATCCCCAGACGGGTCAATGTATAAAACCACTTTTCCATTATTATCTCGGGGCTGGGTGTTTGTGGTACCTTCTTTATCTCTGATTCTATAACATTATGGCATTAGCTCCTTACTTTCAGTTCATAACATAGAAGTAACGAAAATTTGTATATCTTGCTTTACAGTACATTTCTGCCAATTAAACTCACCGCAAAAAAATATTAGTGAAGAAAACTAAAAAAAAAACCCGTCAACTTGAAGAAATGTACCTACTACTGAAACTAAATACATAGGCTATCCTCAAAATTATTAAATAATACAGTCTAACTTTCTAAAGGTCGAAAATATTTATCCAGAATTAAAATATTTGTTCATACCTGTACACTCTGAATATTGTGGGCCCTAAGTACTAAGAGGCCTTTAATAAAGCTGTTTCTCTTTAACGAAAATGTGTCTCTAGAGTCTCTACTCACCTTTTTGACCTTGACCTAAGCGTATATTAGCCACAGACGCAAAAAGAGTAGTGCTTTAAATGAATCTATTAATCTAAATAAATATATCTTAGGAGTTACAGCACCTTAGCTAAGTTTGATGAGAAACACTCATGAAACAGACTTTGGTTACTTAACCTGATTCATAAGAAGGACGTTCTCAATTCGATGGTATTTTTTTTATGTTTGTTACGCGATATTTATCATCATCATTAAATTACATACATTTGTCAACAACTTTCATGTCGTCTTCCTTTCGCAGGTCTGCTGGAAGAGATTTCTTTAAGAAATAAGCGGTACCTTTGTACGTTTTGATCTTAACGTCGTGTATCATATTTTTTCTTGTTGTGTAGGTACCTACAAAAATTGAAAAAAAAAATACATTATATTTTTTACAAATTCTCTCTACATTTTATCAAATTGTTATTTACTTCATAATGTAAGTCGGCACATTAACATAAACTTATTATAATTACCTAAGCTTCAGACTTGGGATAAATAAATTCTCAGCATTTAATGAAGGCGAAAGTTGTAACAAATAATTGACTAAACGTTTTCTAATTACGTCGCTCTCAAGTTATTTAAGTAAATAACTTGGAATAAGTTACTATTATGTATTTAGCTGTGCCCGCGACTTCGTTCGCGTGGATGACGAAACTTATCAATGAGTTTTTTGTGTAAAGTGCTATTTTTGTAAAACGTTATCTATCGAGCATACCTCTGGCACCTCTGGCTAGTCTCATTCGCCTAGCGATAGCGTGTCTCGATGTAGCAGAAAGAGATGGTCTCTTTCTGAAAGGCATCGTTTTATAAACATGTCCGTATTAAAAATAAAGAAATCTTTAAGACTATTTTTATAGGAGAGCCTTAACACTACACTTACGTATAAACCAATAAATAAGCAAAATCCCTAAAAACTAAAATCTATACGAATGACTAATCCTACCTAAGAGTACTAAAAATAACCTACGTTACACACTATCAAATATACTGCCTATACTTGAAGTTTAAATCTATACGGTCTACGCCTAAATACACACATAATTAAAAAAAACTCAATAACTAAAATACCTACATAAACTGGTACCTAAATAAAATACCTAATTACCTAAATAAACATATTTCTGATGATAACTAATCTAAACTCAATAAATAAGCAAAATCCCTGAAAACTAATATCTATACGAATGATTAATCCTACCCAACAATATTATTAAATAACCTACGGTCACTACGTACACTATCAAATATACTACTTATACTTTAAAATTCAAATCTATACCTACGACTTATAAAAATAAACCTAAATAACTCTACGGCGACGTAACCTACAACAAACTTATTATTTGCGGTTGATACAGTAATCGGGTCTAGGGATCGAACCGCAAAATTAAGTTTGTTTTTTATTGTATATACTTTTCCGGGATAAAAACTACCCAGTGTGGTGCCCAGGATAATAAAGAATACCTATACCAAGTTTCATCGTAATCGAACCGGTAGTTTTTGCGTGAAGCCTGAACAAACAGACAGACAGACAAAAAAAAATTTCATCACGTTTTCGGGTAAGGTGTCGGTCTAGCAACACCCCCGCCATTTATTTTTTTGATTTTTTCAATGTACAGAATTTTCACTTCTACAGATTTATTATAAGTATAGATAATTTACTCACAGTATGTTACAAGCAGAGCTTGGCTTACTGACTTAAATGGTAAATAACCTCTAAGATGGAACTTTAATTAATATCAAAACATTTTTGCTAAAATATGTTGTACTACCTAAATAACGAAATCATGTATTATTATTTAATTGCGAAATAAATAACAATTAATATTAAAAAATAAAAAGTAATTTATTTAAATTAGACTTCTTTGTACTTTTTAATGGTCAATATAATAGACAGCTCCCGGACTCGCCCACCTGTAACAGATTATGAACTCTTCGGCCAGAAGAATGCGTTCCTGAGGTCGTCATCAACTTAAATGTGCCAAAGAATTTACAAAAAAAAATACTATCTCATTTGTCCTACAAACAAATAATATAATTCAAAATTATATCATATCAGGTTACAATTAATAATATAACAGGGTTACTTATTTCCCTTTACTTATCCAGACCAACTAACATGTTTCAGGGACGCATTCTCTCAGCGGCCGGACTATACAAGCTTTTACTTAACTTGCAATGTGAGTGAGTACGTTTGTTTTGTCTGGTAACAAAGCAATGAAGAATATGTATCCGTAGTACTTAAAAAATTGTATTGATCTATAAAATCCGTTGAGCTAAATAGATAAACCTACGTTATCAAATACGCGATATAGCATTTAAATGCTTAACTATGAAATTGTTTTATGACGTCTCCTTAAAATATTCAACAAAAGTAAAAAAAATTTTAGCTCGTAATTAATTATTTTAATTAAAAAAAAAACCGGCCAAGTGCCAGTCGGACTCGCGCACCGAGGGTTCCGTACAAACCTGTAGGTAAGTTCACCCATCACGACAATCGAGACATAGTTATGGTATTTTTATTGCAAAATGAAATTTATAACATTAAATTTTCAAAAATATTTTTTTTTATAATATGATGTAACTGCCTCGTTGGCCTAGTGGTGCTAAGCGCGTCTTGGGTTCGATTCCCAAGTCGACCAAGGTGTTATTGGGTTTTTCTATGAAATTCTCAGTAGCAGGCCGGAGTTTGGATTTGTGCCCGGTTAGTGGCAATAGGCTCGCTCGCCCCCTATTACATGGGACCTAAATATACCGGCGAACTGTGGGTGTACATTGGTACACCTCTGCCCTTCGGGGATACAGGCGTGATGGTATGTTATGTAACTAAAAATTTATGGTTTTCGCAATTTTTCCTTTATCTGTACTATAAGACGTTACTTCGTACCAAATTTCAAGAATCTAAGTTCACGGTTCGAAAATTTGCGGAAATTTGCAGCATAAACGGCTGTATCTTTTGATTGCTTTAGCTTAGTAGTTTGATTTTTTCACAGCTCCAAGGGACAGTAGACTTGAGTATTAGACACTATTAGATGTAAATTTCAATTTGCTACCTCCACGCGTTCCTGAGAAAAACGGTCTTGACAGACGGACGGACGGACAACGAAGTGATCCTATAAGGGTTCCCTTTTTTCCTTTTGAGGTACGGAACCCTAAAAATAGTGTTAAGTGTAAAAAAATTACTTCAGTCGTGCTAGTCCACAAATTTTGGCAATTTAAACGTTGTATGAATACTAATTGGTCACACTAAATACCCAGACCTTAAACTTAGATAAATTTGATTAATAAAACAATTAAGGACTTTTCTAACGCACAGGAAACTTAAGCACAGTGGTTAGGCTTACGTCTATATGAAGGGTAGCGAGTTTGATTTCCGATCATTCCAATCGTTAATTGTTGATATGAAGTGTTGGCATATTCTGGAATAATACGTAAATGCGTACTTTAAAATTAATCCCACAAAGAAAATCCTATGTTACAAGAATTTTCAATAAAGCATTTTGGCTATAGAAACATTACGACTGTGAACATAACAAATGAGAGATCATCAGACAACAAACTTTTTCTTTTGCTACCTAATGGCGTGGGTGCGTTCAGAAACTATTAGCTTCATCGTAACACAATGTACACTCGACCGCTGGTATGTGGTTACACTTTCACATTGACGGCGTCCTTACTACGATGCAATAAAGTTGATAGTCGAATTTTATTGTTATAGATAACGTGGGGTCGACTATACTGAATTGATAATATTATAGCGTGGTTTTGGAGTAGCCTAGTAGTTACCTTTTTCTTGATATACGTCGAATTATGATAACTATATAATTGAGTCATATGTATTGTTAGGTTGTCTTGTTAGGTCTAAACTCCAAAACACCTGACTGATTTAAAAAAAATGATTTGTAGGAGGTTGATATCGACTCAGTATTTTTGCTGAGTGTATTAAAACAAATAGTTTACAAAAATAGAGCACAACTAGATCTACAAAAACGAATATCCTGCACTTTAAAGATTTGTCAGACAGACGTGTTATTTGATATTTGTTTTTTTTTTTTTATAAGAAAAAGCTTTCAAACAGTAGAGTTTTATTGGTGTACCTAATATTTATTACCTTTGACATTACAAGTCAGTTACCTCGACATTCTTCAGATACATTTTTATACGAATCGTAAGCAATTTATTTATTCATTCCACGGGACTGAGTCTTTCCTTTTTATTTGATTTAATCTCGACCTAAGGAGCCATAATATTTACTTCGTGACTCCGAACCACTCTGACAGAGACTCGAATTTTGTACGCCCACTTAATTCCTCTTTTGTTATATAGAAAATTGTTTATATTTTTCTTTTTCTAAGTTTCTTCTACATCATCTCCCGAGCCTTTTCCCAACTATGTTGGGGTCGGCTACCAGTCTTACCGGATTCAGCTGAATACCGTATTTTACATGGAGCGACTGCCTATCTGACCTCCACACCCATTTTTACTGGGAAACACAGTATCCCATAGTAAGACTGGTTGTCAGAATTGACTTAACGACTGCCAAAGATCTATGTATGTATGACAGCCGGGACCTACTGTTTAACGTGCCTTCCGAAACACGGAGGGGTCTCGGTATGTTATAATTCGTCACCCATCCACGGACCAACAGCGGCGAGCGCGGCTTAACCTGTATTATCGGTCAAACCTTACGGCTTACACTTAGCCACGAGCCCCTCAAGCCCCCTTTCTAAGTTTCTTCTACATTTCCGCTAAATACCTGATACACCTCACACACAAGTCTTTAATATCGAGTCTGATTATAGCTTATAGAGAATTGCTTTTTCAGCATTGGTTGGGAAGATCCAGACACAAATCCGTCAGGTTATTCAGTTATCAAATGGGAAAATTATCTTTAAAATTACTTTATTGTTGAAAAGTGATTGTGTTAAAAAAAGGGCTGCCAGGCACGTTCTCATTGACAATACCTATCAGCTTTGATGTAATTACATCTTATGTCTAATTCTTAAGATATAAGTTTCTCGTTACATCTCTCTAAATAATTTAATAAGAGAGCTACTTAACGTCACTCTTATTTACGTGAGCGAGAATAATGGCTGTCTTTGTACAATTATTGTAGGTACTAACGTTACAAGACACGCGAATTCAATGAACGATGTATTTCAGCGTTAACAACGGTCAATTGCGTTTGAGGAGCTACTTAACTTAAGTACTCTTTGTTAATGTATATTATTACGACAGAGTTTGGTAGATGGGATGGGCAGAAGATGTAAGTGTTCAACTAAATAGTCCTTATATTAATATCATACCCAATGGTTGCACATGAGATTGCTATAAAATTAAGTAGGGCTATAACTAAAGTAACGTTATTTTTATATGACTTTGTGTGAACGAAGACTTTTTATGAAAAAGTATGTTTTTCTGATAGACAATAATTAAAATTTGAGCTCCGACGCTCTTCATCATTCGTTGTTCGTTCATCTTTTTAATATTGGGAGCACTCCTATGATGGGACCTCTTTTAATTTTTTAAAACGATCCGCAAACCGTAATTTATTGTCATCTTTTGTAATCAAGAATGTAAGATATATTTTACCTTGGACTTTTATTACATCGTTTCTCAGGAGAGATGTATGGTTTGCCCTGGTCATGGTGATTGCCTTAAACTATGGAGCCACGTTAAACCAACATTTCGTGCATGAACCTTAAAAGTATTTAGTCATTTTTGGATGCAGTTGAGGTAGATATATAAATTATTAATCATCCAACATGATATTGAAATGAAGGTTTTTTTTGCTGTAAGAAATTTAGTTTTAATAATATTCAAATATAAAGAATACCCCAGATTGGGATCGAGCATTTGTTACTCAACTCACAAATGCTTGTCCCACGCGGGATCAAACCGGCAGTACTTAAGTCGCGAACACGCACACTCACCACTCGAATATACAGACCGTCACGAGGTAAGTATTACCACCTTATAAGAGAAATTAGTTACTTTATGACATGATCTCATCTACGTACGTACTACTACTGATTCATTTTCGAAATTTAGTCCCTTTATCACTACTATCTATTAACCCACTTCTTCCTTCAGCATGTAAAGGTACTTTATGCGTCATCTGTTCTACCTAGACTCAACACTATTCCGTAGGTAGGTACGTCAAGGAATACCTACAACCTCAACAATTATAGTGACGGGTCCTAACAAAGTGACTGACATTCGATTACCGCGCCAGACTGGCGTCAGACAATGGCAGGAGGCCTATTATCAACAAGGTAAGCCGTGCCTTATAACTTGAGGTAGACAGATTATAAATTGATCCTAGTAGTTTGTATGTGCGTGTTTATAATTACACAGCTATTGGAAAGGCTAATTCAACAATAACCCTTCTTGGCAGTCGGGTAAAAAAGGGTAATTGTTTTATGACTACAAAAGTATTTATACTGTTTTCTACAAATTACAAAAAAAAAGTGTTTCGCAGTGATTTATTTGAGCAGAGTAAATAGTTAGTATTAAAAATGAAAATGATGATGTAAGCTATCTTTTTCTTATCTGAATCCTATGAGCTCACCATTTTAGCGTAACATTTTACTACTAGCGCCATCTAGTTTAAATTTGTAACAACTATATTTTATCTCGTTACGAAATTAATGTGCGACTGATTATTTGCTTGTCGCCATTCATCGACATAAAGAAGATGGCCTTCATATTTTATTTATTAGTTAGCTATCGGTACTGTTCTATCAATAAAAAATGAAATCACAATTATATTACGCCATATAAGGAAAGTTTAATCAATGCATTTAGAGTATAAATGTTATTACTTATTTAACACCTAATTGGTAACATTACTATCATTTATTCAGATTTGTTTGCCTACTATCAATCATAATTATGTAAATCACGTTTTAGCGCCACCTGTCGACTATAAAGGGAACTAATAAGTTCACTTCATCTCAATTCTCAATGTTGCAATAAATCACTAATAAATCCAACACAGTGCAGCATTTAATACGAAGTTTTTACACTAGACTAGTTAAATAATCAAGGTTGCAAGGTTTATAATATTAAGTAGTTTTGTTTTACTAACCGTCTGCGACCTTCACCTCTCAAATAAGGAAAGTCGTGTTTCTAAGATCGACAAACAAGAAAAAAAATTATTTACAGAAATGTGCATATTGGAATTTTGAAAGTTGTATTGTATATTTTATGTAGGTTTGTAATGTATTATTTTGTCGTATTGCCTCTGTCTTAAAAAAGTAAATAGAATAGATTTTAAATACATACCTATACTTACTTAGTAAAAATAATAGTAATAAGTATTTATTTAGTAATAATTTAGTAAGGCCACATTAGATTTTATTTATTACACCAAGTATTTACCTTATGGACGCGTAGTCTCATTTCTTTTAAGTTTTCCTCAGAACAGTCTATCCTTGCGCTAATTACTGCGAATTACCTTTCCCTTAGTAAACGTGTCACATTATCGCGTGTCACAAGGATAATGGATAACACATTATGTTGCCCGCATCTCTCTCGCCTCTTGTTAATAATAACATACTTCTTTCTAGATAATAAGTAGTACCTACGTAAAAAAGTAAGAACATCGGTTGGATATGACCTTTGTATTTGCTCCGTGGATATGACCCTAACATCATGGTAAGATCATTTTGTGTTATTGTTTTAAAAACAGAAAATAATAAAATTAGAGTTCCACCGAGCTTTGTAAAAAGGATTTCATTTGACATAAATCACTGCAAACTACCTAGTCCAAAACAGCAAGGCCATGGCTATTTGACCAACTTTAAAAAATGCGGAGCATCATAATTTGGCCAATATTCCTGTCATATTTTATAAAAAAATTCTCGGACTTTGAGCAAAAGTTGACTCTTTACTTATTTTTAAGTTAGTTTTTACACATTATTTAACTAAGTGTGTGGATAGTTATTAAAGTTACTAGTACTAAAAAAAATATTGAGACATGGCCGGCTAAACACAATGTTCTTCACCCAGTAAAGGTGACATGTAGAGTGCCGCACCGCCTATATTAGGCTTGGTCTGCGGTTCGAGTCTCGTGTGACGCGCCCGAGTGAGTCAGCCGCGGTAATGAGAGGCTGGACACGGACCGGGCGGGGCACATCACACTCATTAAGTGGCCTTATCTACTTAGTAAGTGTACTGAAGTAACCCGTCATCTAATTAATGACATTTTTAATTATGTAAAAGTAACAAACTAAAAAATCCTTAGGAAAATGTGACATACAATTTTGACTACGCAATATTGCAAAAGAAAGTGTTCTTAGGATATTTAACCCTACTTACCTACGGTATATGATTCATGTTGCTTAATTCGTTTTTTTTTTACAATGTTTTAACAGGTAGACTGCTTTTATGTTTATTTCCTTTAGCACTTGGTTTTTTTTTTTCTTATTGGAATTTATGTATCTCGTAATATTAGGGTGTAAACTATTAGATTCTAAACTGATGCGAGAAAAAAATATAGGAGTAGATACCTAGTTAAATATGTAAATGTTTAATAAGTAGCTAATATAAATTAAAAACATTAGACAGGATTAAAACCTTCTTTTCTTTATTTCATCGCCTCTTTCATATAATATACTAGCTGTGCCCCGCGGTTTCACCCGCGCGAATGACAATTCATACACTATCTTCATAAATTATAGCCTATGTGTTATTCCGATGTATAAGGTACATTATTGAAAAGTTTCATTAAAATCCATTCAGTAGTTTTTGCGTGAAAGAGTAACAAACATCCAAACAAACTTTCACATTTATAATATAGGTAAGGATTATCAAAGGTATTTTATCTATTCAGTTCATAAATCTAAAGTATACTATGTAAGTATACTATGATAATAATATAATGTTTTACGTAAGATGAGCAATAAGTACTTAAAAAATTAAGAATAGATAATAACAAAATCTTTATAATAAGATAAGCATACTTAATTATAATAATTATGTCAACAATCATAGTACCATCATCCACGAAGTGCGGGTTCGATTCCCGCATTTTAAGCAATTGTAATTTGTAAGTGTGACTCTCTAAACCCAAATGTCTGTCAAGTCTTGTTGTTTTTATTAGTGTATTTATTTTATGTGTAGTAGTGTATGTATTTCGACTGTTTGTGAACCCCCTTATGTATAATACTAGATACAGTCATTTAATTTAGTGGTGGAATAGATTAAAAAAAAACTTAAGTAAATAAAATACCCAGATATAGTATATAGTAATTTAAGAAAAATATTTAGGTACCTTTTGTATATAATATTAAACTTGCAGCCAATGCGTAAACGAAAGGTGGAAAGGGAAAATATTATAATACAAAGAGAAAGAAGTTTTGATTGTCATTGAAGGCCATGCACATTGCACTGTTTGCCGCCTTGCCTGCCGCCGCGGTTTACTTCAAGGTGGCCAATATGCAGACACAAAACTAAACTGCGTAAACTGCGTTCGGATTCGCGTCCATAATATTTCATCGCCCATAGACACAATAGTAAGGTTTCACAAATAATACTAAGAAGCGATGCGTTACACACTAAAAGTAAATCATAATCGACTAAAATGGTAATAATTTTATTATGAATTGGGTAATTATTTTTCCATTATAATCAAATAACCTACTTATTTGATTATAATGGAAGATTAATTGCCTTGCTTTTATAATAATTTTATGCGTTTCATAATCAAATACTTATTGACCATTGCACAAATTAAAGTTTCTAATACTGAAAATAAAATAAAGAATAGTTTTTTTTTTAGGAGCTTATTGGACTAATTGAACCCGGGCATTTAATGTGGTTAAAATTACATTATTAAAGTACCGTGACAGCGTGTGATGAGGTTTATGTAATCACACCACAATAGTATAATTCCGGATTTATGCGCTTCTATACTCGAAAACGATTTTTTTGTTTAAAAATCAGTAGCCTTATTGTCATTTTAACTACCGTTCGTATGGATAAAGACCCAGTGATGTACTATCATAAAGAAAAAACAATAACACTTTATCCACTATCCCTTAGTCAACAGTCGAATAATTTCTATTTTTAGTAGTAGTAGTAGTTTTTTGATGCGCATGAATAAACTATACACACAAAAGCCAAAGGACGTATAAAACAACATATAACAATCAAAAAGAGACCTTAAGACAAAACAATTAAAAAAGTAAATAAATGAAATAAATAAATTCTATAAAATAAATAAATAAATTCAATACTTTTTTTGTAGAACAACAGAGATTTTTTTTTAATTGATTTGGGAATCACATATATTACATAAACATAATTATTTACAAAACGAATATCATACATTTTAACAACATTTTAAAATTCATTTACACAAAAGTATTAATATTACTGTCAGAATAGTTTCTTTCTTAATATTGTAGATTTTACAATATTACTTATTTTTTTTTAACTTTATTGAGTTATAATATAAAATAAGAAAGTTTTTTAATAAACAATAATATTACGATGTAAATATTACATAGTGAATATACATTTTGAGTAGTTACCAAAAACACATTTGATATCTGCTAACATTCTGGCTGAATATTTTAAAACTATATTGTCACATAGACAATTTCTTGACGTCCGACGCCGTTCTTTTGATAGCCGTCATATTGGTAGCGCTGTTGCTAACGCCATTTTTGTTATACACTCGAAGCTTCGTAGGGTGATTTTTTTTTACTCATAGCGCTAACCTATAAGTGGGAAAGAGAAAATCGAATAAGATTGTATTACGTAGCTTCGATTATTCCGAATATTTTCTTCAAAGCTTATTTACGACGTTTCTCATTGTCTATGCTGTAGATACGCATCCCGAGCGATACATACGGTGTAAAGCTTTTAGTGACAAATGTATAGTAAAAATGAAGGAAAACGCCGTACTTAAGTGGCAAAAAGTATACAACCCTACCGGCCCGCAACCACGACCTCGCCATGGCCATCGCGCGGTCGCCATAAAAGATTTGATGATAGTTTTCGGCGGCGGAAACGAAGGGATAGTTCATGAACTTCACGTCTTCAACACCACCACAAACCAATGGTTCGTTCCTGTTACGAAGGGAGAAGTTCCTCCAGGATGCGCGGCGTACGGCTTCGTGGTCGACGGGACGCGTCTCCTCGTTTTTGGCGGCATGGTGGAGTACGGCAAGTATTCTAACGATCTGTACGAACTGCAGGCATCACGGTGGGAATGGAAGCGTCTCAAGCCTCTGCCTCCCAAACAAGGTCTCCCTCCGTGTCCTCGACTCGGTCACAGCTTCACTCTTCTGAATGGGAAGGTATACCTGTTTGGTGGACTGGCCAATGAGAGCGATGACCCCAAGAATAACATACCAAGGTACCTCAATGACTTGTATACCTTAGAGCTGTATCCAAATTCTTCAATGACAGTGTGGGATATACCCTTGACGTATGGACAATCGCCACCGCCACGCGAATCTCACAGTGGGGTCTCCTATACAGACAGAAGCAGTGGAAAATCATCTCTGATCATTTATGGAGGTATGAGTGGCTCACGCCTCGGAGACCTGTGGGTGCTCGACGTGGACAGCATGTCATGGTCACGCCCTGAAGTAGGAGGTCCACCACCCCTGCCCCGCTCCCTGCACACTGCCACAGTCATAGGCCATCACATGTATGTCTACGGTGGGTGGGTACCACTTGTCCCAGATGAATCAAAACTTGCCACACATGAAAAGGAATGGAAATGTACTAATACCCTTGCCTCCCTGAACCTTGAGACAATGACATGGGACAACATAGCCTTGGATAAGTTTGAAGAGTGTGTCCCCCGAGCCCGAGCAGGTCACAGCGCTGTCGCCATCCAAACTAGGTTGTATATTTGGTCAGGAAGAGACGGCTATCGGAAAACTTGGAACAATCAAATCTGCTGCAAGGATCTATGGTATTTGGAGGTCGGAGTACCTCCTCAGGCAAACCGCGTGGCGCTCGTGCGTGCTGGCACAACTTCATTAGAACTGTGCTGGCCCGCTATGAACACTGTAACTACCTTTTTACTTCAAGTACAGAAATGCGGCAAGGTGACACCTGCGCGGTTCCCGACTGCTGCTGAGCCATTAGTCGCCCCTCCGCCGGCGTCGCCAGTTGCAAGCCAGCCTGATGCAAGCAAAGCGTTCGGTATCACATCTCCCGTCGCCAGCGGCTTGCCGCCCGCGGCCGAGGTGGCTCGCCCGGCCGCCACCATCGCCTCTCCGGCGCCGGCGCCCGTCTCGACGCCACAGAAGATCGTGCCAGCTGCCATCAAAGTACCAGCTCAAGCTGCAGTCAAAATAACACCCAATACCCCTACCTTAAAACAAGCTACTTACCAGGCGAAAACAGTAGTCAAGTCACCAGCAGCACCGGCGACGCCGGGCTCGTCGCAGCAGATCAAAGTGGCTGCTGTGACACCACAGGGAGTGACCAGAATCGTCAGTGGTGTGGGCACGCCCGGCACGGTACGCGTTTCCACAGCACAATCTAATGCGCAGATCGTGTTGGGTTCGGCTACGGCGGGTGGTGGCTCTACACCACGTTTCGTGCAGGTGAAGACCGGCACCAGCGCCGGCGTGCCAGTCAAGCTCGGCCCTGGGAATATGCCTGTCAAGCTAGCTGGCAATGCAGTACCTCTGAAGATAGGCACAGCAAATCTCCAGGGCAAGATAACAGCTAACAGTGTACAGAAAGTAGGCCAGGTCACCACCACCAACATGCCACTAAAACTGGGTGCTGGCAATGTTAAAATAGGGACGAGTAATGTTCTTGTTAAAACTGCAGGTGGTGTCCCTATTCAAGCTGGTGTCAATCTCCAAACGAAAGTCGCAGCTGGCGTGCCCGTAAAATTGGGCGCTGGAAACCTGCCCGTTATAGCGAGCAGTGGTGGCGCGATACAGATCGCCAGTAGTGCGCTCGGCGGCCAACAGGTGAAAACGCCCGTCTACAAGATAGTGACGGCAAAGTCAGGCGAGCAAACAGTGACGTCGACAGCGAGCGCGGTCGCCAGCGGTGCCACGGTGCTGCGGCAGGCGGGAGGCAACGCCGGCATCCCCGTCATCATCAAGAAGACTCCCGGCGCCAACGCACAGAGCAGCAATGCTCCGCAGTATGTCACTCTGGTAAAAACATCGACCGGCATGACAGTTGCGACGATGCCCAAGGTGGCGATGATGCAGAATCGGGCCAACGCGCCTTCCTCGCAAGCGCAGAGCATCGCTCCCGGCGCCACCATCGTGAAGCTGGTGTCGACGAACACGGTGGGCGGCAACAAGATCATCACGCTGCCGTCTAACATGCTGCAGCTGGGTAAGTCCGGCGTGGGCGGCAAGCAGACCATCGTGATCACCAAGTCGGCGAGCCAGGCGGCGCAGTCCAACCAGCAGCAGTGAGCGCGGCCGGCGCGCCGCTGAACTGATGACTATTCTCAGAGTGAGAGTCCCCCGAGTGCGAGAGGGAGCGGGGCGCCCGGCGCGCACACTGTGACATGCGGTGGTGTTTTAGATTGTAAATTTCAATATTAAAAACACTGAGTGCGTTTCTCAGACTACAGTATATTCTAAATCATATTGAATATAGTATATGAGTCTTTTATATGTTATATGGGTCTGTGTAGAAAATGTCCTCATGGAGTTTTTACTAAAAATATTTTATTTACTCTTATAAATTAATTATATTAATGTATGTGACTATGCACCAATTCCTACATATGTTCAGATCTGTGCCCGCATTGTAGACTTAGATACATGCATGTATGAGTTCTCTATCAGATGTTGAAGGCCCCAATAGGATTTACACTTAAGTGCCTGTTGTGCAGTTTTATGCTTTGATGTTGACCGGGACTAGGTGTTTGAGAATATAATTAATTAATTATTTTTGGAGGAAGATGTCACATAACACAGAATAATTCATGTTAATTTTAAGACTTAAGTTTTAATACTTGTATTTTTGTATGTTATTGGATTTTGTTATACAAATATGTTTAGTAAAGCTGTTTTCAAAAATTCATCCTGGTTTAAGTACAGAGAAGGTTGTGTCAATGAGTTACCCTGCGGTGATGAAGTTAACTATAAATTTAATTTCTTTTTTGCCACTATGTGGTTGTAAATTGATGTTTTTAAGGCCCCAGGTCCTAACATAAAAACTGTAACAGCATTTTATCTATATATTAGTTTGGCATTAACCAAATAATTACAAATAAAAAAGAACATGTATTTCACATAAATATATGAAGTTTAGGGTACCTCGTTGATGCAGCTCTCTGTATGATCATTGTCCAGTACATAGCGCTGCCTGAGAGCTACAGGCAGGATATTTTAATTGAACTAGGCAAGTACAAGACATACCAACTTTTGTTTGATGAAAAATGTCTTCCGCTTTATTAAGTTTCCAAAGAATTCTCCCTCAATGTATTCTGAGTTCGTTGATATGATTTCGGACACGACGTGTGTATGTAGCGTGCTAGAAAATATAGATTTATATTATATCATTACTCCCCTGATTTTAATGGCTGCAACATTAAATTGCATATTGTTCACAAAGTGAATGGTTATTTCGATGCGGCCATTAGAAACATGGCGACTTGTTTCTTAGTTTTAGTTAAATCACAACGTAGTATGCACTATTTAAGTTTTTTATATGACTAGCTGTTGATTTTATGGCATTTTTGTTGATATGAAGTTTTTGATCAATGTTGTAACTTTTAACTATGTTCTATTCGCAAGTTTCGAGGCTATTTACAGTATTGAGAACATCGCATTGATCTGAACGACAGCTGATACACTGAATGCCTGTCCGACGGTGACTCTGTATAAATGTGCCTGGATGGATTTGGGGAATTCTCAATAACATGTTCACGACATGAGAGGGCACCTCCATTAAAACTATGACAATTTCATTGATAATGCTATCAATAACTGTTCCGAAAATAATAATATAGGATAAAAATGCAGAATGTTGTTTTATGGCGCGAATTCGTTCTAAATCATGGGATAGGCGTCCACTCGAGTGTGTCGTGTCAAAATGCAAAAATGGAATATTTTTGATGTTGTGTTAAATAATAATGTATAATTTAACTGTTGATCTCGTGTTAAGAATGATATTCTGCGTTTTTATATATTTTAGTGTAAGTGTCCTAGGTGTACGTACGTAGATTAATCATAAAATAATAAGGTAAGCGAGGTATGGAATGTAAATATCATTAAGTAGATAAATTTAATGTTATAGTTTGTTCATATTATGTTCATTTGCTTGAATAAACGATTTGGATAAGTGCAACTTTCATTTCCAGTCCTCTGTGTGACGATAACGTTGCGTAACGACAATACTAATTTGTAATGCATTATCTTTTTGTTTAGACATCAGAATCTGAGTAGGTCACAGAAAAAAATACATTCTATCTATACCTACACTCAACAAAAAGGTACATGATGCCATGTTCTATTATTTTGAACCTAGAACCTTTGTATAACAGCTTTGTTTTATGCCACGACTGAATAATACTTAATAGTAAAACAAAGACCTCATCAGTAACGATTTTGATGATACTTAGAATGTATGCCCACACTCCACAGTACAGAGTAATAATAATAGTGCTAGCCTGAAGAGAAGCGCATTGCGAAATTCCTCTTAAAGCTATGTTTAGCGCCATCTAGCAAAATATGTTGGCATCTAAGTAAGCCGTGTCTTTGTCGACATAAACTATTATCATAGTACCACGAGACAGCACTGTCACGATATTTGTTTCTGTAAAAGAAATTATGGAATCGTAATTCATTAATTAATTATTGAAATGTATGAATGTAACAATCCAATAAAAGTGTTAATTTTTAAACCTGAGATTCTTTTATTTTATAAAATAAACTAGATGATCCCCGCGACTTCGTCCGCGTCAATTTCTGTTATTATGACCGCAATTTGGAAGTTTAAAAAAAGTATTTCTGCGTAAATAATAATGCATTAATTTCGACCAAATAATTACCTTAAAAAAAGGTTATAGTGAGTCAATCTTAAAAGATAGACATATACCGTCGCGGACATTTTTTTAGATCATTTAAAGAGGAACAATTCATTCTTACATATTTTTTAGGTAACTAACCGTTTACGTAGCGCACGCATCGGAAGCCTTAAAAAATGAATCGTTTTCCCAGTTTTTGCAACATTTTTCACTGCTGCTTCGCTCCTATTAGTTGCAGCGTGATGTTATATATCCTTAAGCCTTCCTCGATAAGTGGACTATCTAGCACAAAAAGATTTTTTCGATTCTAACCAGTAGTTCCTGAGATTAGCGCGTTCAACCAAACAAACAAACAAACAAACTCTTCAGCTTTATAATATTAGTATAGATGACAAATAGTTTGCAGCTTTCCATTGGAGTCCCTAGATGGCGCACCAAGTATCGAAAGTTTCGCTTGAAGACTGAATTCTTATTTAATTTTTTGTGCAAATGGTACTTGATTATTTTAAACTAATTCCATCATTCACATGATTAGTACACATTGTAATCCTTAAAGAAAGTTAGGACTATTTCAACATTAATAACTTCCTTTACAATCACATATTATATTACGCGACCATTTAGGTATTAAGTAGGTATGCGGCAGCACGAAGTTCCAACAGAAATGCATTTTAACAGTTTGTTTGAGTTATTTTAATAGGTTTTATATTGTTCTTGATTCTTCTGTCTACTTGGAACACGACTGCAGGAAACCCGTTTATTTACTTGATATTTTGAGTTGTTTGATTAAAAGGGACCGCAAATATAGGTAGTATTTATATCAACCACAAAATATTAAGTACCTACCTAAGTAGGTACTAGTTATTACTTATTTCACTTAGATTTTACAACAATACGACTGGGGCCCGATGCCGCTATTTTAAGTCAGTGAGTGGCGGGTTAAAAAAAATCCAGTGTACTTGTTATTGTGCCTAATTTTTGTATTCAGATAAGAATAGTCACTTGCAATCCTACAATGACAACAGTGGCAAGCAGGTGTACATTTGTCATTGAACTAAAATTATCTGAATACGAAAATTACGCACAATAACAAGTACCTACACTGGAACGTTTATTAACCCACCACTCACTGACTAAAAATAGTGGCATCAGGCCCCTGACAGATCTACCTAATGTCCCGCTAACCAAATTGCCATACGTAGGTAGCTACCTAATTATATTTCAAGGGAATTGGTAATTTATTCGCGGTATTTTAAATAGGTGATACCTACAAGACTTACGTCATTAATTCTGAGAAAGTAGTCCGCCTGCAAGTGGTAGGTACTTACACTTATAGGGACATTACGATGCATGACGTAATAATGTAGGTAGCTAGTTATATTTATGCCAGGAACTTGTTACATTAGTATTACATTTGTCAGACTTAAAACAAAATAACCGGAGATATCTAAATACCATCAAGCTATTACTTACATCTTAAATACTTACTATTGATTTACACACCTATTCATGTAGTTACCCTCTTTAAGTAGGTACAGACAATAGAATAATAAATCCAGTTTCTCGACTGCCAGTCAGTTAGCACCCTATCCCTCAATACTCTAAGGTGCGCGCCCCTTATGCTTGTCTGTCTGTGGCCAGTAGCAGCTGCTGGCCTTTTATGCGTCTCAAATAAAAAGACAGACTTTAAAATATTCTAACGAGTTATGTAGGTAGATACCTACTAATGTTTATCATAAACTTAGGTAGTTTAGAACTTTAATGTTTTTAGTTGTACAGAACTTCTACCAAATATCTAGATCAACCTTTTTTCTATTTCCTACACGTATTACTTCATCAATGCTTTTTACTCTATTCAAGTCTATCACCAAATACTTAAACTATACATTTTTCATTGAAAGACTTCAGTTCAAAGATAGATCCTCATTTATAGATACCTCATACTCTAAAGGCCTGGGCACACCAAAAGCAGTAGCAGTGCGGTAGCAGTGCGTCTACGTTTGAAAATCATGTAGTTATATGAGGGGTGACACACTGAACAAACGCGGGCCCGCTGATCCAACCTGCTCCGCCACTGCGCCGCGCACGCACTGCTCTTCTACAAAACTTTCGGACGTGAGCAGCGCAGGCGCGGGGCGGTGGCAGCGCAGGCGCGGGGCGGCCGCAGTAACTACGCGTTGTATTACTATGTCCGCCATATTGACTAGTCACACCAAAGCAGTTGAGCGGGACAGACGCAGCGCAGGTCGTAAACGGTTGTGATTTTTTACAACTTTATCATGGAAACGAATGAAAAATTGATTGAGTTAGTGAGGAAATATAAATGTTTATATGATTTAAAGGACAGATATTATAGAAATACGGTTTACAGGTTTACGGTTTACTTTGACATCCGAAAATAAGTATAGAACCTATCTTCAAAAGATTCTAATTCCCGACATAGACGATGGTACTCCCCATATTCTTCTCTTCTCTTATTTACATCGTGAACCCATATTCTTTTTTTTTTATCTAAAGCTAGAACTAACAATAGCTCCTCTTCGTCTGAGTCAGAACCGTTCAACATCTTGAAGTGTACTGAGTGTGGCTATCGATACGACACACATAACGCAGTTTGAAAGCAGTTAGAAAGCAGGCCCGCCTTCAAACTGCTTTCCGACTGCTCATGTTTCTGGTGTGACATCAACCGCGGCGCAACTGACCTGCCCTGCTCAGGTGCTGCGCCTGTCCCGCGTTTGGTGTGCCCAAGCCTTTACAGACCAACGTATTTGCCATCAAACAGCAAAAAATAAAGTGTTGTGGCCGCTCTTATGACGTCACTACTTGCCACCGATGCTCAACACATTAGTAAGTGTCGACGGTGTCAAAGACTCGCGACACTCGTGACACTGCAGCTTAGTTCGCAGCTCTCTAACTGGAAACTATAAACTGTTTAGGAAAGGCACTTCACGAAGTTTTTCGTTTAAAAATGTAGGTACAGATCAAGTTAGATAGTTCTCTCGGGAGGCTATTGTGGGCTTTGACATTTGCACTGTATAAGGTTTACTTTTAACCTCAGTTCTTATTTATTAAATACAGTATATCTAGTGCCTAGGGAATTCGTCTACACTATATAATATATAATATATAATATAATAATATTATAAAGAGGAAAGATTTGATTGTTTGTTTGTTTGTTTGAAATGAATAGGCTCCGAAACTTCTTGACCGATTTGAAAAATTCTTTCACTGTTGGGAAGCTACACTATCTCCGGTGAACATAGGCTATATTTAATTTTCAAAAAAGTTAGGGATCCATACTAAAACTCGAATAATGGAACCCAAGGTGTGAAAAAATTACCAAAAAACTTTCTTACATCGCGTGCGCTGCGAAAACTATTGATTATAGAACAAAATAATGTACTACGTCTTTGTAGAACATATAATTATCTACAAAAAATATCGCGACAGCATATGTCTAACTACTATAGTTATGTCACAATAAGTGTAATTTTCATTTTTAAAAATTTATATAAATGCCACCGCTATAAAAGCTCTTTTTTATTTATACTTTGGAATTAATCCTTATCAAAATAAATAACTTGACATTTAAGTTTGCTTTAATACCATTATATGACTTTTTGAATTATTCAATTTGGACATTCCATTCGAAAGAAATCACAAGTTTAAAAATGTAAGTTATTTTAAAAATACGACACCATAATAATAAGCGAATTGATAATAATAGCAATTTAGCCTTTCGGGAATAAAAGTTGTTTGTTAATGTTTATTATTCCATAGTAAGTTTACTATTAACAAATTAGTAAAGGAACTAAAGACGTAACGGGGTTAAAGAGGTAGTACGAGATAGGTATGGAACCGCGAGGTGTTAGTTACACTATTCTTAACTCAAGAACGGGTAGACCGATTTTCAAAATCTTTAATTTTTTGGATTCGTCTCCGCCCCGTATAACAAAGTAACTATAAAGACATCGGGAACGGAATATAGGTATTAACGCGGGTGAAACCGCGGGGCACAGCTAGTTTTAAATAAAATCATACATATAGCCAAATTATGAGCAGATTTTTACCTTGTAGGTGCATACACATGCACCACATGAAAGATACCTATATATACATAAAAAAAAAAAACAAAAAAAATAGAACAGCGCAGAGATTAAACAAAGTAGGTAGGTTTTGTGTTACTGGCAGGTAATTTTTCTTCAATTAGTTATCTATCTCTATATTATATTTAGTCACGCCTAAATGAGAGACTAGGTTTAGTTTTCAGCAGTTCAGATAACATTTTCTACAACAACACAGTTCACGTCAAACATATCAAATAAGAGTGCAACATCTACGACTATTGAGTTAGCACTGGTGAAAGTACAATATTGCCGAGACCCGAAAGCCGAAAGCCAAGTGCCGAGTGCCGAGTACCGAGTGCCGAGTGCCGAGTACCGAGTACAGACTACCGACAGCTGGTGTCGTCCTCAGTGCATTAGACACAACACGCTTGTATTGTGGCTCCAATATTGAATTTCTCACCTAAGTGGTAAGTGCGTTAGATCTTGAACTGGCGAAGTCGCTCGCAGGTTGCAGTTGCATGGCTGAACAAATAATAGAGCCTAATTACTTATAAGTAGGTGGTTGAAGAGGGGTGCCTCAGGTAATTATCTTGTGTCTTGTTTGTCTTAGTTTTGTTAGTTTGTGTGTATGAGAACTACTGCAGTAGGTACTGTATTTAGTTCAGTTCAGCTAACTAAATATTTTCTAGGCCGAGAACATGTTAATATATAGGCCTACTTATAATTCCAAGCATAGATACTTAGGTACGTAATAGTAAAAAAAATAGGATTTGAATATTAGGTATCAACCTATAATTGAAATACGTGAATAACATGCAAATTATTATAATTTTATAGTTAATATATTACATAAAAGTACCGTATGTTTATTAGAGCATCCAAGTAACGAAATAGGAAACAAAAATGATATTTGTACAAAACAAACAAGTGATACGTGCAAAACAGTTCTCACAGGTCAGTTTACAGCAGCAGCGGAGTGTGCAGTGTGAAGGTATTTCCACCTGTGTAAGCATGAACAACTTGCTTTAGTACTCAGCCTGCACTGTGACGTGTGAGCAATCGATACGCAAAAATACTGACTTCACGAGTGATATTAAAGGTAGCGGCGTTAGCGTTTTTGTGGGATTTTAGGCTTTAAGTCAAAATGTAGGGAGGTTGTCACCGGTATAGGTACTGTTATAGGTCCATAGTCAAAGCATGTGTCAAGAAAATTGTGCGCTATTTTATTTACCCTTTCACCAAAATAATAACAAAAAACAGACTTTATAATGCTTGGAAAAACCTGGTTAGCAGCATTCTATATATATTCCATAGATAGAAAATACGTATTACATAGTGTAAAGAGAAATATCCAAATGAATGTGGAAACCTAGACGTTATGGTCTGTTGCCGATAGAGTGAGCTAGGGTGATTAATGCTTGTCCCTTCTTCGTGAGAGGAAAAAATGGTCCGTCTAGAATGTCTCGGAGTTTATTTATTACCTAGAAATAGGAAAAACCATTATAAACAATTGACTTCAGAACTATACATATTTTTTCAGGAACTTTAACCTTATTTTATTTTAAAAAAACAGTGCCTAGCTACAGTAACATAATTCACGGGAATAAGCGCGTACAGGCATAAATACCTTTTTTGGGGCTTGACGTTTCGACCGGGTTACACCGCCCGTGGTTGCAAGCAGACTCAGAGAGAGGAGTCTGCTTGCGAACACGGCCGTATTTATGCATGTACGCGCTTATTCCCGTGAATTATATTACTATAAATAAACATGCAGCGCGATAGTTTACAAGTTTATAGTACCTACTTACAGCAACAAACTTAGCCATACCTAACTGACTTAAAAAAAGAATATTAGCTTGATATAAAATAATATTATATTAAACACAGATGCTTTAGACCTGTTACGTTGTAACTACTATCAGCACAGATTACAGAAACCAGAGTTTTTGGCTAGAATCAATACCTATTAAGGGATATCTTATCGTTAGTCTAGCCAGAATCCTAGTGAAGTAATCTCGGTGGACAGACGGCAGTCTGGGCGATTTCTATCGAGGTTCGAGATGAGGGCTCCAGTGGGTCTCGTTAGCTCGAACTGCCGATATTAATTACTTGTACGTGAACGAGTTACACATTTTTTTATTGCTGATATGCACTATGAAAGAGGAAAAATTTAATAGTATCTCCTCTTTTTAGAAATCACCAATGTTAGAGGTGTTTATTAAAATATTGGTAAAAATATATTCCTGCCTTGTAGGCAAGAGCCTACAAGGCAGGAATATATTTTTGTATTTGTTGTGTTTCTTACAAAACACATAAGTATAAAGCAACAATAAAAATAATACGAATATTGCCAAAAACAAGACAATTTGTACAAATGATGCGTGAGCGTTGACGCTTCTTCATCACGTCAATACCAATAGATTCTCCAATCAGTCGGTGCGGTACGACACGGTGCGGGGAGGAGCGGTGCGGTACGGGTGTGGGGGGGGGGAGGTGACAGATTTAAAACCTAATCATATTGGAACGTCATTATGTTTTATTGCCATAGGTTTTGGAGATATGTTTGTTTATTGATTCTTGCTCTACATACGGAAACAGTGGGAGCAATTGTTAAGGGTTTTTCAGGATCAAATGTTTATTTAGAGAAAGGAATGTTTATTTAAAGTCATATGAAACATTTTCTTCCGGTCTAATAAATACCTACTTTATGAATTCTTAAGATATAACAATCTTAAAAAGAAATTAGGTCCGAATATCATAAAAAGCGGATTAGATGAAGTAAGGAACTTATGTGATAAGGAAAGTAATGGGTTATCATATTATGTAATGGTAATTTATTAAGTTGTAAATAAAAAAAGAAAATCTTCAAAATATATTTTTATTTTGATTCGTAAAAACTTACATATAAAATAAATAAAATTTACTTAAACCTAGTTTAATATAAAAGGCACTCTTTTGTGTAAGTGATGATGATTTTCGAGAACTAGCACAAAAAGGTGATGTGTAAAGATGGTGTAACCAATAACAAAATAAATACAAGTTTTTTTGCAACGTTAAATTGCGAATGTCAAATGTAAGAAATATCCCGTTTATTAAAAAATATAAAGTTTCGCGAAGTTATTAGTTAAAATAAATACTGGAACTTTTACATAATTAATCATTTATATTTTTTTAAAGGCCGGACTTCTATAAACAACTCATTAATTATATCATTTGATGAATTGTAGAAGTAACAAATTTCCCTGAGATATCTTTCGTAGAAGTAAAATAATAAAAACGGCAAGTCTAATGAAAGTCACTTAATTGTTTTGCGAATTTTTAAAAACATTAAAATCTGTTTTATACAGAATAATTCACAAAACATCTCAAGATTATGTTAAGTAATTAACTTTAAGTGTCAGAGTATGGTAACTTAGTGTTAATTATTCTACTGTTTCACATTAGTAGTTAAGTCACATTATCACGTGGTAAAGGCTGAATACTCAAACTTCACTAAATTTTATGAGGCCATTTCTTATATAACCTTTGTCACTTTATTGTGGAATGTAGCGACACTAAGGCTTAGGCCGCACTACGGTTAAACCGCCGCGCATTTTAGCCGCCTGATTTTGCGAGTAAAGGAAACTAGTGGAAGCGGCCGCACTGACGGCTATTTTCCGCGACTGATTTTTAACCGTATTGTGTGCGTCTCGGGCGGTTTTGCGTTTACCGCTTGCGTAAAAAAGTGCGGCCTTAGCCTAAGACCTTTTTAGTCCTGAATTGAAGTTCAGTGTTGAGTATAGATGTGTAAGAGTATTATGGTTGATTGGTGCGTGGGTCGGGTTAGCCGATCAAGCCGCAAGTGACCAGGTTCAGACAACTCCTGCTCGTGTTCTGCTTCTCAGGGGGAACCGACACCACCTTACTCTTCTTTATCTTCTTGCCGTTTGCGTCGTATTTCTTTTCAGCCTGTAACAATAGTTTGAATGTTTATTTCAAGTACTCAAGAAAATCAAATATAAAATTAATTTATCTTTATTTATTGCATAGGTAACGGTCCATGGCTTGAAATTAATGAACCAAATGAAGAAAGTAAAATAGAATGGTTAGAATTTAATAGTTTCGGAAAAACGGCACATATACATATACCTATAATGTCTAAAAACAGTTTGGAAGCTCTACCATCATATATAGACGTTCCTATAATATTGTTGTTAGCGTTAAACTTTTGGCCTTTTATTAAAACGTTATTTAATTAATATTTTTATTCGATTTAATTTGAAACAGTAAATAAATGTTGTTGAAAGACAAAAGATATCTGCGCCAGTGCAGATGCTTGTCAAGATACGTAGGTGAGCTATTCGAGGCGACTAATCAAGCTAAAACATTGTTATCGTTCGTTCATTGTGTTCCATTCACTCGCGAACGAACGCTATTTGTCAATAGCTGCTGTTGGATTGTTTCAGTCTTGAAAGCTAACACTTACACAAAATTACTTGAGTTAATAGCGAAGTAACTTGGTTCTTCTTGATCTTTGTACATTTAGATTGAGATTTTTTTTAATCTAAATTATATTGTTTTTGTTTTTTTTTTTTAATATTTAATAATTTAATATAATTATACTAGTAGGTACTATTCAACATTATGGACAACATTAGCTATAGCTCAAGACCAAGAATTTGAAGGCTTTTGTCCTGCAGTGGGACGATAATGGCTGAAAATAAAAATAATAGAAGGTACACAGTATAGCCTGTGATGTTATTCTCCTATTTAAAGGTGCATATTAGAAATTTTTCATTTGTTAAATTACAATAGACTTGAATAGTTTTAATTTAGTTTTGCCATCAAGCTAAACGTCTCCACGTGTCAACTTAGAACCACTTCTTGAAAAACATTTAAGAAATTCAGCTCTTATAGTGGTCTCCCATAAAAACTAATGTCACCCACATAGCTACTGCAATACTTAGTAGGAACACTTGGTTAGTGTATCGATATACACTCTGTAGGGTACAGCAAAATGTTACAATAAAGCAGGGAAGCTAAACATTTGGCTCCAGATTATAAATGAGAGAAATGAGAAGTGATTTTTTAATATGACGACTTCCTCATTAGTATAGTTTAATAAAGTTGGAAAAATTGTATTTATGGTTTCAAATATTATTACGTGAATATTTTAGTTATTTTAAATCACTAACTGCTAAGTACATTTTTTTTATAAGTATTGTGATTAATTATGAATTTATATAAAAGTTTACATTTGACCAGTGTGTTATGCGCCCCTGCTATAGGGTTAAGTAGCAGGCCCGATGTGATTATCCTGAGAGGCAAGCCGGGCACACATAAACATACGAGTACATACAAGTACAACATAGTTATGTGTCGACTATTGTTTAGAAGGTGTATATCTATAACTACATAGATTTCATACGTATTTTTTTTACTGGTCTCAAAATGTATTTTGACGTAGGTTATTTATTGAAATTCCAACTGGGATCATACGAGTATACAATACATCTATCTTATAAATTCTTATCAGTTAATACTGATTTATCTTTGTCACGCCATAACTTTTAAACGTATGCACCAAATCAGCTAACAGAATTTTATTATTATGTTCGTTTTTTAAGGGAAATTATGTTTTTTTTAAATGTTTTCGAAATCTCACACTAACTGGGGCGGATAGTAGTAAATTACAAAAACTCATCATTTATCTTAAAGTTTATCTGTAAATATTTTTTATTGAAAAATTACATAAACTGCGTTCACTTAGAAGCAGTAATGCATGTACACATGGTGCTATCTGTAATGTTTCCTAGTGATTATCGCCTCTAAGATAAACTATATCTTAATCATAACTTTTAAACTATCGCGCTGCATGTTTATAGTAATATTATAGAACGGGGATTAGCGCGTACATGCTTAAATATGTCTGTTTCTAATGTCTAATGTCTGCTTGCGACCACGGCCTGTGTAACCCGGTCGAAACGTCAAGCCCTAAAGGTATTTAAGCATGTACGCGCTAATCCCCGTTCTATAATATTACTATATATCTTAATCGCTTCAGATAGCACCATTGATGCAGGCCGACGTATCGCTGACGTCACTGACGTGCATTTGTAAGTCAAGAAAATTTTAACTGAGATACTCTAGAATAACCGCCAGTTTCAGAAAGGCTGATAAACTTAATCTTTTGTCCAATCAACTGATCACGTCACGATCTGTGATTGGCTGTTCAAAAAACAAACAACCAATCACAAAGCTTAAGATGAGGTTTGACAGATGATTGACAAATTTTCGTATTGATCAACGTTTCAGAAACCGGGGGTTAGTCCTTTATAAAGAAGCCCTTAATATGCATGTAGGGTCCTAGGTAATGCTACTAAAAAGTCTTATATTTTTAACAATTATAATTTAGATGAAATATACTTTCCATAATTTGATAGACACTAGTTCGTTAAAGAAAGTAGAGAAACGCCTACATACATTGTAACTTGAGCGGTGCATGAAATCCCTTTCTATTTCTTAAATCTGTACCTACTGCGGTATTAAGAACACTTTAATTTTCCGTTCAGAAAGTTGCCACGGAGAGAGGTTCAGTCTTCGGCCGCAGTAAAAGCCATGTGCGGCCGATACAAAGAAATCTATTAACTTACCGCCTTTAGAAACGACACGAGAACTTGTATTACTAGCCGATATTATTGAAGATACTGTAATTGAAAGAACTTTTCTTTATTTTTCTGTTCAAATTAACTAATGTACTAATGTACCCACAAGGTACTACCCAACCAGTTGTCTCGTAGCGTGGATTTAATAAATCTTTTTAATGCAGACCCGAAATGTAGGCGTTTATTAACTTTTATTTTTCTGTACATACACATTCAGTCGCAAGTTTAATTTTCTCGGCGACGATGCTTAATTAGTATACCAAGAAGGCGAAATATGAAAAACTTAAATATTTTACAAATACTGTAAAATATTAGGCTGGCAGCATTGCCACGTTGAATGGCTATGCCGATTCTCTGTGCAAGGAACAAACCAGCTCTCTGATCACGAGTAGAGTCTACCAAACGTTTTGACAGTTCAATGCTGCCAGCCTTCTGGGCACCTTTCCCGCCATTGACAAGGATGACGATGAGTATTTTGACGCGTGTTAGTTTTATTTATCTATATAAGATTTAATTTTAGTCTTTGTTTGTTCTTGTATTAGATTTAAGTATTGAATTGTAAATAAAGAAATAATAGTTTAGAAAAAAAAAAAAAAATATTAGGCACCTACTAACATTTTACTTTAAATGAAGTATACATGTAATTTGGTTCATACGTTATTTGCCATATAAATATGTTGTGATATCGTTGATTTTTCATTAAGTAATAAGCTCATATTAAATCGTTGTTTTTACGATGAACGGTGCCTACGTAAGGAATAATATATTTTTGTCTTCAAGGTCACAAACAGCGTCGAAATTGTTCCATAATCTATTTACAAGAAATATATCGCAAGCCGCTCATTGTAATTCCTACCAACGTTTCTTCGAATACAATCGATAATATTAAATGCCGCACCGTTTATTAAACGCAAAAATCGGAATGACGCTCAAACATGGATTCTAAAAGGCTGTTCATATTATTTCACTGTCAAAGCTAAACTCAACTATAGAGATTCGTCTTGAAAATAGATGAAACCAACTTCAGACAACAAACCAAGTGGTTTGACGGATAATTAACCAACTAATTTTAATGTTATTTACCCTCAGACGTCAAAGTATAATGTATTGGTATCGAGCTGTCGACCTAGTTACTTATTTTTTTATATCCTGACTTCAGTGAGTTCCACTTCAGTTGTTCAAATTGGTTTAGCTTGATTAAGTCTGTCAATTCATTAACTTTAAGTCTCTTGCAATACATTAAAATATTACAATACCCGTACTAATTTATAAGCACTCGCAATACGACTGGAGAAGTCAGTGGGTCTATTGATCGGCATTGGTTCCTTACCTAAAGGACTAGGTAACTTCTAGTAACCGCTGTTCCTACGGGTTCTAGTGGAATCAGCTTACAGTTACTAGTGGCACTGGTGTTGGCACAGCTGGTGGACCTACCTCAACGATCTCGCCGATCTTGTAGGCGTCGAGCTCCTTGTAGGCGTCGCTGGAGTGGCCGGCGTCGTCGAAGGCCGCGGTGCCGTCCTTCCCGGCGCCCTCCATCAGCGTGTCGTAGCCGCCCGGGTGCTGCGGAACAGGTATCAGGCAATTGAGTATTGTGACGTCATAGGTAAGCGATGAATTAATGATTGTAGTTGTAGCTGCTTCAGGGGAAGTATTTGATATTAAGTTGGTAATGTCATTACCGCAAACAAAACCACCCATTGCTTTGTTTTAGAAATTACTTGCATATTTTTTTTGTAATTTGTATTGTTGATTGACAACAAATTAAAGTATGGTCGATTTTCGACCACTACTGGGCCATTCGTTCATGATTATTTCTTGAATATGAATCATACTTACATCATTCTGGTAGGAGGTGAAGTCGTAGACTACGTCCTTGTACACCATCCAGATGGGCTGGCCCTTGGAGCCGTCGCGGATGGCCACGTCCGCGAACGTGTAGCGCTTCACCTCACCCATGCTGAGGAAACCAGATAAAATTTCGTATAAGTATTCTGTTAGCAATATGATTACAAATATATTTGCATAAGTTTTTAAATTACTTCGAATAAGATTGTCAATTCGACAGCATGTTTTTATGTGTTTGTTACGTGATATCACCGTCAATTAGGAAACGATAATACCATAGAGGTTGTCCCATATAAATTTCATCCAAAACGACTTTTTTTCTTTTCTTTTGTTTTAATGGTATATTATTATAAGGTGTGCACAACTATTTACAGGTATTTGTAGGATCTTTAAAGAAAGATGATTTACTGAAACTAATCAAACGTAATACGAAGCTTTACTTGTGCTTATATTTACTGAAACTAAAATGAATGTTTTACACAAAGTCTAATCTATCAGGAAGTGATTATATTTCATTTATTTCTAGCAAAAACTGATTATGCCAATAAGGATAAATGCAATAAACATAAAACGATAACCAATGACTGATAAAATCTTTTAAATAAAATATAAATAGGTATACCTATACTTTAAGATGTTAATAATCCCTGGTCAGCAGAAAAACAATTAATTTATCGCGCCGCTGGGAAAACCTAATCTTCGGAACATTAGCATAGGTAATCAATCATTACAATCTCATAAATAAATCAAAATCTCAAAAATAATCTTATTATATAATTATCGCCAAAATTTTAATTTATATCTGTAGATAAAACTTAATCAACGGCGTCTTATGCCTAAGTAACATAAGTGTTAAGGGCCCGTACCTACACATTACTGCGAATTCGCAACGCATCGCAAAATTCTGCGAGCTCGCGTTCCATTTTGAACTTTATTTACTAGAGTTTACTGCGATGTGGCATTGCATCGCAGTTTTGTGTATGAGCCCGAAACGAGACGTTAAAAATTTTCATCAGTAACTTTGTAAAAAATGTGTGTGCTTATACTGGCACCTTTACATTACTATTGAAGATATTATTTTTGTTTGCTTTTAGCATTCTTCGCCTTTTATTTGTTTACATGTCAAACAGAGTGAATTACGTGAAATAGAGGCCATTAAGAGATTGCTATTGCTTCCAGTAACGATAGGATATTATAAAATGTAGTCTAGTAAAGGGAAGTCTGTTGTAAGGGACTAAAAGCTAATTGTACCCTTCGATCGAGTATACACAACATATGTTATGTTGATTTTATGTAAAAAGATATTTAAAGATTAAGGTCATTACATAAAAATTGTCGACAACTCTCTTAACTCGTCAACTCTTTGATAACAATCATTTAATGGAATTGAACTGATACGACAATCGGTTTGAAAAATACGCTAAATAATAATGCTTTAAGATAAAATGAAGATTGCACTATTTTATGTCATTTGATAGTAATTGAATACTAGCTTATGTCCGAGGCTTCGCGCGCGTTCAGCGGTTAAGCCATGATAGCGTAACAGACAGGCAGAGGTGCCTACTTTCATATGTAGTATTGATATTATTATGAATTTGTGTAATAAGGCTCAAAGCACTATTTTGATTTTATTTACTTTTAGGGTCGGTTCATATCTTAACGTACCAACGCATCATCGGTAAACTGTGACCCATTGATATTTTTTTATCCATTTGTCTGTTTTGGCTTTACGCGACCGATAATACGCGACGCATTTTCCGTCACATAAGATCCGACTCTAAACAATATATATATATATCAATAAATCCCTAAACAATAATGTTACCCAAACAATATTGAGATATATTAAGGTAAATAATCTCAATAACGGTTTCTAAAATCAGACGTAGTCCGTGACAGTAGCTGGTATGTTTTACTCGTCTCTAAAAGAGTATATGCTCCGGGTAGCTCCCACACTATATCGACGAAATGAAGGCTCATGTCAGAGGGCGGGCGTTTGATATTGACTGTATCACTTGAAGGTAAACAGAGAGCATTATGACTCTTTGTAAAGTTTTATATAGAATACAAAAGAGTTTGATATTATGTATTTTATACGGTAATACCAGTATTCGAACTAATACTAAATGCCAAGCTTTCTTCAGAATGTATAGAGTTCATATGTAATAATATATATATGAATAATATTTTAATTAGAGAGCCTGAATTGAATTATTAATTTCTAACACGTTACTTATTTCCCTTTATTCAGATCTTAAAAGCGTTATCTAAATATAAACTGGGTTTTTCACGATATTTATCTTAATTTACAACCTTATCTCACCTGGAAATCGAACTGCGAACACACTGAATAGCCAACACACTACTGACACATTACAGTAATCCACCGATGTATATATGTATGCATAATCATTATTATCGATACTATTACATTAATACTTACGATATTACATATTAGCGTCATTTACTTAACTGATAACCATATTGATAAGATTCGTGATTTTAAAAGAATTTTGCGCGATACGATTTGATGAATTGGCAAATTACTCGATAAAACGATTACGTTGGTTTATTAAATGTAATGCACGAAAAAATAAAGCACAAAGAAATTTTAAAAGGAACCTTAGTACGTTGACATACGAGCGTTTTTGATATCAATTTTTTACCACAGATGTGGGCTTCATTATAATTGTACTTACGATCGAATGTCGGTAACAGGAGTAGATGACTATTATAGATTTGATTAGGTATTATTATTAAACAGGTCGCAACTAGCTTTAATTAAGCATGTTGGCTCAGTGGCTTAATTATTGGGTTCGTGTGCACAAGAAAGTCAATCAATCAATCAAAATGAACAATGAACCGATCCTTAGGGTGCTGTCGTTTTTATTTTTATATTGTGTTGACGTTGGTAAGCGCTACTTTGTAGCCTAAGTCAAATAAAGAATTTTGTTTTTTTTTTGAATTTTGAAATATTTTTATTTCAAGGCCTTTTTAGTCTCCTTCAGAACGCTAGTTGCAGGTTCCATAAAGTCATTCCTCTGGAGAAGAACTGGCAAGAAACCCAATAGGCTACTCTTTTAAGAAAAGGTAAACATTAACGTTTCCAAATACAATTATTTTAAAATATACATATGAAGTGTGTTTAAAAGACAGATTAGTTCGGTTGAACTGCCAAAAAATATTTTTTCTGTGTTAAATATTTGTTCCATGTACAATAAGTTCTTGAGATACCTTTGCAGTTAGATTTTTAGTGTCTAAGAATAGCGTAGACTATATAAAACACGAATGAAATCTGCCAGTTGTTTGGAAGCCTACATAAATAAGATATTTATACGAATATGTTGAAATATTATGCAATTCCAATAAAATTGCATAACCAAAATACGTGTCGAATTGATAAACAATATTTTTAGAAGGCAATAATAATAGGAGATCTGTTTTATTGTGTTGTGTTAAATTTCTTGCCTACTCATTTGGGTCTACAGATAACATAAATACATGATAATTAAAATAGTTTTTAATCTTAATATATATAAATCTCGTGTCACAATGTTTGTCCTCAATGGACTCCTAAACCACTTAACCGATTATAATAAAATTCGCACACCATGTGCAGTTCGATCCAACTTGAGAGATAGGATAGTTTAAATCTCAAATTATAGTCGCAATTTTAAGAAATTGACGCGGACGAAGTCGCGGGAATCAGCTAGTGTACTTATAAAAACAAGATTTACAATAATAATCAGCTAGGCTTACAGCGTGTTAGGTATATTATTCATGTAACCTGCATAATAGTATAGTTTTAAATGATGTTATTAGTTTGTAGGACAATACTACTTACGTACTGAACACAAAATAAACAAGCCCAAACATAAATACAAAATTTCATCTCGATTGGATACCGAAGACTGGTTAAACTAAACAAACACGCATACATGTCTTTGTAAGTTAAAAAACTTGTTAAAGAAATATATTTATAGACAGAAAAAATAATTCATGAATCATGTTCTGCGTTCTGTACTATCTAACATAGATGTCTTAATATTATAAATCTATTATATGACTGTTATGAACATACGTCTGGAGGGTCCTTAATCTATCGATAAGTATATATATAATCTCACGTCGCGAACACGCTCAGCTGATGATGCCGATAACATATTGTAATATGTTATCGGCATCATCAGCTGTAGGCAGGAAATTCTCACTAGTCATAGGTAATTAGTATAATTATAATAGTTTCTATTATTATTATTTAGACACCTAATTAAAGATCGACTATTCACCACTTATGCTTAAGCTCCAGCTATAGCTATATAATATATGACCGCTGGTTTTCAAGATGTCGCTAACTCCGAGGTCCCGGGTTCGATCCCCAGACGTGTTTATGTAGAAAACCACCTTCTTCATTGTCTCGTGTCAGAGTGTTTATGATACCTTTGTTGTTTCTGATTCCATAACACAAGAGTTCTAGCTACTTATTTGGAATAAAGTTATTAGAAGAATTATCTGGATCTTCTTATAAATCCAACATAATTCCATGTAGGTTTCTATCGGGATAACTTAGGGGAATACCTGGTATCAGGTCAGTCACCCTTCATATCAGTTCTCAAAAACCCACACTTGAGTCGCGCTCAAGGTAACTCTTACTTTCGTCTTATCTCATCTGTGTACACTTGCACTCGATGCTGTTATAAATTATACATATACATCAAAAAATAATCAAATAATAATTATTATTTACCGATAAATTATATCTTTGGTACAAATCTGCTGAAATCTAATGAATGGTACTTTTCGCTGATGTAATCTTTAATACCTAATCAATATATCAATATTAATCAATTATACTGTTTTTGACAGATGTATGTTTAAAACTAGATTTCGGGCAATTTAGACGCATAATCATTTTCGTACTTACGGGGCTCATATTATATTCGTTATTGGTCAGCAGTTATATATATATTTAAGCTGCATATTATTTTCTCAAACAACACACTATTAGGACACCAGACTAATGCAAGTCAGACTTGCACACCGAGGGTAATGTACGCAGTTTTTTTGATCGTCACGGTTAGTTCTACAAAAACCAAATTTTCGCGCGGTTAAAAATGTAGGTAGCTACTAGGTTGTTTTAGATTCACAATCCTAAAAGAAATATTTTTCTAACTCACTTTTTCTTTACCCAACAGGAAAATCTTTAAGAAGTGTATAGCTAATATTTACAGTAACATTATTATTAATTTTACCTAAATACTTTTTATAGATATTACTGATTTTTGGGTATATAAACTGGGTTTTTTGATTTCAAATTTTAGGCTAAAATGTTTCCTTATTAATTGAGATCCATGTTTATTCAATTTCTGTTTCTATTCTAACTAAACTAGATTGACTAAAATACAATTTAAAAATATGTGTAGTATCTTTCTTCCTATAATATCCTTTGGGCTTTTATTTTATAGTATCCTTTAGGCAGGAGCTTTTTTATAAGAATACTTTTTTTTTAGTCTTCATAATTAGCCTACAACTGACCTTACTTTTTGATTGATCTCTAGAAATAAAAATATGTTAATTTTTATCAACTTACATATTATGTATCGTCCGTCGACCGGCAGCACTACTTGATAACTGTCGATAGCAGTTTTGGCGGCGATAATGTCGATATCGGCAGATAGTGCGGCGCCCGATCCGTGACGTCACGCGTGCATCCTCACCACGTTCTTAGATGAGTATATACTTCTTATGTAATGCTAGTGACTTAACTATTCGATGTGTATTTCCTGTTTTTATCTTTTTTAGGTAGGTTTAGATATTTTGGGTATTTTTGTTGGAATTTGGTTTTCCGTTTTGTGTGTTCCAAGTTCCAAGTTTGTTGTATGTTGTGTATTTGGTAGTAGACCTTGAGTTGTTCCAAATGGTTGATGCGGTTAGTCAAAACATGGTGGGATCCGAACTCTGCTGACGTGTAAACGTATTTGCAAGTGCAAGTCTAGAGTTCTTCTTTGAAGTCGGAAGTCTTCTGATATTATGGGAACTGCAGCATATTTTACATGTGATTCTTATAATTAAGTACCCCTTGGTAAAAGGGTAACAATTTAGAATTTTACTTTTTAACTAAACAAATTCTGTCCTTTGATTAAAATTGTACCTCGTTTTTTTGAACCTGCACGTTAACCTATGCATACTGGCCAACAACCACTGCGCCATCGCATCATTTTCAAGGTTCACTGCAGGCACGTTTCTAAATATCATAGTCATTGCACGCTTTATAAAGTACTTACTTATTAAACATTCAAATAAATCACAAGATTATGTTTTATCTTAAGATACGTGTAATGTAGGTAAGGTAGAGCTGGACGTTAATGTTGGTTTGTTTATCAATACCTGGTGATTTGCACGTATTCTTGTTTTATTAACATTTACATAGATATTGTTAATTCATAATAGGTATATAGTACATGATAATACGTATAAGGGTATTAATGATATAGGTCAACACTGTCTTGAGTCATGACTTTTAGTCGTCCTTATAAAAAGGAATTTTATTCTCGTGTATATTATCGTTATTTACGTAATAAAACAAAATGGGTATGTAAAAAGTTTATTGCTTAAACTTTTAACACATTTACATTAACATGTATTTTATTCCTAAAATTAAATGTCGGTTTCGAATATCAATCTCAAACATAGAGCTGATTATACACAATGTACCTAATACCTACAGAACGTTACATAAAATTAGCTCCTTTATCAGATGTGATAACATTCTGATAAGAGATATGTACCAGGTGCAGGCTCCACAGCTCATCTACTATCGACTTAAACTTCTAACCTGAAGATTAAATTCAATATACAAAATTCAATAATTATTTCATTGATCTTTGAAACCGAGACATATACCTTACATACTACCTATAAACATTATTACCTTGCCAAACAAAAATACATGTCTTTTGTTAAAATAAATTTCCATTCACTTTTAAACAGTCACATTCGTTGCTTCATTGAACCGGTCACTCGCTCTGCAAATAAAATACAATTTCCATGAAATATTTAAAAACACTCAGTGAAGCCGAACAATTAATTACACGCCAATTAGCGATATGAAATGTTATCATTTGACGCCTATTCGGCCGGCAAACAGATAAATGTGTGTAAATAAATGTTAATTAAATAAAATGATTGTGGACAAATGAAAATCCTTATTTGTTAGGACGGACTTGGGATAGATATTTACTAACCATGATGTATAAAATAATCCCAAATGTTGCTAAATTACTACATCCACAAATTTTGGATTCAAGCAGAAATGTGCCAGATCTGGACGGACCCTAAGAAGTTACCCCTAACAATCAATCAATATCTAAACAATATCTATCTATCTATAATAATAATAATAGGGAGCACTCGCCGTGCCGTCCTATAGAGTAGTATATGTCTAACAGTAAGTATATAGTGTACTCACCAGCCTTCCTATGACGAACCTCTGCAGCATGGTATCAAAGACCGCAGCGGGCATGCCGGCGGCGCGCATGGCGGCCGTGGCGTCGCGCCCGCCGTAGCGCAGCAGCACGCGCGATCCGCCGACGTGCTGAGTGACATATGATGATGTTAACATTATGGCTGGCTTAAGTAACACGGTCCATCTTATACCAGTTTCATACCAATATACAAGCAGTGCAGTACCGCATCTTATGCTGCTAAGGACATTGATACGAAGCCTTTTGGTCGTTATTGTAGGTGTTTTTAAGTTTAGATTTCAGTTCCCGGTAACTGGACAGTAATACATCCCTGCACACAATGGCAACATTTATCAAACAATTGCCCTTTTGTGGTCAACATAATTTGTTGCCAGAAACAATTAAATGGAAACAGAGGTTCATGTACGATTATATACAATAATGTAATCTGTATTATTTGATTATAATTAGATGAATGCCTAAAGGCGTGGGCAGAAGTGTACACCCACTCACACTGTGTTACAAAAGGTACCTTTAATAAGCAAGTGCTTCGCAAAACCTTGTTTAATTTAAGATTAAAAGCTCCTTTCCATACACATACAAAGTGTTAAAGTTAGACACAACATGAGCCAACATTTAACAAGTTTTAACACGTCTACGTACAAGTTGAACAAGGTAAAGTTTATAAACATGTTACATATATATGCCAATTTTTATAAGAGATAGAGGCGTGGTCATAATGGATGGTAGTTTATATAAACTTCTTCCACTTGTATGTTCTCTGCCCACATCTGCCCACACAGGCGCGTCGCCTACGCAACTGAACTTTGAAGAGGAATGCGTTTGTCGTTCCATCTGTTTTGCATCAATTGTTTTAAAATATTTGAGCCCATTTTTAATTAATTGACAAAGGTTTATTTAAGCAAATTGTATGATTGTAAAACTTGTAAGTAAAAATAACCTCTTTGTGTGTTTATTTTATTCATTTAAGTTTAACAAAGGCGTTTTGAAAAAAGCTACACTTAAATTAAAACTTATGTTTAAGTATATACCTAAGTAAAATAACGAAACATAGCAGCCATTATCAAGCAAGATGCTTAAAAATGCTAACAGGCTTAAAAAACATCTTTGTCTTAATCAATGACGAGAAGCGTAGCCAAAAGCATATCAAGCATTCAATAAAAATAGTATTACATGTTACTTGAATTAGCCGGACACTTGGCCTATCTATACTCACAAACTTGGCGAACTCGGTGAGGTCTAGTACCAGTCCGTTGTAGATGACGTGCAGACAGCCGCCGCCCCGGCCCGCGCAGCGCGCCACCTCCGCGCGCGTGTAGCGACGCTGTTCCTGAAGATATTATACGTATTCAAATAAAATAAATAAAATATTATTAGCTGTGCCCAGCGGTTTCACGCCCAAATTTTTTTCATAATTACTGACTCTGTTCACAATTTTTTCAATTCAGTCAGCTTTCAAACAAAGTCACAAACATCGAAATCAGTCCATTCGTTCAGGAGCTACGATGCCACAGACAGACACACAGTCCGACATGTGCGTTAGTATTTCAAACGATAGCATCTGCATTTTGTACAGAAAAACCAATTTTTAGTTAGTGATTTCTCATGTAAATTGAATTGTATTCTGTATGGAGGAAAACAAATATCTTAAACCATAAATGTAAAATAACCTTAAAATTATAGTATAATCATCATACTTTTAGAACAAACGAGTCACGCACAGGTGCTCACCTCATGTTATATTAATTTAGAATTGATTTTTATGTTAAATATCCAAATAATTACTTAATTTTTTGGTTAAATTACAACACTAACTATCCAAAAACTCGATTTACATAATTGTGTAGCATAAACGTCGTAACCTAAGCGTCTAAAAAACAAACGGAAAAAATACAGAAATATCAGAGAGCAAGTCTCTGATATTTCTGTATTTTTTTTGTCTAGTATAACTACAATACCATGAAAGGTTACAGATACTTAATGAACTGTAAATACATTGAAAATAGTTTGCCTTATATAAGTCGGTAATAAATAGGTGTTTGATAAGCATGTCGCATGCGGGCTCGCTCGGCGCGGCGCGACGGACTGATTGATGGTCGGCGGCGACCAACTCGAGCGGCGCACGACGCCCACAGCCACCGTGCCGGGTTGAATGGGTGCCAGTAATAATATACTGCTACGCTTAATAACATACAGGTGTTATACCTGTATGTTATTAAGCCTTTATCCACACAACTTTAACGTATTTTTCAATTATCATAAACTAGCTGATCCCCGCGACTTCGTCCACGTCAATTTCTGTTATTATGACTGCGATTAAGAAGTTTAAAAAAAAGTATTTCTGCGTAAATGATAATTTTAGTTAATATTATGTTGATAAAACTCTGTAGCAAATAAATGGCAATAATGCATTAATTTCGACCAAATGACTACCTTAAAAAAGGTTATAGTGAGTCAATCTTAAAAGATAGACATATACTGTCGCAGACATTTTTTTAGATCATTTAAAGAGGAACTATTCTTTCATACATATATTTTGGGTAGCTCGAACCGTTTACGCAGCGCACGCAACGGAAGCTTTCAAGTATGAATATTTTTCCCCCGTTTTTGTGACATTTTTCACTGCTGCTTAGCTCCTATTGGTCGCAGCGTAATGTTATATATCCTAAAGCCTTCCTCGATAAATGGACTATCTAACACAAAAAGATTTTTTTAATTCTAACCAGTCTTTCCTGAGATTAGCGCGTTCAACCAAACAAACAAACAAACAAACTCTTCAGCTTTATAATATTAGTATAGATGTGCAGCTGTTGCCTACGGCTTCGGACGCAGACTGATACGTACAGGTACATACTTGCCACATCACAATGTGTTATTCTCTTTATTGTACCTTAGGTATTATTGCATAGAGAGCGACAGTTGATAGTTAATATTAAGTCACGACAAGTCTGTAAACTATCACATGGATTAACAACCTAGATGATCAATGTTCAATTAATTGCTAAGTGAAACGAAACACTATTTCCTTCAGCTTTTATAATACACATACCTGTTTAGACTTGTCAGTGAACTTGTTGAAATCTTCAGCACTCCTAGCAAGGCCACTGGCGACCTGCCCCACCGCCTGCCCCGCAACCTGCCCAGCTTGCCCCACAGCCTGACCGAACGACTGCAGCCCACTGCCCAGCAGCTGGGTAAACTCCCGGGTCGCAGGGGCCTCAGTTATCACTGAAAGAAAAATAATGTTTTAAATTAATGAAGATTTGATATGCATTATTAACTACACCCTATTTCGGATTCGGCGAAAACAAACTAGTTTTTTTTTTTATAAAATATAACCATTTTTTTTTGTTTTATTTATCAACCGTTTTTATATTGGATTCGAAGCCACAAAATTTGCCATATACCATAACCACTAAGCACAACATTGAAGTGAGTAACTCTTCATTGCTCTGTCTTTCTAGTGTCCGTCATGTGTATTTGCCTCATTACCCTCAATGGCGGAACAGCACTAGCGTCAGCCGTCGCTGTGTCCACATCGGAACGATCTAATCTGCACTGTCAACATGTGTGTCCACACGGCCGTTTGTTCTCACTTGTTCTAGTAATACCAGAGATGATGAGGCTGTTTGTGACTAAATTATAATCTAGTTGGAATCAGGCATTACGTGTGAGCTGGCGTCAATACTCAATTATTTGAAGTGAGACATTAGGCTGAAAATATTATGATAATATAATAATAATAATATTCCGGGACAACTCACACACGGTTATCTGATCCCAAGCTAATCAGAGCTTGTGTTATGGTAACCAGGCAACTGATAAACATAGAATAGAATAGAATAGAATATTCTTTATTGTACACCATTAAAGTTACATACATATTTGAATTTAAAGTACAGTAAAGCATACAATGGCGGTCTTATCGCTTGTAGCGATATCTTCCAGACAACCTTTGGATGGACAGGAAAGATAGAAAAACTGAGGTAGATGAAAGTAACAAGTGTAATAAAATACAAATATATTTATATATACATATAATAATATATATAGATAAACTACATACATACTAATAAATATCTAACATAATAATATTTACTGTTACGAGTACATACATACATACACAAGAATTTAAGAAGTACTTGCATACATGTAATAACAACTAAAAAGAAGTTAGTTTTGTTGCAAGAAATGTTCCTTTACCAGTCTTTTAAAACCATACTTATATATTTCTAAATACATACATATTATAGATAAATTACACCCAGACAACCAGAACAAATGATCGTGCTCATCACACAAACATTTGTCCTGGGTGGGAATCGAACCCACGACCTCCGGTATAGCAGTCAGGGTCACTAACCACTGGACCAACAGACCCGTCAAAATTATGATAGTACTTGTAGCATTTGGTGTTTTGTTTTCTTTCCTGAATAAGTATCTGTGTGTTATTCATATACAAAAGCAATAATAACATTTTTGTGCCCAAGTAACAAATATCTTAAACTTATCAAACCATTATAATTTAAGTAGGACTTCATTAAGTTTGCTGATAATTAAAAGTCATTGGCTACGAACAGGCTAGTAGCAATGATATATCCTGAACCTAATAACAACTACTGTTCAATATTCAATATGAATAACCTTAAAAACTATGAAAACTAGAACATGAATAATAAAACAAAATGTATAAATATTCACGATGGCCGCGGAGTAACTAATTAATATAAATAATCTATTTTAATGATTATGCCAACGCCTTGCTTTGACCTGCTTCAATAAATAACATCCCTGATAATGACTAAACAATTCCTCTTTATAGATTATAAGGTTATAACAAAATACGTCATGTGATATATTATTTATTCTAAATCAAAAACTATACCTAGTTCTACGTAGTTAGGACTATCATAAAAAATGGTGTAATATTGACAGTAATTTCCCAAAAGGCTATTGGATATAGAACTCTTAGATAAACTACATATTTCCAAAATGTATGCCTCTTTTTATATTAGGTACAAAGGGTTTCATCATTATATTAACCTTATTTCAGCGCGCAAATTGGTGAGTTTAATATGCACATAAATATGCATTTAAAGGTTTTTACGCCTGCTATGCCCGGGAATTAAACCGACTAAAATTTTAAAATTAGCATCCTGTACTTTTATGGTATCAATAAATAATCAACAACCATAGTAAATCAATGAAAGAAAAACTTTCCAGCGCATTTAAAATATAAATCAACTACAAACAAAACGACTTCTAGCTCGTGTCCGGCCCAGAAGGAGATGGCGGGACGAGCTTGACTCTTTTTCCATATTATGGACAACAATAGCCCAGGACCGGGAGAATTGGAAGACGGAAAAGGAGGCCTTTACCCTGCAGTGGGACGGGACGATAATGGCTAAAAATAATAAATAATAATAAAAACGAAAAATAGAAGCCAAGTGGACTCTTTGTTGATTAGTATACACTACATATAGACAGCTCTGTCTATGATTATCTCCCACACCAGAGAGCGGTTTTGGCTTCGCTAACCTGCGTTTTAAATTAGGTTTCGGCCACTGGAACTTTTACAAGCTCGATCGAAACGCAACAGTGGACCTACTTTACTCCGAAATTAAGGTGGAATTCAATAGTAGTAAGTTATGTAGTACGCGGTATTAACATCAAATTTCACCTTCTCACCCTAAGTGCATATACTATCTCCATTCCGTCGCGGGTGACAAATATAACATCGTATATCGATAACAACTGAGTGACAGACCTATAAACATAAATTGACACTTAATTTGATATTCATCTGAATTTTTATTGCACAAATATTACTTAAGTGAGATCAATAAAACGTTACTATTAAGTACACAAAAAAATAAAAGCCCTCAACCATTACAATAATTTCGTATTTCCCTATAACGTTCTGTCGATCGCTTTGTTCAGTACAATCCCAGTGTCGAGCCAGCCCCGGCCCTTATATAGGAACCAGCAATAATTGGAAAAATAAAATATTTAATCGTATGCCATAACTGAGTCAATTGGGTTAAACTGCCGCGACTCAGCACTGAATAGGGTTGGCGATTTGAGTTTATTGAATATTACTTTCTAATCTTAGATATTATTTCTATTGCTTGAATGTTTAGATTTTAAGCAAAGGACACGGTTCAAAATGCGTTTGATGTTATCCATAAATAATTTACATTTATCTAGTCTCCTGCAGCTATGTATGTATGTTTAAGAAATCGAAATGCTCTTCTTAACACAGATACATACACATACAGAATTTGTAAGATAATTAACATGGTAAGAAATTGAATTTATTTCGAAATGAAAAAGTTATTTCAAATATTTAAATATTTTGTTAAGTTTAGTATCAGACTGAAGATGACTGTATTGTTACATACATGTGGCAGCCCTAGATATGTATCGCGTAAACCGAAAAGTGAAACAATAATAAAGTTAAGTTAACAGCCGCCTTAATTGACGATAGTTGTCGGGGAGGCGCCGCTGTCACACTAGCTACACTAGCCTAATACTGTGGCTATGCTTGGTGGTTATATTATTATACAGATTTAAAGGAGCTTAGCAAATGGCTATGATAAATAAGTTGTTTTTTTTCTTGTAAAAATCATTTAAGTTGAAGCTGAAAGTGCTTAAATACAACCTTGTTTGAGTTATACATTACCTCACGTTATATAGTTATGAGTTTTTTATTCTACGTTACTTGTAGCCGCCCTCTACGAACTTCGTAGCAAACGTAGAATTCGAAATGCATGTTCTAAGTTATTGTAATTACTAATTATCAATAAGGAAGGATTGTCAAAGCTAAATGATCATGTTAATGCCTGAGTAAGCATTTACTTCAGCTAATAGGCAACCGCGTCCTTTAAGAAAGATCCACAGAGATAATGTCATGATCTATTATTAACTAAAGACAATTATACAATACTTAAAACGTACAATGATACAGCAATTTAATGTAAAAAATAAGATAAATATGTTAGGAATGTCATTATCGAGTTCATGTCTGTTTCACCTGTTACCTTTACTTTCTTTATAGTTTTATACCTACATGTTTCTATAAAGAATACAGACAGCACTAATGTCACGCTACTAATAGTATTAAAATGATATAAATATGAAGAAACAGAAGATATCATTAAATACACTTGTAGTCATAGACTTTACTCTAAAATGCTTGTAGTACTCATTCAATATATTAAAGCATGTTTTTGCTGTTTAAATACAAGACTAACATAACTATAAAAAAAGTATGTAATTTACATAAGTATTTTTTAAGATTTGGTCTATATCCACATTGACATAGGTAGTAGTGGTCGGTCGCGGGACATAAACCCGCTCGTAACACGAGGACAGCTGTTTAATGTCCCACTCACCACTGCACCACTGTACTCATGTAAACGAATGTCCCACTGTACTCAAACAGATGATTATTTCATGTTAATGCACTCGTGTATTATCGTCCCATTGATTGATAATAATTATGTATGTATCGACACGCCTAGTTCTCACGGGGTAAGCAGTAAGCGACGATGCAACATGTGTGAAGCCTCATGGGTTATTAATAAGTAAAAATAAAATTCAGGTCAGATATGGGTCAGGTTGTGTTCTGTTCCACAGACACTTTGAATTAGTAAAACGTAACAAGAGACTAGTTGATATATAGATTATCATTTACGGAAAAAGAGCAAAGAAGGAAACAGAAGATATTTCCAAGTAATTGATTGCTCTTAAATAAAAAAAGGCTTCATATTATACTTAGATATATTCTATAACTAGCTGTGCCTGCAACTTCGTTCGCGTGGATGACGAAGCTTATCATTGAGTCTTTAACCATTAAGGCTGCACACGCGACGGAAGCTTAAAAAATTGAGTAACTTCTCCCGTTTTCCCAACATTTCCCTTCACTGCTCTGCTCCTATTGATTGTAGCGTGATGAAAAGTATACTATAACCTGCCCAGGAGTATGAAGAATAATTGTACCAAGTTTCGTTTAAATTCGTCAAGTAGTTTTTGTTTCTATAAGGAACATACAGACAGACAGACAGACAGACAGACAGACAAAAATTTTACTGATTTCATTTTTGGCATCAGTATCGATCACTGATCACCCCCTGATAGTTATTTTGAAAATATATTTAATGTACAGAATTGACCTTTCTACAGATTTATTATAAGTATAGATATAAATCCTTTTTTTTTCAGTACAAAAAGCAGAGAGGGACAATCGTATTGTTTGACATAAAAAAGTACCAAAATTCTATGGCTTGGTGACGTTAGTTAAAAATCTAGTCTAAATGTAAGTGTTTTTAGTAATTTAAGAGTATCCTATGAGTATTCTCCTTATACACATATCATAAAGTGTAAGTAGTATACAAATACATGTATACTACTTACATTTATTTGTAGTAAAGTATACTCAAGTATAGGTCTTCTTCTTCTTGTATCAAAATGTAAGTTAATAAAAGTATAGATACCGAAGTGTAAGTGTAACCCATAAGTTTGTGGTATAGTACACCACCTTACCTCACAGCCGGTCCACAAGCTCTGCATGCTTCTATTCAGTATGAATCTTTTTACCTAGTTCCCTGGTTAAGTAACTTGTTGTCTCCAAAATCAGGAATTTAATAACAATGTCCCGGAAAAGTTGTTAACTCCTTATGCATAATTAATGCAGAAGTCTGAAGCGACTTTATCTGACTTTAAATTAATTGAGGTGTTCTTACATTAGCGGTTATAACGACTTTAGTGAAAACTAGATGGTTCTGGTGACGCTGTTGTTACGTCTGGAGATTGTCGAACAAAGGCTGATTGAAACACTATTGAGGCTTTGGCAGGCTTGCGTAAAAAGCTTTACATAAGGTATATTATAGGTGAAATAAATAGGTATCTTAGTATGAAGAATAATTGAAGCTTTTCGATTTGTCATGGGTGTCGATTATTGCAAACATTCATTCTAACCTTCGTTTTGCAAAAAAGCTCATACGGCAAAATGATTTACGATTTGTAAAGTAGCAGAGCATAGTCTTATAAGATATAAACATTAGCATAAAATTAGTTTCACTGACTTTTTTTCTTGTATTTATTGCAAAATGATTCCTCCTGCTTCTATGCTACTTTTGGTGGTCCTTTTGGTCGCAAATTTCTGCTAGGCTTCACATATGTCCAGTACATCAGCGAAGTCCTATGACGTCACGCGGACGTCACCAGCTCGCTGTCGAAATGGGGAGGAGTTGCGATCGGGAGGAGAGCGCGCTGGCCCCGCCCCTCGCCCCCGCAGCGCGCCACCACTATATATAGCCGCGACCTTCCGAGGATCGCCAGTCACCACCGCAGCTCGCAGTCAGACCGACGTCGAATCAACCGCAAAACTTTACGTCGAGTTATCACGGTAAGTTTATATTTAAAGAAACCGAATCATTAGGTTGTATTTTCGTTGTAGAGTATATTTATACGTGGAAACGGTTTGGAGGAAGTTTTAATACGTTTCGCTTAAGGAAATGGCGAAAAATCGAAAATGAAAGTTAAAAAACGATGGAATTTCGTGTTAAAATCAAAATTTATAATCGAATCCAAAAGATCCTTTCAGTAAAATTTTTGTTATGAAGAAACAATAAAGTACTATCGATTCAAAAGTATAATATACAGCAGTCATTTTCCATAATTAAACTTTAAAAACGTACAGTTGTTAGTGAAAATAATAGCCTTCCATTCATTAAAAATGTTGCTGACTTAAACATCACCATATTAGTGACAAAGACCTCTCATTACTGAGTAGCCAGAGGCGCGGTATGTCATTATACCCATAAATATACTTCCGAAAGCCTTTTGATGCTTTATCCATATAAAAAAGTGCGTCGGAATTCAAATAAATTCAACATTCAATTAAAATTTCGGAAGAAAGTTATTCAGAGCATTAATTAAACTAATTATCACGAACTTGTTAAAAGTTTTGTAAGGAGCATTCTCCTCAATTATTATAACTGGATAAATGTTATGCTAAAATAACGTACACAAGCAATTCGAACACGTGACACAATTTCATTTTACGAGTTTCTTCATGTGTGACTTGCTACGGACGCGCTACGGATGCTACGCCGTAGCACGCGCTACGGGCGACGGCGTAGCTCCGTTACTCCTTATTTACTGAGCCTCGTTTCCTATTACAATTTGGGAAATATTTCATTTCTTTGTCTGCAAATGTAAAAATATATTTTATACTTAAATTTTTAAATTAATGTCAGTTTCACAAAAGAGACTGGGATTTAATTTCAAATTGGTGTCGTATTCCAAGTTATAAGAACTCGAAGATTTTCGATATTTTTGTTGAAAATTATGAAAATGATTATCGGACAGGTCTGAAGTTAATTAAATCCAATATTATGACGGCTCGAGTTCGAGCCAATAGATGTAATAAGCCCGTTATTACGAGCACGCCACTCACGACGACATTACGATTTATAATTTATTTAATAACTTTCGAAAGCAATTGTTATTGAAAGAAAATCATATTTTTCCTGGTTTGTCTTTTATTCGTTATTCTCTTCTTTAATTTTTGTGTCGGTGTCAGTTATCTAATTTTTGTTACGTATTTCCGAATTAAAGAGTAATTTCGTTGAATTAGTGCAAATTAAATAATTCAGCCATACTTTTTTATATTAATAGTAGTACGGTATACCGACCGACGGATTTGTTAATAATTTATCGATTTTGTGAACACCGATAAAACTAACAAACTTAACCTCAGAACAAACCTAATGAAATTAATAAGATTGTGACGTTATTACGCGAAGCGCAAACCGTTTGCTCACTACTTATATTAAATTTTAAATTAAATCTTAAGTTAATAAATCATATTAATAAATACTTAGATACTAACTAATCTACTTGCATCACATAGGTCTTAATAAATATTTAATTCTAACTCATTCCCTTGCGTTAGAGATAGCGTCTACGGTCATAAAATTAATTATTTTTTATTTAGACACAAATATCTAATTACACATGACCTCCTAAAACTGTATTAAAATTACAATGCACAATTTAAAAATAATGTGCAGCACATTGCTATAATAAAGTACATTTATTATGTTTCTGTTTGATGTTACACACTTGTGAACGACGGAAAACACGTTAACTGTGATCAAAATATATTTCAAACATTTTCTGGATTCAGAAAGAAACAATATTTTTACAGACTTTTTCTAGATAATAATAATGATTCTGTGAAATAAATAATGTACTTTAGCTAACGGATACAATTTTTACCTAAATACTTCATTGTGTTTATCAGTAAAATAACAAAAGCTCTTATTTTCTAACCATCTGCGAGCCAGACCGAAACGTAATAAAATAAATCCGGCGTATGGCACACAATCCGTGGACAACATAAATTATAAGTAACACTGAAATTGTCTGTCTTACTTAAAATTATTACCATTTCGTATTGAGATAAAATGAGTTTAATGCTTTCGCGTGTATAATTGATAATACTATCCCATTAATAATTCGTGTTATGTTTTGGATTTTATTAGTACTTTGCAGCTTTAACGCATTTAAAGTAAAAAATACTTTTATTTAAAATCTTACGCAAACTTTTACCAAAATCCAATTACGTGATATCTGTACATTGGTTATTTTCTAAGCCCTTATTAAGGGTGAAAAACAAAATGTATTTTAAAACATGTGTGGGGTTAATCTTATAAATACCACAAATATTTCAGGCAAAAAACTAATTATTATGTAAAGCAGCGATCCCCAATTTTGACATATTCATTGGCACCTAGCCACGGACTTTCCAAAAGATATATAAAATATACACAAGCTTGGCCCCTGTCTATTCAACTCAATAGAACAACTATAGGTATATTATACTAGTTGCACTTTTGTATCGTCGCATTAGAAACTCATCAACAATCTTTCAAGGCTCTATACATAAACTACAGAACATTGTCATCAAAACCTCATCACCTTTGCTTGTACGTTATATTTTATTATTCTAATAAAATGTAGTGTACAAGAATAGTGTTTGAATTAAAGATTTCTCGTCGCGTGTGTTTATTACATTGTTATTTTTATACCTCACAAAACATCAATTTTACTGCCATGTTATGTCTTAATTTAACTTTTATGTAGTCTTAGAACTGACTACTGTTCTTATTACATGACAGTTTAATTACTACATGCCATCGGATTACATTTAAATCTTTTGTAATTAATTTCGGAAACCAGTGTAAATTTATTTACTTTCAATTTACTTGACATTCTGTTTCGCCGTCGGGTCCGCTTGATATCAGAACACCAACCAGACAATCTTATTCTCTTAGATTTATGATATAGTACTATATACTTTAATATAATTTTTCGAGTCAATCCGTACAACCTACACTGAGTAGAGCTTTACGCACGTACGCAAGTGTCCAAAACTATTGGAACTTCGGCGAAGTACGGCCGACTGACCCGGTACATCGGGGATACGTGACTAATTATAAACCAGGATTAATATTACCATCTCCACTAATTTGCGGTTGACCATCTAAGCATACTTGCTTAGTTTTCCTAGCTCAAATATCTTAATTTACCCAGAACTTCTAGAACTAAAATTGTGTTACTAATTTGTTTAAAACATTCGATGGTTTAATTAACCTTAGTAGTAACTACACTACATGACAAATAAGCTTAATTACTGCTAAGCTCTTGCGGTACACAGCTTAAAGAAAATTATACTACACAACACAAAAGTACACATTTACTAATTATAACGAAACGTGAATTTCACAAAACAAAACACGATTTAAGTGGAACACATTATTTTAGAGAAAAGACAGCTAACGTCTCAAGCAGCCCTTGTAATTTAAACCTAACTGTTCATTCGCAATGTTACGTATAGTTTGAACCATTTCACTATTGAAAATATCTTATTGTGCGTTCTAAGCGCGTAATGAACTCGAAACAATTGAAAAACGTCGGCGCTTTGGAAGTGACACGTATTATAGTGGTACAAGGAAAATTTTGGGTTTAATTGGTTTGTTGAGAACAATCTGTGTGAAACCTGTCAACTGCAGGGCGAGGCCTGATGGAATAATAAAAGCCTGAAACTGTCCCTCTGTTAAAGGACTCTTATATGAAGCAGAGAAATGAGCATTGATCACACTGACTAGTATATCCTTACAAAGTAGTCAAAGTCGGAAAATGTGATCAATTAAGGAAAGTTTTTGAACGACGCGCGGCGGCCGAAACTTTGTAAAATATCAGTCCCTTTTTCATAGTTACAGAAGGGTTCAACATATTTCTCTACCTACTATCACCAAGTGTGTTCGTATGTATGTATGTCATAGGCTGTTGTAGAAGGCTGGCTTAACACAATGGCTGCAGGATTAGGTATCGACAGGCGATCGACACTTAATCCGCGCTGCATGCGACTCAAGTGTAGTATACTCATGACACACTGCAATTAATTCAATTACAACGCTTCTTCTGTATAAGGATAGTTCAAGAAACAAACGGTTATAGTGCATGCAGTTTTGCATGTTACAGTCTTATAGACTTTTCAGATAACAACAATAGTTTTCGATTCTTGAAAATAATGTAGTGATGATATCGCTACATTATAACTTAAATAACTTCGTATAAATTATGTAATTGTAATTAAGTATTGAATTGTAAATATAATTTTATTTCAACGATCTAATTATGTAATACAATGTTTTTACAAATGGTTTATATGCTTACCTTTCAGTTAAGTGTAATCAAATAATCGGTATTCAACATATAAGCTAGTGGGAATATTTTTTTACTCCACTTTAAATATTGATACTGTTCACTTTAAACCTAATAATATCAGCAATTTAACAATAATTTGTATAAACAAAAAGGTCTTAAGAAATTAACATTTAAGCCGCGGACAAATATCAAGTACTTGATAATAGAGGTCGTGGGTTCGAGTCCGCGGTAGGTAACGAGACTCCTTTGCATTTCAAATTAATTTAATCTTAGTTAATTCATTAATCACGGCTCCGGGGCTCCGGGGCGTGGCTTCTGATATTTGTCTATTTTTATTTTCTTGAATTCTAAATGCTAATTAGTTAGGACTCTTAATTAATGTCATTTTTAATTAAATACAGCTGCGACAGACAGTTTTATGTTTAGTACTGCATTTTATGTTCACCAATGAGGCCAAAGCATTGTATCTCAGATTTTAAAAAAGGTTTTCTGAGGTTTTCCTGTTAGAAAATTGTTGGTAGTGTGCTCGGAAGATTTGAATAATTTACTTACTGTTATTATACTTCTATTATAATGTAGGTAACTGGTTCTTTTTATATACCATTTCATGAACAGCCAATCAGTCACGAAGAAACTAAACTCTGTTTCAAACAACAAAATTTAATTCACAAAGCAAACAGCAAATCTGTAAAGTTGTATAGTGTTGTCCTCGAAGTATCGAAAAGTCTGTCTGCGAACACGGAACAGCACTAGTCCTTTGTCCGCCACAGTGCGGTGCGCGCTAATCGATTTACACGAGTTTTCAACTAGCTCCGAGCCATCGTGTGTTGAATGGAGAAACGAATGCGAATAATGCATTCTCTACAAAATACTACTTAGAATACTTCTTTTTAAACGTTTTTTTTTTATATTCTTTACAATATGAAGCTTCTGTCTGTTACGAAAATTTGTTTATATGTAATTTACAGTCACATTGAGAGTCTGTTTTGTCTCACGTTCATATGCCACTATTAAAACCAAAGATATTTTTTGCATATTCAAATAAAAATATTTTAATTATTACAGAAATTGCTTTTCAACGCCACGTTTCTATTGACTTTGATCCGAACATAGAATAGTTCAGAAATCCTCAGTCACTTTAACCGATATCAGATAGTTCAGACTTGAACTTGTATTTGTAATCTTAAAGTTTTTCTTACTTTCGAAAACATTTTAACTCGCTTCACACACGAGCGTAATTTTGGGAGTATTTGTTCGTTAATATTATATTACATATTTTACTTGCAATATAAGACACTTGTATTGTGTGAGACTGACAAGCCTGTCGATAACGCCTTTTCATGGTTTTCTCAATATTTAAAACAATTGAATTCCGTCAACTGATAACATATTATGTAGCGAAGAGAATATACTCCGAAAATATTCGCGCGATTCACTTTTGTTTCAAAATGTTTTAATATGAAATGTGTTACACAATTCATATTTCGAACTCTCTTTTTGTCAGTCTATGTGGAAGCTTCCTTTTAAAAAAATATTAATTTTAAAATTATGTCATCGAGGGGCTCGTGGCTAAGTGTAAGCCGTACGTGTAAGGTTTGACCGATAATACAGGTTAATCCGCGCTCGCCGCGGTTGGTCCGTGGATGGGTAACCATTTATAACATACCGAGACCCCTCCATGTTTCGGAAAGCACGTTAAACAGTAGGTCCCGGCTGTCATACATAGATCTTTGGCAGTCGTTAAGTCAATTCTGACAACCAGTCTTACTATGGGATACTGTGTTTCCCAGTAAAATGGGTTGTGGAGGTCAGATAGGCAGTCGCTCCATGTAAAATACGGTATTCAGCTGAATCCGGTAAGACTGGTAGCCGACCCCAACATAGTTGGGAAAAAGGCTCGGGAGATGATGTCATCGTAGTTTTAACAGTGAGTAGACTATAGTCTCTTATTGATAATTTAGTGTCAAATAAATGAGTCAAATAAAAATCAAATCTATACACTGCTTTATTATGTACTGAATTCATGTAAATAAAGTTTTAAATGTGTATGTCATGTAATTTTGTCTATATATTATTACACTTTTACAAAATGCCGCCTGTTGATTTATTTATAACAATAATTTGTTACTTTGAAAGGCACAAAGTAGAGAGCAAAGCCAGTAGATCGCCAATTCCCTGCTTCATATAACTTTGTAAAGAATCCGAGCTCAAAAGCATTTGTTTGTGAATGCAGCGGTCGAACCGATCCGATTGTGACGTCAGAGTTATTGTATTACATCAATCAACGGTAGAAATCAACGGTTTTAAGGCTTTCCGTACCCAGTTGTGTTCAAAGTGAATAGAAATCGAGTGCTACAACATTGCGTAGCGTAGACAGGCAAGTGCTATGAAATGAGGGTTCGTAGCGACTTGTAACGCGAGTGCTACGAATAGTAAATGCTTACGTTATAGATACTTGTGCTTATCAAACTAACGGAATTTAAAATTGTGGTAACCTTATAAGGTAGGAGTACCATTTTCCCTTAAAATAAAAAAGATATTTAATAAAAAATCCTCTGCTAATTGTAACAAAATAATCATATATTCTACAAATATAAACAGTAACTAACAACTAGTTTACTAGTTATAGTTTAGTTACCACTTATAATTGAACGAAACTAAGTTATTTCTATACATTTACGAATCAATTCACTTTCATTGTCACGGACCAGTGACACGCTTCTACTCATGTAAACTAAAAACAAGTGACGCTCGGCCATTGAAACTATGTGTAGTAGAAATAATTAGTTTTACAATAATACTAGCTTTGCATAAAGTGTATGTATGTGTACATGTATGTACTTGTAGTTTGTGTTACATAGTTATTTGTTACATAATATACGTAGGCGAGGGAAAGTAGTTTGTCAAATCATTGTCACTAAATGTCAGTCTCGCTATTTTGTTTCAACGTTCTTTTGAAAGTTATTATAAACTACTAGAAGGATTATCAAAAGTTCATAGAATTTTAAAATGGCCTAGAAATAAATAAATAGCATTTAGGTATTGTCGACTCTAAACTAACGGCCGTACAGAGAAAAGTTAATAAATAATTACGTAAGACATTTCTTATCATAGATTCTCACAAGCTGATTAAGTGTTGGTTAACTTAATTCGATACGAAGAGAAAACTATAGTAACAATTAACGTCTCTGAGTATTAACAGGTTAACTGTCCCGCCAGTAGACACAATAGGTAAACAATGAAAATGTTCATATGTGACTCACGGGACAGGGAAAGGGTTAAGACATAAACTGGGCTGAAGTTTATTTTTAAATGGAAGTGATGTTGACTTCCTTTAACAACCTTGTGTGCTGTAAAGAATTTCAATTACAAAATGTATTTTTGGAAGGGTAATTTCTTTCGTTTCACAATGAGTGGCCTGGTCCAATACAGCTCGGGCCTCACGAGTTGGCTGTTATTAAATACCGAGTGTTTGCCGGACGGGCCTTTGACTATGTCTGGAAATAACTCATATCAGATCAGAAAGGATATTTCATTTCTTTTACAGTGCAGAAATATACATGTAATGGATTCATTATATGCTGCTTTACATGTGAAGTTAATAATCATCGTTTTTATGGAGTTATGATAGAAACATCACTTTTACATGTATTGTCATAAAAAAATATTACTCGGAATATTAGATTCGACATTTTCTACCCTTAAAAAACTGGCCAAGTGCGAGTCGGACTCGCGCACGAAGGGTTCCGTACCACCGTCGTATGATAGCCCCCCGTAAATATTAATTTTATGTGGTTTTTAGTATTTGTTGTTATAGCGGCAACGGAAATACATCATTTGTGAAAATTTCAGCTTTCTAGCTATCACGGTTTATGAGATACAGCCTGGAGACAGACAGACGGACTGACAGACAGCGGAGTCTTAGTAATAGGGTCACGTTTTACCCTTTGGGTACGGAACCCTATAAAAATGGCGAAACTAACTCATCGGCCACGCAATGAATAAGTATTATTCGGTAGTTATTTAAATGACATAAATATATTCGACCCTAAAATCTATGTAAAATACAATATTCATATTACAATGGCTTCATAATATTCGTTTAAGGAAAAATACCCTTTTGAGGGTCCTCAAAGAGCCTGAAGGTACTTCTAGCTTGAGGAGGTATTTGGATAAATACTGCCTTACAAAACATATGTAGTGTTAGTATAAAGGGATGCTTTAAATATGTCACCAACTTGTGGGTAATGTTGTGGAGAAGTTGTGATTGTAATTTGAGGTTTAGATTGTATTCCATTCACATGCCGTATTTATTTTTATGGTGACAAAATACCAACATTCCTATTTAAAAGACAAATGACGACGAGGTTTAAACAGCAACAAAAACGCCAGGTTTAAAGCCACTTACAAAACACAAAAACTTAAATAAAGCATTAAGTACTAATTGCGTCATCAAGCCCTCCTACAACGTTTCATTAAAAGTGTGAAAGCCGCTTTACCGACCGTCCCGGGACAAAGAGCAACGCTTGAGAAATCTGTCGGTGTCCACATAACACTGTTATCTAAGTTACGCTCAAAATGAAAGGGTTTAAAAGTTGCCCGGGACGGATACCGCCCGTAATGAGAGAGCCAACCACCAGGGAACGCGCGCGACACTTTCGCAAACATTCACATCCAATTACGGCTCTCAACTCGCAAAGTTTTAAGCCGACGGTGTAAAGCAGCAATGTATGCCGCGCACAGCTTTTCGTTAATGAAGTGGGAGCTTCATTAAGAGGGCACAAGTATTTTTCTTATTTCCTGCGGTGACTATTAAAATTTCTATACGGAGCGCTGCGGCCGAGATCTCTTACTTATTCCCTAACAAAAAAACTTTTATCTAGCTGTGCTGGGTAATGAAAAATGTTCTCTTATTTTGGTATTTAAACTTCAAGAATGGAGCCAAGAAAATAGCATATTATATAATTTCAAAGTTGTCTGGCAGACTTGATTCTCGGTCATCAACTAGTCTAGTAATAGAATTAAAATAAATTAGGTTTGGAGTGAAATTCACGAGACGTCAAATTGAATAAAATGGTTTATTATTTAATCGAAGAAAATTATCAATCCGGTAAACTATTGTATTTTGGATTTAGCTAGAACTATTTGGCTAAGCTACACTAATCGAATCCAAACTTGTAGACAAAGCGGGTTCCAGCAAACATCTGTGCTTTATACGTAGACAAGCTGAGCCTATTGTCACCAGCTTATACAGCTCCAAGGGCAACATCGAGCCATTGAACCGAAAAGTATCCAAAGACAAACATACCAAACACGAACTTAAGATAGACTTCAACAGAATTTCCGAATAAATAAAGACACTATGATACTAGACACCATAATACCAGAGTACCATAGTGGTAATTTGTCTGGTTGGTGCCCATTTGTTGTGTATGAGTCATACGACAGATAGGCACTAAGTAGACAAAAAGTCTCGGAACTGTCAAGATTTGTGACCATGTGATATGATCTTTTTTCTCAGCATAACTTATTATGCAAAATCTCATGAAATAGATGTAGAAACATAGATTATACGATTAAAATAAAAAAATGTAATATCTTCCATCGATAATAATAAAAGTGGTTCATCTTTCAGTGGTCGGGCACTATTTACTCTGGCAATGAATGCTGGAGCACGCGTCATTATGCCGTCTCGCTCGGGATAGTGCTGCAAATTAAATATTATCCAAAAATTATGAGTTCCGCAAAGAGAACAATAGAAGCTTTCAACGACGAACCACTTGAGAGACGTTATAAACGGGACTCTTATTTAAATATCTTAGTATTTTTTTTACTGAGTATATAACATATTTTTCAAACCAGTGTTTCTTTTAAACTATGGTATATTTCATTCTTAAAAACGAACATATCCACTGCATATTTAAAAGGCTCATCATTGTGTCAGTACGCTTTAATTTTTATACATCAACCGTAATCATTTGTAAGAGTATCCACGCTATACAGCCTCTAAAGTTTGGATTTCGTGCCAATATTTTATATAAGGTTATATTGAAAGTGCCACAACGGAACGGTAACTACACACAACAGAGTTTATAACCACCTGCAACTATTGAACACAGCTCACGTACAGCGAGCACCGCTCCCAATGTTGCCATTATTATATTAATTATTATATTCTACTAAGTTATAACGCGTTACGAGCAGTCAAATGACGCCGTCGTATTATCATAGCCTTAGCTTATGGATCAGCCTCCTAGCTATTATGCCCGCCTGGTACCTACGTGCGGCTGCTGCTAATGTGGACAAACCCCGGTAATTCGGTTAGTATAGTTGTAACTAATAGGGTTAGGCTTGCTTTGATTCAGACAGCGAGGGGTTATTGCTATATTATTCATTAAAGAGGAAAAATAGTTATTGTTTTAATAAAAGGAAACTGTGGTCTAGATCCGAATGTGTGGGTGGCTCATGCTATAAAAGTTAGTTAGTCTTCAAATAAACCTTCAGTTTATTCACTGATCAACGAAAAACATGTCTCCTGCATGTAAGCCAACAGTTTTTCCGCTACATTTCTCTTCCAATTATCTTTATCAGTTATCACCCATAAGATAAGTCTTATAGGGTGTATTACCCGCCATAACCCTGCTCCGTGGCGTCGCCCGTGTTTGCCGACCATAACTGGTTCGCTCTTGTTTGTCCTCATGCCATCAATCTTATACTGCCCTACATATGCACAATAGACCTCTTCACATATAATTAGGCATAAATATATGATCATGATCCGCAGAAGGTTAATACATTGCAACTAGAGTCAGTAATTTAACGTTTTAAAAGAGCTTAAAAAGGCCTATTTGAAATAAAAATATTTTGATTTTGATTTTGACGTACGTAAGTTTCCTAAATATAAAATACCATAAAGACAAACTTAAAAAAAAATAGCTGATACTTTTCTATGATTATTTAATTAGGTATATAGAGTTATAAGGCAACTGATAGTTTTGTTATTAGTTCAGAATCTCATAATTAAAATAAGGTAACCTGAGATATTTGTCGAAGACTCTTTAACAATTTTCGTTTTTTGTGTTACTCTCTTTACAGCATGTCATGGTTTCTCTTACTTTGATTTTAAAGAGCCTCATTTAGTTTTTCATTCAAAGCTCCTTATTGTGTAGAGTTGATCTTCTGGCCCTTTCTGTCTAGTGACAATAGTGATGGCAGCATGAATAAGATAGCCACAAAGAGCAGACTTACGCGGTTTAGTTCAGTAATCACCGTGGGAACAGCCAGCGTGCACATCCTGTGGCCCTGCCAACACAGGGTAACACCCGGATTATCCCGATGTACTGTCTTTTTGTGAATACTGCCTTTTCTCACAGACTTTCCATATATAAATACATATTTTATCGAAAGTGGGAGTTGTATATTAAGGGACCAGTTTTCTATTTTTGTTCAAAATGTAAAGATATTATTTGAAAGTCTGTGAATAGTTAATGTGTTCTTTAAATAGAATAGTTTGGATTTAGTCAATGTTGTTTGTACAAAAGCCACAGATGTAATATCACTTAAAGGACGAGCAAAAGACAAGTGACAAAAAAATATAAAATTGCACTAAACTTAGTACCCTTTGATCAAATCATTAGTAAAGCCAAATACTTAGTAAAAACCAATGTTCAAAAAAAATGTGATACCCATATTTATGCCTAAAAGCCTTCTGTTCTGATCAAGGAACAGTGTGATATAAGATATATTTTGCTCAAACAACAAGAGCATGATAGATGGCAACCGGCCTGGCTCGGGGTTCCCGGCTCAAAACTCTGATAAATAAATTTAACCCTTAACTGATATTGATGGAATCCTTCCCAACTGTATATCGATCATGAGTGTGTGGTCCCGGTGGTGTTACTTATATTTTTGTTTGAAATTGAATCAAAAATATGACTATTTAAAACAGGTTTTTTTAAACAAAAAATATAATCAGGTTAGCTCATGTTTCAGCAATTAACATCATTTTTAAATACAGGGGTTATTGTTATTAATGTGCACTCAGTAGTACAAAACCCTAGCCTCAGATAGACATATTTATTGCTGTTATGATTAAACGAACAAACGTAATCCCATACTGTATCTATATTCGATACTTGAGCAATAAGTTCTGTAAAATATTAAACAAATTTTATTAAAATTTGGTTTTAAAGTGCAAACGCAAACTGAATTTTAATAGGCCCAATTTCCCGAGACTCGCCTTTTAAATAATGCAACTCGTCAAAGTGCACAAAATCCAAACACTAACGAATTGTTAATTTCGTAGCCATTGGGATATATTTTAGCGCGACCGGTGCGACCGACACGACGGGCGCGACAGGCCCGACGGGCACGGACCGGTCGTGTGTTTGCCTGATTGCTCTCTTCATTATTCCATTCCACATCGCCGCACAAAAGTAGCCATCAAGAATCACTCGATTTCCCCCATCATTCAATTACACCCGCAACCGAACACCACTCAATAGGCCCATTAATCTACAATCAAATCTAGGAACGCTTTAATTAAAAACACAATGTCCGTCATAACAACAGCCGTAACGTTTAGGCAACCTTCAATCAATTAACAATAAAACCCAGGTAAAGCCGCGCGCACAACTATGTCGCCGCTAATTACCATACAAATTGCAGGCGCTGTGCTACACCGATATTATAAAAGAATTTTAATATTTCGATACGAGCACAATGTAAAATTTAACGAACACCAACTTTACGAATGAGTAAATAGAACAGAATTTTAATTGAAATTATTTCGCTAGGTAGCTGACAATAGGTTATGCACGGCCGCGAGCGAGCGACGGTTCCAATTTATAATTACTTTGCGTTCGCGTCAAGTGGGCCCAACGAGCTGAGCCAGTGTGTGTACTTACTGTATCTCGAAAGGACAAAAAAATGCCACATAAATACTCGAAAATAACATGCGGTGAGACTTAAAGAACATGACACGCAAATAAATACAAATTACTCTATACCGATTCGAGACGCGTTCCCGTCTGGCGCTTCAATATTTTCTCATCAATCAAAGTGAATCAGAAGGAAATCCAGACCATAGACAGTCGAGACATATTCACAGTAAATAACAGCAGTCTTGTCACCTGTGACTCCTGCACCCCGCTCCCGCTCCCCCCGCCTGCCCCGCGCTCCCCCGGGAACGCAATTAAACCTGCTTGCTGTAAATAAATTTAAACGGCATTTATACTGATACACACCGTAATAGCCCTTGACACCTCACCGTCACGGAATCTCTACCAATATTAGTAAAACGTATTCCAATATCGCTTCCAATGTAATTGATTGATGAGAAACGAACGCTTCGATTTTATGGCGACCAATTTATTCGGAGGTTTCGGGAAAACGTTGCTACTGTTACACGGCTGTTTTAATTAACCTCTGACTCGATCACTTAAAAGAACGTAATGTTTTTCTATAAAGTTTGATTTCCAATTAGGAATTGTAAGTGGCTTTTCTAAATCAAATATTCTTTTGATATTGAGCCGGCTTCGTAACATCGGTAGGCGGATCCGGCGACTCGAGATAGCGCTGCTAACTATATAAACGTGAGACGATATACTGATAATTATAACGAGCACTATAAAGACATTAAAGTACAAAAAGCTATATTCTCGTAGATAAAAGAGCTATAAACACACGATATGCCGGATAGCTGACACGCCGTTAATAAAAGCTGTAACTACAAACAGCGGGTCCGCAGCGCCCGCACCGCTCGCGTCACTCGCATCGCTCGCGTCGCACGCGCTCGTAAACAGTATCAGCGGCTGCGGCGGCCGTGTGTACTACGCCTTATTTTATAGCGATTTTTGTAGTGTAACAACTCCCAGTATTTTAGTGTTGTCGCGATAAATGTTGAAATGTAATGTGATGTACAGATTTTATGAGGCGCCGTCTTCATGATCTCTTACACTTTTACGTATAACGTGAGGTAAATGAAAGACGAAAGCCTTTACGTTTACAGCTATCGACGTAACGTTCATAAAATGTGGAGGTTGCATGAGACTACGGTCGTCCGTCGACGGAATATTTTCTGTTCCAAGTATTGTTCGTCGCTGAAGCAAATTGCGTGTGACAGAGATAGCGGCCATTCTTCACGTCCACTGCTCCCAGTTCAAACGTTACTTGTCACCTGTATATTGTTTCTGTAAAATATTCTAATCATATTTACACTGTGAGAAACTTTACTCAATATAGCAGTCACATAAAAGAATTCAAAAATAGAATCGACAGGCGAGTATATTAATTTTGAGATATGTTCCCTCTCGTGGATTACATATGTCAAATTAAACCGAGAGCCCGGGAAAAACAATAGGATATCAATCACATGCGATTGATATGTAAAATATTCGAGCAGACACAAAGCGGGCCACACTGGAGCACAGACACAATGTCCTGCCGAAACAGACTGCCGACATAATAGCAAATGAAAATAGTTTTAAAACAAAATACAGAAACTTCTGCTGTATTGTATGAGATATAAATTAAATCTATTTATATAAATCCAATATGAAGTATATCAGTTGTAATTTATCGCAGCCCTCAAAGGGCCGGACATCTAACAGAACGACATCAATTTACGTCTAACCGAAAACTCTCATTCCATAAATTTTCGCTCTTAATTTGTGAAAATTCAAAGTTACCAACACCAAAAAGTCGGCATTCAATTTGCCGCGCGGCCATATTTCATCGCCGCTGGCAACACCTAACTCACGCAATTGGTGTGAGTTATTACATTTACCTATCATATAATTTGGATTTGATTGGAAAAATGCGGGACGAGAGTTTAATCCCCGCGGGTCATAATTGGCGAACAATTTTTGTATTAGCTACCTCCTACGTACAGGACCGTTTGCTAGAAAATGTTGTCATATTAACAGATAACTTCATCTAAAATCATACTAATAGGAAGCATGCCACGGTTAATTTCCATAAACTATAATACCTATACGAAATATTATTACATATATGAAAGGACATTAGAAAGAGGAAACTTCTTAGAGTCTAGCTTCATATTAGAGCGATATTCCAAGTCGTTAGAGTTTGTGAAAAGAGGTCTCAACATAAGCCACCGATATTGGAAGCAGTCAGCCTGTGAGCTGCACTGGAAGATAGATAGCTTGGCTTCAGTCAATTCTTTAGATATTTGTTATTAGTTTTCATTATTATGCAGTGGCCTGTTTGATTAACACACAGTCTTAACTAACCATCAAATTCTTAGATATTTCAAATAATGAATAAATATATGATATAGAATTTAATGGAAAAAATAATTTTACAAAAATACTTATCGTGTGAAATTATGTCAACTATCTACCTACTAGGCTTTTCATCAGTTACAGGTAGTTGAAAGACAAGCGGACGGACATCATAGCCGTTATAGTATCAAAGCAATTGCACTCAACAACAAAAACAAAGCTTACAGCATGTTTACCGTAGCTTGCGGGCCGCGGTCATATATTTACAGCCGGGGAGTACACGGCCGGCGATATACGTGCTCTTTACCGATGCGGTCGCGGCGCGTGACGTCGGGCAGCGCACGCGGCTCTTGCTCATCATTAAGCCTGCTTAATAAACACTTGCCGCCTATTACACGAGTTTTTAACGCAAAACATGATAAGCTCGCTGTTTTATTGGTTTTGTGTTGTAAATGTGCGTAAATTGCGGGAATTTATAAAATCTGTGGCATTTAATGTTGACATTCCCATTTTTTATCAGTTTAAATAAAGTTGGACGTGATCTTAAAGTCTTTGATTTTCGATAACTAACGGTAAGTTATCGAACATAAAAGACTTTAGATTTTGCAGAATGTGTTTTAAAAAGATGTAGAGTTTAGCAAATATATTTTTTTCTCTCTAGTAAAAGTCGCTCTAGGAAAAAAAATAGATAAAGTTTAAATCAATTTTGGCTTCTAAATATAATATCTAAGATTACAAATCATCGACTGTACCCAAGTTGCCCCTCTATACATGTAAAAACTAGATTCAAACTAAGTATGTAAAATCTATTTAAAACCCAAGTTTGATACGTTATATGTTTTGTATCATGATCATATAATTTTATCTCCCCACACAGACGGAACTCTTTATCTGAAAGTATTATTACCTCAGTCGCGGGAAACAAACTATCCTCGACTCGTTGTTAAACACATTTCATGTTTCTTACATACAGATAGTTACTAAGTTCTCTTTATTTAGGTAGTAAAATTATTTATTAACATGTCATATTATGATGTTTGTGTATGATATTATGTATTAGGGAGATATGCATTTTGAATGGACAAGCAGAGATGAAAAACTCGAATTTTTATTAAAATAAAGACTAAGAAAACCTTTTTATTTACTCTCCGATTTACTATAATTTGAGACTAGTGCTTATGCTTCAATGAATTATTAAGAACATTTGAAAAATGATCTACAAACCTACGTTATCAGGAAATTTGCTTGAGCTAAAGATGTTCAATGTTTATCTAACCCCCAATTAAACAGAAACGCTAACACGAACATCTAAAACATATTTCAGCAGAAACAGTTACAATTCAAACATACTAACATTACGCTATCCTTTAGTTTCTATAAACTTATAGACATATGAGTCAGCCCTAATCCTTGATCACAAGGTGACACCCAACCACACAGTAATAACTCGTACACATTAATTACCACCCTTATTGCAATGCAGTAAGGTCGTGTTTTGTTTGTTGGTGAGAGACTTGTGTGGTGTGCTGTGACGTCACTAGGGCTGCACTTGCAGGGCTTCGTTGCAACGCACGCAGCGTAATCCTAATCCCACGGCGTTAGCTCGATTCAATGTTTATTGAACGTTGTATAATATGTATTGTGAATGTATTAACGTGTAGAGGAAAATAAACTAGAATAATATGTAAAAGTAGATTATATTTTGTTAATTTCTTTTATCACGAGCAGATATTACTGCACCTACATGCTCGTTATATCCTTGAATTATAACACAACGAGCATGTTAGTCCATCAATCAATCAATCAACTCAGCCTATATCGATGCACCGCTTGTCACAGGCCTCCCCCAAGCTGCGCTTTCCGCATCCATTCCGACTTAACATACCGTTATATACCATATAATATAATATCATTATTAATGAACATATCTAGGTATTGTATTTCATATACATCCAAACTAATATAATATATATTCATATAAATTTCCCGTGAAACGTGCATAAATTAATATAAGGTTACAACCAATGCATATAACAAACGACTTTATGTTCAATCTAATATTTAATACTCCTTCACAAATCAGTTTCGTTTGTACAACCCGTTTACATAAAACACAGTACAAATAGTAGAATAAAGTGGACGAGAAGCGACTGGTCCTTCCGTACTCAAATATGAGACCATGTTACATGTTATTAGATCTTTTTGCTCCGCTCCGGGTTATAAATCCCGGCTTATCGCGGACTTGTGTGAATATTTGAAATTTTCAACGAGGCTTAAATTCAACCGAGAGCGAAATATTTGATGGAGGGACCAGTGATAGAATTGAAAGTTTTGTTGCCTTTTCATTGATTAAGTTGTGGAGTTAATCTCATTTCTACATAAAATTGATTTATTTAAAAGCCACACATAATGTTAACTGAAGTTATTAAAGTACCTAATAAGAATAATTTAGAGTGACAATGTGAAATAACTTTTAATTACGTTTGTACGAAATGACTTTTATGTTCACAAAATTCATGCATAAGGAATCTTTATAATTAAAACGTTCTATCCTCACTTCCTCACCCTTAGAAAGATGTTTTTAATAGGGGAAGTAATTAAAAAACACAATAAAATCCATTCCATACAATTGGTAGGTTTAGCTCCACAGTGGGTGGAGACACACCATTCAGAATATTCAGTTGTGAATTATATTTATGATGCGTAGCACCCTCTGGCCTCGATTTAACAATTCGCGTATTCAGTATCATGGGTTGCAATCTGCTTAAAAATGAAATTATTAATGATTGTAGCGATTTCAGCCAAATATAAAAAGACAAACTTATTATATTGTTCTTTTAACACATTTTAGATAAACACATATTTAATGAATTTAATGAAATTGATTACAAATAAGTGCATATTCATAACAATACTTTTGTGTCCTCTAAGTTTAGATTAAGCTCTGTACTTGTCAAAAATTTACTTCAAAAAACCGCTGAGCATAAGACGAACATCTTGATTTGCAAACGACTCGTTTCTCATCAAGACGACATCAAAAACATTTTCAGTTGGTCCCCTGCACCTGCAGTAATATTACCTGCCAGGTAATATCGCCGTAATTCCCGGCTGCCTGCGATTGCCGCAGACCTCATTACCACTTCATTAGCCTCGCCTCAAGTAATCATACTGCTCTATATCTGCCCACCTCACTTCTGCTCTAAAATATTCGCAACTTGTTTCGTTTTCTGTTGATATTTTTGTGCTCTTGAGGAAACGTTTTCGGAACACCTTTTGCCTTCTAGACATAAAGGATCGCAAATTAAAAAAGAATTTTTCGCAATCTGTTTATCAGTTAATAACTGGTTAATAAACATCACGTTACATGTTATCTAATCTATGCGATCGTCCACGTGACTCTGTCGAAGAATGTAAATAGTTGTCACAAAATGAAAGGTCGTTTATAAGCTAAAGTGGATGTCATGGGACACCATTAATCTCTAAGATATGATCGCTGCCATTGACAGCCTCTCACCCCGCGCCCTCAACTCTAAGCGACGAAATATTTAAACTCTCTTAATATCTTTTCCAACAAAATTAGCAACTGATAAGCAAAAGTGGGTGTTTTATGCCATTATGAAATATTTTGTGTATGGAAGGACAAAGATATCGGCGTAATGTAAATCTTATCGAAGTGGCCGACATTAATCATCGCCATTGAACCGCCACTCGCGATTGTCACAACTTTATGAATAAGTATTGATTCCGGACTTCTGTAAATAATGTTGATTGATAGCGAACCGATAACAACCTCAACTTTGCTAATTATGTTAAATAACTTGAAACTTTCTTGATGCTTAAGAACTAAACTTTTACAGTTTTTCATGATGAAGGCGTTTTTTATTTGACATCGAAACATTGACGCGAAGCACGAGCTATTCATCATTAACTGAATCGTGTGTATATAACAAATACAACTGAAGCCACTTCTTCTTTTTTCTGGATTAAATTAAATATCACAAACGCATGACATACAAATCCTTATCACATACAAATCAGTGTAAACATGAACACGCAGTCACGTCACCGCGGGGGGTCTCCACACAGGGCCACGTTGGTCGATGCTGGCCCACACTGGCCCCAGTGTCCCGCGGAGCGCTGACAGCTCAATCACGACACGATAGGCGACAAGTTGCTTTATTAACCCTCGCCTCGCCACTCCCATACATACATCTACAGTACATAGGTATATACAGTCACCCCGTCTTCACGCCAGGGTTATCAGTCGATGAAGGGTTAATAAATGAACGTCTCTCAGCTGTGGAGTGACGTCTTAATTGATTCGCAAACATTAAAATTCATTAGTTTATAAAGATGATGTGACGAGATAATTTAAAAATAACTTTCTTTATGAGAATATTTACGACAGTTAGTTATCAATGAGATCAAAATGGTTGTTGTTAACTCTACATAGATGTCAGTCTAAATAAAACCTAAATAATGTTATTTATAACAACAACTCAAATATGACCGAAAACGGGACAAAATTAAATTGACACCCGTTATGTATTCTATATTAATATCTTAAATGTATTAATAGAAATTCATTAGCGAATGTGTCTCAAAATAATAGCCTTTATAATCCTTTCGGTCCGGACCGACCGGACCGGGCGCCGCAAACGACCCGGAAAATCTCAATAGGACACCCAACTAACAGATTTGCATCCGTCCACAATATATTCGTCCACAGTATAATGATAATCGCCTTTATATCTCCCTCAGTGGTCTGTCAGCCGTGAGCGCTTAGAATAACGCTCTCGACCATAAAAACACGCGAAAATAACAGTAGCATGGACAAAATTATTGAAAAAGTAAAACTGTAGTACCTACCCACGTCTGATACTTAATAAATTACTAACAAAATACAAAGGACATTTGACAAAAAAACTTTTAATAACCATATTTCGTTTAATTATAGCCCACGTTTCTTCATATTACACTAATTAACACGGTATTCCTAAAACTTAACAGCTTGTCTACGAAAGTTTTTATAAAGGAACGTCAATACTTAAAGGTTTGTGTACTCCCAGGCGGCTAAGTAAAGGCACTTTGGCGGCAATTGAGAAGACGTCGTCTCGTCAGCCGTCGCATTACCGTCTCCGGCCCGTCACGGCCCGTCCCCGGCTCTTCCCCGGCCCGTCAACGTCACGTCACGACACGTGCCGGCTTACACACACATTGTCACGACATCAAATTTTATGGTTATTTGAAGAAAAAGGTTCCATAAGTTATGGTGTAATAAGGTGGATCTTTGATATAAAATCGTAAATAATATATTTATTGGGCGATGTAGAATTTAGGGCAGGCATATTGTTGGTCGATCGTTTGTCAAAATTGCCAAAAATTGTCTGTAATAAATTTTATATTATAAAATACCTAAAATATATTTAAGAGTTCAATAGACTCATACTTGTGTAAAAGAACGACTCGTTCCAACTGTCTTTTGTTTCTCGACATACTCATCTTAATGTGTTTTCAATGACATTTCGAAAAAAAAAAAAAAAATCAGTTTACTCACCTGCCCCCAAGATCACGAAAAATAGCAACATGTTTTATTTGCCGACTAGGTACTCCAAAGTTTGGTTAATTTTCTTAGTATTTTCCTAGCTGGCTTCAGAAATCTGAAATATTAAAGATATAAACTGATCATCACATACAATTAATAGTAATATTACGCAATTAACATATTCCTAAACACACAATTAGTTAGTGTACTATTGTCGTCTCAATTGCCATAATTTTGCATTTAGATAAATCAACAGTTCATGTTACTAATTCACACAAACATATGTCGACTAAGGAAGGAATCAAATACTGTAATTCTCTGTTGTCTGTGTTGCATCACACAAAATCAATCTATAATACATTATTGTATAGCTATACATAGTATAAGTATGTATAGTAACATCCGCAGCAGCAGTAAGACAAAACTCAAACACGAACTCTGCAGTGAGCCGCACTGCCGGCAATGCCGCGTGCCGATGCAAGTTGTAGGGTTGCATACTTGTTGCGGACCGAGGGACCGCGGGAACGTGATGCAGACGGAACAGAATAGTTGTTCTGATCTGAAGACATTTGGGGATAAGGACCAACTTAGTACCAGATTGTGTTTCACTATGTAGTTGCTACTTTATTTTGAGTATCGGCTGCTGGATACTGGCGCTTTTAGTTATGGCTATGGTAGAAATTATTTAATTAAAACTATGCAACGCATTTCTTCCATTTAAACTCACAAGTATGTCAACGCCAAACAAATAAACGTAAATATCAAAAGACATCCCAAACATTGGGTGTTTAAGGCAAAGGGAATTTTCTCTAATTTAAATGTTTGGGGTAACAATTAAGTGTGGCCAACATTTGTCTAACTTGTCACTGAGAATAATTGTGTTTCGAGGGATCGGATTCCAGCTATCTAAATAAATTATTCGGAGCTACTAAACTGTGCATTAACTTTACCGATTTTTGTATCGCCCACTGAACTAAATAACTATTAAGTTTCATTTACGCTATGACACATATTCCAAACAAATATTTCTTGAATGTCTACACTACGACTTTAACGAGGATCACAATAAATGCCCCACACTTAGACACCCGTATCCACACTTTATATACACGGAGAGTATTGTGTCATAGTGTATAAGTAGCATTACACGCTATTTCGAATAGACTGAACAAATTACCTAAATATATTTATCACATTACTCACAATCAGCTTCCAATTTACAAGATGTCCCAGTCTGCTAGACTGCCAAATGTCTTATATATTGAGAAAACACCTGAGCACACAATATTGACACTTATAATATGGAGTTATTCTAGTTAGTTCCCTATATAGAAATGTCTGTGCTCGTGTACGTTGGTTTATGCAAAGTAATGATATCCACCTGGTCCCGCAACGAAGCTGACAGAAGCTTTGTAAATCGATGTCATTGTCTGTAGCAATGTTACAGGTTTTCCATAATTTCTTTATCGATATAAACAATTTATTCTGTATAAAAACATGAAGGTGTATATGCATAAAATGTATTTGTACCAAGTCGTTTAAAAATAATGACCACTTTTGTAAATTTCTAATTCAAATTCAACGCTCGTAGCAAAGCTTTTAAATGGTAAAAATATTAGCAATGAGACTCTGCGACTTTCAAATACCCATTTATACAAATACATATTATTATACAACACAGTATCTACTATCGTAATTATTACTATAGTCCAAAGTTTAGGGAAAATTTAGTTTGTATTTAGTTAAAATGTAGTTTTAATACGTGACTGTTTGTTCCGGCTGAAGCAATAATGATGTACTTACTAATATAGATACAGTATGTAAACAGGATACTAATATTCTATTGCTGATACCGTGGTTAGAAACCAGGGAAGTTGTTTGTTTTGTATTAATTAAAAGTTCATCTACCGGATATATCAGCTAGTGAGTTAACGATACGGATTTAATGACCGGTTTCTCTTGCCAATCATTTACTACATAATTTATTTTAAAGGAAAATGATTTTCCGTCGAAGGTAGATATTGGATTTTATTTGATTAGCAAGTATTGCAACAGCAAATATTGAGTGCGCACTTGATTAGAATTCATAGTGTATTGGTATTATTTTATTTTTATTGAATCTTGGATATCTCACTAGTGCTACAGAAAACCTTACGCTAATGTTAACCTTAACAGCTAATTAAATATAACTTTATAACTTTCTTTAAATAACTGACAGACTATAATTCGCTGCTAACTCTTCTTGTATTTTATTTATTTTTATACTAAAAGACCATTCTCTACTACTGGAATCTGGACACTGGAACTGGACAAAATTATGTTACTTGAATGTTTGTCGGTTCTGTTCGATTCCAATAATTAATTTTATATTGAACTGTACGCTAACTAATTTAATACGACACCTTAATAGTTTCACAGCGTGTTTAACTCAGCCAATGCATAAACAACGAAAGCTAATTATTGCAATTTGTCGATTTAATTACACTTCGATCGGGAACCGGACACCGAACTAAACCAAATTCATGAACATTTCAATACTATTTGTGTTTGTCATTAAATTCCACCAATTCCACAGCGCGCAGTAAATTAGTTCAATATCTCGTGTTATTCTGTGCTTCAAATACTTAAGTTTAATTAGTAAATAGCACAGCTTCCGAAGTTAGGAACTAATTAATCAAATATCATTCTCTCCTTTCAATCAAAAGGTATTTATTTCACCGTCTTTGTGAGCAGTACTTATGAACATTAAATTAAATCTTAGCAATACTTAAACTAATTAGTTATATTACATAAACTAAATATTTTGCACTTATTAAGAAACATGACTATTCGAACAAACATGTCTATGTTAATATTAAATTAGTCTCATTGAGTACAACAGGGTAAAGTCAACATGGAGTCGTTTCGGGCGTCTGAGACGTTCTCAGTTACACTTGTGTCAACATTATGCAAGTACAGTTTAGTGTGTCAAGCAATTATACTAATAAGTAGGTGATTACCACAGGTATATAATACCGTTTTAGGACAAGGTTTCTTATGACGACATAGAATATTTTAAACGTATACAATATACATACATTCTTATGAAAAAAAACCGCTGAACGTGGTTAGATTTTTTTTCATTCTATAAGCGTTATTAAATCTTTACTTAGATTTTTCTGGATATTATATAACGTTTTAAAACACAGGAACTGGATAATATAGTAATTTTAAACAAATTAGTCTTCGTCTGTGGAACGTTCTTGAAAAGACTTTAACAGTTCAAGATGTAACTCTAAGCCTTTCAAAGGTTTGAGGGATGGTGTAATAAGCACAGCGGTACAAGTGGCCTCAACTACTTACTGAGCCACTTCTCCCCCGCGCACCAGATCCCTTACTTGTTGGAGTTTCAAACTGACAGATCCGGGTTTATTTCAATCTTGCTAATTCATTATGTTGGATTATTTACAGGTTAGTTACAAGTATCGCCGGCGATAATGCGAAATAAGTAATAAACAAATCAACTACATAGGATTTATTAGAAACTTATACTGAAACAGATAATAACACATTAGCTGTCCCGCCAGTAAACACAATAGTTAAACAATTGGAATGTATCATATGTGACTCATTGTACAGGAAAAGGGTTACTTATAACTATTAAGGCTATAATTTGCAACTAAATGCAAAATAATTAAATGTTGGAAGTCTTAGGTATGTCAACTTTTTAGATAAGTCAACAACTGCCAACTACAGCCCTTTTTAAAAATGGAACACTGAATACAAGATGGCCGCTTCACAGAAACTTGTCAATCTAAGTTGGCTAAGGAATTCTTGTAAGCTGCCAGTCAAGTAGTGGCTCATTAAAGATAATATAAGTATTTACCGGTCCCCGGGACGTCACCGGCATAGTATAAAGAGAGAAGAGTAGGCTATCTCCGGCCCAATCCGCGATATAATTGCCTACTGTCTCAGGGTTGTCACTTTTAGCTAAATTTTAATTCAGTGCTTATAAATTGGCAAGGGTCGGAAAGTTGTATTTTTTTCTTAATTGTCTGGGTACAGGGTTTGTGAGGTCGGTTTTACCTAAACGATGATGAAACCTTTCACTAATCTACTGTCATCAATTCATTAGTTTAAAGCCCGGCCCTTGCCAAAGATAACACATCTTTGTATAACTAATTTAACAATGATTATTGTTGATTTTAGTTTAAACAATGATTTTCCTAACAAATACAGAAATGTATTCAAGATTCAGAGCAGTATTATTTATAATAATATTATTTATATACAATTATCAGTCATTTTTCATTCGTTTAGCGGTTCCGAAAAGCCGTGACGCGCGAACTTCGTGCGGTGTTAGCCCCGACTGGCGCACTGAGAAACGGGTCGAGAATTTGTTTAGTGTGCGTGCGGCGACGCGTAGGTACTATGGCGCACACATACAAGCCACGCGCGGTGCGTTTGTATGAAGATAACTTACTGCCCCTCTCTTTATACTATGTCACCGGCCTTTACCTACTACTACAAAGCAATCGATTTGACTCCGTGAATTAATTATAAAGTCTCATCGATTCCACTTTGATGCCGGCTGACAGTTTATCGGAACGGCCTTTAATTATGTTTTTTACATAGCTAATAATAGTGAGGCTTTTTATAATAAAGTATATAGATATATGTCAAAAGCATCGTCATTTTGTATGATATTTCACAGATTAGGTACGATACTTCATGAATTTAAAAACTCGTTGGCACCTTCCATAGCCTTTATCAAGATATTGTGAAGTGCTTTGGAGATAAGGATACTCCTTTCCGGATCATTACAAGTATTTACAAGCTTAAACCAAAATAATTATATTTCAGTCATCAGATTAGAAGATCATAAACATTAAACATAACTCTTATTTTGTTTAATTTTACAAATTGTAAGTTAGTCCTTGATTAAATATGTATGTAATGCGAAAAAAAAAGTCGTTTTTTTTTTCTTCTTTTCAATTTTTTACCTTAAAAATATGACTTTATTTCGATTTCAAAATCAAACTCATAAGTCTATCTCCTAGATAAATAGATTTCAACTCTATCTACTCACTAATTTCTAGAAGCTATAACATCAACACGAACTTAACTAAATAAGTAAAAGTTGTGTAAGTTATCAAGCCCCGCCATTTAATCCCGGCTAAGCTTAGCGAACAGCTGCAGCCTGCAGTGTGTCGCCTAGTTCCCAACTATTTACATAATTGATGCGAAATAACGATACATTCAATTAGGCGCAATTTTTATATAAACTAAGTTTAATTAGTTCCGCAGGTCTGTGTCAAGACTTGATTTAGTTGTGAGGTAAATGACGTAATTACGGAGGTGCTCGAGAGAAGTGCAAGTGATTATGTACACCACCTAAATAAGTTAAAAAAGTAAACTACACACTGTAGAACAATAGACCCTTTTGGTACACATCGATCTAAGACATGGTTTAATTTTCGGACCGACATTCCTCTTACTTGCGACGACCAAAAAAAAAGTTATTTTCTCATGTATTCAATTTCCATGTGCTTTTAAACTAATTACATAACTTGATAACAAAAAAAAACTAAACAGTCATTCTCTACTTTCCACCAAAATAATTTGCTTAAAAATATGCACAAGATTTACAAAATATTTTAATATTAAATTATTCTCAGTACATAATATTGTTTCCCTCCGACCTCTAAACTCGACGCGTTCGCTGTGAAAACAAAGTTACGCACAAACCAGCTTAGTTTTTAATTGAATCTAACTAGTTAGTCAATTATCGTTAAAACTTTACCGATACTACCCTGGAACGGTAACTGTACACAATATTATAACCGAAACTATTTCTACATTGTCTGCGTTCCTTGTGTCGATAGTTGAACAAAAAGATAGCAAGCAGGAAATAATAAACATGTTACATAACTTGTAATTAAATAACTCTGTACAATACTAGTTACTACAATAATTACTAACTACAAGTTATTACAAAAATGTACTCTCAAAACAGAAATCGTATTTAAAAGTACCGACATTTACATAATCCCCGCTACATTTTTCTAACCAATATTTTTTTACATTACAGGTAAGTAATCTCTCCACATCTCCTCGCTCCTGTCGCCCTGGTACTTGGTAAGAGGTGTCGCCATCTTGGTCCACATTCCTGCGACAAAACTTATTCTAATTAATTTTGTTCGCGAGGATCGATTACTAATCGCCGTAAACCGATCGAGTCGATTCGATTAGACATTCGACTCGATTCGATTATAGTTATAAGCGCGCTATTAGTGACGGGGTTTAGCTTATGTCCTGTAGGGTTGCTACTTCAATACCAACCAGGCGAGTTTGAATTAGGTATTTCAACCTACCTATAGCAAAATCATTTAGGTCGATCAGTTATGTAATAAAAATAATTAGCATAAATAATAAATTGATATATAATAATGAATACTAATTAGTATATTAGTATAAGTAGACGTAATTAGTTGATATATTTATTCATATTTAACTTAAACTTTGATAACCTGCTAGCAATATTAGCTTGATATATTGACAATTAATAAGGGACAACCCTACCGAGGATTACGATAGTCTTAACACGAATACAAATTGTTTGTTCAAATCGATTCCATGTTTCAATTGCAGTTATGTTTTAGCTCTACATAAAGAAATAATTAAATGCAAAGAGATTCATTTAATTATTTCAAGTCTCACAAAGCAAAACTGCCTATTTGTTTGCATAGTGTGAAAGTATGAGCAGATGTCTGAATTAATTAGACTACTGTGTCTTTTTTATAAATCTTGTTTGGATAATATGTTTTAAAATGTAACTTCTTAAGCAAAAGTGTAAGTGGTATTATGTGCCGTTCTTTTTGTGAAATAAATAAATAAATAAATGTCGAATAGCCCTTAGAGCTCGGACACAGGTGTCGTAGGTGTCGTGACCGCGTGACACCACTCTCACACATGTCAGGTTATCTCCGGCAGGTGTAACGACAACCCCTATTACATGAAACTATGAAACTTATTCTGTGGGGAAATGTCTAACACTTCTACCTACCCTTTTGATCGAAATAGGCCTAATAACCCTCCTTTTTTGGCTTTGTCGCAGTTGAGTAAAAAAGGTTGCTTTTCATATATCTACCTAAAACAAAAAAAAAACCTAAGACTTAAGGTTTTTATAATATAACCTAGGTATAGAAGCCAGATTAAATAGGTTTGTATAACCTAAAGATAATAACGGTTACATTCAGCTGAATACCGAAATCCCAAGAAATGGCAAATTAAGAATATATCAAATATTCATCTCAAATGTAGAAAATACGACGAAATGAAATCAACAAGTAACCGCCGACATTGCTGAAGTTACTTCGGCGGCAACTTTGAAAGTCGACGCCGGCTTTGTATTGCTCAACAACTTCACAAGTCGGCACTGTAAGCTGATTTTTGGCGTGTGTCAATTAAAACACAATGAGGTGTAAGTTGAAGTCACATAATGGAGTGGGTAGCGTTACGAGTGTGAAGAGTGGCGCGATGGCAGTTTACGAGGCGCCATAAACTCCATGAGTTTTAAATAAATTGTCGCGTTTATTTGCGTTTTATTGCTGACGTTATATCGCGGTGCGTCTCGTTGCTCTCAAGGAACACGCATTACGGAAATTTGAACGAATATGTTTATGTCATTTGCTATCAACGTGCTGAGTTGTTTGGATACAATTTCGTTATAATGTAATGTACTCAACACGCATTATACTTACTGCATATTACATTGGTAATTTCCTTTTACGCTGCGTACCGCGCCCTGTTTCCCTCGCCCGGCGGTGCATCGTGGGCATCGTACTTAGCACCATTAAGTTTCATAGATATCTAGATGTCTCCATCACGCCACATTCCTCGTGCCCCATTAGTCCCGACCTCCGTAATGTCCACACATTAGCCGCCAGTCACCGCTACCCTTCCTTCCATATCGATAGTCGTACAAACTAATCGCTGATAACTTCCCATTACTAATAGTTTTACGGCCGTTTATAAAAGTTACGTTCGTGATTCGATTACGAGAAAGTTTGTATCGATCTCAGTTTATAGCGTCGACGGACTAGATTATGTTTGGCTTGTGAGATCATCACTACGTCTCATTATGATGAACTGCCCGATACAGAATAGAACCTACAATATAGCATCCAGCATCATTTTCCTTCAGTACCTAGGCTATGAAACAAACCGTAACGTAAAATCATTTTCATTTTAAAATAATTTTGATAACAATAGTAAGATGCAAATAGCACAGCTAAATATAGCTACCTAAATGTCGATAATATTTAACAGCGCTATAAATAATACGGTACGCGACGCAAATAATCCGCACCTACTTAGTGGCGTAATGAAATCTTACGTGAAGCCAGCGTAACGTGAGCCCTCAATATATAAAGGCTGGTTTTATTCACTGAGTGTTGAATAAATCGAAAGGGTCTTGATGTGTTGGACAGTGAGGTAAGGTTCATCGTATAGGTATCCTATTAATACTGCAGTATTGATTGGCAGCCGCCATCGCGCCAGTCAAAGCTCCGCCGTAACAAGCGATGTCTCGGAACTCGCTATAAATATAGATAAGTGAGTGACCGCACTGACCGCGCTGACCGCTCTGACCGCGAACACTGAACACTCAAATATTTATAAAATGACTTTACAGTTACTAGGAAATTGTAGGCAATATTGTATTAACTTACCAATGAGGTTTAACTTAATTTAGTTAAGGTAAAAGTTTGTTAAGTAAATGTCTTAACATAAAATATGTATTTAATAAACATTATATCTTGAAGTTAGCACCTATTTTTAGATCCAACCTTTGGTTATTTTTACTTAAAATGTGTTTGTCCTCTAGACATAATCTAAGTGGTTTACAAATCTACCCACGGGAGTAAAAGACGAAGTAATGTTTAAAGTAGAGCTCAACTCAAACCTGAAGACATTTCAAATTGTTATTCCTTAATCCCCCAAACAAACTAATTAAAACAACATAATAGGTTGAATAAGAATTAAGTAATTTCTCCCTTACAGAAAGCATTCCGGGAAGCAATTCAGAAAAACCAATTTGGTTTGAATACTCGTAAGATGTGAGGAAAATAAACTCGATGTTAATTCGATAAACAGAATAGGATGGAATGTTTGGTAAACATCGAGGGAGGAAGCAATCTGTGTCGGGAACTGGGGTAACAGCAGATGCTGAGCAGACACTGTTACTGTTCTTTAGTTACACCAATGAGGTTTTGATCGCTTTTACATAGATGCTCCCGCATAATGTTAAACCTTTCGAAAGAGACACTCTCAAATTCAAAAATAATCTTAAGGTGGATTATATTGAGCGACAGCTCGAGAATAAATATAAATTCTAAGCACAAGGCTTCGAAATATTTCCTTGTTTGTAGAACCTTATATGAACACTCGAAAGTGGATTATTCCATTTACTTAATAGTACATAACAATACACTAAATACCGGCAAAAATAGTTCTGTTCTAAATACAACACAAAGATTTAAGTTTTATTGCAGTTCAAAAAAATATAGGTACTTAAATCTGGTCCGTTCCGTTGGTCGATTTGTATTCAGTGAACAAACTTCAACAAAAAGTGTTCACTGAAGTTGTCCTGGGAACTCGTCTTAAACAGTTGAGCGTCGGTCAGATGGTGAACTTGCAGAGCGGTGCGGTCGGCTCTTTGAGCTGTATGTTAATGAGCCACAAACAGGCCAGCCAGGGACAAACACATGTACCTTACGTCATTAGAGGACTAACAAATAAAACTAACATCACTCAAGGCGTTTTTAATTAGTTCATGTTATACTATACCTTATGGAAGGGTTCTTGGAAGTCAGGCAGTTGCTCTTTATAAAATCTAATATTCTGCTAAACCGATACGTCTGGAAGACGGAGAAAAGACTAGATTACATGTGTCGTTATAGGCAAAACGCAGTAAATTAATGTCATCGTAAAACGTACAGTTATTATCTGTATTAGTTCATTATATTTACAGTGAAAGTAGATAAAATAAACGAGAAAAAAAAGATATCGCAAGCGAAATAATGAGAGCGCAATAAAAGTTTATTTAAGTCCGATATAAGCATTTGAATAGGCTTCCATTAAAGTGAATGGGACGAAGTTTAAGGAGCTCACTGGAGGAGCAGCCATCTTGAACCTTGTGGGGCTCTTGTTATTAACCCTCACGTGACGGAGGGCCCTCGAGACTCTCCGCGCTGGCCGGTTCGCTAATCACTGGCAGACGTAGGGTTAAATGCTCGACGATGTAAAAATCGATGCTTTTATTATTCAATCTCGATTGAGAATCGATTAGACGGGCTTTAGTTTGCGGTTAATTATTAACGATTCTACTTTGATTTGGCTGCTCATTGCTAATGTATGGCCTGTCTTCCAGGTGGATAGTAGAATACGGACACAATTTAAATGTGATATTGAATAGTATATATTAACATACAGTATTTGAGAGTTCTTCTTTATAGAACATTCTAGGTATTAAAACGAATAACGTTTTTTCGCCAACTCTCCCATTTCTGAGAATAAAGAACTGCTGTAGTATAGAAAACAAAACTCTTTGTTTAGAGTTTGCAGTATTTCAGTGTTCTTGGAAATATATTTGTAGTCGTAACTGTAGTAATACAGTTGTCAGTTGGTGGCGCTGTCCGATGTGCGATGTGCGATGTGCTGAGACCCGCGAACTGCTGTGTCGCGGTGCGTGAGATACTGACTAGTCCACATGTTACTAGTCAGCTTTAGGAATGTCTAGCCATGGTCTAGCTGTGGTACGCGATGGTTTCTGAAATAAAGTGTTAAAGTTTTTTTTTAACTTTTGATACATAAAGTACGTATTATTTTGTATTGCTACTGAATACATTAGGTACCCACTCTACAAACACATATAATTAAAAATTACTTAGTCCTTTTTTGTATACAGTAGGTTAAACATCTAAGGCAGATACAATCATATTACTGTTAATGTGTTAATACTTATAATCATCAATTTCCAAATTCTGGATTTAAAAAAATCTTTAAAAAGGCTGACCATCAGAACAACCGCTAGCTTATAGCTATACAATGATGCTTTTTTGCCAATTAACCGCGATTTCCAGTAATTTCTAACATTCGTTATTTACACTTAACCCGCGACTCTCCACGCATCTCGCATGTTACGCTGCCACATCTGGCCGCTCGAGACACATTCACTTGTCGCGTCTCAACTCGCATCCAATCCAGTCCAGCCACACAACAAATAAAACCAAACATATTCCACTTTAAATCATGTAAAGTAACGTCACTGTTACATGTTACGAAGATGATAGTGTTGTGGCGTGAAATGGTTGCTGAGTTTACTTTAAATCCAATGCGTAAGAAAAGCAATGTGGTAACAATGTTGGACTGTCTTATCACACAGACTCTTATGACAGCACGGTTGTACTTTTTACGCCTTTGTTGAACCAATCATACTGTTATGAGCATCTTTACATAAAGTAAATATGCTTAAATGTCCGGAAACATAATTCATGGACACTTCATAACACTAAACTTATCATGACTAACATTTTAAGAATCATGCACCAAATTAATTGTTTACCTTACAATGGACATCTACAGTAGGTATATGTTAGTGAGCTTAACACCCTAACAGCTCATCCCGACAGACAACATTAATCATATTAATACCAACACTAAACCATTTAATAGTTTATAACGTTTATATTAAAGTTTAAAGGAAACTCCCACGTATGGTAAACTCGCGATATTTGTAGTTTCGGAGTGATTTGCTGAAACTCTCGGATCGGTGTTAACATAGTTATAGTGGAACAAACTGCCCCGGGCCGAAGTTATGTCATATCCGGGCTGAAGTGCGTGGGAATACGATCATACTATAATACATGTTCATCTTTATAAATAGGTTAATATGACATGGTCTTGGTAAGAGCGTCACTTCTGTCAGGTCATTTAGCTATAAATATAAATCTAGAAATAGATTTTTTATATAACTTAAATAATAACAGTTGTTTTAATATTCCAATATCAGTTTAATTATTAAACGTATTGAAAGTTTAAGGCGTTGTAACTACAGCCTTAATTTGGAACTCTGCTAAAACCTGTACTTGTGCGGAATACTAAATACATAGAGCCATTAACACGTGAATATTAAACGAGATATATTCGTTACGTTATTAATATTATTTGTTGTATTAACATCACGCTGCGCTACGTGGGTGAGCAGAGCCGGGTATACAATAATAAAACACAAACAATTATATTATTTCAAAAAAGTTGCTCTTTACAAACACCAAATAAACAGTGCTTTAATCAAGTACATAATGTCGACAACAACTAAAAGAAAAAATTTTAATCACTATGTATTTACGAACAGCATCGCATATTTGATTGTTAGCAACAAAGTTATTACCCACAGTTATCACATCACAACAAGCACTCCACCAACCGTTCTTACTCCAACACTGGCAACAATCCCAGTTGACCGAACAAGTATCGCAGTTCAATCGTACCTGCTGAACAACTCAACAACCCAACAACCGATCCCTCTGTATTATCCGTAGTGAACACTATCGTCCATACGGTATACAGTGTTTCCCGCCCTTCTGTGTCAGGTAAGACAAAAGACGCGCGACTCGCTACCCGGCCGGGGGCATAACTGCAGGGCTGACATATCGCTTTAGATAAGTTTCAATAACTATTCGCTAACGTTGATTGAATTTGTATATAAAGAAACTATATAATTGTATAAAACAGTGGTGGTAAATTATAACTGAGCCTATAAAGTGGGTCGCTAGTGATGTAAATCTGTGAAACAAAAGACGATCGAAAATTTTATGACGTATATTCCTAAAATGTCTGTTGGTCCCGATAAAACTGCGAAGCAAAGTCGCGAAAATTTTATTAAAACTCTTACAATTTATTCATATAAAATGCTGATTATAAAGTAAGTTTGTTCAAGATGAACTATCAGCGTTCATTAGAGGCGCCCTAAATATGTATCGCGGCACTTCCTATGAATATTGTTTACTCTCCGGACACCCGATAAAAGTTTATCCCTCATCATTGAATATTGATAGGCCGACATAAAACTTTCTTTTTTAAAACCAAGAGAATGACACTTAGAGGTCCCTGCAAAAACATAGTTACCAAGTTTAAAATACTGTCGTACTTAGATCCAAAATGGGTAAACTTATTTTTTGCTTTTCTTTAACAAGAGATCCTAAATATTGGGAAAGCTATTAGAAAAATTCAAGAAAATTTGTTGAATTTTCAGAAGAAAATTATGTTTATGAAGTTTTTTAAATATTTTTTGACCTGGGATTCGTATTGAGTGCATCCCTAGTACTCAGGACTAGTGGAGTACAATAGAGGAAATAGATTCGATGAAGTTGTGCAGACAATGCACCGGCGTCGGACACGGCTCGCCGATGCCCGTGTCCGGTGCTCCGGTACTAGTTTATAAATACATCAAGTTTACATTCATTACCAGAGTTTCAGTTTGAATATCATTTTAAAAGTTTAACTTTTGCGAGTGATTCATCCTCCATAAATCTATTACAGCTGACATTATTATTTAATTTGTCAACAGCCTAATCGTTAATTTACGTCATAATAACAATCTTCATAAAATAACATCTGTCATCTAATACCTACTTCTTGAATCTAATATCAGCATATTATTTTTAATGATAAACATTATGTTCAATATTCAGTAATTATATATGTGTGCTCGATGATAATTTGTTGATCAGCACCTTTGACGCACACATGATTTAATCAAAGTCGATTAATTGTAACTTCGATATTCGTCTCAGTCAGCTAATCAAACACAATTAAATATGAATTGGGAATTAAACCTAAACATCTCTAGAGCAGGTATTTAAAAGATTACTTAACCTACATCATACTCAAGTATAACAACCAATAACAACGGACCATTTAAGTGGTCATTGACGAAAACTTTTAAAAGTGGAATCAATAAGGCTCGCTCGCACGAGCGCTCGAGCGTCGAACGCCCGAGTATTGTGAGAGTGACGTATGTGTCGGGGGCCGACTGGCCGCGGCCGTCGAGACCCGATCTGTCTAACTAATGGCCCATTCCGGCTGGACCGTAATCTGTCGCGGCAAATGTTCGCGCCATTCTCGATGCCTAATGCTGGCCTCATTGTGATAAGTAATTGCCGCCAGGTAACAATGAGGATATATGCCACATACCTTACTATTCATAGGGTTTTTGTAGCGAGTTGTCCCGTCGTTATACTAACTGCCTATTGTTGTGGTATTCTAATAAAATGGACAATGTATTTTTATTATCATATTCCTTAAGCGAGATGATCTGAGCTTTGTAAAGAACTGGTCAACAGCGCGGTGGGACGTAAAAAGAGACTTGGGTTGCCTTTGACGCACATTGTGGCAAAACTTTTGCGCTATCTTAGGATATCAACTAATAATTATCCCTCAAAAACCTTTAAATAAAACCCTTCCTTATTTTAAAATATCTTGGCTAAATAAAACCCGTTTATAAAAGTAACACCAAATATAGCTTTACATAATATTGGGACAAAGTTTCAAAATAACTTTTCACCTTAAAGTTAAATGTAAGTAAAACAATTCTTTGTGAAGTTTACAGTGGGTTCGAAACTTGAAAATGTGGTGCGGGTACAATAATCCGCACAATTGTAGTATCACTTAACATTACTTTGAAGTAAAAAGCGACCTTATCATTAAAGCAGTAAGGTTAGTTTTGGCATTCCATTTGCTCCACTATTCTGTGTTCGAGTGTACCTCTATAAACTCGCCTTGATACTAGTTCTGACTGTGTAAAGCTGTCGACGGCAACTGGTGTAAGTTTAAAAACAACGCCTCTTTGCGCTGCTAATTAAACTTCGTCCGTGTAATTTCTTTAAGATGTTCAGTTTGCGGTTTCTTTTTTCTTATATAGAGTTTATAAAGTGTGTAGTTGAAAACATTGGTACAGAAAACATACTTAGTAGTTTCCTATGTATTAATAACTAAGTTCGCCTGCATGGATGTTGGTTATTGTGACAAAAAGTCTCTGAAATTTCCCGAAATTCCATCTTACTCCATACTAATTTTCTATAAAATCTGTAGAGCAATTAAGGTGTGAAAGTCTTACAAACAAACAAGCAAACTTTTCTTATGTTAGTTGGAAGCTATCTTACTGACCTAAATATTTTTCAAAGGCAACTTTTATTTACTGTATATTATGTGACAACAACACCTTTATAAACATGCTGTGACGATGTGGGCGTCTATTTCTATAAGATGCACGTAAATAGCGGCATGTTCTCACTGACCTATTCCGTCCTGTGACATTTACTCGCCGCGTCTGAACGCCCGCTATTCTAAGCTCTACCTTTACTACTCTATTATGAACGTGTGACGTCACAACCGCTGTCAATCGATTTAAAAGTAGAATTAATAATAGACAGCTTTCAATCGATTTCGCGTATTGAAGCGGTTCAGCGAATTTTGTAAACAATCGCTATAAATATGTGAGGTCACAGATGCGATGAACGGAAAAATATTGAACTTGGAATTTAATTTCATCTATAAAAATTAAGTTCGGATTATAATTAAATAATTTTAAATAACATTTTTAATCTACACATAAAAATTACATCTTCGACAACGGGCACCTTCAATTTATAACACAGCACAAAGAATAAATAGTTACCACGTAATTGGTTTTCCTCAGAGGTGTCCTTTTCTGTAGCGCCCTGTATAAGTATACTAGCTTAACGTGATATTCTCCAAAAATGTGTATAATAAGGTCTTGTTTGTAAAATCAATATAATAATCAAATGTTGTTTGTTCGCAGATGCGTTACTGCGTGGCCGCTCTGTGGCTGTCCGCACTGACCACGCTGGCCGTGGCGGCGGCCGACGACAACCACCACGACGTCGCCTCACCACAGGTTCGTACCACACACCATAACACTATGCACCGCACCCTACATTACAATGATAAATAAACTTATATACATAACAGAATTAATATGCTGTTATGTATATAATGTATATAAGCTGTGTAATCACCGCGAACTCAGTGTACCACAATGAGTGTGTGTGAACATGAGTGTTCGAATGTGAGAGTTATTGACACACGGACACTAACCAGTCAATAAAGGGTGACTTTTGAGTCGCAATATTTATCGTAAGGAAAATAACCCAAAGAAACTCCAACACACGCAATTGAAAAGCAATGGCGCGACACTCTTCATTAGCTAGAAGCCACTCCTAAGAATTGACGCCAGAGATTATTGTCCTTCAGTTTTGTTTAAAAGACAATACGCCGGACAGTTGTCACGGAACACTAAGGTTTTTATACAAGTTTTAAAATAACTAAGATGATGTTGTAACAATGCGCCAGTCAACCACGCAGGTCCTTAAAGAGTCTATTTAAAAAATATATCATTAATGACAAACCTAGACAAGTCGTATGTAGAGTTATGAGAACATAGCCTGCTCACAAGTGTAGTTAATTCGTACTGGTCCGCTGTTACCTAACGACACAATCAACTTAATTGGATTCCGATCAAAATCTAATGGAGCTGTCCTTTACTGATCACTGTTTTATGGACGACAATAATAGACTCATGCCATTAAAACAACGAGTACATGCCTCTACAGCACTTACAACTTTATTATTGAGTAGATACTTTTTATTAAGCTCTATAAATTCGAAAGTATCTTTGATATATTTCTTAAAATTTCTGCGGATTTTTGCAACATTTATTCAAAATACAATATATTATCTCCTACTACGACATGAGTTAGCAATTTATTCGAAACCAGAATCATTTTAAAGCTGTTTTAATTTACGCAGCCAACTTGTCTTGACCAGCATTTTTGTACAGCGTACAACTATGGCTCGTTCGCCGACAAACACATAGTTCGTCTGTAACTCGCTGTAAAAACCAGAACAAACGCCAACTCAACTATTTTTAAAGCCGCGAGAAATCCCACAACCACGCCTTTTGGTCTCGACTACTACCTAGTAAATACTAGGGCCGCAACACGCAGGAAATTATTAAAGAAATCCTTGTTGAAAAGTGATATACATTATTTTTTAATTGGATGAACTATTTGTCTTAGGCATATTTTTTTTTAAAACAGCAAATTTAGTTCATGCACCTATTTAATTACTCAGGATGTTTGTACACATGTCCACATTGACCTGAAACACAGTTTCTAATTCATTCAACTATTCAAGACAAAGTTGTGATACTTAAGTTATCCTTAAGAGAATTCCTTATTTGTTAATCAAGACATATTGTGTGTTTGATCCTAACAAGAACACGATTAACACAAGCCTCACGGAATAACAAAACGTCTCGTGAGTCAGTCGCGCGTCCCTAACGCGGTTCCCAAGTTTTTTTAGCGAACAATTCCCCCGCAAGCTTTGTTCTAGCCAATTGTACCGATGCAGCAAAAATGTTCTGTGAATAAACAAAGAGCTAATAGAATTGCTTAGTTATTGTACTTTTGAAATCGTTCAGGGAGCGAGCTCTTTGCTGCGGCGGTCTGCTCAAAGCTGTTTTGTTTTATAATAACCGTTCACGATGCACTGACGCTACAGAAGTGTTTGTTTACAGAATGACAACGAAGTAGAGTTAACCGAGGAGGAGAAGCGCGCGTGGTCTAGCCTGCACGGCGGCGGCGGCTGGGGCAAGCGCGGCTGGCAGGACATGAGCTCCGCCTGGGGCAAGCGCGCCTGGCAGGACCTCAACTCCGCCTGGGGCAAGCGCGGCTGGCAGGACATGAGCTCAGCGTGGGGCAAGCGCGGCTGGCAAGATCTTAACTCCGCATGGGGCAAGAGGGGCTGGCAAGATCTTAACTCCGCCTGGGGCAAGCGCGCCTGGAGGGACATGTACCAGTCTCCTTGGGGCAAGCGTGGTTGGAATGACATGAGCTCCGCTTGGGGCAAGCGGGGTTGGAACGACATGAGCTCAGCTTGGGGTAAACGGGGCTGGAATGACATGAGCTCGGCCTGGGGAAAGCGGGGATGGAACGATATGAGCTCCGCCTGGGGCAAGCGCGGTTGGAATGACATGAGCTCCGCCTGGGGCAAGCGAGGACCTGTAAGTACATACATCGGTGAAACTGTTTATTCATTACTTAATGTTGCTAATTTCGAGTGACCTCCAAGACACGTAAATATAACCGTAGAAAGCATTCGCGATACTTGACAATGTCATCGAACAATGTCGTAGAGTCTAAAAACAAATTATCAAATGGTTCTAAATGTCAAGGACAGCAGTTATAATAAGTTAACTGCAAGTCATGATGAAAAGTAGCGATGAAAGGTTACATAAATGATAGGAATAAATTTTAAATGAACCCGTGTGGGACCGTTTCATGCCATACTCACCATAGCCGACATCCTGTCGAGAGAGTTTGTTGCAGTTGAAGCTTGACCTTTCAAGCTCTTACCACCTGGTAGGGCGAAACAAACTGGGTGCTGTCTATTCGTTGTTGACCAACAAAGAACCCTGATAAATTCTTGGTCTAGATTTCTTTATTGTTATTTGTACAGGAAAAGTGGGCTAACTTCCACGGCTCGTGGGGCAAGCGCTCCGAGGACCCTGACTACGAGGAGATCGACGCCGCCATCGAACAGCTCGCCCCCATCCAACAGGTACACCTCACTAACCGACCAATCACTACGCTTGGCTTAAGGTTCTCAGACACTTAAGAAAACAAATCAATCAATTTTGGGTTGAATTGAAATTCTAATTATCGAAACGTTTGAAGGATCGAAGAATAAGTGAAATTGTAATTGATGTCGACTTAAACTTTTATACTCAACTTTAGGAGAAAATTACTTCAGTTTTAAAATAAGTAAGGCTTAAGTATGCAACTGAATATAATAAGCATCATTTTAATCCTCATTCAGATTCATCGCGGTGTAAATATTTTTTACATTACGTTAAAAACTTCAGCGAAAGTGAATGAAGTTCCGAAGTATTCTGCACATTAGCATACTTTTGACCAACTTAACTAAACTTGTGATGCAAATTGTATTCAGAAATTATTTTACCTGTCTCGACGTTTATGAACAAAAGCTATGGAGCGGTGACAACTGTATTATGTAGATGCTTTTTATTTATTTACACGTAAGTTTGAATGTTCTTTGATTTAGTTATGTGTTGTGCAGCTCCCGGAAAGCGATCGAATGGACACCCCCGAGAAGAGAGCCTGGTCGGCCCTGCACGGCGCCTGGGGCAAGCGACCCGTCAAGCAAGCCCCGTACAACAGCGGTATATATACACTTTATATATTACTCACATAACATGTAATACCCTCTTAAAAATTGAATAGAAATGTTTAGACTCCCCAACTTAGTTCATTGTTCTGAAACTCCGCAGGACTGGTTTAGTTATTTAAATATGTTATTAGTATCCCAAAGCTGTCTGTAATGTATCAACAATTAGATGACTAACTAATCACTAACCGCGATCACTTAGCGCCAGAGAATTCTACTGAAACGATCTAATAGAATTATAAGAAAATGTAAATTAGATCTCAAGTAACGGCAATCAATCTTGTAGCGTATTTCAAGAAGCTGATGATATTGCAGACGCTCATAAAACTTTAATAATAAATCGTCCGTAACAATTAAATATATTGATGAGACAGATGAGGTAATTATCGCGTCGCGTCGCGTCGCTGCGAGTGATAGGCCGGCGTTAAACTGATTGATTTACATTAACTACTGTTGCCGTCAGCCTGTCTGTCGGTGGACAGCGGCCGATATCTCCGCTCAGCTCGGAACATTAATAACTAAAGTTTTAGTTAAAACCCAGCCTCATTCCTTCTCATTTTTCTGAACTTCGTTTAGTCGAAAGCGGCCCGAGTTATTTAGGGAGCAGGGCTTAAAGTTGCCATCCTACTTCTGTGTAAGTCCCTCCAGCCCGCGCCAGCATGCAGCCTCCCCGGTCGGTAGTGACAGTCGCGGCGCAGTCGGCCGTAATAAACTGTGGAGTGATTCCGTGTGTAATTCCAGTGCCCCACAAGCCGCTAATAAATTTGTAGCCGAGTTGAAATTTGAGCGAGCCGCCGACAGAATTAGATAATAATCCTCGCTCGCCTTTTTAAATTAAATAGCTCCTAAGTCAATATGGCCGCTGCCGAGCCGCCGCTCACTCAGAGTTTTTCACGCGTCAAAATTATAATTTCGCATTAACGATAAGCGATTTAATGAAAAATGTGATCCATTTGTGTATTTATGAATATCGTGTTAAATTACTTTTTTGGATACAATCAAGCTTGAATTACGTAATAAATTGTTGCGTGAGAACAAATATGAGGGAATGTGGTTTTAGAGGGAATGAAATGCCTCGCTATAGAAGCTGGCGTTGTTTAGTATGTGTAGTAGTAGTATATGGTGTGTGATGTGAACCTACAGGAGCGTATTACTGGAAGCGCGAGCCCGCCTGGACTAACCTAAGAGGGATGTGGGGCAAGCGCTCGGCGCTCGGGGACGCGGACGCGGTAGACGATGACCACGGTAACCAGCCACCACAACACACTCGCTTCGTCTCTCTCGCACTCGTCTTACACCACACATCTTCTGTCTCACCTGTACCTTCCTGTTTGTTCTGTGTAGTTAGTTCTTAGAGCTTCTTCTAGTACCTTCTTCTCTTACCTCTGTCTCACTCAACACTCTCTCACACACTTCTTCTTGGATGTTAGTTGGCTGTTGTTAGTTTGTATCTAGTTTAGAAAATTCACTATTTGTGGTAATTTGATGGAAATATTGTAGACACAGGCACTTTTCTTTCTGTAGCACTTCGTAAATCTTTGTATTTTAATGTTTAGCACTCTATACTTTCCAAGAAAAATAATTACTTGTAAATAAACCTTCGCCTAAGGCATTTATAGGTATCATAAATATCGCTATCTCCTGAAACGTGAAGAATTTACAAACGAGACCGCTTTGGTTAAAAATATAATTTCCTAAATCTGAAAGAATCGATCTTAACAGGATATTATTTCAGATTAACTTTCTCAGTAATACCTCTTGACGTGGAACAATATAATATTTTGTTATTGTACTACAAAAGATTCAGTGAATCTTAAGTAGAGCACCTTCCGTAGCCTTCGGGGGTTCAACTCAAGTCACTGGAAACTTGCTCACACGGAGTTATATGCGAATTATTCATATTAATTTATATCTGAGATAAAAATATCACATTTTAAGGCCTTAACTGTATTTCAGAATTACAATGGGGTTGTAGATAAAGGCTCAGATATTTTTGATATTTAATTTATTTGACTTGTTGGGAATATAAATAATAATAACTTTAATTTAACCGTGTCAATTCCTAATATTCTAGTAACTTTGCGATGGTAATTTGAGGAAATCAATCAGTCTTTGTCCAATATCAAAAAAGACTGTTCAGCGTTTTGACAGATAATTAATATTTAAAGATCAAAAGTTCTTATAATCCTGAGATCAAATGATTATATTCAGAGTTAAAAATCTTTGAGATAATATTATCTTTACTAAGCAGAGTACATTCAGTCGAGTGAAAACGGGTAGCCAGCGAAACGGACGCGAGTTAAAAGTTAAAGCCGAATCTGCGAACAAAGCTTAGAAAATCAAACTATTACCGCCGAGTATTCTAATAAGTGTTTAATTAAATTAAAGCGGTGTGGGCTTCCACATCACTAGCGGCAGATTAAACTAGAGCTGTGCGCAAACACTAGAGTTGCGCCGAGTTAATGACGCCGCGCTCGAAACCCGGAACCCGGCTGCCGGCGCTCGGCAAGTCGCGCACGTTGCGGCTCAACGAATTTAATTCACTCGTTAAACGTGCGTCTGGCGGTAATCGCTTGTTGGAAGGCGGACAAATGCGCGATCAATCATGCTTTAATTCTCAACAGGTTACACATTGACGACAAACTTCTTGTAAATAATTCTATTTCGTTTTCACGTCACTTTTCATGTTATATCGTCACTTTTAGGTACTCTTGCACTTGTTTTTGTTCGTGTAATATTTGTACTTAGCTTACGATGACTAACATATTTATTTTGTATTTACAGAGAGCAGTGCGAGCAACGAGGCCTAGACTACCGGAAACTGTGTATAATATTATATAACTAAATAAAACTAATATTGTATAACAACTGTCATATCTTAGGTACAGTCTGTCTCTCCAAAACTATTTAGTTACGCTTATCCACGTAATCAAAGCTTAATGTTATTATCTCTTTTAGAATAACGCGACTCGAAATTATGTTTCAGTAATATATTATTGTCAAAACTTTAATATAACTCACAAAAATATCATATTGTTATTTATTTTCAATTAAGATATTTTTAGACTTTCTAAATAATCAAAGTTATTAGTATTTGAAATATAATTTCGGATTGGCGCTATTGTATATTTGACATCTGTTTACCATAGAGTATTAATTTGTGAAGGCACAGATTATAAAGCGCGTGTAATTCGTTTCACTTCCAACCGGTGAGGCGCATTACCGTTTAAGTCGAGTTCCTATTGCTTTCCACGTTCCGTTTCACATGTTACATCGGGTTCCACCTTATTAAGAGAAGCGGGGGTTTTATGTTATATCGTATTTAGTTATCAAGGAATAATTTCGTGTAATTTATTGTATGTTTAAGTTTAGTTAGCTTCTGTGTCCCCGCGCTCGGCGCTTTCCATATTGTTACTCGTACAAATATAGTTGTTACTATGTCACCTTCTAGTGTAAACAAGATTTTTATCAAATATAATATATTTATATTAAGACATAGCGTTTATTTTTACGACATTTGATATTAAGTGTGTCGGCGTCACGGCGCTGAGTGTACTACGTAAGTGTCATACCATGATAACTGTATTTAATACTAGTTAGTTAATTAATTGTATTTTACTAGTCAAGTTGATGTACATTGTACTATGAGGCTTCGCGAGAGGTTCACGTTTGTCCAATAAAAGTTTATTCGGAAGCCGAATCTCGTTTTATTTATTTAAATCCTTGCCCGACATACGATTAGACCTGAATGCCAAATCAATTTACCCGATTCATGGAAATAAAATAGGGATTTGCAATATTTATTGAACACACTGGTTGTATTGGTACCTTTACCCAGAGATATATCGAACACGTGAATACACAATCCATACACATCCGACAATATTTATTTAAACAAAGCTAAAAATATTTATTCTCTATAAAACGCGCTAGGTTTCGATAAATCAATATTTGTATTCCACGTATTGTAATCCTAGCAATATATTTGTCCTTTACACAATAGCCGCCACACCACACCGCGGCACCGCCGCAAATAACACACCATCATTATATTAAAACAAACAAGATACATTGATTGAACACCATGTATTTCATCACATTTCACAATACATTGACCGTTATATACGCGATGCTTACCTACATGTATATGAAGAACCGTCGATGTATGCTATATGTATATACGTCGAGAATGGGGTGGCTAGTGTTGTGTAAATTTATGTGAAACTGTATACTGAAGGCTAAGTGATTGATATCTGTTGTCTGGACAGGTCAATATTATAAGTGGTCGTTGCTTTTACCGAATATAACAACATGCGTCGGTATCAGTTGTATAAGTGAAGTGACTCAACTCGTTGTGTGACGACGTGAGTGTACTGTCGGGGCAATAGATCAAACTCACTTCAACAAACAAACCTACATTTTGTTAACATTTTAATTAAACTGTCACTCTCTTCTTATTTACGTAGTTGTACCTACATACCTACTGGGTTTGTAGAAGCCATCTTAAATAAAGCCTACGTACTAACCGAGGTACTTACACATACCTTCATTATTTTAGTCTTTACTTCATGGACGATTAATCTAACAAAAAGGGTTCCTAAACTAAAATATTTAAATATTCTCGAATAAAATCATTAAATTTTGTAAATAAAAAAGGACAAAAGTTTGGCCATACATTATTCCCTACAATTTAAATTCGAGTGAAAGTATACCTACAATACCTACATACATCCATACACTCTCTTTCTTTGTATTATATCTAAATAGATAATATATCTACTAAATATATTTAACTAAACAAACGTTGGCGTTTGTTTAGTTAAATATGCAGCAATGTATACTAATAACTAATCTTCATAACCGCGCAAAGTAAACACAACAGTGTAAGTAGTAAGTAAATCTGCTGAGTGTAGGAGTCGATCCGTGACGTCACGATCACTCTGCGTGATTGTGTGTACTCGGTACACAGTACACCCGCAGTACACCGGCAGTACACGCATTGACGCAGCGTTGTATTATTGTATTATTGTGTAATAACATCTCGCGCTGCGTCGACAATGCTGAGTGATTGTGAATATGACTTGATACAAGGACCGGTAGATATTGTAGCATTTTATTTGTAATATTGTTTCTTGCGCTTATTTCACTATCGTGAATTTAAGAACCTAAACGAAATCTAAAAAAAAAGATTTAATTTTAGTATAGTTGTAAGTGCTTGTTGTTGTATTAGATTTGAGCAAGATTAAAAAGACTTACCCTTGAAGTTATCACAAAATATTAATCCAGCGACAGTTATTAACGTCTAACTTCACACCAACAGTTATGGAACAATTAGGCTTCCGCGAAGACTTATCTATCCACTTTAAGTTAATAGGAACAAAGAAGAATCAAATCGTTACTCCAAAGATGTTAACTGAAGCAAGGTTACCAACGTACCTTACAATCTCCCTGCTTAACAATACCTTGAGACTTCCTCTTATCTAATGAAGCTGCGGAACAAATTAATAAGTGCATCTCCCTGCTAACTAATACCAACTTGACAGAGAAATGCACTCAGACTGCAGCCGAGCAGTGCGAGCACAATACTTGATAATACTGTTACCTATGAACAGTACTTGGTCTACAATACTAGTTCCTGCACACGTCTTCACCTGACCTTACATCTATATGCTACATATTGAGCTACATATATATATATAATTGAACCTATGCCGCGCGGAAATAACGCAGCTATGTATGTATGTAAGTACATGTCTTATAAATAGTGTAAATGTTTGCGCCAAATGGTAAAATATGGCGGAGCTTCAATATGTTATAACAACTATATTGTATATTTCCCATATTTGTAAAAAATATTCTATTCTATGAGCATATTTTCTTTATTCGATTAGTTTTAAAGATAAACTAATGCAAACAAAGTGACAATCATGCAAACTATATATCTGTATAATATCAGTACCGTAGAAGCACGTCTTGCGATATCCGCACTCTCAGGTACTCGTACTTGCGTGTTTTCGGATTAGTTACGCTAATTGACTTGCAACTTTCAACTGTTGAATGCGTATATTAAAAACGTTAGTGATATGGCTTTCATCATTCACACGTCACCGGGACTTTGACGCGACGTGATTGTGTAGTTTCGCTCCTGTTCAATATTAGTTTTTGTGAAAAAGTTGCACAATTTTAAGTAAAAGAATAGTTCTGTAAAGTTTTAATACGTTTGTGGTCATGATTGTGGTGTGTGTTTGACAAAATTTCTCAAAAATAAACATTTTTGCATAATTTTAATATTCAAATTTCATTATATTTCAATTTGACATTGAGTGTTGACAGATAGCTTTTTAAGAAAGTTTTATTCTTAAATTATGGAAAGCGGTTGCGATGAGGAGGACGGTAGCAGCCGTCATTCCAGTAATGTGACGTTGCGTGCTATGGTACATAATACCGATACCTCTGATTTGGAATGGGACGATAATGATGGTCCATTGAGAAATGGCAACAAAAGGCTTAGGATTGAGTCTAGTCCAGACGATAGTGAGGAATTTACTACAGTGGGGAAACATGGCAAGAAGGTGAAAATGATGACGCCTCCTTCTGCATTGACTTCAGGGAAGGGTGGTTCAACTAATCCTACAGAGTATACAGAAGTGTCAATTATTGCAAAAGAGGTGCTTCCTAAACAAATTGCGCTTGCAAAATTATTGAATAACGAAAAAATTCCAGACATAATAAGAATCGTGTACAAGAGTCCATTTAAAATTATAGTAAGATTTAAAAACCTTGATGCTGCAGAAAGATTTTTGTCGTCCGACATCATTAAACGTAAAGGTTGGATAGGCAGAAAAACTAATGAAGTCAACGTTTCCTATGGCTTGGTCAAGGAAGTCGATCTAGATTTGGATGATGATACCATCAAAAACATATTAGAGAGTGACGTGGAGATTTTATCTGTCAAAAGATTAAGCAGGAGGACCATTGAAGGTAAATGGGTTATGAGCGAAAGTATTCGCATATGTTTTAAGGGTTCTGTTGTGCCTTCATATGTTTCTACTTACGGGATCAGAATGAAGGTATTGCCGTTTAATTTTCCTGTTACTCAGTGTTCTAACGGTTGGAGATTCGGACACATTAAAGCTTTCTGTCCTGTTAAAAAACAAGTATGTCCAAAATGTGGAGGCGAGCATGAAAATTGCGAAACAATTAATTTCAGATGCATAAACTGTAAAGGAGAACATATGTCGATTATGAAAAGTAAGTGCCCTGCATTTTTACGGGAGAAAGCAATTAGAGATATGATGGGCAAAAGTAATTGTACATACCAAATGGCTCTTCAGAAACTTCAGGAACCTAAAAAGGTTGTGGTCCAGTCAAGTCCAGATTTATTCACTGGTGATAAATCAACAAAGACAGAGATATCACCACTAAGGAAATATTCAGATGTTCTTAAGCAGGGAAGTTCAAGCAGTGATGAGGACAGAATGTCACCAATTCTAAACCAGCATAAAATTTCGGTAAGTCAGTCAGTGAAGAGTAAGAAAAGTAAGAGGAAGAAGGTCGTAAGTCAAATTCACGATGATGTGACGCCTGTATCGCTCGAGGAAAACAAGTTGACTTTTGATTCCATACCGAGTGCTTCAGAATCAGGGAAAAATAACAAAGTTAATTTTAGAAAATTACTGCAGAAAATTAAAGAAATTTTGAATTCAGAGGGTGACATAGGAAGCAAACTTCCTGTAATCATGAAATATGTTCTGGCTGAAGTTAAGTTGTTCATTATGAGCTTTGTGAGTATGGATGTTTTGATGCAGTTCCTGGGTTTCATTACAAATGTCTAGTAATTTTAATGTAAAAACTAGAAATGCTAACATTTTACAGTGGAATGCAAATAGCCTTTGTCCTAAAATGTATGACTTCCAATGTTTGTTGCTAAGAGAAAAGATACACATTGCTGTTGTAAGTGAGACCTGGTTATCATCCGACAAAAACTTAAATATTGGTAACTATAACGTGATCAGAAAAGATAGATTGGATTCTTATGGAGGTTTATGTGTTTTTATTCACAAATCTGTTAAAGCCTTGCAGAGAGATTTCGTACATCCAAATTCAAGTATTGAGATGATTATTATAGAAATTTTTAATGTTCCTGGAATAAATAATATTATTTCAATTTATTGCCCTCCATCCTCTATTACTAACCAGTGTGACTGGCATATGATTTTCGACAGATCTGACAAAGGAACGCTGATTATTGGTGATTTCAATGCGCATCATATCACCTGGTCCAACAAGACTGATCGACGTGGGGAAATGATATACAACTCTTGTTTTGATAAAGATTACATGTGTTTAAATAATGGAAATGCTACAAGAATAAAACTTGTTAATGGAGTTCTACAACAATCTTCTCCGGATGTATCATTTGCTTCTACAGATATAGCAACAAGAATTTGCTGGCAGACTACAAATGAATCGTTAGGCAGTGACCACATTGTTATCAAAATGAAGTATGGTTACGATTCCGCATACAATTTCATAAAGCGGCGCAACTTCAAAAAAGCACGTTGGAGTGAATATCGTGAAAAATCTGACGAGGTGTTTGGTAAATTAGATCAGTCGTTAAATGTTCAAGAATCTTATAATATATTTACATCGAAAATTGATCAGTTGGCTGAAGAGACGATTCCGTGGATTCAATTTTGCCAGGACCCGACAACTAAATTTGTGCCCAAACCATATTGGAATTCAGAGTTATCGAGAGCTGTGGCTGAGAGACGACTGGCATTGGCGAGGTTGAGACGTAATCCTACACCCGTAAATTATAATGTATACAAGACTAAAATAAATGCAGCCCGCAAACTTGTTCGTTGTGCTCGTTCTAAGGCGTGGAAGGAATTCTGCACGAATATTGATTCAGAAACTTCAGCTTCAGAGATGTGGAGGAAAATGAAATGGGTGAAAGGTGGCAGGTATTGTAACCGGTCTGTTGATTCCCAAAAATGTACTGAGTTGTTACAATCGCTAACGCCTGACTTGGTTGGTGAGCAACCACCTTTATTTATGATGAAGTCAAGTGCTATCGATCGAGAAATAACACTTTTCGAGTTAGAAAACTGTTTAAAGCGCAAGGATACATCTCCAGGTGTAGATAACATATCTTATTCTATGGTTTTTAATTTATCTGTTTCGGGTAAGGAATTTTTGTTACATATATATAATTTAATATTGCACTCTGGTGTGATTCCAAGTCAGTGGAGAAGCATAAGGGTTGTTCCTATTCCTAAACCTGGAAGAGATCCCAATAGTTCCTCTTCCTTGCGTCCCATATCTTTAATGTCCTGCCCATGCAAAATTTTTCATAGTATTTTATTAAAGCGACTTGAGTGGTTTGTGGAGAAATCAAATCTTTTGTCTCCTTCTACTATTGGCTTTCGTAGGTCACATTCATGCCTTGATAATCTTTCCCGGTTAATAACATCCATTCAGATAGCTTTTTCTAAAAATATGGCAACTATTGCATGTTTTGTAGATATAAATAACGCATATAATAATGTAAATATCAATAAAATGATTTCCATGTTAGAAAGTATTGGAGTTGGGAGCAAAGTTTGTAAATATATCTTTAGTTATTTAAGTCGAAGGTATTTACAAATTGATACTGGTGTCGATGGTATTATTGTAAGACAAGCAAGTATAGGTTTAGCTCAAGGTGACCCATTATCCCCTCTTCTTTTTAATATTGCGACAATGAATATTTGTAAATTAATTTCCACCTGCAAAGTTTCACAATATGCAGATGATTTTGTTCTTTATGCGTCTTCAAATAAACATAATTTAGATTCCGCCATTGATGATTTGCGCATAGCTTTAGATATACTTATTGAAAATTTGGGTGAAATGGGGTTATTTTTATCGGAATCAAAAACAAGTGTTTGTCTGTTTAGTAGATCTAGAAACTTAGGCAATGTTCGAATTTGTATTAATAATAAGCAGCTTAAGGTTGTTGATAGAGTTAAATATCTTGGATTGTGGCTTGATTCATCCTTACGGTGGGGTGTTCATATAAACGAAATTTGTGAAAAAGCTTATAAACACTTAAATATATTAAAAATTTTAGCGGGCAAATCATGGGGTGTGCATCCTAAACATTTGAGGAGACTGTACATTTCTCTTGTTAGAAGTCGTATTGATTATGCTAGTTTCTTGTATGGGAATAGTGCTAAGACGCACTTGAACAAACTAGATGTTCTGCAAAATCGAGCACTACGAATTTGTGGTGGTTTTATTCGTACCACACCAATTTGTGTTATGGAAAGTGAACTTTGTTTACCACCATTATATGTGAGAAGACATTGGTTGGCTTGTAGGTATTGGTTAAGAGTGAATTCATTTTTTCATAATGTTACCGTAGCTTTATTAAAAAGATTGTCTGCTTTGTGTACGAATACTTACTGGCGTAACAAGAAAAAGCCGATTTTAATTGATATTTGCAATAAGTTTGGAAACAATATTGTTCACAAGTCCCATTTGTTAGACATGTATAATATGGATACATGGGTGACAAATATTAATATTAAAGATTGTATATTTTGTAATGTTGATGAATTAAATGTACCAAAGCGTTCAACAACCTTAACCAATTTAAGAATGTTAATGTCCAATATGTTAGTTTCTAGGTACAATAATTATTATTATGTTTTTACAGATGGGTCAAAAGATGCTCACGGTGTTGGAGCAGCTTTTTTTGATGTTCAGACAAATACTGGTGTTAAATTTAAACTGTGCAATGATGCTTGTATTATGAGAGCTGAATTGACAGCTATTGTTGAAGCTTTGTCTTACATTCAATCTTTGCCGTGCAAAGATGTAGTGATATTGTCAGACTCAAAAAGTGCTCTTCAACACTTGATGCGCTGTGTGTCGGGAGTTCGAGGTATGCCTGTAGCTTATGATGCGCTTAAGATTATTCACATTTTGCAGAACGAGAAAGTAAATATAAAGCTTCAGTGGATTACTTCGCATGTAGGTATTTTTGGAAATGAAGTGGCGGATAAGTTAGCTGTAGAAGCTATCACGGACGGCATAATTATTCCTAGTAATCCTTATTTTACGGAGCTTATTCCTAGCATGAGAGAGTTTTGTTTTGAGATGTGGAAGAACCACTTCAATATTATAACTGCGGGAAAGGGTTTGTGGTATAGAACCATCCAACAGAAGCTGCCTCGAATTCCTTGGTTTGACCTAGTTAGCTGTTCAAGAGAACTTTTAGTTTTAGCATTTAGAATACGGTCTGGACATGTGCCTACTAACAGTTTTTTACATTTGATGGGTGTAAGTCCATCCCCTCTTTGTCATTTTTGTATAAATAAATTGGATGATTTGTATCACATTTTGTTGGAGTGTAGCGCTTTCGATGATTCGAGGCCATTCTTGGGGGAGATGCTCCGTGGCGATGTGTATAGTGGTGGGATTAATATTTTGCTTGGGAGGCCTTTTTCGGAACAGAGTATTGAAATTTATAAATTTGTAAGGGGGGTGTTTTTAAGGAGGAATACGTAATTTTTTTATTTTTTTTAGTTTTTATTTGGACGTAGGGTCTGTAGTTTTCTAGCCTGTGACCTGTAGAAGGCGCTACATTCCAACGGGGTGTCTAGTTTTAGGTTATATTTAAGTCTTAGGATTAGTTTATTTTTACTTTTGTTAATTTATTATTTAATTTATTGTGGTACCTTACGAGGCTGTCTTGGCGCACCAGCGCAAAAAGCCTCATCAAATAAATGATTAAAAAAAAAAAAAAAGATATGGCTTTATCCAGGCATTTATACCAGCTTTGTTCTTTAGCTGCACTCATTTTTTAATAATTTTATTTACTCCCTGTTTACCTTAGATAATTTTAGGCTATTAATTGGAATTAAAGCTTACACCATAATAAGTTTTATCAAAACCGGTTCAGCGATTAAGACGTGAAAACGTAACAGATGGACAGATAGAGTTACTCACGCATTTAGTAAACTAGTTAGGATGATTTCAGGCTACGTAGCTTACTACCTTTTAATACCAAATTAATACACACATTTCTAATTAGGAAAACGATTAATAGTACCTATAGAGTAGTTATTGGAACTAGTATCAATATTGATATTAGCGTCGAATGTTATCATTAAAGTGTTTAACTTTGCGTGAATGCTAATATACCTTAATGAAGGGATTCCTCGATCTTGACAATTCAGCAATAGCCGAGAGCCGAGATAGCGTGGGCCAAATTCCGAAAGCTGAAAATTGACAGCCGAAGGCCGAAAGCCGAGCATATACCTTCACTAGTTAGCATATTATCGCGCTGAATTAGCCGCCAATGGGGCAGACAGAGCGCTCACGGTACATCGTGCGCTCGACGGGTACACTCGTAGTTTTTCATACGTGCCTGTGAATATATGAACAACATTCTGATTACGTCGTCAGTGCGTCGCGACTACGTCAGGGAATTTCGGGTACGCTGGGTAATCTTCACTGTCAAATAATATAAGTTAGCCATACATTATTTTTTAGTACATTTTGGTTTATGAATTTCCAAAAATTCTGTGCTTCAATAGCTTTAATCATTTTTTTAAACTAATAAATACTTATCTCTACATAGGTACCTAGACATTTACATAGGTAGCGAAGTTTGAAAATATCATTATTTTAGTTCTTCATAATACTTTAATTTTATTAATTTGTTTATTATAATAGTATACTGAAAGAAAAACCCTTACAAAATATCCTTAAATTATAAAATAATTATTTTAAAATAATCACAATTGTTAGTATGATGAATAGCAATAAGCGCATTAATTATTTAAATATATTGTCAGCAATAAAAGCCGCGGCGTATGATTTGTGTTTAGTACAAGCTGTGTCGGGTAGCGCAGTAAAACAATATGGCCGCCACACGCTGTTGGCGGGGAAACTGCGAGTTACGGAAATTATTGAACATTTTATTTATTGAAACTTCAATAACTATTCAAATATGAATTTATGGCGAAAATTTGTTTGGTATTAAATTTTGCTTTAAATTATTGTTCAGTGACCAGCGGTTTTGGTTCTCATGATAATGCATAGTTTCTATTCTACATGAAATTTTGACAAAAGGCAGATAAAATATAAAGAGATCCGCTCTCTGACAATAGAGCAATCATGAACCCAAGATGGGTACACGATTTCAAACGAAGTGTCAATTTATATTCCAGGTTTTCATAACAATATGGTTATGTAGTATCTACATACTATAACAATATTATGTGCTTACGTATAGTAGATCCTACTTAAACAACTTTAAAATAAAAAATATAAATACCATGTATTAAATAATAAACTGTTGTGTTGCTGTAAATACTTATTCGGCTACAGTGTATAACTCTAACACGACTACAATATAAATATAACTATTCTCATTCCAAGTCCTTATATCCCAGCCTGGCCCTGTGTGACCAAGTGTGGCCCAGCTTGGTCCAGTGTGGCCGCAACGTGTCGTTCGCTTGTTAACGCATGTTTTACATGCGAGTGCGTCGTAAACCCGGATAACTCTCGTCGCGGCGATATAACACAGACATCGGGACTGCGCCATGTTTACTGCGCGATAAAATATTAGGTATATGCGTCTAGATGAACCACAGACAAGCATAACTATGTTGTATTCAACAAGTACGAAATACTGAGGTTATCATTAGAAAAAGATTCGTCATTCAGAATACAAAATATCTATAATAATCTTTACGATTATAATGTTAAATTATATGCTAGAAGTAAACTTTTGTTTTTTGCAAAATGTTCATATCGTGCAGATTTTTCAGTTAAACCATGTAGAGTATATTAAAAGCCCCGACGTTTTTCGCGTTAATTCCTACTCGGCATACGTATATCGTTCGCCTTCGTTTTGTATTGAACCTGTTATAGCCCTTTATTGTTATTGTATCTGTGACGACGGGCACTATGAAAAGTATCGCAACTCAATAATCATTAAGCCACTCTTGAAATGGCACCAAGAGTACATTAATACAATCAAATCGTTCAGTTTACTCGCAAGTGCGTTGTGTTGGCGATAAAGCCGAGTGCACATAACGCGCGACGTCAGCACAGCGGTAAGTGCGCTCCTGTGTAGTCGCGGCCTTGTGCTTATGGCAGCCATTGTATGCTGTGAGATAGTATGCCGTTGATATTGTTCGAAGAAATCAAAGTAAGTATAATATATACCTAAGTACAAATAACACTCGCACTTATCCTAATTACAATCTTAAACTAGGAAGCGCTGGCCAGTCAGTCCCTTGTTTCGTGAAAACTAAATACAGTGCACTAGGCGCCCAAAGACATAATTGTGTAGCCGCAGAAAAGACGGGTTGAGTACTTTGATAGTTGCTAAAGACTTGTTCGATATTGTTTTATAATTTTTATGTTTCTTACAAAATAGGTAGATTGGGAGTGTGATTTGAATACAGTACATACCTAAGCTCGTTACTAACAAGACCTGCTAAATAAAACTTGTAAACAGCCTGGATCTCATTGCACATCAAATTCATTACATCCAAAACTAGATTAAAACTTTATTTTTTTTACATTTTTACGCTTGCTCTCTTCTCTGAACTTTATGAGAATATCTGAAGAGTCTGGCTAGTGTTGAGATGCACCACGCTCACATCCCGTGCACCTTGCATCGCAAACAATTTGTCTCCCCGCATAGCTGCGCGTCCCGGCGTCACTTAGCGCCACAAAGGCTGTGCTTGTAATAAAGGCCGCGTGTCTGTGTGTGTGTCGCCACAACATTACTATATTAACGTCTCGGGTTCACACATATATAGCGGTTTTACCTTGAGACCTTGTTCGTCAGGAATTCCAATAATATTTGCCGTATGCGATTAATTGTTGATTTTGTACAAAACAAACAATAGGTAATACTTACTAAACATTTTTTAATAGATATATTTTATTATGTAATTTTGTTTGAAAATAAATGGATAAATAAAATTTATTTAATTCAGGAGGTATTAACCCATATTTTCTACAACATTATAAGGAATTGAATTAAGTTGAACAATATTATAGAAATGCAATGAAAGTGATGAGATTACATTTTAAATGAAGGACTATCTACCAATGTGTCAGTCTAAAGTTAGACCGATATAGACTCACATTGTTAATTAGTTAAATATTATGAAAGGTCTTGTAGGTGGTACCTATATAACGTGTTATTGTAAAAGGGTCAACTCACTTCTTCATTATAAAATTAACCCTGAAAACGTTTAAATCTACTTTCAGATAGTTGCTCCTATTAAAATTACTGTAGACAACCGCTGAATATATGTTTTATCCGACGAGACCACGACGATTTAGAACATTTTGTTTCAAAGCTTATTTAGTTTAGTACCAAATACCTAATATTACAGCACAAAATAGCCATACGCTAGACAATTCACCTTCGAGTTAATACCGTTTTTTTTTTACACAATACTCTCTAAGCACCCAATAATGTGTTCATTGTAAAACTTTTGTTTTGTTCTCAACAATTTTTTTCCAATTAATTGTTTGATCGAGCGCGAGTTATTCCCTGAGCTTCATAAGTAGGTCTGAACAAAAGAGGCTTCGACGCTACTTTACATGCTTTGTGTTTATGACTTGCTAACCTTACAAACAAGGCCCTGGTTTTGCTGAAAGTTTATAAATATAAATACTTTATGCAAGTAAAAGTATATATTTTTACTTTTTAAATACCTAGAGAGATACCACTGTCCACTACGAACTTTATATCTAACATTTATGACAAAAATGTAACGGTTTGTTAGAGCTACGCTGTAGCAAGCTTGTGTAGCAGCGTAGCACTTGTAGCGTAATGCTACGAAAATATGCTACGGTCAGCTTTAAACGGCTCAATGAAAGTTGTTTTAGCGAAGTTTTGTAGGGTTTAAATACTTTACTCTTTTTATACATATTACAAGTATATGTACATAGGGTATTGTTTTCATTATTTGGTATAAATATAATAACAAAATGGCATAATGTAATAAAATTATGGTGTAAATTAATCAGCATATAAGCTGGTAAATTACGGTTTTGTAGGTGTTGCCGAGAGGCGAATGTAATTCTTCTAAGGAAAGAACCCGAACACTTGAGTGTTACGTTCCGTGTCGGTAGCAAACACAAATATTGTGAGAACGTTATGTCGTAATGTATATGTTGATTTTTATTAAGACGGTATTTTGAACATATTTACTTACTTAAAAGAAACGACGGTTATGTAACTTGCAAAGAACAGTAGGGCAAGCTATCTGTTCTGTAATATAAGGTACTAAGATATAATAATATGTTAAGAGATTCTCTCGGTCATCTGTTTATTATTCATACGAAAAAAACTATAAGTTAGTGTAACTTAAATAAAGACGACTCACTTAATAAGTTATATTTGAAGTTAGTTATGTTTTGTTTTTGTGTCTTAGCTGTAAGTTAAATTTTATTCTTCTTGTATGTGTATGGCTATGGAAACCACTATTGTATTGGATCACTCTGTAATGATAGTGTGTGTATGTTTAATTAATAAACAAGCGAACGAAGTCGCAGGCACAGCTAGTAAATAAATAAATACTGTTCGAAGCTTTCATTTCTTACAATATGCAATAGTGTTTTCCATTGTGTGTGGCAAGGCTTAGACGCCTTACAGATACTATACAGGTACCGATGTCGCCTGTAACTCAATGTGTGCTCGGAGCGCGTAATGAGCTTAGCCTCCACAAGTGGTCACTCAGCCTCCGAGAGCTCGTCACTAATCACTTATCAAGTTAATACCTTACTCCAAGCCCTAATAGCCACCCGCACCACCTACACGACAATTACTTAAGTTTAAACAAACTTGAGATCATTCGACTAAGTTAGATACAGTTAACTAGTTATTGCAGTTGGACAGTGCACAAGTGTGCAGACAGCTTTACTAAATGTTTTGCGTTGTGACTATTACGTATAATTTAGAACTGCTGCTGTTTAATTTTGAGAAAAATTCAGCACATTTAGAAAGAAAGAAAGAAAGAAAAACCATTTATTCACACATAAGTAAAAGGACGCAAAAAAACAACAAACAGGTAGGACTAGATACAGAACAAGCAAGAACATAAAGAGAAAACGCTGCATTTGCGTCGCTTATGCGAGAAAGGGTCAACGCAACGTCAATTTAGTTCTCAACATAAGAAATACTCAGAAAAGGGTATAAAAACGGCATAAAAAATATAGAACGGCTTAGCCACATACATGTTTTTACATGTAATAATCAGCTGCGTAAAACTGTCTCTTTAAATAAATTATTTCCTCTAAAATTTAAACCAAAACCTAGCCTGAATTTGGTTTGTGACCACAAAATGCTATCGACGAGTGATGTCGTTCAATTCACTGATAACTTAGTCATTCCGTTTCGTATGATGAGCATGATTACCGCACCCGCGCCGTTCCGGTCCGATCCGGTGCGGTCCGGTCGCCGCATTACCGGCCTCACCGCAGAGCGCGTCCAAACCACTTCACATTTAATACCGACAACTTGGACGCTTGTAAATCAAATACTTCAGTCCGCCGGTGGGATAATTAAAAAGCGGGAGTGGTCACCGGCGCGGTGGGTCGTACGGCACGGACCGGGACGAGCCGGAACAAGGTGTTGTGGCCGGAACACTGCCGGTTTACTGCTGCATTTAATTGTGCAGGTTAAGATAATCTTGGGAAATAACTCATAAACAAGTGAATACGATACAATTAGTCTAAATAAAATGGTTCGATCTTATTTACAAACAAACTATGTAAGTATCAAGAAACCAAGAAAATTAAGATAACAAAATACCTACTCCTATGTTCGAAACGAAAGGATCTCAGCAAAAACTTAAAATACTAATGTCCTATTATAACTTGTAGTTATTTTTGCAACACTTTTTGCACCAATAAGTTAAACTCATCCAAGTTAAAGTTATAACAACAGCAATAAACGCGGGACAACGCTGCTCAGCGCAGATTTTTAGTTGAAAATAAAATTATTTAAAGTTTAATCCTCGAAGCTTTGCCTTTTTCTCCCAGCTTATTCAAATTAGAGACAAACTTACGACGCGATTATTTTAATGCATTCGTATGCAATGAGTATTTATGTTACGATGGTAAGACAATGGCTTGCTTTGGCTTACTTGCTGTTTTAATGCTAAATATACAACACTTAGCAGGTAATTAACAAGCGGAGACGTTGTATGCATTAAGGGTGATATATTTTGTGTTGTGTGCTAGCGTATAGTGCTACAATAGCACATTATCCTAGTCTAAACGACGCCATGTTGTTTTGGAAATAGTTTAGTGGTATCTCAAATTGTATTTTCAGAGTCCGTTACCAAAATTGGAAATACACAAAAGGTTCATCATCGTTTGCAATAGCAAATATATCATATATTTATACAGCACAGTACCGCGGCGCTGCGGGTCTCATCACATGATATCGCCGGCAATAATCCCTCACCAGCACAAAGGTCTACTAATACACACTTACGTATTTAATGGACGTGAAAAATGTTCAACTTTTGTACGTTTACATTCCGACCCTAAAAGTTACGTCGCCCTGGGCCGGCCGCCATTCCACGAGCTGTACCATGCAGGTCACAAAACCTTGGATTCGTGTTGATGTATTGCCCTACTGGTGTTTTCTATCTGTCACCTTGATGCTTGCTTACTTAGCAAACCAACTGATCACTTTGTGTTCGCTTTTCTATGACTGCCATTTTCGCGTTTACTGTAATTAACTTAAGGATTCTGTGTCAAATTCTATTTACACGTTCACGTTATTTTTCCTAATAATCCGCCGGCAACAAAGAACTTTGGATTTTTTATTCAAGATGACAATGTAACTAAAACAGTATTCAGCTTTATGCTTTAGCTATTTTATTACTGTATGCTTTATGCGTCGAGCCTTTCAAAATCAAAATCAAAATCAAAATGTTTTTATTTCTTATAAACCAAAAAAAAGGCACTCAAGAAACGTTACGTTAAAAACTACTGACTCTAGTTGCTCGGTTCCAAAGTGTCCTTCCTATGGAGAAGAGCCGGCAAGAAACTCCATAGGTTACTCTTTTAAAAAAAAGGTTAACATCGAGGTTAAGATTACACTGATTTTAAGGTATGCGACAACAATGTAAACAGCAGAATGTTTAGATTAATATAACCTAAGACATCCAAAATGGAAGAAAAAATTTAAATCGAATATTCAGCTAAATTTACATTGTCGTCACATTTACAAAGGACGAAAATATAAAGAAAATCAAACTCAAAAAAATTATAGAAGATGAAAAATATAACTTTACATACCATCAATATGTAGTCCTACTCAAATCCCTAACAAGAATGTCAAGGAATGTCAAGAGCCTTCTGAAAATAGAGGCTATGGGGGCAGCTAACTGTAGTAATAAGCTAAAACAATATTATTAGCAGACCGCCAGGGAGGCCACATATGCAGATGATACTAATTCCACGCGCGCTTATCCTCTACGTAGTCCCTAACCGAATAATACGCCTTCTTTATTAGTTTTGATTTAATACATGTTTTAAACTTTTTATTAGACAAGCTTGTTTACAAAACACAACCTCAGTCCATTATTGATAGCGAGTTTTATTACAATACGGCAACATACTCGCACAGTATAGTATGCAGTCGGTCGCGCTCCGACTCGGGGTATGAGGGCACAACAAGTTGGTTCTCACAATACCTTGATATATTAGTGTGGTGGATAAGACACGGCGGGGACCGGCTCGCGATTAGTTACATAAACTTATAAAATACTGTACACTACAGTTAACCGCGGTGTGAACTAGAATAAAGAAATATCTATAACCTGGAATAGCGTAGATCTGTTGCACTATTTTGTCGTCTAATTTAGAGAAATATCTCTTTTAAAGAGATGTAAAAATCGCAAAGCAACTGGAATTAACTCTTCTACGATATATTAATTATGCAAGAAATCTGTCAATATGTTTGTAGCATGTTTGCGGAATATTATAACTTGTATACCGTGCCTCAAAGAGATCGGTCTGAGACGAACTTACGAGATTAACAAAGGTTTTAATAAACGAAGGCTGGACTTTGAGTATGATTTAGTTTCCGTAATGCAACCACGCGAGACTTGTTGCTTACTTGCTTATTCGAGGAATTTCAGATATGATTTTATATTTATTATTAGATACGTAGACTGAAAAGTGTAATATGTTGAGCAATGTATTTTTACTTTGTATATTTAACATCATAAATTTAAATTAATGTTTAAATAGTGATGGAAACATTCTCTCTCGGATTACGTCCTAGGTAATCTTTAATTTATTTACACTTGTTGCGATGTCTACTATTGATATCTTCTGTATATTATACAAATTATTTTTTAAGAACCATGATAGTTTATACAGAGTAATGTCTCCAATCCTTCTTTAATATGTGTTCGCCGTCTGATTGATGAGCGCACAGTCAAGTTGACAGCCAGAGCGCAGCTGATTACTTCCCGCCGATCAACTGGCGATAAGTCCACATGAGCTTATTAACGAACCCGCTGTACTTACTTAAACTTACTTAAGTTGCTCATATTATATATGATATTCTCTAGTTTCGGTTATACTTATTTATTTCTTTTTGTGTTATATAAGAGCATTAAAGCTCTAAGACGTAATAAGTTTTCTAAACTATCACACCACCCCACAAACAAAATAATCTTTGTAACAATATCAAAGGATTGTTTTGAATACATTTTCTACTTAAGTTTTTTTTATCTTTTTTGATGTTTTTTCGTTACAAGTAGGTAGTTGTTGGTCATATACCACTGTGGTTGAGTACCACCATACACATCGCGGTCGGTCAGCCGCGCGCCCGCCCTGCTCCCATAAACCAGGCTCGGTCCAGGCTGCAGGGCTCGCGATTTATGATCCTACATTAAACAATTTAGTTCCGAACAATAACAACATCACATACAGACAAACACGCCAAATTAAACTCTATTGCGTAGAGAATACAATTGGTGTCGTGTGCTGTTATAACTTTGTATTAAGTTCCCAATAATCGCTCGGTAAAACGGATGCATTGTCCGCTGCAATATACTGCTGGTATACAAGTACGTGTATTGAGGTGCTCCGTTGTAAAATAATATGATCATTGTGTCTAGGCTACAAAACCTGAATTCCTAGCTTGTCAAATATGACTTTTTTTCTTATTACTTTTTACTTATCTTTAGGCAACAGAAAATTAACTCTCGTTATAAACAATTAGAAAATAGCAACTAGGACTTTGTGACATTGGAGATTTGTGAAATACCTAATGTTAAGAAAGCATTGTCTATTTACCTTAAATATTGTTTAATTTTATTTTTTGTAAATTACTAACAAAAACAATTATTGTTTGGTAAATATTGTATAATTTTGAATTAAATTTTTTGTTTTTAATAATTCCATTTCTTTAAAATTTATATGTCTCAACATATACAAAACATAGCGCTCTGTACACCTATTTGTAAGATCTGTATTTTTATTTGTTTAATAACATTTTATTTATTTTTTTATGTTTAAATGTTAATAAAAAATAAATAATAAAATGATTAGTATGAACCTGTTTTTTTATTGCATTTGAACGAAGTGAAGGAGCAAAGATATTATGATTTAGAATTAAAACTTAAAAGCTCCATACAAGTAAACACTGCTTTATTAGTGTTTATTGTGATGAAAATAAGTGTCAAATGATACACAAAACACCCACCTACAGCACTACCGGCCACGGCTGAACGCGGAGCAGGTAGTGAACTATTACACGGCTAATATATTATGCGTCGGCTTAGCTTTGCAATGGCCGCCATCATACACAGCATACATATGTAATACATTTAGTATTCGTTCGGTAATTAAGCGGCTAATCGTTACCACCGCCCATTATCGAGTATCAGGATTACGCAGTATTAGTGGACAGGGAAGTTAGTTGAGCCGCGCTCGGGGACACGTCAATAACGCTTTATTTGTTGTTAATACAATTTTATTGTGATATATCGAAATGGCTTATGGCCGAATACTGAACACGTTAGTCTGCTGTCTCTGTCACTTTAAGATGTATGTAAGTGAGGGGTAGGCGTTAAAGTACGAGTTAAAGACACTAAGCGCATTATTGAGGGGTTAGAAATTAAAAGATTTTTAAGAGGGTGTTCTAAAAGTATTAACCAGACCAGACAAAATCAATAAAATACAAACAAATACAAATAAATACAACGAAACGGTTTCGGTAGGCGTCAGTCTCGATAGGCGTCGGTCTCGCTAGGCGTCGATCTCAATAGGCGTCGATCTCGATAGGCGTCGGTCTCTGTATGCGTCGGTATTTATAAGCTTCGGTCTCGATAGGCGTCGGTCTGTATAAGCGTCGGTTTCGATAGGCACTGGTCTTGACTAGCGTCGATCTCGATAGGCATCGGTCTTGGTAGGCGTCGGTATCTATAGGCGTTGGTCTCGGTATGTGTCGGTCTCGGTAGGCGTCGGTCTCGGTAGGCGTCGGTCTCGGTAGGCGTCGGTCTTGATAGGCGTCGGTCTTGATAGGCGTCGGTCTTTATAAGCGTCGGTCTCGGTAGGCGTCGGTCTTGATAGGCGTCAGTCTCAAAAGGCGTCGGTCTTTATAAGCGTCGGTCTCGATAGGCGTCGGTCTCGATAGGCGTCGGTCTCGATAGGCGTCGGTCTCGATAGGCGTCGGTCTCGATAGGCGTCGGTCTCTGTAGGCGTCGGTCTCGATAAGCGTCGGTCTCGATAGGCGTCGGTCTCGATAGGCGTCAGTCTCGATAGGTGTCGGTCTCGCTAGGCGTCGATTTCAATAGGCGTCGATCTCGATAGGCGTCGGTCTCTGTATGCGTCGGTATTTATAAGCTTCGGTCTCGATAGGCGTCGGTCTGTATAAGCGTCGGTTTCGATAGGCATTGGTCTTGACTAGCGTCGGTCTTGATAGGCGTCGGTCTTGGTAGGCGTCGGTCTCGGTATGTGTCGGTCTCGGTAGGCGTCGGTCTTGACAGGCGTCGGTCTCAAAAGGCGTCGGTCTCGATAGGCGTCGGTCTCGATTGTCGTCGGTCTTGATAGGCGTCAGTCTCGATAGGCGTCGGTCTCGCTAGGCGTCGATTTGAATAGGCGTCGATCTCGATAGGCGTCGGTCTCTGTATGCGTCGGTATTTATAAGCTTCGGTCTCGATAGGCGTCGGTCTGTATAAGCGTCGGTTTCGATAGGCATTGGTCTTGACTAGCGTCGGTCTCGATAGGCGTCGGTCTCGATAGGCATCGGTCTCGATAGGCGTCGGTCTCGATAGAAGTCGGTCTCGATAGGCGTCGGTCTCGATAGGCGTCGGTCTCGATAGTCGACGGTCTTGGTAGGCGTCGGTCTCTGTAGGCGTCGGTCTCTGTAGGCGTCGGTCTTGGTAGGCGTCGGTCTTGGCAGGCGTCGGTCTTGGTAGGCGTCGGTCTCGGTAGGCGTCAGTCTTGGTAGGCGTCGGTATCTATAGGCGTTGGTCTCGGTATGTGTCGGTCTCGGTAGGCGTCGGTCTCGGTAGGCGTCGGTCTTGATAGGCGTCGGTCTTGATAGGCGTCGGTCTTGATAGGCGTCGGTCTTGATAGGCGTCGGTCTTGATAGGCGTCGGTCTTGGTAGGCGTCGGTATATATAGGCGTTGGTCTCGGTATGTGTCGGTCTCGGTAGGCGTCGGTCTCGGTAGGCGTCGGTCTTGATAGGCATCGGTCTCAAAAGGCGTCGGTCTTTATAAGCGTGGGTCTCGGTAGGCGTCGGTCTCGGTAGGCGTCGGTCTTGATAGGCGTCAGTCTCAAAAGGCGTCAGTCTCAAAAGGCGTCGGTCTTTATAAGCGTCGGTCTCGATAGGCGTCGGTCTTGATAGGCGTCAGTCTCAAAAGGCGTCAGTCTCAAAAGGCGTCGGTCTTTATAAGCGTCGGTCTCGATAGGCGTCGGTCTCGATAGGCGTCGGTCTCGATAGGCGTCGGTCTCGATAGGCGTCGGTCTTGATAGTCGACGGTCTTCGTAGGCGTCGGTCTCTGTAGGCGTCGGTCTCGATAGGCGTCGGTCTTGGTAGGCGTCGGTCTTGGTAGGCGTCGGTATCTATGGGCGTTGGTCTCGGTATGTGTCGGTCTCGGTAGGCGTCGGTCTTGATAGGCGTCGGTCTTTATAAGCGTCGGTCTCGATAGGCGTCGGTCTCAATAGGCGTCGGTCTCGATTGAAGTCGGTCTCGATAGGCGTCGGTCTCGATAGTCGTCGGTCTTGATAGGCGTCAGTCTCGATAGGCGTCGGTCTCGCTAGGCGTCGATTTCAATAGGCGTCGATCTCGATAGGCGTCGGTCTCTGTATGCGTCGGTATTTATAAGCTTCGGTCTCGATAGGCGTCGGTCTGTATAAGCGTCGGTTTCGATAGGCATTGGTCTTGACTAGCGTCGGTCTTGATAGGCGTCGGTCTTGGTAGGCGTCGGTCTTTATAAGCGTCGGTCTTGATAGGCGTCGGTCTCGAAAGGCGTCAGTCTCGGTAGGCGTCGGTATCTATAGGCGTCGGTCTTTATAAGCGTCGGTCTCGATAGGCGTCGGTCTCGATAGGCGTCGATCTGTAGGCTTCGGTCTCGATAGGCGTCGGTCTCGGTAGGCGTCGGTCTCGGTATGTGTCGGTCTCGGTAGGCGTCGGTCTTGACAGGCGTCGGTCTCAAAAGGCGTCGGTCTCGATATGCGTCGGTCTCGATAGGCGTCGGTCTCGATAGTCGTCGGTCTTGATAGGCGTCAGTCTCGATAGGCGTCGGTCTCGCTAGGCGTCGATTTCAATAGGCGTCGATCTCGATAGGCGTCGGTCTCTGTATGCGTCGGTATTTATAAGCTTCGGTCTCGATAGGCGTCGGTCTGTATAAGCGTCGGTTTCGATAGGCATTGGTCTTGACTAGCGTCGGTCTTGATAGGCGTCGGTCTTTATAAGCGTCGGTCTCGATAGGCGTCGGTCTCGATAGGCGTCGGTCTCGATAGAAGTCGGTCTCGATAGGCGTCGGTCTCGATAGGCGTCGGTCTCGATAGTCGACGGTCATGGTAGGCGTCGGTCTCTGTAGGCGTCGGTGTCTGTAGGCGTCGGTCTTGGTAGGCGTCGGTCTTGGCAGGCGTCGGTCTCGGTAGGCGTCGGTCTCGGTAGGCGTCGGTCTTGGTAGGCGTCGGTCTTGGTAGGCGTCGGTATCTATGGGCGTTGGTCTCGGTATGTGTCGGTCTCGGTAGGCGTCGGTCTTGATAGGCGTCGGTCTCGTTAGGCGTCGGTCTTTATAAGCGTCGGTCTCGATAGGCGTCGGACTCGATAGGCGTCGGTCTCGATAGAAGTCGGTCTCGATAGGCGTCCGTCTCGCTAGGCGTCGATTTCAATAGGCGTCGATCTCGATAGGCGTCGGTCTCTGTATGCGTCGGTATTTATAAGCTTCGGTCTCGATAGGCGTCGGTCTTGACAGGCGTCGGTCTCAAAAGGCGTCGGTCTCGATAGGCGTCGGTCCCGATAGGCGTCGGTCTCGATAGTCGTCGGTCTTGATAGGCGTCAGTCTCGATAGGCGTCGGTCTCGCTAGGCGTCGATTTCAATAGGCGTCGATCTCGATAGGCGTCGGTCTCTGTATGCGTCGGTATTTATAAGCTTCGGTCTCGATAGGCGTCGGTCTGTATAAGCGTCGGTTTCGATAGGCATTGGTCTTGACTAGCGTCGGTCTTGATAGGCGTCGGTCTTTATAAGCGTCGGTCTCGATAGGCGTCGGTCTCGATAGGCGTCGGTCTCGATAGGCGTCGGCCTCGATAGAAGTCGGTCTCGATAGGCGTCGGTCTCGATAGGCGTCGGTCTCGATAGTCGACGGTCATGGTAGGCGTCGGTCTCTGTAGGCGTCGGTGTCTGTAGGCGTCGGTCTTGGTAGGCGTCGGTCTTGGCAGGCGTCGGTCTCGGTAGGCGTCGGTCTCGGTAGGCGTCGGTCTTGGTAGGCGTCGGTCTTGGTAGGCGTCGGTCTTGGTAGGCGTCGGTATCTATGGGCGTTGGTCTCGGTATGTGTCGGTCTCGGTAGGCGTCGGTCTTGATAGGCGTCGGTCTTTATAAGCGTCGGTCTCGATAGGCGTCGGACTCGATAGGCGTCGGTCTCGATAGGCGTCGGTCTCTGTATGCGTCGGTATTTATAAGCTTCGGTCTCGATAGGCGTCGGTCTTGATAGGCGTCGGTCTTGGTAGGCGTCGGTCTCGGTATGTGTCGGTCTCGGTAGGCGTCGGTCTTGACAGGCGTCGGTCTCAAAAGGCGTCGGTCTCGATAGGCGTCGGTCCCGATAGGCGTCGGTCTCGATAGTCGTCGGTCTTGATAGGCGACAGTCTCGATAGGCGTCGGTCTCGCTAGGCGTCGATTTCAATAGGCGTCGATCTCGATAGGCGTCGGTCTCTGTATGCGTCGGTATTTATAAGCTTCGGTCTCGATAGGCGTCGGTCTGTATAAGCGTCGGTTTCGATAGGCATTGGTCTTGAGTAGCGTCGGTCTTGATAGGCGTCGGTCTTGATAGGCGTCGGTCTTGATAGGCGTCGGTCTTTATAAGCGTCGGTCTCGATAGGCGTCGGTCTCGATAGGCGTCGGTCTCGATAGAAGTCGGTCTCGATAGGCGTCGGTCTCGATAGGCGTCGGTCTCGATAGTCGTCGGTCTTGATAGGCGTCAGTCTCGATAGGCGTCGGTCTCGCTAGGCGTCGATTTCAATAGGCGTCGATCTCGATAGGCGTCGGTCTCTGTATGCGTCGGTATTTATAAGCTTCGGTCTCGATAGGCGTCGGTCTGTATAAGCGTCGGTTTCGATAGGCATTGGTCTTGACTAGCGTCGGTCTTGATAGGCGTCGGTCTTGGTAGGCGTCGGTCTTTATAAGCGTCGGTCTTGATAGGCGTCGGTCTCGAAAGGCGTCAGTCTCGGTAGGCGTCGGTATCTATAGGCGTCGGTCTTTATAAGCGTCGGTCTCGATAGGCGTCGGTCTCGATAGGCGTCGGTCTCGATAGGCGTCGATCTGTAGGCTTCGGTCTCGATAGGCGTCGGTCTCGGTAGGCGTCGGTCTCGGTAGGCGTCGGTCTTGATAGGCGTCGGTCTTGATAGGCGTCGGTCTCGATAGGCGTCGGTCTCGGTAGGCATCGTTCTCGGTAGGCGTCGATCTCGATATGCATCGGCCTCAATAGGATTCGATCAAGATCGACGCCTATTGAGGCCGATCGGCGTCGATCTTAATAAGCGTCGGTCTCTGTAGGCGTCGGTTTTTATAACCATCGGTCTTGATAGGCGTCGGTCTCGGTAGGCGTCGGTCTCGTAAGGCGTCGGTCTCGGTAGGCGTCGGTCTCGGTAGGCGTGGGTCTCGGTAGGCGTCGGTCTTGATAGGCGTCGGTCTTGGTAGGCGTCGGTATCTATAGGCGTCGGTCTCGGTAGGCGTCGGTCTCGGTAGGCGTCGGTCTTGATAGGCGTCGGTCTCGATAGCGTCGGTCTTGGTAGGCGTCGTTCTCGGTAGGCGTCGATCTCGATATGCATCGGCCTCGATAGGCGTCGATCTCGATAGGCGTCGGTCTCTGAAGGCGTCGGTCTTTATAAGCGTCGGTCTCGATAGGCGTCGGTCTCGATAGGCGTCGGTCTCGATAGGCGTCGGTCTCGATAGTCGTCGGTCTTGGTAGGCGTTGGTCTCGATAGGCGTCGATCTCAATAAGCGTCGGTCTCTGTAGGCGTCGGTTTTTATAAGCGTCGGTCTTGATAGGCGTCGGTCTCGATAGTCGTCGGTCTCGGTAGGCGTCGTTCTCGGTAGGCGTCGGTCTTGATAGGCGTCGGTCTTGGTAGGCGTCGGTCTCGATATGTGTCGGTCTTTATAAGCGTCGGTCTCGATAGGCGTTGGTATTTATAAGCGTCGGTTTCGATAGGCGTCGGTCTCGATAGGTTTTGGTCTCGGTAGGCATCGGTCTCGGTAGGCGTCGGTCTCGATAGGTGTCAATAACGTTATCGTAAATAACCTTTTAATTACTTTCAGCTCCGTAGGTAATGATATTATTTTGACTTGGTTATACTTACATCACCAAAATTGGAATTTATCTTAAATCTTGATTATCTATCACTGGACATATAGATTAGTTTCTTGACCCTTGTGGTTACAGTCTGCGTGAAGGTTTGCTGTACCTACTCAAGCAGTTAACCGAACATTTGTCCTGTGGACGGCAAGACACACGACTTCCTGTTTGAATCTAAGTATACGGTCATGAATAACGTGTCCATCTTCATAAGTATATTAGTCATCATAGATCTTGTATAGACGTTACAATAGTCAGGAAACGTCACATTAATTACCAATGTGACTGGTACAGTTTACGCAAAACTCGATGTATATGGACAAAATTGCTCAGTACGCCAACTTCAATACTTGCAACATCTTTTTATGCCTTACCAAAATCATGGATTGATTGACTACTGAAATATTAAACTAAGCCATTGTTTTTTACGGTTTACACATTTAGCTGTATTTAACGAACACCGCTATTTATAAAACAACTTACTGCTACACCTTCTCACTATTCAGATTTAATGTTTTATTTATTCGTTTATTTGCTAGTATGTCCTTAAAAACACGTAGACATAAACGTTGATGTTTCCGCAATCAGATTGTTAGCACTTTATGTACACTCTAACAAGAACACACTAACAAGAACATTGTTATATAGTATTGTCGTATAGTGCAGTATAATTTTTAAGTACCTAGATAATAAGTTAATGTTTGTACACCGATTCGGTAGAATGTATGATTCTCTGCTAACCATAAAACATCTGTTTGTAACTACTCACTACATTCTAACAAATAAATGTTTTCTTTCTTTCTCTTTCTTTCTTTCTTTCACTCTTGTATACATAAATATGTATATTAGATTCCTTAAAATCTACGTCGACGCCACAATTTTGTGGTCATCGCAACTCGAGTGTAGGTTCGATTCCCGCACTTGAGTAAATCTTGGTTGATCTTCAGATATAGGCAGTGTGGGCGTTCACGTGACATTCACACCCACGTCACGAGAAAATTCTGGCGAAAGGCACCAAATATAATTAGAAAGTTTAGGGGAGCCAGCGCGACCCGCTGTATTATAATAAGTTGATATTAAACTTACAAAGATGACGTAAACAAAATAACGAAAATCAGAAAGCTATTCGCAGATCTTAAAGGTGTCAAAACTTAACATTTTAATGTAGACAGCGGAGTATTTGAAAGCTTGTGATGATTTATGGCTTATTGTTTATTATTTTTTACGAAAATAAACTACAGAATCACAGAGCAGATATTGACTAAATCAATAAATTTTATAGACTCTACTACTATTTTATTTACTTACATAAAGGTACGCGTAATGTACGGATTTTTTTAAGTAACTAATAATCATAAGCTTAAATCATTATAAGCTAAATAGCGCTTACTAACTGCTATAAACGCCCGGCCCATTTTACGCGCGTCGTAAAGCCATCAATGTATATTTGTATCAATTACCAAGATGGCGCGATGGTTATGTTCACCGCTCATTGTTTACAGCGCCATTATATTAGTGATGCATGTGTATACAACCTTTTTGTTTACTGCTCGTCCTTAACCGGGTAACTAAGGTTTTAATTAAAGATCGTGTAGCATGGAGAAATCATCTGGTTGTTTTCTTAGGTTGACAGCAACACAAAATTATGTCATCTGCCGCTTATATATTTACGAGTACATCATATTCCTTAGGGTACATATTTTTTTAATTAGCAATTGTCGAAGTCAGTCGACATACCTATTCGCTGCTTTCATCCGCTTTCCGCATTAATACCGCAACATTTACAAAAAGTATTTTAAACGTAGAATCATTTAATTCGGACCCTCAACCTATCGCGTATCGAGGTCGCATAAAACAAAAGCCACACATATCCCATTAAGTAAAACTATTGTGTCTAAACAACGGAAACTAAACGAACACGGTCGGTTGATGTTTGTTACATTAATGTAAGGCTTCCTATTCTATTGCAGCCGATAAATGGTACCGTAATATTTATTAATGAGTCGTTCATAGATTGATACGTGATTGACGAGGGTAACTACCGCTATCGTATTTGATATTAGCTATTAGGTTATACTCTAGATATCTTGTGTGTTTTTGACCGAAGCAAGGGCAAACTTGAGTAAACCTTACGTTGTACCTAATCCAGCAATCCTGTTTATCACTCAGGTTGTAAGGGTTCTCCTAAAGTCGTTTTAAATATTATTACTTATTATTGAGAAATGACAGTCGCAAAATCAAAAGCTATGCCTTTTTAAAAGAGCTTTTTCAAACATAAGTACTTACTGTACTTATTATTGTAGTATTTGTATTTAACTCGCAGGTGGTAGGTAAGTCATCTGTTGAGTGAGCCTCCCCCACACCGACTGCACAGCCGCGTCACCCGGTGCGTCCCTCGGGAGGGCTAGCAATCCTCCGCACCAACGTTTATGGTGGCGACGCACTAAACAGACATACATTTAAAACTAGTCCCCAAAGGCGACAGAACGCAGCGTGATGCACGAAATACCTAAGATAACAGTTAAATGAGTGAACTTTAAGCCCAGGTCTGTTCTCAGACTCTATGAACAAAGTAGTAGATGCTTAACTTGGAATTCATGTTAAAAAATTGTGAGTGCATATGTAGGTACAAACGTTTCTTAATGGTTTTGACTTTTGTGTTAAGCATGATATGACCAGGACCCGAAGTCAATCAAATGTTCATGCACAACATAGTATATTGAACAGACTCTTTACATTTGCAACCTTAAATCAAAAAAAAAATAGTCAATCGACATCCAAATCGACACTATTTAAATAGCAGACTCAGAGCATTGTCTACCTGCGTGAGACCGCAACTGAACGCTAAGCTAAACAGGACAGTATCAGCGAGCATCCCCGATCCCGATATAATCCTGGTGTTATCATCCGTAGCGGCGGAGGCTGCGTCCGGCGCTGATAGCGTCACGCGAGACTAATGGCCAGGATTATGGTCCCCGGCAGAGGTCGCTGGAGCGCCGATACCAGCCGGGCTACCTTTGGTCAGAGGGAGCTTGACAAGCATTGTAGCTTTGTTCTACATCCAATGTTAGCATTCTTAGCAAACCTACCTACACAATAAAAAACCGGATTTTTTAATTTTAGTTCCTTTTAAACGAACTCAACTCATTAACGACCTATCTAAAACTTGAAGTAAGAGAAGAATCAAAAGTTAGGTATCCCAACGCAGTAGTGTTTTTTGGTTTTAGGTCAGAAAATAAAATGTGAATATGTTTTGAGTCAGGCACCTGCATTGGCAATACGGCTTATACAAAATAGGATGAAATAAAGCCCGGTAGGTATGAACCAGGCTTCCGATTTATATGATGAGTATCTTCGCTCAGAAACAAGTTTCCTGTCAACATTGTGCGCTCCGAGCTAATTCAAACGCTCGACACGGCACATTGTTCACACAATACAGGTCATACAGAACATTCACTAACTAAAGGACCTCACGTAAGTACTTACTTCTTAATTATCCCTCCTGGTCCTCAAAAAGCGAAAAGTTCTCTACATATTACGAGTATATCTAATAATCTCCCATATCCATTTTCATCATTCATAGAGTCGACGGTTATCATTCGCAGTAGATAACTTTCCATTAACTCTGGCAAGTGGTTCTTAACTCTATGTATTCGAGGCATTATATAACACATACACATAAACTATGGTTATAAACAGAGTTAGCGTAGTGGCACCAGTGATCGACACTTTAAGGAGATAGTGGGCTTCTTTATTAAATTAAAGGTCAATTAGTCACCTTTAAACCAAAAGTAACAATTGAGTATGATAAGGTATATTCTTGAGATAAGAATAGAATGTATTATTTTTATTTACTATACACAGACTAGAAAAAAAATCAAAAATAGGAAAAAGTGTATAAATCTCCAGTCTTCGACACCGAATCTCCAGTAATCGACACCCAGTCATCGACAGTTACCAGTTACCGACACCCCAGTTATCGACAGTTACCAGTTACCGACACCCCAGTTATCGACAGTTACCAGTTACCGACACCCCAGTTATCGACTATTATCTATAAAGTGTATCTGCCAAATCATCACCCCATTAGTGGGTCTTTATAATAAAATTACCTGTTTAATAAGTACCTATGCATTTATTGTCCACTGTACAATAACTATATTTCTCTTTATAATGAGTATAAATTATACAGGCTGTTAAGAAAACCCTGTCCGACCCGTGAAGGTGTTGTTAGGTATCGATATCTGATTACAAAAATGTGGAAAAAATTGAAAAAAAAAGAAAAAAAAATTATAACCTCAAAAATATTTTTTTTCTCAAAAGTCTAGAGAGAGAGTCGGCGTCGTAACAGATGCTACCTATTTACCAAACAAAAAGCCCCCAAAAATACCGACGAAATTGGTTTTATAGTTTTTGTTTTAATCTCAAATTTAGGGAATTTCGGGGCAAAAAATGGCCATTTCGAAATCCATTATTATTATTTCTATCATGAATATTCCAAATTTGATATTTTATTTGGGCATGTGATTGTGAACCCTTTAAACACCCTTTCGGGTCGGACAGGGTTTTCTTAACATAAATACAAGACAGAAGATATTGACAAGTTGACTAGCACTCTTTGTGTCTGTTTTGATCAATTATAATTTTTTAAGTGAAAACTGCTTTAGCGGCGTTGTACACTTTTTTTGTTGGGTAAGAAATGTTAAAGTTGCGTCGGGACACGTGACCTGATTGAAAATCTTTTCGCCATTTTTTTACAGCTGCTGCTGCTTTTTCTAACTGGTCGGGAGTATAATTTTTTCTTAGAGCCATCTGTAAAACCAATCATCGACACATATTATTCCCCAATAGTCGTCACTTGTCGATTACTGGTAGCTCGACTTTGATTAGTTTACTTCAAATATCTACCGAGAAGCAAAGTAAGAAGAGCTATATTCGCTTGTCAAATAAAAAAATTGTATCAAAAAATTACTATCGACACGTGTCGATTACTGGAAAAGTCAGTTTGTGAGAACCAGTGATCGACACCAACATTTAACTCATTTCAAAATAATCTTAAACTTGCGTTATAACAAAATTCCATCCTATAGTTCATTTAGAAACCCGTAAAACTCATAAAATTCAAATAACTTACAATACATTAGCATAATTAACAAAGAAATGTACTCACTTCCTTAACGATTTCAGTAAGAAATGTTGTTTTTTCACCGGTACTCTAGCCACAATCAGGTGTCACACCGCTACTTTCAAAATAAAACAGTAAATATTTCTCAAATATCAATGGGAGCCAGTCAAAAGTGTGCTTTCTATGTTACAGTGTCGTCATATTAAGAAATCGGTTTCCTACTCTTATTTTATTGAATAAAAAAAATAAAGTGTCGATTACTGGTCCTTGTCGGTCACTGGTGCCACTACGCTACATAGAATGGGTGCGTTCACAAAGTAATAGGACATTTATTTGCAATATGCCAATAATTTTCGTAAGCTGCGAGTCGCTACTTATGAATGTTCTGTGTAGACGTAGAGTGAATCTTCTGTCATCTGTGTGTGTAGTGTGTCGGCTCGGAGCACCGCACCGCCTCTCCATGCGCTGATTTTTCAATATCCGGCGACGTTTCACTCGCGAGCAGCGAGCAGCGAGCCGCGCGCAGTGAGCCGGCGACACCTCCGCACTACAATATCTCCACTTTAAAATGCTTATCGAGTTCAAACATCGTCACTATACTCTATACATATTTGGAAATTCATTTTAAACCCAGTGAAGCAAGCCGCTCTAGCGTTCAAGAACGTCGGGAAGAGTTTCAAATGTCAGCCAGTTTGTTGCGATAATAATATGTTCAAACTTTTTCTTTAACTTATTTGTTTTTATTTTGTTGAAATAACAATTTTAATAGAAAATAAGATCAATTTGTGTAAGGAAAGGGAAAGGCTGTATGGATTTAAAAATACCTGTGTCATTGCGGCGGACGTCGGGCGGGCGGGCGGCAGGCTCAGGGCCCGCGTTATTGGCTATTTATTAGTATTATATTCGAGGGGGTTCGTGACCGGTAATATGCTTAAATCCACTCACGCCACAATAACAAACCTGAAAACATTACTATAACGAACAAAAGACACTCATAAAGTTGGCTACACCTAGCAACATCTCTGAGACCAGAGATGTACTAAAATTTACTTTTGGCACAACATATTTTTTTTTAAGTATTGTATCCATGAGTGCAGGCCCTACATTAAAATCATACATATATATGCGTGAATAATCGATCTGCAAAAGGTAAGGTATTAAAATAATGTAAGTTGGATACAATATAGTCACAAATAGGTATATGTTTTTGTTCTTACTTAACAATTATGAATATAATGTAATATCTTTGTTGCTATGCAGCCTTATAAAACCAGCTTTTTTCTCGGGCTTTAAGAAAAAACCTTCTGAAAGGCGAAGTAACGTTCAAAGCAACTCTTTTGTATGAAAGCATTACAGGCAACCCGACAAGTGCGGCGGGAGTCGGAACAATAAAGTTAACATAACAAGCGTCGGCGTGTGATGTTAGACGAGGTTGCTCTCTGATGGTGAGTGCTGTAACCCTGGCTCGTACTGAAGGTCAGGATGAAGCGGTGATGGACATATCTGTACCCTGCCTTAGTGACAGAGTTAAGAATGAGAAAATAATTAAATACTAGCTACCCTCACACAGCTCTTGTAAATTAACATTATATAAGAAAACGTCTCAAACAGATTAGTCGCTTTCAATGAGCTAGGTTCTACTTCAGTACACATTATAATATAAAACCGAAACACCCAATGCATCGCTGACTGATAACAAAGCAGTTTAATATTTAAACTTAAGTATTTAAGCCGCTTTAAAGTCAGAGTTAAGTTTAAACTTCGCCGCCGTTTCACTAAACGATCGAGTGTTTACGCAAAAATGATAATGATTGTATCCGAGCCCCGCTCGTCCCAATGTTAATCCGGAGCAAGGCTCGGTGACTTTGACAGCCGCACACTATCTATAAAACTGAGGAATACTAATCACCCGAGTTATTGTTGAAATCGAAAACTAAAGCAATTAGCGAACTTGTATTCTATTTATCAGACTGCTAAGTTCAGCTTATCTTCGGCTATATAACTACAAACCGGTTTCAGACGAATCACTTAAAATTATTAAAGTGACTCCATAGATTCGTATTGATTTTTATTTCATATCTACGCAATTCAAACCTAGGTATATAAATATTGGTATTTAAGCGAAGAGAATACTTCCTAAACTGTTACTGTGAATACATAAGAAAAAGTATATGAACTATGGGCCAGTTTGGTTTTGTGTTGCTTGCACGAGTGTTACAAGACTCACACAAGTCATATGCTATCAATGAACTACTAGAGGGGGACATTAAGAGGACATTAAGTCGGCAACCATTTGCAGTCGGCGAGCCGGACGGCCGGAGCCGACGTGGAGAGCCCCGGACCGGCCCGGACCGGCTAATGGACCCGTATGTCACACGCGGCACTTCAATAGCATTTACTCCAGAGCCGGCCTTTACATATCAAAGCCTTCCCGTGTGTGTACACCCTTTTACAATGCATTCTGTGCTGAGATTTGTATAAAAGCAAACATTTTATCTGAGCAGCTGTTTGAAATGATGGTCTGGATGATGAATAGAAGCTACTTACTTAGCTACGTAAATTTTAGAGCGTGATGACGGACAACTGCCTGAAAATATGATTAATTGAGGTAGATACTTGGAGAAGGATGAACTAAATCCATTATTACAGCGGCAACAAAATAAATGATACAACCAATAAACCCCTAAGACGACCCACTGACCAAATTTTTTTTTGCATCGTTTGGTATACCACTTACCGTAACAAAAACAAAACATGTTAACCAAACGTAACTACATGTTCTGCGATTTTTCATACTACATAATATTACTGCCGGAAAACAACTGGGCAAGATTTGGGATTATTGTTTAGTGTTTTATAATAAGTGCAACAAAAAAAAAAACATACTTCATCATTATTCAAGCTCAAGTAATAGTTGTTGCCACAATAATTTTTGAACACTTCTGTTCAGATCCTTAACAATAGAGAAAATCCAGAAAATGATCTTGACATGGTAAATTTTGGCAATAATATACGTAGTTAGGTACATAGATAAAAATATCCAGGTAGAAGTTAAACTAAAAATTTGAGCAATAATAGGGTAATCTATAAGAAGGCGTATTTTTAACATTTATGTAGCTAACGCGTTGACGTTTACTTTACATCAACATGTTCCGCTTTCTCAGCTTGTTGTTATAATTCCCTTTGTTTGTTATTCACCGAGTTTCTTTCATCTTACATTACGTTCAGACTATCGGGACCTTGGCCTATTTATGACTGAAATTCTTTGATTATTGTCCCCAAGCTAAAAACTTGGTCCTAAATATCGTTTGATATAAACAAACAAAGGGATTTACTTTGGTTATCCGGGTATGGAGATAAACATAAGAAGCCGTGATCTGACCCGCCGACCACCAACCGTCGTGACATAAGCTACGCGTGTTACAAATGTTTATACGAGGGCTGAAAGAATAGCTTAACTTGTGAACTCTTTGAACAAGGTATCAAAGACCCGTTAGGTTACGATGTATGAACGAGGCCGAGTTATGTTCTACCTCGTTTATGTCACGCGTAACTCAATTGCTTTGCCACATAACTGCTGACTCCGCTGTACAGAGACCGTGAACCAGGTAAGTGACGGCAGCAGCCGCAGCCGACACACCGCACCGCAAGTTTCACACACCACGCGCACACAACTTGAGGGAACTCGCGCGCTTTCCGACAATGTTGCTAACTATACTGCTAAACTCAGGCCAGATCAATGTTGATTGCATTTAACTAACCGTTTATAGATATAACAATCAACGAAGATGAGATGCTTTAATGTGTTAGTAATGCTTGAAAACTTCGGAAAAAAATAATTAATATAGTTCGTCTCATGTTAACAATAACTTATTCTTATATTCTTCTCGATAACTTTTCTTTTTAAACTTACATTTTATTTAATACTCAATTAACATAGCGACTACAAACAGATATTATTCACATAAAGATCAATTAGCCAATATCTTGAGCGAGCAGACTCCAATATCTTGAGCGAGCAGACTCCTAAGACACTGCAAGAAGTATTTAACTTCATAAACTAGTGCTATCAGTCAGCTTCTACTAAATTAATTGAGCATTCAATCTTGACGAACTGTTATATCAGCGACGTAATGAAAAATATTTGAAGTGAATAAGGAAGTATTAGATGGTAGGATAGTAGGTACTAGTCATAACTTATTAAAACGAACTTATAGTTTGTCCGCAGTTTTCTTGAAGTTTCGAAGTTGTCTAGAGACTTAGAGAGTGATATTGTCACCCGTCGCGGAAAGGCGTCGCTGCATTATTAACGCATTCACGGAGTGTATGTACTACTAGTGTGCACAACTCTGATATAGTTTAGGTACCTAGGTACTTATATTTGCTCAAGTTGCTGCCACTTGGCCAGTTACTCGCCGCCGCACTTTGTTCTTCCAAATTATTTTAAATTATCGGCGAGCGGTGATGGAAGTTTACATATTATAAAATACAGTGGTACTGTTAAACAGCATATTATACCGAGAAGCTGGTAAATATCAGCAGGAAACTTAGGCAAAAAATATTTAATTAATACTTATTTTCCAGAAAGGAGAAAAAATATAGGATGTCGATAAGTTGATGAAAATGTAAAGAAGCAGCCGAAGGTTGATTAATGTCCGCCAAAACAACCCGCACGAGCTGCGCGGAGAACACTGCGGCGGGGCCACGACAAGCGCGGCCGAACTGGAAGCGAGCTCATAGATGCTTCACACCTGCCTCGTCGGGCAGGAAATTCGCTGCATCACTTGAGCGTATAGATAATACACTGCTACATTCTAATGTGTTATGGTTAAATATCGCTACAGGTATATTTTTGCTGTTAAGTAAATCGACTAGTTAGTATGTCCTCCAGCCCCAATGAAGGCTAAAGACATGTGTCTCCAATTTTTTGTTCGATTTTCTTGTCTATCATATATCCTTCCATGAAAATTGCGTTGTCAACTGGTGTAATGTCCAGAGTTAGGATGAAAATAATATTAAAACAGTGTATTATCGCTGTGCTCTTGGCCCCGCGGAGACGCTCCGCTCCATTGGAGGCGAGCCTTTGAGACCGCCGCCTGATGAGACCGCGACTTATATCCCAACTTATAGAACTCCCACGCTAGCATGTGCACCAAGCGAATGCTGGGAATTATAAAAACACTAATTAGGTACACAGAGCCCAAAACAAAGTCTTAAATAACAGTACATAAGTAGGAAGAAGTTTGTTAATTAACTACAAACATGGAAAATGCTCGCAGTAGTATTACTGAGACTTCAACAGAATTATACTGGTGCAAATACATAAGTATATAGGTACCTACATTATTAAGGGATTTAATTAGGTCTAAGTATATTTTTAATAAATTCCTGGAAGAGCTATTGAGCCATGAAATAACTTATGAAGGGCAATCTTCCTCTGACCCTTAAGAGAAAACTCATCGACATGTGCATTCTTCCGATCCCCACGTACGGCTCGCAGACGTGGTCTTTGACAAATCAACAGAGGTCCACGCTCGAGGTTTTCCAGAGAGCTATGGAACGCAGTGTTCTGGGTATCAAGTTCATAGACCGGGTTAGGAATACAATTATCCGGTCCACTACGAAAATCGCTGATCACTCGGAAAGCTGTCACGCTAAAATGGAACTTCTTGGCTGACCACTTCTGTCGCATGTCAGACGATCAATGGGCCAAACGAACGACCCAATGGGTCCCTCTAAATGGCAAGAGACATCGCGGTAGGCCTAGGCGGTGATGGCGGGACGAACTAGAGTCCTTTGATAAGGAGTGGATGACCACGGCCCTAACCAGAGATAAATGGAAGGAGGGTAGGGAGGCCTTTGCTCTGCAGTGGGACAGAAATGGCTAGGAAAAAAAAAGATATGAACCATGATTACCTCTGATCTACAACTGAGATTTTCATTAATCATAAAGTTGAAAACTGTAACAATGGCAATGTGATGTAATTCCGCGTCTGTCCCGCGAGCGCGTCACGTCGCGGCATCGTGTCGCGCGGGCGAGCGGGGCGCGACGGTCGCGCGACAGACGCGCGCTGATTGCTTCCGCGGGGACGACGGACGTGACGCAAATCCACCGCGCTTGTCACAACTCACTGCAACTCTTGTAACTTTCGTCATTTGCGTTGATATATTGGAGAGACTATGTAATAATTCATAGATCAGGCAACACTCCACACAATCGGTCCAGACATTATCGTGTCCGTCCTCGCCGGTGAGGCTCGTCGCGTGTTGTTGTTGTAAATCAACTTTGTTGTAAATAGTAACGTTAACGTTGCCCCCCCCCCCCCCCCCCCTAGATAATACTGGCCCGAACCGGTCAAACTATTTATTTTAGGTTTATTTTATTAAATATAAGATATTAACATTACCTTCTCTGTTCATATATGAAGTAGCTTTTTTTGTTAAAATAAACCCTCATATATTCAGCCGTCTTTCTGACATAGCTGTTCGCAATCGAAGAGATAACAATAGACTGTGTATTGTACCATCTAACACTGCACTAATGCACAAGAGTGTTTTCTGTCTTGCACCGATAATATTTAATAAAATACCAAAATCTATAAAGCAACTTACGATCAATAAATTTAAACTTCATCTAAAAAAGTATCTGATAGAAAGGTGTTTTTATAATCTAAATGATTTCCTAAATAATTAATAAGGTATATTTTACAGTTTAGTTTATTAAATTATTAAGTTTATGATTTTTAAATAGTAGGTAATAGATATAATATATATAAAAAAAATATATTATATACTTGTATTTTGAATTTTGTACGCCCATGTGGGCAAAACATGTAAGAACGTTTTTTTTTTATTGTACCATCTTGCTTGCAAAACTGTTTGTACTGCATACTCGTGTTTTTTGCAAATAAACGATCTTTATCTTTATCTTTAACTAGAATCAAAACAGTCCCTAAATAATCAATCATTGATCCAGCTCTCTCTTGCTATTTTATTTGTTATGATCGTGAGCAACGAACTAAGTCGAGGTTCGAACCCCACAGGGGGTGCCCTTAGCTTTCGTTGCCACAATAATAATCCAGCCTATAAACGTCCCACTGCTGGGCACAGGCCTCTTCCCATATAGAGAAGGCGTGAGCATTGATCACCACGCTTGCTCTCTGCGGATTGGCGATTTCAGATCTCAAATTTTTTGGAATCCAGGTTTCCTCACGATGTTTTCCTTCACCATTTGTTAGAAGTTTTAAGAAGTTGAAGTTAGTCACCTTACACTTAAAAAGGTTAAGCTTAGTCTGAAACAATGGCTACAAACCCTTACATATGACGAAACTGAAAATATATTAACAAGAATTTCCTAACTCAAGTTAAAAAACGCACTTAACTCTTTAAGCATAATCTGCATAATAAAATCCTCCGTTCCCGACCTTCCTCAAACACATAACATACATTCCACATTCACACATACTCCTTCAAAACACAAACTCGCACCCTCTTACACTCACCCACCCTCACCTGTTTCACACACTCTCTCTCACACACTCACACTCTCACTCACACATATACCCACACTCACTCACCCTTACTCTTACCCACATGTGAAATGAGTTGCTCAGTTCTGTTTGTTTTTTTTTTGTTTTTACTAAGATACATTTTTTTTTCTTTTCTTTTTCCCTTTTATTAGCTAGTTAAGTTTCTATTGTTCATAAAGCGTAAGCTCCATAAAAATGGAAGAGGGCGCTGACTCCCGTAACACAGGTTACGTACCTAGCACGGGTGTCAGAGACTTCATAAATGTTGATGTACTTATTATGACAATAAAGATTATTATTATTAAGTGTCTTAGAATAATTAAGAAAGTACATATAACTTTGAAAAAGCCACATTGGTACTTGCCTGGGTTCGAACCTGCAACCTTGTGCATACAAATCCGTTCATTGAACCGCTAGGCCACCACGACGTTGCCACAAACCTCTATTAATTTGTAGCTTCTGGCTGGAGGCGTATTAGTAATGTCACGCCAACTTAGTAAATTAAAGCAGTAAAAGCCAAAAAAAAAATTGATCATGTTTTAATGAAACCCATGAAACCTGAAATAATATGGAACATTGGCCGTTTTCGCATGTCTACTTAAGAAAACCATACACTAAAAGAAGGTAAATAGTATGTAAAATAGTAATGAGGGGCTCGTGGCTAAGTGTAAGCCGTACAGTTTGACCGATAATACAGGTTAAGCTGCGCTCGCCGCGTTTGGTCCGTGGATGGGTAACCATTTCTAAACATACCGAGACCCCTCCGTGCCTCGGATAGCACGTTAAGCCGTAGGTCCCGACTGTCATACTTTGATCTTTGGCAGTCGTTAAGTCAATTCAATGGGTTGTGGAGGTCAGGGGTCCGATGCCGCTATTTTAAGGGGAGTGATATGAAGATTCGAATGACGTTATTGCGACGCACGCTATTTCGAAAAAAAAAAAGAGTTATACGCCAGTTCGAAAACACATTAAGTCGAAAACCGATATATCGAATGACGTTGTCGCGAACACGCTGATTCGAAAAACTGTTTGAATGGTATGCTAATATAAAAGTCTTGGTATCAAAATCCACTGTTGCGAAAAACATATTCCAATCTGAATGTGTCTGGGGGTCTTAGCCTTATATGTATTTGTATTGGGTTTGGGAAACAAGAGCAATGGTGGTTGTATTCTGTTCTTCAATGAGCTTTTCAATACAGCCGTTGGTTTTTTGGTTTGGGTTGTACGTCGACAACGTCATTCGATATAGCGGTTTTCGACTTTTTCGAACTGGCGCACCACTCTTATTTTTTTTCGATATAGCGTGTGTCGCAATAACGTCATTCGAATCTTCATATCACTCCCATTTTAAGTCAGTGAGTGGTGGGATAATAAACGTTCCAGTGTACTTGTTATAGTGCATAAGTATTTAGATAATTTTGACAGATAATAATGACAAATGTACACCTGCTCGCCACTGTTGTCATTGTAGGATTGCAAGTGACTGTTCTTATAGCTGATTACGAAAATAAGCAACAATAACAAGTAAACTGGAACGTTTTTTAACCCGTCACTCACTGACTTAAAATAGCGGCATTGGGCCCCAGATCACACAGTCGCTCCATGTAAAAATACTAGTACCTAGGTATTCAGCTGAATCCAGTAAGACTGATAGCCGACCCCAAAATAGTTGCGAAAAAGGCTCGGGAGATGATGACACTAAAAGAAGGTAAATAATTAACCAAATTAAGCTTCGGCCCAAAATAAATCACTTCGCAAAGTACACGTTATAACATAGCATAGATATTCCCCGGGCGAGTGTCCGGTGGCCGACCACCTCTCTACCCGACCGCGATCATAAATTACCCCTTGATTTTGGTTACTACCCGCATGTAGGTACGAGCAAATTAACTGAGAAATATAAGTACCTAAGTACTCGGTACGTGGCCCGTGGCTGCGGCCTGCGGTATAGGATTACGTTGGCCTGGCTCTTCAATATCCGCGGATGAGCGCGCTTAGTGCCGAGCCCGCCTTTCATACGCGCGCGGGAAAACTTCCTGTTGTGAGGTCCGATATCACGGATTAAAAACGTATGTCGAAGTTGTTAGTTGAGATTAACTTGCACTACACACTAAGTAGGTAACCTACTAGTATGAAGGATAATAGCTGTTGCACAGGCTTTAAAGCTGTGATCTTTTAATAATATATAGGCTGTAAGCATAAAAGATGGTTTAACAGGAACATGCTGCTTAGTTGCGAGGGTTTCGTTTAAACAAGCCTGTCCACGCGCCGGACAGGCGAACATCCTGTTTCCCTATAACTGCCAGCGGCGCAGTGAAGCGAAAGCTGCTAATGTAACGCTCTACTACAAAAGCTTATCATGGTATTTCATATACTTGATTAATGATTCTCTCTAAAACAATCCCAATTAAAACAGAACATTTTCATATCACAGAGTACCTACCTACTTGTGTATAGGTTTACATAAACACTTCTGGAAATGGGTTTACCTCGAAGAGGACGAGTTCGACATATTTTATTTTAGATTGCGTTCCATTTACATGGTATAATATGGTCGATAATAAAAGGATTGTGTTTTAACACGGCCACATACTCCCAATCTAGGCAGAGCCTTTGCTGTGATAACCAGACAACTAACAAGCATACTTACATACACACAGAAAAAAGACGTGTGGCACTCGGAGACTGTCGCGGTAAAGCTATTGCATAGCATTTATTATCAACTTATGTAATTATAATTATTTATTTATTTTATTTATGCAGTATTTTTTTTATTTCCTTTGTTTTTCTTTGATATTCATTCAAGTTATTAAAAGTTATAATTAGTAACGCCGATACAACCAATGCCACCTAGAGGCGATTTGCAGAACTAAAGAGACAAGCGTGATATTTCAAAGTCGTTAAAAGTTCTGCTATTCATCGATAGATGGCAAAACTAAAAAGTTTCACCGCTCGCTGTGCCGGTCGGACTTAGGTTATTTTCGTTACGGAATTGCTTGATTCGGTCTCCACGCTCAAGGCCCGCGATAGAAGCTATGCAATAGCTTAAATATGAGGGTAGTTGTAGTGCTGAATAAAATTAATCAAGTGGAACTCTTATATTTAATTAATATGTCTATTATGTACAAAAAGTAACTAACACAATGTTATCATTAACTTATCATGTCAAAATTACTCAAAACAATAGTAACTTACAGAAATGAACATGAACACATCTCATACAACACACGGTATCATACAGATACACACAATATATTACCCAGTAACAACTCTAGCGTCTCGAACGTTCTCATTGACCCGCCTACAAACACGCGACGAGTAATTATAAAAATATATTATTTCTTTCTAAGTACTTGTGTGCAACCAAATCAACTGGCGTGTCGTGTCACTGTCACACTTACTTCATTGATTTTCTTGCACTACAAGGGATGCCGTACAAAATACTAATTTACTACTTAACTAGCGCCATCCGTGGCTCACACACAGAACTTGTAAAACCAATCGTACCAGTTCGTTCGTCAGTGTTCTCATATTGCTCCGGTACGCACGGAAATCGATTTTAATTAATTATATTTACATTTTATAAATCTCGATGTGTAGACATTAAAAACAAATAGAAAATTAGGCAGCTAGCTTCCGGCTCGGTCGTTCGGTGGCTCGGTGGCTCACTCGCAGTAGGCGGCGGTGAGGATGTAGAAGCTGCGGCCGGGCGGCAGCGCGAGGCGGCTGACGTACTTGGTGAAGGCCGCGGCGCCGGCGTCGCAGTACACCAGCGACAGCGCGTTGTGCACCGGCGGCACGCACACCAGCGCCGCCGCCGCCGCGTCCGCCTCGTCCGGCGCCACGTACTGCGTGTGGCCGCCGCCGCGCCCCCGCAGCCCCGCGCCCACGTACAGCACCGCCTCCAGCCGCGCGCCCGCGTCCGCCGCGCGCGCCGGCAGCAGCGAGTAGTCGCCCGCCGCCCAGCGCTGCAGCTCCGGCCGCCGCACGCCCGCCAGCGCCAGGTCCGTGCAGTCCGCCAGCAGCCGCAGCCACGCCGCGCTCGACAGCAGCGCGACGGCCGCCCGCGCCGCGCCGCCGCCGCGCGCCAGCCACGCCGCCGACGCGCGCCGGTAGCGCCGCTGGTTGGCCGGCCCCGCCCACTCCCACTCCAGCTCTGCACACACGGGCACACGCACACTGTCGCTACGCGTTCCCGACCGCAGCCACCCTGCGGACGGGAACGGCTCTCTCACCTGGGTCCTCGAGCGCCTCCATCAGCTCCTGCAGCTTGTCGGGCAGGAACAGGTTCTGCAGACAGACCTCGCTCTCGCGCTCCATCTGCGTCTGGATCTGCATGCGGCTGCGCGGCGACATGTACGTCGCTTCCACCCACTGGTTCAATACCACCTGCACGACACAAATATTTTTCAATTACATGCTTATTATACTTATAGAATTAACTATTCTGCGTCTAATTTTCTCACAATTTCAGAGTTAGGTGGGTGCGACACGGGTGCCTCCACAGCGGGCGACTCGGGCTCGTCCTCGGGCTCGTCGTCCGGCGGCGGGCCGTGGAACCAGCCGTTGATGGACAGACGCGGCAGCTCCAGCGACAGCACCTCCTCCACCTGCACAGGGACGTGTCAGCGCCGGCAGGCGGGGGCGCGCGGGCGCGGGCGCGGGTGCGCGGGCGCGGGGGCGCGGGCGCGGGGGCGCGGGCGCGGGGGCGCGGGCGCGGGGGCGCGGGCGCGGGGGCGCGGGCGCGGGGGCGCGGGCGCGGGGGCGCGGGCGCGGGGGCGCGGGCGCGGGGCTCACCTGGTGGAAGGAGTCGTGGCCGACCTTGAAGAAGGCCAGCATGTTGTTGCGCGGGCTGACCTCGCGCGCGGGGCGGGCGGGCTGGCCGGCCGCGTCGCACGCCAGCAGCTGCAGCGCCCCGCCCATGCCGCGCGCCCAGCCGCCCCAGCCGCCCTGCACATACACACACATCTCAATACTATGTCACTTACACACATACATATATAATATGAAGAGCTTTAGTAAGTCAAATATTAGATGGAATATATTGCAGATACTCAAAAAGATTTAAGTTATGTCTAAGGTATTCTTAGCCCGCTTCAGTAAAATATAATCTAATAAAGTATTTTTGTGCTGCTCCTGATATGAATGTCGAGCGCACCTCGTGGTCGCCGGAGCCGTTCTCTAGGGGCGCGGGTGCGGCTGGTGCGGCGGGAGCGGGAGCGGGAGCGGGAGCGGGCTCGCGCGGGCGCCAGGGCGCGAGGTAGAGGATGAAGGCCACGCGGCGGTCGGCGAGGCGGTCGTCGTGCGCCAGCAGGTGGTCGCCGGGCCCGTACAGCGAGCACGACGCCGACACCGAGCGCAGCCGCAGCCCCGTCACCGACGACACCTGCACGTATTTGCACATGTACATTATCACTGCTACTCTTCTCACTTAATATTGCTGTAAACAGAATCTAACTAAAACATACCCAACTCATAACTTCGGTTTTGAGCAGCTCATATATGCCTCTGATGCTCCTCTGCCACGTGAGGCTGGCCAGGTCTGCCGTCTGGTGAAACTCGTACAGGTCCATCTTCTTGCGAGACCAGTCCAGCGTGTTCATGTCGTCCACTATGTTGTTGATCATCTCCGGGTTGGCCAGGAAGTCATGCAGCAGGCACAGTCTGAATGGTTCACATGTTAGTGTCACTTCTGGACTCTTGAAATCTTTTTGCTCTTTCCAATTTACTTGTAATCTGTCTATTAATTCTTGTGACTGTAATATAAAATTTTCATTAATAGATAGTTGTTGATGGATTATTAGATAGAAAGGTAAATCTCTTTTTAAAGTTCTCTTAATCATGATAATTACTATTATTATTCCTCTACCTTAATCTTAGGATTAAACTTTGGGTCATCCATCCTGTTGGCTCGGGGGTTGAGCTGGGCCTTCACGGCCTTGATGTCGGCCTTGTCATCCTCCACCAGTATGGAATCATCCTCCCAGGATGCCTCCGAGTCCGAGCTGTACTCTGATGACGAGGATGATGAAGAGTAGTCTGTTGAAATCAATCAAGTGTTATAATTAATTTAATAGCATTAAGCACAAATATTATGTTAATACTCATTAAAACATTAGCTATCTATAGAGTTTACAACAGCACTCTCCTTTATGGACAAGCAGACAGTTATGGTCACAGTAATTTTTCTGAGAATTTGAGGATAATTAGCTTATTGATTTCTGAGGTTTACGCGAATGTTAGATATTTAAATAAAACAAGTTTTAAGGATTTTTTCGTGGTTTATATTGTGACCTTAAACCTAAAGATAAACCGCGAAAAAATCCGTACAAGTAGTTTTATTTCGATAATTAGCCTATTTATAATAAATTCTGGAACATGAGCCAAGCTGTTATTTGTCCAGTAAATACAAGAAGATTTCATTTCATTCCAAGAAAATTTCATCACAGATAGTAATTTATAACTGTTCCACATAATACGGTAAGATGACATTAGCATTGTTAACTACAGTTATTCACTTCCAGAACGAAATGTATTCCCAAGTTTGTAAATAAGCATCACAAATTTTATTTGCATTTTGTTGTACTCAAAAATTCAAGTTTCCCGCGCAATTTGCTGCAAACAAAAAATGTATGAGAGCTGACCTCCGCGGATCCTCTTGACTTCGTCGGCGGAGGCCTGGTAGGAGTTGACGGCGCACACGTCTGAGTCGTCCGTATCCGTGTCCGAAATCTCGATCACTGTGCTGGACATCCTGCGCTTGGCGGGCGGCCGGGCTTCCGCGCCGCTGCCGCTGCTGCCTGGGCCCTCGTCTGCTGGCGCCGTGCTTGATGACGGTTCCTCATTGTCTCTATTGGGTGAACTCATTTTGCATCACCAATACTACATAATACGAGAAAGAAAAACAAAACTAAACCAATATGATGCGACGCCTAACCTAAAATTTTGTTGACGTACAAATCCTTGATGTTGCAATATATTAAAATTAGAATTAAAAAAACACTCAAGTATATAAATAAGTGTATCTAACCAAGAATTCATAAGAGTTTTGTTATTCACAAAATAAAATGCTTTTTAAAAAAATACTATGTACAATTTTTATGATGAGTATCATGCTAAATGAAGTAATCAGTAAAACCTAAAACCATTATTTTGTGACAGCGGAAATGTAATGGCAACTGTTAATTTATATGTCAATGATGTCAATCTTTGTTGATCTTTGTGATGTGAATTGTCAAACAACGTCATCTCATAACCTAGCCTAACCTATTATAGCCTCTGTTATTCAATGGATTGGATTTATTGATAGATACATTGATAAGCAATATGACTGATTCTATTTTACAAATTCAGCCTTTAAACGGTTCAAGTGGACCTCAATGTCAATACTTTGTAGTGAGGAAGAAACGATTATGCCGAATGACAGTACGCCCTGGACGACAATATTGCGGCGAGCATGAACCACAACCAAAGACAGTTGATGGTCAGGTAGCAAGACCCACATACTGTTACAGTTATTGAATAATCACAATATATCAATCGATCATTGTTCACACAACTTATATAATACTAACTTTGTACCTTAATATATTATTGTATACACTTACCTAGTACCTACTTTAAATAATAGTTTTTTAAACATGTTTTATTTAGTAATCATTAGTAATGAACATTACGTTGTGTGCAATGTAATATACTCTCCAATATTGTTCGCGACTTACCAATTATAACTGTACTTAATTTTTTAGGATGACTCCCGCATACCATGCCCAAACGATCCAAAACAGTAAGTAAACTAACTGTTTGACAGTGAATCAACAAAATGCCATGCCACTTGTTCAGATAATATAATGCTGAATGGATTTCAGCACTGTGTATGTGAGCAAACTAGAGAAGCATCTAACCATCTGCAATGCTCGGGCCACAAAACAGCCGCCATACATAGTTCCCAACATCAACTCGCCCCCTAAGACTGAGATCTTTGTACGGACACCACTCAGCGGTATTTCTAAGGAGATCATTGCACAAGTTGTTAACAAAATTAACTTTTTATATGAAAGTGAGTACTATTTGTTTTAAACTTTAATTTAGTTATTTAACCTTATGCCATTCCGCATATTACTTAGATTGCTTGATTAGCACAAAGAAAAAACTTGATAACTAAATACATTGTTTTGTTTGCAGAGCATGTAAAAGATAACATAACAACAGCTCAGGAGCACCCCATCCACGGTACAGTGATGGAGGAGTTCTCAGAGAATGACCGTGCAGAGAGCTCCCTGCGGCACCTGCGCCAGGTGTCCAGCCTGCTGTGGCTCGCCGAAGACGAGGGCCTGGTGGCAGACGACACATGCTATGTAGAGCTGGGGGCTGGAAAAGGTAGCTGCTAATGTTTTGAATAAACTATAATAATATGACTGCAATTCGACATATTGTATGTTGAAAGTTTATATTGTTATATAGGCCACTTGTCGTATTACGCGTGTAACGCGTGGTGTGCGGAGGGCAGCGGGAGCGCGGCACTGCTGGTGGACCGCGCGTCGCTGCGGCACAAGCGCGACAACAAGCTGCGCGCCCGCTGCCAGCGACTGCGGGCCGACCTCGCCCACCTGGCACTGCAGCACGTGCCGCTGCTGGCCAGCTGCCGGGCCGTCGTCGGCCTCGCCAAACATCTGTGCGGCGTGGCCACCGGTGATTTCACATCATATTTACGTTCAGCTATCAAGTTCCGCATGTTCACTCTTACTGAAACTTAGCAGTGATCTCTATCTCTCTTTGACTATACTTGTGTAACATACTTGTTTTCATAAAGCAGTTGTTTGTGCACATAGATTACGCGCTGCGCTGCATCACGGCGGAGGGCGTGGTGGACAAGACGCGCGGCATCGTTCTAGCCACGTGCTGCCACCACCGCTGCGAGCCGGCCGCCTTCGTCGCCCAGCGCCAGCTGCAGGTAGGCACGCGCTCGCCCCAGGACAAGGGTCCTGTCGCCGGCCGGAGCTAACGCGGGCTTGTTCGCAGGAGCTGGGCATCAGCGGCGCCGAGCTGGGTGTGATGCTGGGCGTGGTGTCGTGGGCCACGTGCGGCTCGGGGCGGGGGCGCGGCGCGGGCGAGGGCGCGGACGCGGGGGCGGGGACGCGCGCGGGGGCGGGCCGGCGTGCCAAGCGCTTGCTGGACTGGGCGCGCGTGCTGTTCCTGCGCGAGCGCGGCTTCGCGGCCACGCTGTGCCGCTTCGTGGCGCCGGCGGTGTCGCCGGAGAACATCTGCATCGTGGCCAGCAAGCCTGCCTCCTGACGGGCGTGGCCAGCTGCCCGGGTGCGACACATGTGACGCCGGACCTCTGGACCGACAGATGATAGTGATGGTTTCGGAGCCCCAAATACTGTGCTATTTATAGTTCGAATGAAGTTGATAATTGGCAGCACATTAGCTGCATTACATATTTATGAAGAGATTAGACGGTTGATATTTGTATTCTATGTACATACATTTTTTATTCCTGAAACTATCTTTTATTTCGAAGAAGGACGTTATTGATGGCTTCAACGTAAGGATGGGAGGTCATGTAAATAAAACAGTAGGTAGCAAATATAATTTTGTATATTTATATCAATAATTATTATCTAAAACAAAGTTCTATTACTATACAAATGTTCAATGAACTAAAGAACGTCGCGTCCGCAGCTCTTGGTTCTGAACATGACATGCGGACGCGGGACCTAGCGGCCGCGCGTCCGCCCGCCCGACACGACATTCTGGTACACTGCGGCTTCGGCACTTATCTTAATATAATTCGCAACAAACTTACTGTCGCTGATAAAATTAAAATCTAAAAATAAACATGCTTACATACCACTTAGGATGGGCGCACACCGAGCATGACGCGACAAACAGTCATAAGTAGTGAAGTTATTGCGAGCGTCAGTGTCTAGCGCCACGCTCAGGGTGCACCGGGCGTTGCCGTGCTCTTCGCCGCAAGTCTTGGGAAGAGAACACTGCGCCCTACTGTTTCCAGTTTCGTACTAACGTCAACTTAACCAACTTTATATGAAAATAAAAATTATCTATCATCAAAAACGTTTACATAAAAATAAATAAGGATAAATGCTCCGTCACTGACGAACAGTCCGTGCTGGCTGCGGGCCACACATCCAAGACGGCCGCCACGTCACCGTGCGGCCGTCGTGCGTTTAACGTGACCTCCTAATGTATTTAAATTAATGCAACGTCTAGTTTAACATCAAAACTAACAAAATATATATCGTTAAATTTTTAATTTGGAATGCGTTAGCGAAGGTGTGGCCACATGCAGAGCTAACAGATTCTAGCAATGTCCTAGTTCTACAGATGTCGCCGCCATGGAAACATACAATAAAAAATACTAGCAGTAGATATGGTCAGCGGAGATGCAGGACACCTGTCGTTGCAGGAGGGGTGCGGGAGTGGGGAGGGGGAGGGGGGGGGTTGTCTCTACACGTCACTATGATACATATGTACAGGCGTGGCGGCGCCGCAGCGTCGCTGTGAGGATCGTTGTACAGACAGGCGCGACACTGCGGTGCACGATATAATACGATTAAGGTGTCGCTGCTCGTTACATTACATACTCTAATCAAATAATATTTATATCAAGAACTGCTTCGACCATAACAATACAACTTGCATCAGACAATTAATTTGTATACAAAATAAACTTTATAATAATATATTTGTCACAAAAAGTCATAGTCGCTAAGAAGGGTATTGGCTAACAATGAATATCTGTGTGCGTGGGGTCGCACCGGTCCGGTCTGTTATAAATGAATATCAAAAGGATGTAGAAAGTTATGGGTAATAGAAGTGAAGAGGGTAAGCAGCAGGCTATGATTGCGGGTTGCGGGTTGGTGCGGCGCTCAGTAGCCGTAGCGCTCCTGGATGGAGGAGACCACGCCGTTGGCCAGCGACGACAGCCGCCCCGCCACGCGCGTCACGCCCGCGCGGACCGACTCGCGCACCTGCACACACCACTACTATACACAGGGACACGCATCACGCATCATATGCACCACAACTATTTTTACCAAAAAAGACCTTCCAGATTTGAATGAAATATAATATTGATGTGTACATAACCGACAGGCATGCGTGCTAGTCCTCACCTCGTCGAGGTCGGGCGCGGCGACGCTGAAGCCGGGCGGGCGCGCGGCGCGCCCGTCGGCGCCGAAGTACTCCGCGGACGAGATGCTCGTGCTGCCCTGGAAGCGGGACAGGTTCGAGTCCCGCTCCCAGCTCGACTCCTACGACACATTGCATGGACTTATGTTCATTGTCTATTTTATGGTATAATGGTCATTAGGGTAGAGTTTATTTAAAGTGGCGCGGGTGAAGAAACTATGGAAGGAAAAAAAAGCCTATCAAAAGAAAAATAATAATAATATGTAATTAGATTATGTGGTCAGATTTGTTCATTCATTATTGGCTGGTAATTGACATTGGGAGAAGGTCTTTTTAATTAAATGTTAAGACGTAACGAAAATAGACTTCTAGTTACTTTAGAGTGTTATTTTTAGTAATATGGAATCGACTTTGTAACTTTGTGTTCCAAAATTGGGTTCTCTAACTAATTTTTTGAACACAGTGATCTAGCATAATTTAGAACATCTTATACACTATTAGCCTACCATATAAATCTTAAGGATCAATAAAATGAAATAATAGTAACCTGTTCGCCAAAGAACTGTGCAGAACTAATAGCCTTAGCGCTGCCGAACTTCTTGACGGCGGAGTCGTCCTCCACCGGGTCGGCGCGGCGCGGGCGCGGCCGCTGCGGAGCCGACGCCGCCGCTGCCGGAGCCGGAGCCGGCCCCGCCGAGAACATGCTGTGCACCGCGCGCGCCGGCTCCGGCGACACCCGGCCCTCCGCGCCGAACGCCTTGTCCAGCCCGCGCGACCCGTACGGCTCGTTCCTGCGACCCATCCATCCCATGTACTCTACTCACTCTCATTATCACCAATTATTTTATTTATTTATTTGAAACAGGCACCAAAGGCCCATATTAAAATACAATAATACTATACATAAACAATTAAACTATATAAACTTAAAAACTAAAATTATACACGATTAGTATTAGTTTTGCAACGTCGGCGTCGTGTATCGCGCGGTATCGGGTATCCGGCCACGAAATCGTCGGAAAATAACGCCTTTCGGCCAAAATTCCGGAGAAATGAAATCTGAAAGATGTGTAGTCGGCACTCTCACCACAAAGGAATTAAAACTCACGTTGTGACGAGATTCCAACCTCTCAACTCTCAAATTCCATTACGTCTTGATCTTGATGTACTCTACAATCTCCTCGGCCTTTGTAGAGTAATCCTCAACCTGGACACGTACAGCGGCGTCACTAGTACAGCAGGACGCAGCAAGTAGTTCTGTCCGGTCGGTGCAGTGTCCATCCTTGTCGACCTGCTCCTTCGGCTGTATTCCGTTATCCTTATGAGCGGATACACAGCGCTTCTGCTTAGCCCCTTTTTGAAGTGTTCGCTTTTTCTGCAATGCAGCTGATTTCTTAGCGACAATATCGGCGTAGGCACGTGTAGGGGTCATCGATCCTACGTGTGGCGTCATAGCGGCCGGCGTAGACGTACGGGCGACGGTAGCGGCGAGTGTAGCTTCGTCAGCGATATTAGAAGCTGGTAACTGACTCGTGTTTGTCGACTCAAAACTGCCGATTGAGGCATTCTGAGCCCCGCGACGAGTGTTCACCTTTGAGACCTCAGGTGACCTAATTACTGTGCCAGCGTTACGCAATGATGTAACTTCGGCACGCAGCTCAGCAATGATGTCGTCTGAAATCTCCATTCTAGACTGCATCGTGGTCATCTCGGCTTTCAATGACGTGATGTCCTTCAGCAGTCTCGTTACATCGACGTGATGGAATGTGACGAGGGGCAGGTTACAAATATAAGCAACCTTTTTAAAATGATGAAGAGTGTCTTTCGTGATGTGAACATGATGTGTAGAGGTGTAGTGTAGGGTACCTGATCATGGTGAAGGAGGAGCTGAAGTCGTCGATGTCGTCGAGCGCTTGGCGCGGCGCGGGCGCATCCTCCTGCTCGATGAGCGTCATGTCCGACGTGGCCGAGTGCGACACGCCGCTGCAACACAACAAGCACTGTAGCGCGGGTCGGACCGGCGGGAACGCGTGCTCGCGGCGGCGGTACTCACGAGCGCGACACGCGGCTGGCCTGCGCGATGCCGAGCCGCTCGGCGTGCGGAGCGGGCGCGCGGTACGCCAGCCGCAGCGACGCCACCTCCTGCTCCACGCTCTCCAGCGTCGCCGTGCTCTCCGATGCTTTAGCCTGCACCCAACACCACATTCTCAAAGTGAGTGATTACTTATAAATTATAATTCCATACAAATCGATCGATCACTACATTTTAGCTTCAGAAAACTTCATTGTATATGCCAATACCTTATATACAACAAACAGTACATATGTATTGAATTTTCAGATACTTTCAAACTGTACTTGTATAATCTTGTCAGTTTTGTTTAATCAAAACAACATAGGTAAATAAACATCGCAAATAATGAGTAAATTGTAGAGTTCCCGCTACACACGCACCTCCATCTTGAGCTTCTCGGCCATGATGGCCTCGCGCTCGATGTCGTCGAAGTTGGCCGCCACCTTGGTCGCGCCCAGCCCGCCCTTGCGCGCGCCCAGCTGCACAACAACAATCACTTGTACAATATTATAAGAAAACCCTGTCCGATCCGTGAAAATATTGTTACGTATCGATATCTGATTCAAATTCTGTCTTAGGTAAATTAAAATTGAAGTTTCTATAAAATTACAAATAATGGTAAATGAATAGGTCCGTACCCCCGAGCGCTTGGCGGCGGGCTGCGAGCGCGGAGCGTCGGCGGCCGAGCCCCACAGCCGCGCCTGCGCACTCAGCGCCTGCTCCGACTTCGCTCCCGTCTGACAATACACACACATAATCAATTATCAATAACATACTAAACATAATATTATTTAAGTTTCACGCACCATCCTACATTTTTGCACTAAATGTAAAATCTATGAGACACTTGACGCGTGGGCCGTGGCGCTACCTAACTTTGCTGCTATACTTGTCGCGAAAATTTTGTTTAAATAATATTTGAACAACTGAACCATGGTAACAAGTAACAATAAAAGTCAGAATACAATAAAGTTACTAATAATTTCGATATTATGTCCGAAAGGTATATCTTACGAAATTTCTTACGCTAATCAAAATATAGCCACTTAAATATTATTAGAATAAACAATATGAGGGGAGCAAATTAAGAAGAAAATCAGAAAAAAAAGGCCATGAAGTAAATATTTAAAAATATTCAACTACCTTTATTATAAAACTAGCTGTGCCTGCGACTTCGTTCGCGTGGATGACGAAACTTATCAATTAGTTTTTAACCGCAAAATTAAGTTTGTTTTTTATTGTTTATACTTTTCCGGGATAAAAACTACCCAGTGTGGTGCCCAGGATAATAAAGAATAATTATACCAAGTTTCATCGTAATCGAAGCGGTAGTTTTTGCGTGATACCTGAACAAACAGACAGACAGACAGACAAAATTTTTCTTTTTCACACATTTGGGTTCGGTGTCGGTCTAGTAACATCCCCCGCCATTTATTTTTTTGATATTTTCAATGTACAGAATTTTCACTTTTACAGATTTATTATTAGTATAGATATGTATCAATGATGTCATAAGCGAGTTCCGAGTTAGGTTTAGAAAACGCTCGAAGTTTTATAATATTATGCATTTGAATATTATGTTATCTAAGGGCCTATGCACACCACGTTTTTGAAACGCGCCGTTGACGCGCGTTTGTAACGATACAGACGTGATACATAATATATGCAAGTCAGACGCAGCCTGTAGACCTTTGCACACCTGTACAAATTGAAACGAGCGTGTGTAGCGATACAGACGCGACGAGTAAATTTGCAGCCATAACGAGGCAGTTTGCTTTAGAACAGCGCGGAAATGCGAAAGTCGTGACGTATGTACCGGCGATACGATATCAGCCGCGCGGCGTTATCACCGAGCGCGACGCGGCGAACAGCTGACGGCACCCCGGGACACTGCCGCACTGGTGGACTTTTGCACTCGTGTTCGTTCATATTAGCTTTGGTATTCATAATATTCATTTTTGATGTAAAATTAATAAGGAAATAACTAATACGGAATACCCTATCTTACTCTTTCGATACATATACCTCATTACCAATTAGTGGAAACACAACCTCAAAGACAAAAAATATGACATTAAAAAAACACTGTATGGATTGATAGTTAATATACAGATTTTAGTCAACTTGTTGATTGAAAAAGCACACATGATGTGTACACGGTTGTAATATATTAAAGTGAGAATGCTGGAGCTGGTCCGACTCAATTAGATTAGGTATTGGTATGAGTATTGAAAGTATTTGAAAGTAATGTATTGTGTAGTTGTAGACCGGCTGAGGGGGGGGGGGACCAGACACGCATCCAAAGACATGCGTGCTTATAAACATATGGAAGTAAACACATTTCGCTGATAGCAAACCTTCATTCTGTAAAATAATTTTGCTGGAGTGCTAAAATAGTAGTGGTTAATGCAAACAGTTCCAAACAAAGCACAATGGCAAAGGAAACAAGCACTCTGTGTGTAACATACCTGACTGTAGACAGTACAACATGTTACCATAAGTATTGGGCACTATATGCACCGCGCACAACAACACACACTGTGTTGTTGCCTCAGTGTTGCTACACTGCTGGCTGTGCACACTCACATACATCACATTATACTGTGAATGTCACAAATCTTCATTATTAAAATTAATATCTTAAATTAAACTCTTAAAACTTGTCTTTGAAGACATTCAATACACTTTAGGATCAACTTATAGCCTTCTTATAAGTAGCATGAAGTCAGAGATGTGTGGCAGTAGTAGATGGTTGTGTTACCTGTGCAGTGATGGCAAGCTCGCTAGTGTTAGTGGATGCAGAGTCGCTGTGCTCAGCAAACCAGTCTACCTCAGGCTCCTTGACCTCCTTGGGCTCGGGTGCAGCCGCATCCAGGTGCAGCTGCGCACAATACATTACATTAGTCTCGGTTACAGTGATGGCTACCACAGTCTAAATAATGATTATTATAGCCTACAGCCCTACAGATCAGCCACAACCAAACCAGACTTGCCTTTTCCTCAGAAGTTCTGAAGAATGACATGTTATAGTACATAATCTGTCCGGCCACCGCTCTTACTAGTATGGAAAACACCTTTTACATACTAGTAGGAGCTATGGAGCTATGACTATGGTTCACCTAAAAATAATCTTGTGTTTATAATCATTTTACTGCAATAAATAAATGTCTTACCTACAAAGATAGCCATAAATTTATCAACTTACATTAACTACTTACCCAAAGCTGTAAATGAAAATTTACATATTATTTGTAATAAATTCTATTGCAAACTGTGTTTGTGACAAAGCTGTTTCAAACAACACAATTATGTTACAGTTCCTACTTCCCCAGGATAGAGGTGTGGTGACTCATACACTAGACACATTTTTAAATAGATGTACAGATAATAAATGAATAAATCAATCCCAATTGTAATAAAAACCTGAAATGGAAAACTGGATTTTTAATTGCCATTGTAATTAGGAAAAGTGTGCCTTCACCACAATTAATTTAAAATCAAATATAATTCAATATTAATGGCTAATTGTAAATGTGGCAGAAGAGTCTGCTGCAACAACATACAACACTAACCTTGGAACCATATGTCTTCATGGCCTGTTCAGACATGGCACTCAGCTTATCACGGTACATCTGGGCCACTCTGGAACTGTACTTTTGTCTGGCATCTTCTGTTGACAGTCCATGTGTGCGGAAGAACTGAGTCTGCCAGATGGATAAATACACAATCAATTATAGTTTCTTTATCTTATGAAAATTAAATAATTTTATCATTTACAGAACATCATAATCCAACATTAATGGAACTGCATGTCAGGCTCAACTATTACATTATCAGTTGTGATTCATCACAACATAAACAGACTTTAAATTATGAAATAAAGTTAAGTTAAAAAAAACTGAAAATAAAACCAGTATAAGAATCAAATGAGAAATATGGACAACATACAGCATTGACGTTCCCGCCAAGCTGCATGTTCCTGAGCTGTTTCCATGTCCAGTTGGTGTCGAGCTGAGTCGAGCGCACGAACGTGAGGTGCACGCCGAGGCTGCGGTGCACCGCCGAGCAGTCCAGGCAGATGAACACTCCGTACGTCACCGACGACCACGTAGGGTTCTTCGCATTGCAGTCGAAACATACCTGTACACAATACCACACACATAGTTATCACTGAACCCTTAGTATATGACCTCAAACAGATCGATATATACACACTTTATTCGAGGGAATAGAGCGTAATCTTTGAAAAATTGCTTCAATATCGCTTTTACTCGGCCCAGAGTCAGCCATTTTCGACGTGTTGTCACTATCTGTCATGAAATAATCAAATGTCATTTATGTCAACGGTATCTCGTACGTGCCACTTACGGTTCGTTTCTCGTAGATATTCAATCACATTTCTAAAAAGTTGCACGAGATATTTAAAATAAAGACTTCAATCGTAAACTGAGAATACTAACTAACTTCAATAGATGTTACATGACCAATGATGTTATACATTTGCAATAAACGTGTGAACACGTGACGGCATGCGACATTTCTTTAAAATTTCTCCATTATCTTGAGTTTTTTGATTACGTAAAATAATAAAAAATATGTGTCTAATAATTAAAAATATTCTTTAGTCAATATTTCTGTAACGTTTAAATAAACGTACTGTCTAATCTGCTGTACCACTTAGATTAATAGTCGCTTCCAGAATTTATACCGTTTGTACTCAACATAAACTACCAAGGAGATACTTCGTATGGACTAATCCTGTGGAGTAATCTGTTTATGTTCCAGTGTTCCTTGTCAAAGTTTTTAAAGATTCCTTCTTTCCTTGCTTGGCATAAAGCTATTATTTTTAAAACCTATATTTTTTTTTATCTTTTACTATATTTATATGGTGCAAAAATAAACATTATTAGCGTATTATTATTCTGATTATTTCTGAAAATAATAAAAAAGGGAATTTTATTGTAAATCTATAATTTTCAAATCCTACAAAACTTTTGTTTGTCTATGATCGTTGATGGTTGTCGAGCGGACGGACGCATGCTAAAAAATTCTGGAGATAATTTTGTTGATAAACTTCTTTATTTATTTTAGGAATACAATTTATGGTGATTGTCCTTAAAAGCGGTTAGGTGTTTTCGTTTAGTGTTTAATATTTTAAGTTATACATTTATTTGTCAGTGGAAAGACGCTGTTGTTCGGCAGCATCTCGCAATCGAAGTGATCAATTAGCTATGTCTACGTGCCAGTGTCTCCGGCCAGCCGAGTGAAAGTGCTACAAACTAAACGGGTCAACATGTTTGGGCGGCCGGGAAAATGAGTGAGAGTCTGTCGGAACAGGCAGTGTAATGGAAAACGTAAACTTTCATCCGAGTGGGGAGGAAATCGTCATCGAGCGCGACCTGATGGACCTGGGCCCCCTGCTCGGCGTCTCCATCAAGGAGGAGGTGCCGGACGAGTTGCCCGACCCCAGCCTACCGCCCGCCGCCGCGCGCAATGTAAGCACTTCTCATTCCACAGCCTCTCACAGCTGCTGCAAGTCCTAGGCGCTCTGTCTATAATTTCGTGAATAAAACAAGTAATATTATGCATTCAATAGTAAATCGTTGCAGTATGATATCGACTTATCCAGCATATCTGTCAAGCAGACACTAGTATTGTAAAAAACAAGTAAAATAATAACAAGATGTTTAATACAAATATTCTTCATAATGTCAATATTTTGTGTAATACACAATACATAAGTAATTTAGTTATGTATTTATACAATAATAAAATGTTTTTTACATATATATAAAGAACAAAAAAACAAGTTATTTTATATAAGGGTGGTATGTTGTATTTTTTTGGTCAGTGGGTCATCTTAATGCATGTATGTACTTACAACTGTTGTGTATATTGCAATCCATTGTATGGCAATAAGCATAATATTTATTGGAGTACCTAAGAATATATTTTTTTAATATGTGAATGGAGGATTTGAAAACTACATGACACACACTACCATATGTTTGACACACACTACCATATGTTTGACACACATGCATGTCACTCTTGGGACCATGAAGTATATGTACCTAATGTTAAAACTTTAATCGCAACATAAATCTGGTATTTAAACAAAAAGACAGGACGGTGAGGGATTTTGTATGGACTCTGTCTCAACAACAGGATCTAAAATTATATTTTAACTGAGAAATCAATGTGACTTCTTCAGCCTGTAAGTATTGTATAATTATTTTGAAATTTAAGATATACATATAATTTGTATATTTTTCATATGTATACCATATACCTGCATCACTAAAGCAAACATTTTTTTGACAAAACTGACTGAAATGGTAATTAGGTGGGTTATTACTTATTAGGTAGGCACTTAAGAAGTGATGCATGTAAATAATTTATAACTTACTTGAACATGTACTGCTTATTATTTTTACTTATTGTAAAATTAGTAAAATAGTGCATTATTAAATACAAGGGAGGCATTTTTTTTGTAATCACTATATTATCTATAGTTAAAACAGAAATAATTAATTTTGTCTTATTTTTTATTTTATTTTATTTACTGGGAAAAACATACGAAATGATTACACATAATGAATTACAAAAAGAAAATTATACAGGAATGATACAAATGTGAAATCAACCACATTCTTCACAGATCAGTAATGAGACAATTTGGTAAATGAAGACAAACGTTAAAACAATAAAAAATAAGAATCAGTTGTAAAAATTTCAATAAAACTTAAATTAAGACCTATAAGTGGAACTACAGTAACACATTGAGTTTTCAATATATGATTCTATGATTCAATACATGAGTCTAAACTCTCTGTCTGCTAAAGCAAACAAATCCAAACTACTGAAATTTTTATTAGGGTGCGTCCACATCTGACGAACGAGCATTACACGAGTAGCTCGCGAGCGGCGCGCGCTCTTCTGGCGGACGGCGTTATTGACACTAGTGCGTTCCTCGTGTAATGCTCGTTCGTCAGATGTGGACGCACCCTTAAAATTGCTCATAATGACCTCTTACACAGCTTATGTATGAATGCTGTTAATATTAGAATGAAATCTCTATCTTCTGAAATATTACATTTAAAATAATCCAATTCTATCTTATCTAAGTGTTCTTCTTTTAAAGTTGATTGTATATCTTATATTTAATTTTGATGCACCCACTAACTGCAGCATTATTGGTGAGGTTTAAATCCTCCAAAGTGCAAGTGGTCACTTAAGGCAATACAACAAGTGCAGAATTGTCACACACATGATGGCCACACTCAAACTGGGTATCCAAAGGGTCTAATATCAGTGATAATGTGAAATATAATAGAGATAGGACTAAATTACATGGATGTGTTCTGCGAGTTAGGCAATGGCAAGCGAGCTTGTGATGATGATGCATATAAGTAGTTGTGGTGCATGTGTGGGCGCAGGTGAGCAGCACGCCAGACGGGGGCGCGGAGGGCGCGGGCTCGCCGGGCGCGGCCGACGCCGGCAAGGGCTCGAGCGCGGACTCGCTGGCGTCGCCGGGCGCGCGCCCGCCGCTCTCGGCCACGCGCTGTGTGCTCTGCAACACCGCGCTGGCGCTGGCCGACGGCACGCCCAAGCTCATGGAGTGCCTGCATTCGGCCTGCGAGCCCTGCATCAAGGCCAAGCTCGATGAGAAGCAAGCCAGCTCCCGGGATTTCCTCGGTATGCTTATTATTATATGCCGTAACTGAAATGTATAGGGGAGTATTATCTATCAAAATGTTGATTCTTTATTACTTCTCATATGATAAAACGAAACAAATATACCCGTTGACTGTCAGATGTATATAAAAATAAAAAGGTTTATTACATCAACTTTTACATGATCATGATGAATTTAAAAAAAATGTGCAATATCCCATTCTAACCGGCAATAACTGATATATAGAATGTTGTGAAATATTTAGCTGTGTGACAGGGTGTTGACGAGTTTCGTTATGTGCAGGTGCCGAGCGCGTGACGGTGACGTGCCCCGCCTGCCGCCTGCAGTGCCAGGTCGCCAACATGATCGACCAGCGGTTCGTAATAGAGAAGATGGCTCTGGAGCAAGTTGGTAATCATGGTCAGTGCAACAAAATAATACTTACAATTAGGTACAGGATTATAAGCAACATAAATAGCAATAAATATTCATGAAAATGCGGCGGACGAGATTCAGCCGAGCAGCAGGCAAAACAACAATATGGACAAGGTTAGCAAAGGACCGGACAAGGTGGAAAGAGTTTGAGGAGGCCTTTGCCAAAAGGTAAACAGACCGTCAAACTGAAGATTAATATAAACTAAAAACTGTAACTAGATATTGTCTGAATAAGGCTATTTTAAAATAAACCAAAGTCAATTTCAATTGCAAAAAAGCAGCTAATTTGCGATCTAGATAGTTTTTTTGTGTCTGAGTCTAAATTCTGTAATGTTGAGGACTGTAAACATCTTCTTTCTTCTGGGGATAAAATGTTAGCCCTACTCACACAGAATATTCGCAGCATAAATCGAAACATGGTCGGGTTTGAAGTGTTCATGCAGAATCTAGACATCAGCTGTGACATTATTGTCCTAACTGAATGTTGGTTGTCAAAACAGACGGTCAACGTACCATCTCTCGACGGTTATTATTCCTACAGAACTGACAGAAATATAAACCAGAATAATGGAGTCATAGTTTACATCAAAAAAAGTATTAAATAAAAAAAGAAAAAAAAATGATAACTATTTAATTTCTTTAAAAAAAAGAGAACCGCCTTCAAAAACCCGATTCCCTGGAAAGTATGAAATAATTTTATTTTAAATGTACTGCTTATCAAATAACCAAAATATTAGGATATTAAGTATAATTATACTTCAAGCTCAATTATTGTTATTTTTGGAGTCGGTGTCAGCCGCTAATAGCAAATTTTAATACTATATTATAAGGACCGGATAGGATTTTAGTGTTGGGTACTTTGTTTACTTACTTAAAATGGGTTTAGTCAAACGCGAGATAATCGCGTTCAAACATACATACATTACAGGTAATTCTGAGAACCTCCCTTTTTTCAAGTCGGTTAAATAATAAGTTCTAAAACCTTCTCCTAGATCTAACAAACTATTTTCTGAAAACTGCATCAAAATCGGTTAAGCCAAACGCGGGATAATCGCGGACAAACATACATACATACATACAAACATACGGCCTTTGACACTATTTCTTGCACTTTGCTTTTGCACAAGCTTGAAGCACTTTCATATGAATAATTTATCAGTATTCATAAATTGCTCCGTATTCAAGCTCTGAACTTTTGGGTCCTACTTTGTTTTTAATTTATATCAATGAACTATGCAGCCTGTCACTCAAAAATGGTGTGATAGTGTCATATGCGGGTGTCGACCACATATGACATTATTCGCTATATCGCTTTATTGTTTTCAGCTAAATCAAGAGTTGAGGTCAATGAATATGCTCAAAATGGTTTTAACATTGTGTTTGGCTTCGTAATAATCTCCTAACATTAAATGCAGATAAAGCAAATTACATTTTATTGACAATGAGGAATACTAACATACCGCTTACTAATCAAAACATTTACGCACACCATTGTTGCACGTATGCTGACACTGCAGGTTCTTACCCCACTTCTACAGCTAACAATTTAAAATATCTAGGTGTCACCATTGACTCATATTTAAATTTCCGTAAACATATTAATTTACTGTGTACGAGAGTGCGCAAATTAATGTACGTTTTTAGGAATTTACGGAACATGGCTGACTATAAATTAATTAAGCAGGTATATTTAGCTTTGTGTCAATCCATTCTTAAATACTGCATAACTTCTTGGGGTGGTGCGGCAAAAACCATTTTACTGCCGTTAGAGCGTGCTCAAAGAGCAGTATTTCTATTCTGTAAATAATTTCGGTATCGAGCTTCACCTGAGTGAGAATAAAGCTCACTTCAAAAGTGAACCCAATAGACGTTGATTTAGAATTCAATTTCGAGAATACGTATTTGACATCTCACCGCGGATTCCGCTGTCGAGACATGAAAATAATGTTACAGAATAGCACTACAGTTCTTAAGGTTGCTACCTTTCGCCCTTTTAGATTCTGCACTACATTTCCTGCAAGTTGTGACAAGAGAAGATAGGACTTGGTTTGCATAACACCTCAAACGAAACATGTTTTTGCTAATCGTTTTTATGTATTTTAGGACCTTTTCGATGTAATAGGCTCAACAACACTAAGCTCCTATTAGCAAAACTCAATTACACAGACCCAGAAAAACGTCTAGAAATTTTGTCATGACGACATTTGATCCGTAATTGTTTACTTTTTTATAATTTTAAGTGTTATATTTAGGTATTAAATTACCATCAAGCTTTTTCTCGTATTTATGTTTAACTTTATTCTCTACTGTCCCAAAATACATATTTGGACTAGGAAGTTGGCCCGAAACACGGGTTTAAATTAAACTGGCTCGGACAGGTTAGTTTTATGTTAAGGCACTATGATTGTCATAAACCTTATTACTGTTAGCTAAATTGTACACCTTTTAGTAAACGTTCTATTTCTAATAAATTATTATTATTGGGCTGTCGCAGGCGGCGGCGGCGGCGAGCAGCAGTGCAACAGCTGCGAGGACACGGAGCCCGCCACCAGCTACTGCGTGGACTGCGCCGAGTTCATCTGCGACAACTGCGTGCACGCGCACCAGAGGTACTCCATCTTACTTATTACCATGATTTGTCATTATAGTAGTGAATCGAATGTTTCTCTAATGCTAAAATGAGTATGTAATGTTGCATCGTGAATATATGCAGGCTGAAGATCACAAAGGAGCACACAATCAAGTCGAAGGAGGAGGCGGTGGCGGAGCTGCAGGCGGCGGCCGGGGGCGCCACCAGCGCGACCGACATGTTCTGCGCCGAGCACACGCAGGTACTGCCTGTGTGTGTGTGTGTGTGTGTGTGCTCGCCCCGACCCTGTGCTCACGCGTGTCTGTGCAGGAGCGGCTCACGCTGTTCTGCGAGACCTGCGACCGTCTGACGTGCCGCGACTGCCAGCTGCAGCACCACCGCGACCACAAGTACCAGTTCAGCACCGAGATGGCCGCGCAGGTCAGCCACTCCCGCTTGCTACGCACCTATGCTCTGCCACTCATGTGTCCAACGTCCAAGTGTGTCTTGTGCAGGCGCGTGTCAACATCAGCTCGCTGCTGTCGGAGGTGAGCTACAAGCGCGTCCTGCTGGGCTCCGCCATGAAGGTGATCCGCGACCGCCAGCAGCTCATCGCCGACAAGAAGAAGGCACTCGTGCACGAGATCACGCAGACCGTCGTCAAGTCAGTATTGCAGCTTCGCTGCTATTGTCATGCATTCTACGATACGTACACGGACTGCTCGAGTGGTCGCTCGCTAGCCTTTCATGTTGTCGACCGAACAGCTACAAGCAGTCCGTGTGCGGGCCGTGTCGCTGTGTAACGTGGGTTGCAGGTTGACGAACGCCATCAACACGCGCGGCAAGCAGCTGGTGCTGCGGCTCAACGAGGTGTGCGACGCCAAGCAGCGCACGCTGACGGAGAAGAAGGAGGCGCTGGAGCAGCTGGCGGGCATCACGGACCACTGCGTGACGTTCGTGGGCTCGGCTCTGCAGGGCTCGGACACGGCCGTGCTGCACGCCAAGCGCGCCGTGTGCGCGCATCTGCAGCGCATCAAGTCGCGCCGCGCCGACATCCCCAACCCCGAGATCCCCGTGCGCATCGCGCTGGCGCTGGACAAGCTGCCCGAGCTGCTGCGCGTGCTGGCCGGCATCGGCGCCATCGTGGTGGACGGCAAGCTGGACGCCGGCGCCGCGCCCGCCCAGGGCCCCTACCACCCGCCCGCGCCCGCCGCGCCCCCCGCCGCGCCCCCGCCCGCGCCCGCGCCCCAGCACTCCGCCGTGGTGGCGCTGCAGCACGTCGCCATGCACCAGGTGAGCCCCGCCCCCGCCCCCCCCCCCGCCCGCCCCCGTATGCGTACTAACGTGTCACTTCTAACGGATGTGCGACCTTGTTCCATGCCTCAGACGTTGGCTCGCTACCAGGTCAGTGCGGCCGCGGTGTCTAGTGCTACTCTAGCCCATCATGTATGTTGTATGCGCTTCTCAGCTTCCTTACTTTATATTCATGTTTATTATGCATGGATGGTAGATTTAACCGTAATACCGTTATTCCTCGTACATATTAAAATTTTTAAATTAAATATACTGTAATCCCAATGCTGTAATGCCAATAAACCCAATATGAACTAAATAAAAAAATGGAATGGACTTAGAACTTAAAACAAAACATATTAGTTCTTCATATTACACATGAATGTTTTAGAAATAAACATCACAGGATTGGGGTGGACACTTTTCAAAGAGATTTCTTTAGTTACATACTTATACTATAGGTGGCATAATTTATTAATATGGTACTACAATACAATATTTTTAAATAATTAATTAGAGCTTAAATTTTAATAATGCTTAAAAAAATTGAGGTTTCTGTATATTATGTGATATCTTTATTTTCAGGGTACACACAAATTTGTTGCTTTTACTTTTTTATCTCGTATCCATTTCGTGCTATGAAGAGGTACCTAGCTGTTACAGAAATTATTGAATCGAAAATATTCCTCTTGAAGTACATAGGCGACATTAAGCGTAGTGAACGTGGCATGTGTTAATTTGTTTTTGTTTCCCTGTAAGGAAACGTGGTCAGTGCTGATTCGTTGCAAATTGGCGTATGCCGTTTTCTGTTTTTAGCTTTTCACCACACTGTGTGATTATATGGATTTTGTGTACATTTTTAAATTACCTATTCTACATTTTTATTATATATTCATAAAAAAATAATAACACGTGAAGCCTTCACATACATTTTAATTCTTCACATAGTTTTAGAAATACACCATTTTTGTTCAAATGTGTGAATATAAAACTGTTGTATGCATTTATTTGGATTGTTTTTTAAGATATATAAGAGTAAGACTTATAGTATAATGGCACGATGTCGGCAGTCGTACGTGCAGGCGTCGGGCTGCGGCGGCGGCGCGGGCGCGGGCTACCTGCCGCTGCCGCTGCGAGCGCGACACTCCCCGCTGCGGCACGCGCACGTCACCTCCACCACGCACCCGCACCACCTGCACGGTACGTACCGCCGCCGCCGCCACACCCACACCCGCCCCCACACACACTACACACAGCCCTCGGCCCGCAGGCGTGAGCGAGATGAACCTGCGCGGCCTGCTCAACGCGCAGTCGCAGCGCCAGCCGCGCGCCCTGCCGCCCGCGCACCCCGCGCACCTCGCCATGCACCACGCCTACCACCAGAGTGAGTGTCCGCGCCCGGCCCGGCCCGCCTCGCGCCCGCACCCGCTCCCGTCCGACTATACTCATGCGTGTGCAGTGCTGGGCGCCTACTCGCCGAGCTACGCGGGCCCCACCGGCCGGCGCAGCGGCGGCCCGCGCACGCCCTCGCCCGCGCCCCCGCCCGCCTACCACCAGCACCAGCACCAGCAACACCCGCAGCCGCAGCAGCCGCAGCACCAGCCCGCCGCCAAGTGGCACATCCCGCAGCAGGGACTCGCCAACGGTCAGTAGCTAGCACGCGATGGACCCGCGAGAGGCCGGTCCGCGCGGTGGCTGACGTGAGCGCTCTGTGCAGGAGGGTTCGAGGCGAGCGCGGCGTCGCCGGCGGCCGGCGGGCACGACTTCAAGATCACGCTGGGGCGCAGCCGCGGCGCGAGCGCGGCGCCGGCGTCCGTCACGTCCACCAACCCCAAGACGCCCAGCCCCAGCCCCGGGCCCGCCGTGCCCGAGCTGGACAAGGTGTGCGCGGCCTCCGTGCAGGACCTCATGGCCACCATCGCCAAGCTGGACTCCAACGGCGTGCAGGTGGTGGCCGAGCCCGAGCCCGCCTCGCCCGCGCCGCCCGTGCACTCGTCCACCGACGCCGCGCCCGCCGACCCCAACGAGGACTGGTGCGCCGTGTGCATGGACGGCGGCGAGCTCATGTGCTGCGACCGCTGCCCCAAGGTGTTCCACCAGTACTGCCACATCCCCACCATCGACAAGCTGCCCGACGAGACGGAGACGTGGCAGTGCCTGCTGTGCGTCAACTTCGCCGAGCTGCCGGCCGAGCCCGAGCCGGCGGGCGGCGGGCTGTCGGCGCGCTCGCAGCGGCTGGTGGAGCGCCTGACGCTGGAGCTGTACTGCCAGTACGAGGCCAGCCTGCCCTTCCGCGAGCCCGTGCCGCCCGACAACACGCACTACCACGCCGCCATCGCCACGCCCATGTGCCTGGACATGATCCGCATGAAGCTGCAGCCGCGCAGCCCGCAGCGCTACACGCACGTCGCGCAGTTCGTGGCCGACGCGCGCCTGCTGTTCCGCAACGCCTACAGGTACAATCCGGTGAGTGACGCTGGCCGTGCTCTACTACTGTGCTCGCATACGCCTCTGATGTATAACCGAGTGTGACGTTTGTGTGGTCGCAGGCGGACAGCACGATCTACAAGGACGCCAAGCGGCTGGAGGAGTTCTTCGACGCGCAGCTGGCCAAGTTCCTGCCGGAGTACGTGTACTGGAGCGGTGAGGGCGAGCCGCCCGCCAAGCGCCCGCGCGCGCACTGACCCTTGTAAATATTCTCGTAGAAGTACTCGATATACATACATCGTTGTCGTATCCTGAAAAGTTCCTTTTTAGCGGCGTGACTGCAGGGCTAGGACGATGCCGGCCGCAACACACACTGTCGGACCCGGACAGTTCTGCGACTGAACTATTTTTTTGTTTTTAATGTGACGATCGGGTGCCCTCTGCTGCCGCATATTATTTTATTGCAGACGTTATGTTAAATCTACGTAAACTTAATACAGTTAGAAACATTGCAGCAATATTTAGAATATTCTGTGGCAAGTTACTATTGGTTAGTTAGACATGTTGACTTATGTTGACAGTAAACGTGTTCCGCACGCTGCCACTGTTGTCGGCGAGGCAGATACTTTATTGTATATCTTGCTTGTCTCACCCCAACATTGTACATACATTTTACGGATAAGGTACTATTACATAGAATATCACATACTCGTTACTTGAATAATATAGGTATTTTTATAATTAAATAATATTACGGTTTTATCACGCTTATAATCATTATCTCAGTATCATCAAACAACGGATAATTGCCAATCTTTAAAAATGAATAAAGTAGGTATGTACGGATTTTACACATTATGTAATCTTATGTATTATTTCTATTTGTGGACACGATTTCGATTGTGCGGTTCGATTTGAATTATGTAAGTGATAGAACATTGATATATATAACACAATTCGCTCTCTGAATGTGATTTTATATTAAGCCATTGTGATTTACATTAATTTTATCCAAATCTATTTTTTTCTCTCGTAAGAGTAACAATCGTCAAACGTAGTAACTTTGTTGTTAAAAGACAGTTGTAAAAGTTGTCATCATGAAGGCGGCAGGCGGGCGGCGGACGCGGCCGCTGCTGCTACCATGTAATTGTTGTTAAAGTTGTATGACTTAGTTGATAATACGGTGACTTGCGTCCCTAAACTATTGATAATCTCCAGATAAGTATTATTGTATTAGAAATAAATCACATTTATTGGAATCGGAGTTTTATGTTCCCCTGCCTCCTACCGCACCGCCATGGTAATACTAGCGCGGGAGCGCGGCAACCCCGGCGCCGGCTGTCTAGTGTCAACCGGCTGACAGCTGTCAGTGCGCGCGTGACGTCAGCGCGAGCCAGGCTAGAGCTAGTGCCCCGCGAGCTGTGCCGGCGTGTCAGTCGTCAGCCCGCACTCCCACACGAGTTGACACGAGCCCCGAGCCGCCAGCCTGCACCGCTTCGATAATCTCAGCCGACACAACAGCCGCGACCGCCGGCAACCTTGACGACACTGAGGTGAGTGACCTCGCCACACAGGTTGTTGACACATTTCAACTTGCCAAAAACATTCAAATTATGTTATTCACCGTTATTATATTGCCTAGGTACTGTCTTACTTGTACATAATCCTCTGATCGATCTCTGCAGTATGTCAAACACGAGTCTTGTGTGTTAAATAATACAGGTGGTAGGTATTAGACTACCTTGAAGAAGAACAATATTAGTAGTTGCAATAATGTTTTATATAGTTGGAAAATAGATTTGTGAATGTTAAAAACATCTTTTATTATGTTTAAACCGGTTTTACATTTTCGGTCTACGTTTGTAAAGAGGTCAACCAAAGTCAGATTTGTTCTTGCACTCTAGGCATGTAAACTACACGATATTAGGATACAAGTATTTAAGTTTTATATTTCGTTTCATGAGCTCATTGCCTTTATAAGTTTTAGAAATTATATAGATAGGTCAAATTCGATTGAAATTTTTTGTGTCCGATGATGTCCGGTTTTTTTCGGATAATTCGATTCTCACATAATCTGGACAAAAATATAATTATAATATTTGATTAGCTAGTTAGTATTTACTCAAACCTTGACCAGCCCAGAACCTGATAACATAGTATTGCAAGTTTATCTGTAAACAAATTTAATCAATAATAGCGTGTCAACGACTTAAGTGTTTGTTGGCGACTGTTGACTTGACATTGATAACACGCAACTCGCACAAACATTCGCGGCCGGCCGGCGTTGTTGTTGTTTGTATGTGGGACAACGACACGTTATCTCCTCACTCAATACCACTTACTGGTAGCGATTGCGCGATTGTAAATGGCACATCAAATGGCAAAACTTTCCGCATTGATGATCGAACTGAAGCGACGACATATAAAAACAAACTCACTTGAATTATGGAAGAACCGTAATAGAAAACAGTTCTAGATAATTTTACAGCACAATAATTGACTGAGATACAAAGTTTCTTGCGTTAGTAATACTCTACCGGGAGTACTCTCCGCAAACATAACAAGTAACAACTAGTGAGGAAGTATTCTTAAAATAATATTTTGTCAACGTACGTCCTCGCTGTCAAATGCTGTTTTTCATTGTTTATGGCAAACAGAGCGATAATTATTACATCGATGAACATCACGGAACATTGCAGCTGAGCGAGTGTCGGCGACATGCGCCTGATCATCCTGGAGGACGCGAGCGTGGTGGCGGACTGGGCGGCACGCTTCGTGCTGCAGCGCATCACGCAGTTCCGGCCCGCGCCCGGCCGACACTTCGTGCTGGGCCTGCCCACCGGCGGCACGCCGCTCGGCATGTACCGCCGCCTCATCGACTTCTACAAGGAGGGCCGCCTCTCCTTCAAGTACGTCACCACCTTCAACATGGACGAGTACGTCGGTAAGTGACGGCGCTGGCCCGCTCGCCCACCTCGCGCCCGCACTGCAGCACGTGTTTGTCGGTCGGCAGGGCTGCCGCGTGACCACCCGGAGTCCTACCACTACTACATGTGGAACGAGTTCTTCAAGCACGTGGACATCGAGCCCGGCAACGCGCACGTGCTGGACGGCAACGCGGCCGACCTGGTGGCCGAGTGCCGCCGCTTCGAGGACCTCATCGCGGCCGCCGGTGGCGTGCATCTCTTCATCGGAGGTACATCCTAAATGCGCTCCTCGTTTATTTATAAAACAGCAGTCAAAAGTTACAAAGAGATATGTCAATTAATTTGGTGCGAGTGTGCAGGCATCGGTCCTGACGGGCACATCGCATTCAACGAGCCGGGCTCGTCGCTGGTGTCGCGCACGCGCGTCAAGACGCTCGCGTACGACACGCTGGAGGCTAACAAGCGCTTCTTCGGCAACGACATCAGCAAGGTCCCGCGCCAGGCGCTCACCGTCGGCGTCGGCACCGTCATGGACGCCAAGGAGGTAACCGAACGCGCACGAACATGTCAACTTACTCATTTTGATTTTCATCTAGTCAAAAGTTTAAGCCCTTAAAGGTGCCCATTTATGCAAGATTGCGTTAGTTCCCGTAACTTAATTATATTTATAACCTAAACGAGGGTTTTGTTTAATGTAAGTACGTAATTCCGTTATTGTGTCGGCTCGTAACTACACTACTGCCGAAACGATTTTGATAAGTTATACCGCGTCCTCTAATGAAGATACGGATACATAAAAATCTTAATAGTTGATATAGCGGACAATAAGCGCCATTTACGAAACTGAAAATCTATAACCGCTTTAAATATTTTAACAATATGGGAATCTAAGGGTGAATATAGGGTCTGGATGAGTACATTCTAAAACTGTAGTGTTGCAATTGAAAATTGACATAAACATTTAAAAATAAAGTTTCTGTTTAGCCTTTTCCCAAGCTATGTTGGAGTATGCTTCCATTCTTACCAGATTTAGGCGAACACTGTATTTTACATGAAGCGACTGCCTATTTGTGACCTCCACAAGTCATTATTCTGAATACTGTTTGTATTCCATTGTAAGATTGTTAAAAACCAACTCTTAATGTAAAATCTAACAGATATGCAATTTCAGCGTTCATTTTGCATCCCTAGAGTACTACCATTGTTAACTCAATTAATAAACTTTTATGTCGGAAGTCGAGCGCTTGTGAGTAAGGTGTGTCGTGTCGGACACAGGTGATGATCCTGATCACGGGCGTGCACAAGTCGCTGGCGCTGGCCAAGGCGGTGGAGGAGGGCGTGAACCACATGTGGACGGTGTCGGCGTTCCAGCAGCACGCGCAGGCGCTGTTCGTGTGCGACGAGGACGCCACGCTCGAGCTGCGCGTCAAGACCGTCAAGTACTTCAAGGTAAGCCGACCCCCGCACCGACTAACCCGAACAAAATGACAGATAATCTTGGGCTGATTTAAAGCACGATACCTATCATTGAGGTCTACATTAATACAATATGCACACTACTGTGTGTCAGCGTCCAGCACCGATATGGCGATTTTCAAACAGTATCAAGAACTTGGTAGTGACCGCCTGACTGTATATAGGGGTCAGTGAATCACTATCTTGCGACTGTGTGTAGCTATTGTTAAAAAATATTTTAAGGAAGACCAATCTTCAATTTACATCATTTCACTTGTGAAAATATTTCAACACAGCACTGGGCTGTTGACATTATAATAATATGCTTCTTAATTCAAAAGTCCAGAAGATTACATTTACAATAAGCAAAAAGTAGTTTGCTCATGATACTGATGTTCATGTTCATTCATTCATCAAATTTGTACATAACTTGTGTAAATTTAATGTTGCTTAAAACTTGCCACGAACGCATTAGCCCTTGAATACTGGTGCTCGCATGTGTGTGTACTAGTGGCTAGTACTAGAGCGGCGAGTGAGGTCGCTTGTGTGCGCAGGCGCTGAGCGAGGAGCACCAGAAGATGATCTCGGGCGTGCCGGTGGACGAGCAGCGCGTCATACACTAGAGCAGCGCGTCATACACTAGAGCAGCGCGTCATACACTAGAGCAGCGCGTCATACACTAGAGCAGCGCGTCATACACTAGCGCCGCACTAAGCCTTGCGTGTGTTGCAGAGCCTCATGACGGAGCACAACAAGCTGCTCGAGATCGCGCGATGACGAGCCTTCGCACACATTCCACTCCGAGCTTACGCGGGGGAGCGATGCGATCGAAACCCTCATTATTTTTATACATTGTTAAGAGTTTTGTATACCTAGTATAATAACATTGTTTAATCTAAAGAATAAATTTTTATAACATACTTGTTAGTGTTTTATTGTACAAGTCACCAAATGTTTTTCAGCAGCAGCAGAATGCAAGTTTGTAGCATGTAAGTAATTTAAAAAGATGACTATGATATTATAGATATTAAAATTATTGGCCATTTGAAAATGTTCTTGGACCGAGTGGACTTCAGCTACAAAAATCATGTGTTAATAACTTGCTGAATACATTAAAAGCAATTAGTTGCTCAACAGAGATTATATTAAATATAAATACTATAAGATCACAAAGAAAGTATCTATTTAACTATAAAAAGTACATTATTTACGACACTAACAAGGCACATCGAAGTTAAGACAAAATCACAAGTGGGCGAAGCTACTCGACAGCAGTCGCAGGGCGAGTCAACAGCGTGGCGCGGCGGCCCGGCAGCAGCGAGCCAGCAAGCCCGCCAGCTGCAGCGGCGAGCCCAGCCCGTCCGCCACGCGCAGCTGCGTCAGCGCCACCTCGCGCGCGAAGCCCAGCCGCGTGGCCTCGTCGACGTCCAGAGTCTTGCACACACGGAACACGTTGCCGACGATATCCTCGGCCGCGTAGCCCAGCTTGCACAGCTTGGCGACCACCTTGTAGGCCTCGTGGATGTCTCCTTGCGCGCACGCCGCCAGCATGCCGCGCACCAGCATGGGGTGCGGCTCGTCGCACACCTTGAACACGTGCTCGGCGCTGACGTGCGCGAAGCCCTGCGCCGTGGCCTGCAGGTTGTTGAGCGCGGCGCGCAGGTCGCCCTGCGCCGTGAACACCACCGCGCTCAGCCCCTCCTCCGTGTGCGACAGCTGCTCGCGCGAGCACACCTCCAGCACCTGCCACACACTTTATTTGTCACTTGTTCTATAACCTCTATGATGTAAATTATTTGACATAGTCACATGTTAGTACCTTGGCCAGTATCTGCGCGTCAGTGAGGCGCGAGTAGCGCAGTACGGCGCAGCGCGACTGTATGGGCTCGATGATCTTCTCAGAGTTGTTGGCGGCGAGCGCGAACCGCGTCGTGTGCGAGTACAGCTCCATAGTTCGACGCAGCGCCTGCTGGGCGCCATCCGTCATGCTGTCTGCTTCATCCAGGATCACCATCTTATGTCGCCCAGGAGGCAGTGTTACCTAGCCACACATGAAAACGTCGCATCATCATATTATTTAAACATTTTATGGAAAGATATATACAAATATGTGCATTATAGACCTAGGCCGCTATCCCACTGCCGTTTTCCGATCGTTGGCGTCTCTACGACGTCTCTTAACGTCGCGCACATGATGATGTTTGCCAACAAACGAAACGTTAACGTTGCGTTCGAGCGACGTTAACGTTGCGAGGTTTCAAGGCGAACGCTTGCCACTAGAGACCCGCGACGACGACGTTGGATGAACGCCAACGCCAGTGGGATAGCGGTCTTGTAGCGGCTGTCAGTTGTGCTATTAGTGCAGTCATTGAAGCGAAAAATACGGTCTAACCTCCGAATTTTTTTACTGTGAACCGATTTGCATGAAATTTTGGATTTAGGCTCATCTTACCCTTAACTTCAAAAGTGAAAATGATCTGAACTCCGCCTATTATTTTTAAGGGGTGTAAACAACCCCTTATAGGAAAAATTGACATTGAGCCATTTTATCGCTAGAAAACATGTCTAATAGTAAGTGGTGAAATTGTAAAGTATTTTCTAACATAATTGCCTCATATTAAAATCATTTTCAACCCCTTGAAAATCTTACAACCCTTGCACACAACCCCTAAATTGAAAAAATCACAAAAAAATACTTTGGTATGACATAAAAAGATGTAAGTATAGAGTAAGTAATATTTTATATTCTCTATAATAATTATCAAATTTTTAACCCCCTTTCAACCCTTGAAAACTAACCCTTGATAAAAAATTGTTAAAAATGTTTTTTTGATAAAATGAAAAGGATTTAAATATTATTCCACATGCTCGAAAATTATTATCATATTCTTAAGCTTTTCTACCCTTAAAACTACCCCTTAATTAATAATTTATTTTAACAGTTATAATAAACTTACCAATACAGATACGCAATTAGTGAAAATCTATTGGAAAAAAATCGTTAAATCGAAAAATTATACTGCGTACTTTCACATTGCTCCAAATATTCACACTCCGAAATTTTCAGTTACTAAGTAGAAAAAAATATGATAAGTTTTTGGACCATAACTTCTTCAATTTTTATGCTATCACAATTTATAAAAAACCATTGTAAAGGTAATTAAGAGAGCTACAACATCCTTTATTGCAATATATAGTAAAAAACCTTTTTCTAAAACGGTGAAGGGTTAAAGGGCTTAAGAGAGGCTGTGATTGCGCTGCCACGCGCTATTTAAACAATCATATCTCCGTTAATTTTTGTTTGACAGAAAAAACAAAAAAACCAAGTTGTTTGTCAGAAAAATACCTAAATTTTTTATCCGTACACTTTTCTACGTATCTGTCGTCATTTTTGCGATATTATGAAAAAAAAGTGGGTTTTTTTTAAATTTGAAATTTTGTTTTTTTTTTTAATCGTGACTTTTTTGAAAAATATGTGTCCTGAAGCAGCCAAACTGATACTATCTATCAAACTCTTCATAATAAAGTTAATTCTAGGCGGAATACGATTAATTTTAATTTTGGTGGAAATGGCACTAATGAAACCCATTGATTTAAAAGAAAAAACATTAGATACTCCCCTTATTTGCAATACAGCTCACTTATTTTACGTGCAACAGACTTTTAATAGTGCTCATTTTAAAGCTTATTTCAAGCACTACAAAACCCCCTTTTGTATTAGAATGCATAAAATGCATCTGCTCGCCGCTAGATGGCATTGACCACATCGATAAAATTTCAGACAAAATAAAAAACGGCTTTGATCTTCAATATCTAGCTTAATATTGCACTTAGAATACTTTATAAAGAACCAAATTGTTCATTGTTTTACCTGCTATAATTTTGTTTTTTTAAATTTTCGATAAAACGTATATTTTTGGAGATATTTGCAAAAAACCGATGAAAAACGTGAAAAAATTGCGAATTTTCAATTGCCAATAACTTGAAAAGTATTGGATTTTTTGAAAAACTTTATAAATGATTTTTTGCTTAAAATTATGCCTTCTATCGATATCCGAGGTTGTTTGAAAAAAAAAAAAACACCCCCGAGATGGGGTGGCAACCACCCCCAGGGTGGTTGCGGAGTTCAAATCATTTTCACTTTTGAAGTTAAGGGTAAGATGAACCTAATTCCAAAATTGTATGCAATTCGGTTCACAGTAAAAAAATTCGGAGCAATAATGCTTCAATGACTGCACTATATGCGCCGCTCACTCCCTCTCGCCTACAGGTACCCGAGTCCCATATTTTAAGTCAGTGAGTGGTGGGTTAATAAACGTTCCAGTGTTCCAGAACAGTCCCTTCCAATCCTACAATGACAACAGTGGCAAGTAGGTGTACAATTGTCATTACCTAAACTAAAATTATCAGTATATGAAAATTAGGCACAAAAGCAAGTATTTTGTAATATTTATTAAACTGCCACTCACTGACTTAAAATAGCGGACTCGGGCCCCTGGTGCATGAATTTATTAGTAAGCTACAAATAGCCTTCAGTTCGGAGCCACCATTAAGTTTAGCAAGGTTGAACTATTATGCTCTACCTTAGCTTTTCTCTTTAAGTATGTGATGGTGATGATAAAATTAACATCAAAAAAAATCTGGTTGTTAACAGACATATAATACTATGTTAGATATTTATTAGTATGTATGTAGTTTATCTATATATATTATTATATGTATATAAAAATACATTTGTATTTTATTTTAGTACACTTGTTACTTTCATCTACCTCAGTTTTTCTATCTTTCCTGTCCATCCAAAGGTTGTCTGGAAGATATCGCTATAAGCGATAAGACCGCCATTGTATGCTTTACTGTACTTTAAATTCAAATATGTATGTAACTTTAATGGTGTACAATAAAGAATATTCTATTCTATTCTACAGTACATGCCTGTACTGTTCGTACTGTGCATTATTATCTTCCTGATTATACTTATTATACCAATCACATCTGACATCTATAAAGTAAATCCCTGAGAGATCTTGTGGCTGTGATCACAGCTCCTAAAAGGGTGGTATACATTTGTTTAAAAACTGACATGATATAAATGGTTATTATAAGCTACAATTTATGGGAATTTAATTCTATAGGTGTTTGAAGTGTCGCTACTTAATAATTTGATTAAATATTTGTTGGTGGTATCTTGTTATTTATAGTTTTCTAGACTGAATTTTGCATAACATTCCTAAGATTATTTACAAATATTCATTTATAAAAAAACTAGGCTCTAGAATAAAAATGGGTAACAAAATAGAAAAAGGAAATGTAACATGCAATGCAAAATGACACAGTCTTACCAAGCTAACAACGGAGTTATGCGTGAACAAACATAAAAAAAAGAAACCACAAACATCCGAATTGAGAACCTCCTCCTTTTTTTTAAAGTCGTCGTGTAGTTTAAAAACGTCTGAAAGCATACCATACGACCAATAGCAAAAATGGTAATTATAACTATAGCGAAAAACTACAAAATATATAAACCTTTTGCTGCGCGAACATCTTGATTTTGTTACGCACGACGTCGATGCCGCGGTCGTTGGAGGCGTTGAGCTCGAGCACGGCCTCGCGAAACGCGGCGCCCAGCAGCGCGCGCGCCAGGCACAGGATGGTGGTGGTCTTGCCCACGCCCGGCGGACCCGCGATTATTATGTTAGGCGCGTTCCCCGTGCGCGCGAACACCGCCAGTCTGGACACTGTGTCCTCATTGCCCACGATATCACTGAACGTTATAGGCCGGTACTTCTCTATCCACGGTAAATGAGAAATGGGCTTCGGAACGCTGCTGCCTACTTGGGACTTTGAGGGTTTTGACGGAACTTCATCCACTTCCATGACATCGTCGTCACTCATGTTTTCTTTCGTCAAAGTACAGAAACAATTGGTTCTACAACACCTGCACTTGCAATTATTTTTAGATAGGTAATTACTGAACAGCTGTTATTGAACATCAGTACTCTGTGCAAAACATAATTTCAATCAAGTCTTCAACCACAAAATACTACGTGAAGTATTTTATTTATATGATTAAATAGAAGTACCTACATGAATCTAAAAATTCAATTTCATTAAGAGTACTTAGAGTACATTCACTTGTCGTAACTAACAACTACTAGGGATGTGAAAAAATAATCGATTATGTAAAAAATCGATTTAAAAATTGATTTAAATTTATGATTTTATTTTTATGAATAACCGATTAATAATCGATTTTATTTATAACCATTCAATAAATTATTCCCGATTTTTCATTTGCAACTCCCCGACATTAAGTTTGGTTTGGTTTTCTGGTCCGGAGCCTAGAACGCGAACTGCCAAAGAATAATATCTCCATAATATTATATTAACGCCATCCACGCATCTATGATGATATTCCTTCTGTGCTTTTGAAACAGTTTAGTTAGTGGATTCATTACATCAAATATTCACTAGATGGAGTTAACGAATTATACTATTTTACCGACATTAGGTTGGTATGTCGTTCATTATTCGTTGATAAAACTTCATTTTAACATAATATATTTATTATATAATATATAACATGATATATTTTTATCCAAATATCCAGGTTTCATAGACAATATTTCTAATAGTATGCACTAAGTGTAGTGCAATAAAATATCTGTTTACATCTGTCTGTACACCCACACACACACCCTAACACATACACACACTCACTCACTCACTCACACACACACACACACACACACACACACACACACACACACACACCCTAGCATGCGCGCGCGCACGTTTACTCGAGTACTCACAAAATAGTGTTCATAAACCACGTTGACAATATTGTGAACCTTAACTAATGTAACTGGGGGCCTGGAGTTCTAAGATACAGGCTTCGGCTTAGTTTAGACTCCAGATCTCCAACAAATTACGAACTGTATCAATTTGTTGTCAACTGATCTTCTGTAATCTAGTACCTATGTAATTTGTGGAGATAAAATAAACCATTATTATTATTATTATTATTATTTTTTAAACGAAAATTCGAAAGTTTTTCGTGACAAAAAGTTTTTAGAGTTATTAAAAGAAGTTATTTTTAATTAATAAATCTATTGATTTTATATTTATGACGTATTTTTTGAAATTAATTGACAATTCTTAAAAAAATATTATTATAATAAAATCGATTATTTTCCGAAGAATCGATTTTTTATTAATCGATTTTAAATGCTAAAAAAAAAACGATTAATAAAAAATCGATTTTTGATGTACAATGTCACATCCCTAACAACTACTAACAAGTTGTCAGCACGTTGTCAGTTACGGCTTACGGGTTACCTTTATCATAGTGTGTATAATCTATGACTGACCTTTATTGGCGCGCTAGGCTTACCACGTTACCACAGAAACGCTAGCTAACTGGTCCACAGAAAACTTAATCTATTGAGTCTGTGTGAAAGAAAACCGTCGCCGCGTCGTGCCGTAAAATGGAACTAATATTAAAATCATTTCATATAATCGGCGGTAACACTATGTTCCAACATCATTTTATAAATATCGCAATTATAAATGACGCAAAAGTCTCCTTAACATAAAATATGCGGTTCTCTTTCCACACAGACTGTTTTATCTGTGACACAGACCCTGACTACAGTAGAATATCAGTGTTTGTGAATAGGGCACCTCCTCTTGTGTATATCTCTATTTATCTATAACTGTAATCTGTGGTACAAATACTCAAAGTCAAATTGACACTGGCTTGACATGGATGGATGACAAATGACAATGTGAATTGTGACACATTTCACCATTTGTTTGGCTGTTCGTTCTCTGTTGTGAAATCTTGTATTTTTGTGATAGTCCTTTAAAATAATATTGTATTATTAAATTTTACAGTTAAACTATCTTTTTCTTGCGTTAACAAAATTAAAATTATTGATTAACTGCCGTAATAAATGAGAGACCTTCTGACTAGGGATGGTGAATCATCTCTCCAAATACGTTGGGTAGTGGCTTAATAGACAGTGTTATCAACATCTTCCTCTCAATTTGTTTTATTAGGTAAGCGTGTTGAAGTTTATTAATTGCAGTTTAATTTAATATTTATGCTTTCGCATTTGGTAAGGCACTTAAGTTTACCCCTTTGCAAGACATTCCACAATTAATTAATTTAATTATAACATGTTATCATCTTCACACCTCACAATGTTTCAGCTAGGAAAACAGTTTAAAAATGGAGTGGTTATTTGGTCACCGGATGACTCCAGAGGAGATGTTGCGCAAGAACCAGCGCGCGCTCAACAAGGCCATGAGAGACTTGGACCGGGAGCGCATGAAGATGGAGCAGCAGGAGAAAAAAGTTATCGCTGATATAAAAAAACTTGCAAAAGAGGGACAGATGGTTGGTATTGACATGTTCATGGCATGCCTCGGTTAGTTTGCCAACCACTCTACCACTCACAAGACTCCCTTAAAGATTACAACTATGCAACCATCTGTTATACTAGCATTCAGTAACAATAGTAATGCCAGTAAATGTTACTTGTCAAATATAATATCATTCTAAAGATTAACTTTATTTATATGTAAATGCAAAGTGGGACTTTCATCTATCAAAACAAAATAATTAAAGTTACATATCTTTATATAATGATTTTGCCACATGAAATACGAATAATTTATATTTTTAATTAAACAAAGGCGCTTCCTGTCTGTCTGTCCCTATGTATGCTTTGATATTTAAAACTATGCTACGGAATTAGATGCGTTTTTTTTAGATAGTGGTTTAAGAGTAAGGTAGTATTATGTAGTAGTAGGTAGTACATATCATATGTATAGAACACTGATAGCTTTAGAGGTTTCTTATTATTATTTTATATTGTAATCACACTAGCAGCTTAATAAGCTGATGCATGTTTTTCTAGTGTTTCTTGATTATGAAACACATTTTTCTTGCTTACTTTGCAAATGCTGGCTGAGACTTATGAGATAGATCAAAATAATGTACTAACTTACGGTATTGTATACCTTAACAGGAATTTAATAAAAAGTATAATAATATTTTTAGGATGCAGTAAAGATAATGGCAAAGGACCTTGTGCGGACGCGTCGCTATGTGAGGAAGTTTATGTTAATGAAGGCCAACATCCAGGCCGTGTCGCTCAAGATCCAGACGCTGAAGTCGCAGAACACCATGGCGCAAGCAATGCGCGGCGTCACGCGCGCCATGGCCACCATGAACCGCCAGCTCAACATGCCGCAGATACAGAAAATATTACAGGTACCTACTACTTACAACATAATACAAGTAAATGTAAAGGCGTAAACCTAAGAAACCAATATATACAAGTAGTTTTTAAACTCTGGGGCTATCATATGATATCATTGAGTGAGACGGGCCTGTTGGTCTAGTGTTTAGTGACCCTGACTGCTATACCGGAGGTCGTGGGTTCATGAGCACAATTATTTGTTCTGTGTCTGGGTGTAATTTATCTATAATATGTATGCATTTAGTTAGAAATAGTTATATAATTATGTTTATCAGTTGTCTGATTACCATAACATAAGCTCTGCTTAGCTTGGGATCAGATAACCGTGTGTGAGCTTGTCCCGGAATATTATTATATCAACTGTGACCACAGACACTAACAGTGTTAATCTTCATTATTTATCAATAACGATCAACTCACGCCGGATGCCTTTCTGTGGATCGCACGACTGGTTTCGGATCCAACTTTAATACTGTTGAGAAATACACGTCAGTAACTGCTATCTATTTAAATACATAATTAAAATCGATTCCCACATGTATGACAGAGCATCGCTTAAAAATTGCTCAACCGATTAGGCTGCTTTTTTGTTGTTGATGTTGTTTGTAATTGTCAATAGAAAGTTTTATGTTCGGAAAGAATACGCATTAAGTCGATAAAAACCAAGCAACATGGCTAAATTGTCAGGACTATAATAACTGTCAGATATGTGATAAATAATAATGAATCTGCCGTACGAAAGTAATTGATAAAATATAGTGTTATTTTGTTTTATCTCACCACAGGAATTTGAAAAGCAGTCAGAGATAATGGACATGAAGGAGGAGATGATGAGCGACTCTATTGACGAGGCCATGGAGGCGGACGACGACGAGGAGGAGAGGTAAGGCTCGGTACTGTTCCGTACGCCCATTCTAGTGGGCGGTGCGTGACGCTCGGCTTGTGTTGCAGCGACGCCGTGGTGTCGCAGATCCTGGACGAGCTGGGCCTGCAGCTCACCGACACGCTGTCCGGCCTGCCGCAGGCGACGGGCTCGCTCTCCGTGGCGGGTGAGTGCTGGGTGCGGGCGGGGTTGCGGGCGGACGCGGGGTGAGGCGGGAGAGTGACGCGGCGTTGTGTTGCAGCGAAGGGCCCGGCGGCGGCGGCGGCGGTGGCGGTGGCGGGCGGCTCGGGCGGCGGCGGGGCGCCGACGGACGCGGACGCCGAGCTGCAGGCGCGCCTCGACAACCTGCGCCGCGAGTAGCGCCGCTAACACCACAACCACACATGTACACATTGTTGTTAAGTTATTGTAACTAATTAAGTTTATCTTAGAATTATATAATAAATATTTTTATATTATACATAATAATGTTTGATCGAGCGGCTCGTGAGTCGTGGCTAAATATTAGCCGTACGGTATGACCGATAATACAGGTTCGGCAGCACTCACCGAAGTTGGTCCTCGAATGTGCTGACCATTTATAACATACCGAGGCAGTTGGCAGTCGTTAGGACAATTACGATAACCAGTCTTACTATTACTATGGGATACTGTGTTAACTAGTAAAACGGGTTGTGGAGGTAAGATAGGCAGTCGCTCCATACTAAAATACGGTATTCAGCTGAATCCGGTAAGACTGGAAGCCGACACTAACATAGTTTGGGAAAAGAGCGACGCAGATGATTGGGTTTAGTCGCATAATGCCAGATTCTATGAATGCCACATCTTTGCTATAGTTGCAATACTCCTAATAATGTAAGGACATTATTAATAAAATTTCCATTTCTAAGAGCTCTATTAAAATTTTTGCATTACAAAATTGTGTGCATACACTTTTTCAATGCAAAAAAAACAACAACCTGCAACAAAAACTTGTAATTAGCGAAATTTTATACATGCGCGTAAGAACATTTAATTTTATAGAATCTGGCGCTTAGATGAGTGATTGGTCTCGCGCGCTCGACTAGATACCGCTGTCGTACTCCTCAAATGCGGCAACAAATAGTACGCCGAAATCGGCGTACCCGTGCCAGTCACGTTGACAGCTTTGTTTGACTTGGACGTCCCGAACATTTTATTTTATTTTGGTCACAATTCGAAGTAAAATGCCGGTTTGCGCATTAAAACTGTTTAAAAACAATACTACACATAATAATAAGGGCACTGGGATCACATACCATCAGTAAATATCGTATAATTTCGAAATTTTAACAACCCTGAACTTCATTCAGTTTTGCCGTATATGCAAGAATCAATTTCCCCATGGTTAAGATATGGACCCTTTGACCGCCAAGGACGCATTAAAGCGCCATCAAATAACTTGAGCGAGACGCCAATGACGTCTTTAAGCGTCCACCACACGTCAACTTTTAAATGATGAATAAAACTTGGCCGATGTTGATTTTCAAAATCAGGAAAATTTATAATTGTTTATCTTGACTTCGATTACTATAATTATGCATAAACAGTGAGTATATAGTTAGGCACGTAAATAGTAAAAAACAACTCATCAAAAAACTAACTTATAAAGTTACATCCACGGCGCCATTGACGGCTTAAAGCGTCGACTAGTGCTGTGACTACCCCAGAATTGTAATTACGTTCTAGATTATTCTACACTAAGCGCGACTGCTAGGTACGCTAGAGGTTTTGGGTTCGATTCCCAAGTCGACCAAGGTGTTATTGGGTTTTTCTATGAAATTCTCAGTAGCAGGTCGGAGTTTGGATTTGTGCCCCGTTAGTGGCAATAGGCTCGCCCCTTATTACATGGGACCTAAACAAACCGGCGAACTGTGGTGTACGTTGGTACACCTCTGCCTAACCCTTCGGGGATACAGGCGTGATGGTATGTTAGTTAATCGTCGAAAGTGAAACGTGTAAACGACTCTGTGTGTACTTTTTGATTTCGCTGAACAAACGTTATAGTGCAAGCATAATATTATATTCTTTCCGTATAAACTTAAAGTTGCGTTTGGACCGTAATGGAGAAGAAAACTGGTAAGTTAACGTTTATTTTTCAAATAATAACGTAATGAATGAAATGATGAAACTCCAAATGCTTTTCTATTTACTTAAATAAATATCGACAACTTATTCGAACATTACTACTCATCATATAGGTACTTTTCTACGTCGTGAACGCCGTTGACGACTTAAAGCGTCCGCCTATGACGTCACAAGCGAGTGCCTTGTTAGACTTGTTAGTTATAGTGTTGTGATTTGACGGTAGAAAATAAACTATTTTTTGAATATACCTTCGCGACATAAATTATTATAACAGCTGCAATAAGTGTAGCCTGTGTCACCAGTGTACTAACGCACTACAATGTGTACCTATGTGCTCCCGCCCGTCACGTTTGATCATGTTGACGTCACAAGCCTACTGAAGGACATCGTCATTCTGAAGGCAAGTTTAGCGGATGTGCTGAAGAAGTTAGATGCATCCCAAAACACCGTCGCCGATTTGCGAAACGAAGTCGTAGAGTTGCGCAAAATCGTGTCGAAAACTGGGGACGCATGTTGACGTTAGATGCACTTGGTGGTGACTCACCACCAAGTGCATCTAACGTCAACATGCGTCGCGGTGCATGCCTCGATATATCGGGGTCAAGTTTCGCGTCCGCCGTGTTGAAATCGCCGTCGCCGACAAATGCTGAGAGCGCAGAAAACACTCCTTGCGCGCCCCGCGATCCCGCTGCCGCACGCGCCGCGCGTGTCACTGACCCGCTGCACGTGCTTGCAACTCAAGCGAAATCGTATCGACAGGATTTCGCAAGCGTAGTAGCAAGACCACCTGCTGCTCCCGCTAGGAAGTTTGTGCCTGAAGTGGCTCCGAAGAATACCGTCGATGATGGTTTTGTCATGGTCCAGAGGAGGAAGCGTCGTCATCGGACAGTCAAGAACCGCTGCGGCACGGCCCCTGTGGAGCCTAGTGTGAAGATACGTGCAGCGAAACCGAATACTCCGGTGTACATCTCTCGCCTACACTACACGGCTCCGCCTTGGTGGTGTAGTCTACACCACCAAGGCGGAGGACATCGCTAAGTACGTGCGCCAAAAGATAAAATACATGCCGAGAGTGCAGCTACTGGAGTCGCGCCGCAATGTTAATTTCAATGCGTTTGTGGTGCGAGTACATTCATGTTACCTGCACCTGGTGATGGTAGAAGACTTTTGGCCGGCTGGCGTGGTGTTCCGTCGCTTCCGCGGACAGATACCACATGAACGTACATAAGGAAGTGTTTACTAACATAGGTTTAAGTCTATATTACTAACACAAAATGAATTTATAAAATATGTTTTATAAGTTATATATCTATAGGCCTTTTTAGTCGCCTGAAAATAAAGGTTATTATTATTCTAACATACTGAGCATAATTGTTGCCGCAGTGACGGACATTTTGTTTGTTGACAGTGCGGTATCTAGTCGAGCGCGCGAGACCAATCATTCATCTAAGATCTGGCGTTTATAGAATCTGGCGTTTATAGAATCTGGCATTTGTAGAACATGGCATTCATAGAATCTAGCGTTTTAAATTCGTCTGACATTTGTAGAATCTGGCATTATGCGACTAAACCGATGATTGCATAAAATGTTTAGTTTGTGTTATTATAATTGTGAGGATGTCGATAAAAAGTCGTATATGATTGAATAGTTTAATATGTACGCTTTGCATATACAATACAGTAGTACTAATACTTATACGTATCTATCTGACTACAACGATATAACGGTTAATAAAATATTGTATTAATTTTCTTAAAATACATTTTATAATTTCTACAATCACATCTAAATTAAAGACTGGAGTGGCGTAGGCCACGCTTGCCGTCACAGATCCTTTGAATACAGTGTCAACCCGACACCTCAACTGCAGCTAAGATAAAGCGGTATTGAGGCAGGTTCATGGCTTGCTGAACAAGCTGATGTTCAGAACAGTTACTCCTTACCAATGCTTACACCAGTCTCCAAGTGTTGTCGCTGTCTGCTGGAACGTTCTGCGGAATGCGAATAAATAACAAGTGCAATACAACTTTCTCAACGCCAACTACAGCTATGTTTTAAATGCACTTCCTTAAAGAGCAGCTGGGCTCCTTATAACAAACTTGTTGCGCCGAATCATGGGTTTGTGGGTTACTGGCTAGTGGCTACACGCAATTAACTAGTGACAAAAACTATATGACGCTTTTTAAAGTGGAAATGTAGCGATCCGACGCCGTTACCGAATAGTCTAGATGATGTAGGTACTGCACAAGGACGATACAAAAATACATAAATACCTTATTTACATACATATAAGGATTCTTTTATCAGTCTTGGTAAGTAATAGCAAACCCTTGATAATCTTCAAAGACAGGCTGTGTGTTCTTTATGTGAGCAACCGTAGTTCTTATCAGAACGTGGTTATCAAAATATATCGTAGTACACCCGCTGCCGCACCAGCTGCGGCACTCGCGGTCTCTACAACAGCGTGGATCGCGTGTAGGTGTATGGGCTATTAACTAGCTAATGTTACAATAATATAATGGCTAGCTGGTTAATTAGTTAACCTCATCTTTATTGTGATTTTCATTGACGAATTAACTATGTACGGTTTGCTAAAGTCGGTAATTACATCCCCGAAGTGTCTTTCACTTCCTTGAATCCTACACCTAAACATGCTGATTGATTCCTTAAACCATATTTAATAGAAGACATAAATCAATAACATATCAGTCTGGTTATGTCAACCATGTTTAACATGTGCTGCACCGGCAGACACCGCGGTCAGTGTAAACGCTCTTATAAAATATAACGTAGATCACATTAATAAATATGATCAGAACTTAATTATCTACACTAATTATCTCACCGATACCAAATACATAATTTATACCTACGGAAGAAAACAAGATTCACTCTCGAAACTTTGCCAATCATACTCAGCCATCGCATGGTGCAGACTCTACGCAGTCTTGTCGCTGAGAGCGGCGGGAGCGGGCGCGGACGCGGGCGGGGCCAGCGCGCTCAACGCGATGCCCAGCTGCGCCAGGTAATAGGTGGACATGACCAGCACCTGCTTGTAGGGCACCGGGCCGCCGAACAGGCTGTAGCCGAGGATGGCGTCCGACAGCAGGAACAGCAGCGCGCCCGCCGCCGCCACCCCGCCCCGCGCCGCGCCGCGCCACGCCATGGCGGCCAGCAGCAGCGCGTACAGCGGCACCAGCGTCCGCAGCCCCGCCGGCGGCGCCAGCACGCGCAGGTAGCCCAGCGTGGCCGCCAGCAGCACGCCGCCCGCCGCCGCCGCGCGCCGCGCCCACCCGAACGCCGCGATGTAGGCGGCGTGCGCGCCCGCGAACGCCGCCATGCCCGCCACGAAGTGCTGCGGCCACACCAGCAGCGCGTCGCCCAGCGCCGACAGCGCCAGCCCCGCCGCCACGCGCCGCGCGTACCCGCCCCTGACACACGCACACGCAATCACCTCTAAAACCCACAACACATGACCTAGACACCTTGCTGGAGCGCATTTTTAAATATAATACGTTGAATTCGGTTCTTAGCTTTTTTAAAAGAACGAAATAAAGAGAAGTTGGGATAAAAAACATTTGAGCTGTGTGACATGAAATGTGACTTACTACTAGTGTACCTAAATGTAACAAATTCATGTGATTCATGATAATGTGTAATACCGTAATACCCATTTGTCATCTATTCGACATGCCCTACGACAACAACGACACAAAAGAAAACTAGAATCAGCTATCTGTTGACAGATATATGAAGCGATAGGGATGTTATCTAATCATGCGCGTGTCACTGACTTGTGCGGCGCGGGGTGCGGCAGCAGGACGGCCAGCAGCAGGCACAGCACGGGCGCGCACTTGGCGGCCACGGCGCCGGGCGAGGGCGCGCCCGCCTCGCCCGCCTCGTCCGCGCCCGCGCTTAGCGCCACGAAGTACACGCACACGCACTTGAAGAACGGCACCAGCCGCCCGCCCACGCTTACGCGCTTCACCTGCACGAATAACAAGCAATTAGCGTCACACTTACAGCAGTACCTACTACGTAAATGCGTCCCTGCCAGCACGAAGCCACACAGGACATCGTACGGCAACCGCATATGACCGGATTGCTTTTTAATTGTGCCATTGCTATCAAACTCTAATAGCCAAACCGCTGCGTCAGGCCCACTGGGAGCCACGACATATTATGATAGCGTACCAACTATCATAAAAAGTCGTTGAAAGCTTGCCCCGACTCTCACAATTATTCAGTAACATAACCACATCTTATGAATAAGCGGCGCGAAAACTATAAGACCTACACAGTCGCTGCACGCTGCTCACCGACTCGTTTCGAGTTTATCGTTCTACTCGCTACTCGCTCCTCGCGTGTAAATCGGACCACTGCCTTAAATATAGTTATTCGCAAAATACCTCTGCCTATACCGGTTTTTTTAATATTTGTCTGTCTGTTTCGGTTAACCTTTAAAACAGCTGGACTAATTTTGATAATATTTTACTGGCGGAGCTGACAAGGATTAGCTTGGGGTAATTTTCATACTTTCATACATATAATCACGCCTCTTTCCCTTGTAGGGGTAGGCAGAGATTACTTCTTTCCACTTGCTACGATCCTTACACCCTTGTTTCGCTTTGTCTACTTTCATTATTCCCTTCATACATGCTGTTCGGTTGATGGTACTCTTGACCTGGCCTTTTTTCATCCACACTTGCCTTATACACTTTTTTCGTCAATCGTTCTTCATTCATTCTCTCGACATAGCCAAACCATCTCAGCCCACCTTTCTTTATTTTTGTCTCAACGTCCATCATCTGACATACTTCATCCACCTTACCATCCATTCCTCCTCTTGCATTCAACGTAGCGAAACGGCTCTCCGTGGGCCACTTTTCGCCCCCGCGAGGAACGAGACGTAATGGGTGGCGAACCACATCGCCGCCATTTTGGATAATTAAATTATTTTTATGATTATCCATTGCGTTCCTGCGGGATAATTAATTAAAAGGTAATTTTCACCACATTCACAATTCACATATGATATGTGTGGTTTCGATAATTGCTTAGGTTTTTTTTTTTGATTTTTTTGTTTACTTTGCAGCGACCCACTTGGGTCCGTAATCGGTTAAGGTTTCAAAATGAGCCACTGCTGCTCTTGTCCTGGAGGCAGTGTGCTGGGGAAACGAAGTTTGGTGCTTAGTTCTACACATGGTATATCTATCTAGAGGGTATGTTCGAGGCACCCTGTTATGATGCGATAAGTGTCATTGAGCTACATCCGCCTCTAGCGTGGGCGGATCGATGCCACACAGAGAAAGATAGACATAGGCCTGTTGTGCGCAGAACCTGCGGTGATCCGTGATGCTCCCCAACTTGTTGAAGTTAGACGCCGGAATAAATTATTTCCTTTTTGTTTTGTTTTCAAGCAAAGGCTCTGTAGACTGTATGTTAGAGATCTATCCAGAGTGACGCCTAAATACCGGGATTGGGAGCAGTGCTCAGAAAATGTTAAGAGTCCTGTTCGCTCGACGGTTTGCAGATGGAAGGCACAGGATTGGTTTTTAGATGGATTCGGGCGTTAAGAAATAATTAGTTTCGTTATTAGATGAAACTATACCTAAAAAATTTATATAAAAACACCTTTTATTTCGGTTATCTACTACTTATATTAACGGAGCCTATAGTAAGGTACAACCCTTTTAACAGACTATATGGTTGGGCTACAGCGCTTCGCGAATCACGAGTCATGGAATTCTATAATAAATAAATATGATGGGGACTGAGTGCTATACATATTTGCAGCATAGCACTACACAGTACACCTCTTCGGACAGTAACACAATACTTGTTTGTGTTTAGGTGTATTTGTCATCTGTGCCAAACATTTAATAATTTAATCTTATTTACAGCTTCAACAATGCAATATCGTTAATAAATGTTATGTAATATTATTACTGAATATATAAACAAAATGCCGGGGCCGCTGGCGACGACGTGTGCGACCCGGCGAAAAACGTGTCCGCGAATACGCGTCCGCCGCTACTTCATACTTAGGTAGGTTATAGGTAGGAATTTGAAAATTGAAAGTGAATCCTAATTCGAGTTTGACGACCGGAATGGCAGGGCGTTATAGAAGAAAAATTCATAGTTATTTGTATTTACAGTAGTAAATTGTGTGACCGCAACATTCGGATGTATAGACATTGCAACATTTTAACATTTTCATTTATCACAAATATTTACTTGGACAAACAGTGGAGTCTGAAATTGCCAACCTGCAAAATATTACAAGTACATGTAACCAATGAAATTTTCTATATGGGAATAGGTCTGTGCCCAGTAGTGGGACGTTTATAGGCTAGTATTTTTATTATTATATTACTTTCAATAAAATTTATTTTGATGTAAAACTTTTTACAAAGCAATGCAAATCTCGTACTAGGTACACCGTACATATTCGGATAAAATAGCAAAATAGTTTGGTTTTCTCGTAATTTTTACGTTGTCCGTTTCGCGTTATCTGATTCATCGACTACCTATATCGTGCAATCGTGCTTCTGCCTAGTGCCTACCTTGTGCTCTCAGTTAGAGTTTTGTGTGTTATGTGCTTGTGCTAGACAGCTATTGCTACGCTTCATATTTTAATTAATTACAATTATTAGGGTAAACCGCCACACAATTAAGCGTTGTTGTTATTTTGTTTTATGTACACAAACGTAACTAAGGCAGTTGTCCGACTTAGAGCGAGAAGCGAGTAGCGAGTAGAACGATAAACTCAAAACGAGTCGGCGAGCAGCGAGTATGTAGTTTTGTTAGTTTTGTCGCCGAGCGATAAGCGAGTGAGCGAGTGCGACAGGCGATACTCGCTCAATTCGCTCGGGTCATTCTATACTACTGTAAAGGAAGGGAGGGCAAAATGGAACATGCCTTTAAAACCCGGATCATATAACGTGCGCGCGATTTAAAATGCACACAGTATCAGGCGGTTTTGCTGATAAAGGGTAGGTTTTGTCGTTATTTCCATTTTACGGTAGTATTTTCTAAGTATAGATGTATTGTAATGATTTTTTAACATAAAAAATGGTTAATGGTTTTTAGAAACTTCAATATAAAATTGACGGCGAGCTTTTGGGCAAGATGGAGTTTTGTATTTAAGGGCAAGTTCTCTTGTTAAACCATGAACATCGTTAATTAAATATCAAGCATAAAAACTTTAATTTCCTAAAAGTAACACCATAGGTACAAAAAATATCAGGCATCATCATAGTAAAACTGTAAAAGTCTAAAATAATTAAATGTTATTGTTTTATTATATCGTGAGGTTAAGCCTTCCACCTTGCCCTCCCTTTCCCTACTAAAAATTGTTCTAAATTCGAAACCAGAATAACACTGGTTGGTCTTCGGCGAGTGTTTTGATCACCAAGCGAGTATCGCTCAGCGAGACTCGCTCAGCGAGACTCGCTCAGCGAGTATATTTTTATAATTTTACTCGCCGCAAAAAACAAATGCTGAGAGAGTTCTCTCCGGTAATGTGAACGGTCAGCGAGTAACTATTTCTATGTGCATCTCCTTCATTTACACGGGATCTATATCTTTTTGTACGTTTCTTGAGCGATTTTATAGTTGATAGTTACTTGCTTCTCGCCCGTAAGTCGGACAACTCCCTAAATATACATATTTTTTTTAATAACTACGAGCTTGAATCGAATCAAGATCGTACCTAAAAATAAGCTTATAAATGCATAGCAACTTACAAAGAACAGTATACAAGTAAGTTTTTGATTTCTAAAAAAGGCGAATCATGTGTTAAAAATAACAATAACAAATCAATCTACGCACTCACCAGTTCGACGGGAGAAATCATAGTATTTGCAGAGTGTACGACCTCCTCTCTTTGAGTACAAACAAACTGCGCACAAATTACTGGAGAATAAAGGATGCAACTAACAAGCGATGCTGACTCCCCGCGATGAACGACGACTAGGTATAAAAATAAATATTTGTTTTGATAAGTTTATTTGATAATGTGTAGGTACACTACTACACTATGTAAGCGCAAAGTTATAACTCTATCCATTTAAAATTGCCTTTATTTTATCACAAGTTGGTTGAAATTTGCACGTCTTCTTTAATCAGTTGAGTTATACTTTACGTTCAGAAATGTGAATTTAAAGCTAAGTAACTTTTATTGATTAACGACACTGACCTCTATTATCGTAGGCTGGCTATTTCATAGAAAATATTCTAACTTTGTGCAATATGATTGTAATTACATAGGCTGCACTAAAAGTATCGGGAATGGAATATTTCCACTATTCCTGTCATATTAAAATCTTTTTAATTGAAAACTCCCTGGTTCTAAAAATCGAATACCATTTATTTATTTAAAAAAAAAAAAAAAAAAAACCCGACTGCATAAAAAAAAACTTTAAATAAAAACTGAAAAGTATAAAACAAGTTCAATAAGTCTAGAAGTGTAGATAGCAATGTTACAGTAACAGTCGGGACCCATAATGAATGATTTTAGTCTAGCTTATTTAATGGGTCCCTAATTGCTATCTACACTTCTAGACTTATTGAACTTGTTTTATACTTTTCAGTTTTTATTTAAAGTGTTTTTTTATGCAGTCGGGTTTTTTTTTATTTTGTAAATTTATTTATTTTTTATTTAACACTTTTTAGTTAAAATCATAATCCACCTAGCGTACGGCATTCGAGTATGTATTTAGTTTGGATAAGGAACAGTTTTTCACATAGTATTTTTTTATACGTAAATGATATACCATTTTGGAATCCTCGTTACAAGCCCTTTAATTTGATACCCATATTGTAGCAAACATATTTTTTTTATTTTTTTTTACCTCAATATATGGCACCTCGTGGCCGCCATGTTGATTTTTGTTTGACGTGACATATCTAAGAACACTTGGGTAATCGATACGAATCCAACGATACCCTAATTATCGAAATCCATTCGGCCGTTTCGAAGATATGAGGTAATAAAGAATATTACACACACACATACATACATACATACATACAAGATACGCGCGAAAAACATAACCCTTCTTGGCAGTCGGGTAAAAAAGATCTCGGTCTTGTCACAAGGTCTTGTCCATGGTATAATAATATAACTTTAATATAACTTATTAATTATAGGTATAGCATTCCGAGACACATTTGATTGGTCACGTGGGAGACACAAGACTACGTCATCATCGCTATCAATGGTTCTCAAACTTTACAGTTTGGGGAAATTCAACCTAATAAAACATTGATTATATAACAAACAAACTTGTTAGACGTTCACAAATTAATGTTTGGGAATCACTGTTTACACGGTCACTGAGCGAGACAGGCATACGCATAAAACAAGAATAGCGATACATGACAAAATGGCGGAATGTCAATGACTGTCAATGAGACAGCCCGTTCCTGTGTTACCAGTAGTGGCTGGTAATTCCCTAACCACATTTACTACCTGTGCGAATACAATAAAACATCAAAAGAGGTTTTAATTAGAAATTACGTTAGTATATTCATTATGCCAGGTTACAATGAATAATAAAACACGGTTATGGTTGTGTCAGAAACGCATTCTCTCAGCGGCCGGACCTTAGAATAATGACTAAAGTATGGAAGGTTCCCTTAAATAGCAACTGAACTAAATAAATGTGCTATTTTTGACTTACGGAGCTACTCATACAGTTAAAAGACACGTATATAGATAGAAGTACTATTTAAGTGTGTTTATTAATAATATTAAAGACTGAGATTTCGAGTGTTACACTCTTTTCCCATCTCATCAATATTGAGGTTCCACCTGATGTTAACTAAAATTTCAGCAAATATTGGTAAAATTAGTCGTAATAATTCTAACAAAAAAAAAACTGACTTCAAAATAAGTTTTATATTTATTCGACGCCCGGCCTCTATGGCGCAACTCCGCGGAAGCGCCCGGCCGAAATCGTGAATTTCTCCGCGTTCACTAAAACTACGATAGCTCTGGAATTAAAGAGCGCAGCTCGACACACCCTATGGCACTAAAATCTTTATGAAATAAGCTATCTAATTTTCTATAGTTTTGTACAGTTTTATCGTGGAATCTATTGTTGATTCGAAATTGAAAGTAGGGTTAGCTACTTTTTCCCAGTTTTCATACTAATATGACGTCATATTAATATGACGACTTTTGTACCAAAAATAAATGCTCTTTTTTCCAAAGTTATTGTTTTATTTACATAATAACATATTATTGTACAATAATAAAGTAAAACTATACAACTAAACATAAACATTTATAAAGCTAAACAAAGACACGGCTCAAATCAACCCGACACCGACCTTGACCGAACAAAATAAACAACTTCACAACAGATAAACATTCCGATAACAAATGTTGTTGAATGTTTAGCATGTGATGTTTTATGCCTTTCTCATTCTTTCACCTACAGTCTGTGTAAGTTTGAGTAGGAAAGGTATACTCTAGATAGGCAAAATATGTTATTTAATCCGACCCGAAACACGATATCTCCAGGAGATCGCCGACAGACACGCGTTTTTTGACAGATATCTCCTGGAGATATAGGTACTGGCGGACGAGGGGGGATCCTAATGTCAAAACTGGACCAAAAAAAAAAGGTGACCATAGACATAGAGGAAGGACTAGCTTTCAAATAAAAAAAGAATCATCATAACCGTTTCACCCACTAAAAAGTTCTGTGGTAACAAACATAAAAAAAATACAGTCGAATTGAGTAGGTACCTCCCCTCTTTTGAAGTCGGTTAAAAAAGACACAAATAAACATATAACATAAGCTCTGCTTAGCTTGGGATCAGATAACCCTGAGTGAGTTGTCCAGGAATATTATATTATATATAAAGCGCAATACACACTGAGCCCGCCGCCGCGCCGGGCCGCCGACGAAGCCCGGCGACACAACCCGGCGGCCTGTATAAAAAGAGTCATGTCGGCAACATGCGCCCGCGCGTGTTGCCCGCCGACCAAATTTTCAGACTTGTAATAAGTGAAGCCGCCAACTAGACCGCCGACAAAAAGTTACCGACATAATATGTCGGCGGCCCGGCGCGCGGCGGGCTCAATGTGTATTGCGCTTAAAGGCTAACTACATACAGTGCCGGCGGCAATGCCGCCGGGTTTATGCCGATTGCCGAGCGGCTATGCCGCCGGCAATACAAGCCGCCAAGCATCATTCCAGTTGTGACAGACGACAGTCACATAGAACTCTAGTGAAGTGCACATTTTATGGTTGGTTGGTTACAATGAATAAGGAAATCATCAGAACTGCCGCTGCAGTAGTAATTTTCATTTTAATAAGAAAAAAAAAAAACAAAAGAACGAGAAGGTTTTGGGTGCGCCCAAGTTTACTAAATAGAAAATGGCAGAACGGTACTGTAATGATAGAAGAGTTTAAAAAAGATGATGAGGGGTGTCAACGTTTGCGCGACAGTATGTTCTTTGGGTTTCTGAGAATGACATTGAAGATTTTGATTTTTTTCTATAAATAGCAACACAGTTTCGTCGTCCCAATTAAACGACATTTTAATTTCTTTATTACCTACAAAAAAACCGCACACCACTTCCACTCAAATGCCAGGAACGAACTGACGCCGGCAAGCCGCGTAACCCGCCGGCACACCCCGGCAGCCATGCCGGGCGGTTCATTTGTGTGACCATGCACCCGGCGGCTTTGAATGCCGCCGGGTGCATGGTGGCTTGGCCGGCGGCCCTGCCGCCAGCACTGTGTTTAGGAGCCTTAACATTTGCAGTTGTCAAATCTACGTTTAAGTGTTAACAGTGATTTTGATGTACATATACTTTCGAATTCCTTATTTCTATTCCTTATTCCTTGTGATACACATCACAAGAAATCAGCAAAAACCTACAAAATTAAATTCAGTTTACTTCACTGTATACTACGAGGGCAGTACTGAAAATTTCGGAAATCAAGGAAGTGACACAACATTACTATTTAAAAATGTATTTATTGCTTTTCGAAGTATTCTTCGCGAAATTTGACACATTTTTCCATACGATGGAACCAATCATTGAAGTAACCATTCCATTCGGAAGTTGGGGTCTCCAAAATGGCCTTTTTGTAGGCGTCCACAGCTTCTTCAGGTGATGAAAATCTCTAACCACGCAATTTATTCTTTATTTTAGGGAAAGTATAAATCATTAGGGCTTATGTCGGGACTGTACGGCGGGTGGTCTAATAATTCTATGTTTTCTTGTTCTAAAAACTCTTTTTTCTGTGCGCGGTGTGAGAACTCGCATTGTCGTGATGGAGGATGATGCGGCGGTTGCAGTTCTCTTTATGGAGTTCAGAAACGACCTGTGGCAAACAAATGCTAGCATACCAGGAGGAAATGCATTAAATTTAATTAACTCCTATCTAACTGGTCGTATGCAATATACTGAAATTTTTAATATTTGTTTGAATACAAAACGTGAAATAAAATTCAGATCTTCTTATAGAAACATCAAATATGGCGTCCCTCAAGGAAGCGTTCTCGGTCCGCTTTTATTTTTAACTAGCTGTTGCCCGCGACTTCGTCCGCCTTAATTTCTGTTATTATGATCGCGATGAAGAAGTCTAAAAACAAAAAAAAAAGTATTTCTGCGTAAATTATAATTTTAGTTAATATTATGTTGATAAAACTCTAGCCAATAATTGGTAATAATGCATTAATTTCGACCAAAATCGATTACCTTAAAAAAGTTTATAGTGAGTCAATCTTAAAAGATAGACATATACCGTCGCGGACATTTTTTTAGATCATTTAAAGAGGAACAATTCATTCTTACATATTTTTTAGGTAACTCTAACCGTTTACGTAGCGCACGCATCGGAAGCCTTCAAAAATGAATCGTTTTCCCAGTTTTTGCAACATTTTTCACTGCTGCTTCGCTTCTATTAGTTGCAGCGTGATGTTATATACCCTAAAGCCTTCCTCGATAAATGGACTATCCAACACAAAAAGATTTTTTCAAATCGAACCAGTAGTTCCTGAGATTAGCGCGTTCAACCAAACAAACAAACAAACAAACAAACAAACTCTTCAGCTTTATAATATTAGTATAGATAATGCATTAATTTCGACCAAATGATTACCTTAAAAAAGGTTATAGTGAGTCAATTTTAAAAGATAGACATATACTGTCGCAGACATTTTTTTAGATCATTCAAAGAGGAACAATTCTTTCATACATATATTTTGGGTAACTCGAACCGTTTACGCAGCGCACGCAACGGAAGCTTTCAAGTATGAATATTTTCCCCGTTTTTGTGACATTTTTCACTGCTGCTTCGCTCCTATTGGTCGCAGCGTGATGTTATATATCCTAAAGCCTTCCTCGATAAATGGACTATCTAACACAAAAAGATTTTTTCAATTCTAACCAGTACTTCCTGAGATTAGCGCGTTCAACCAAACAAACAAACAAACAAACAAACAAACTCTTCAGCTTTATAATATTAGTATAGATAATGCATTAATTTCGACCAAATGATTACCTTAAAAAAGGTTATAGTGAGTCAATTTTAAAAGATAGACATATACTGTCGCAGACATTTTTTTAGATCATTCAAAGAGGAACAATTCTTTCATACATATATTTTGGGTAACTCGAACCGTTTACGCAGCGCACGCAACGGAAGCTTTCAAGTATGAATATTTTCCCCCGTTTTTGTGACATTTTTCACTGCTGCTTCGCTCCTATTGGTCGCAGCGTGATGTTATATATCCTAAAGCCTTCCTCGATAAATGGACTATCTAACACAAAAAGATTTTTTCAATTCTAACCAGTACTTCCTGAGATTAGCGCGTTCAACCAAACAAACAAACAAACAAACAAACAAACTCTTCAGCTTTATAATATTAGTATAGATTTATATCAACGACCTTCCACTTCAAATAGACCATCCAATCATATTGTTTGCTGACGACAGCACAGCACTAGTTAAATGCACAAGTAAAGAAAACTATGAAAATGATATTAACAACACTCTTAAATCTATAGTTAATTGGCTTAATTACAATAATTTAAAAATAAATATACAAAAAACTAATATCATGCATTTTTACCAACGAATTAATCCCAAAGACTTAAACGTCAATTATGATGGTCATAAGATTGAAAATGTTAAGGTAGCTAAATTTTTGGGAATATTAATTGACAATCAATTAACATGGAAACCTCAAGCTGAATTTATTTGTAAAAAGTTAAGTACTTACGCCTACATGTTATACAACCTATCTAAAAAAGTCAATATCAATACAGTCATTGTTGCTTACCATGGCCTTGTTATTTCAACGTTGAGGTTTGGCATCATATTCTGGGGTAATAGTAGTGAAAGAGAAAACGTTTTCAAAGCCCAAAAACGCTGCGTTAGGTCAATTTTTAACTTACAGGTTACGGACAGCTGTGTTCCTATTTTCAAATTACATAAATTACTAACCTTCCCATGTCTGTACATTCTAGAATTAGCCATTTTTGTAAAAAGCAACCTGCATCTGTTTCCATTGTTATGTGAGATACGAAAGAGGACAAATTGTATGAGATCTCAGTATCAAAATTTATTGCACACAGGTAGCTATAACACCACACTGTTAAAGAAAAGCGTTATGTGTATGGCGCCAAAGGTATACAATAAGTTACCTGAAGTTATTAAAGAACAACCATTTAGAATATTCAAAAAACGACTAACTGACTTATTGTTACAAAAATGTTACTATTCTATATCCGATTTTTTGAATGATGATTTGTGATAGTATATAGAACATATTATTTTTTTTTTTTTTCTGCGCTGGCAAGCTGCAATGTCTTATGTATGTACCGGTGTCTACCCATAAATGTTTGTATGCCGAAAGGCAGAATGTACAAGGACTCTTGAACTTTTGTTAACATCTTATTGTAATACCTACATTCTATACAAATAAAAACTTCTTATTCTTATTCTTATTCTTACCATTCTGCATTAACCGTTCTTTGTCTCTCAAGAGGAATAGTCGCAACATGGCCGGTTTTGGAGACAAACGTGGCCCCCATTTTTTTTACAACACTCCGTGAACGAACAATTTTAGTTGGCTTTAACTCATTTTCGGACACCCAAACTCGTGACTGGTTTTTTGTTTCGGGTTCGTACGCGTATATCTAGGATTTGTCACCTGATACAATATAGCATTTGAGGATCCTGCGTGGAATCTTTCGAGAGGTCTGACGCACCAAGTAACGTGAATGTGGTATCCATCGGGAAAACAACTTTTTTACACCTAATTGTTCATGCAAGATTATTTGTATTTGGCTCATGCCAATGTCTAAATTTGCCTGAATTTCGCTGTATGTCACTTTTCGCCGTTTTAATAAAACTATCTAAAACCCTAATATTATCCTAACAATGTCGAAACCATCGATATTTTCGCATATATATAAGTCTGTCGTTGCGCGAAAAATACCTTTAAATCAGTAAACAAATGTACTAGACACAGACAAAAAGTGCTCTCGCTTGGCACGAAGGAAATTTACTAGCGATACTATCGGTCTATAGTTATCTATAGTCTAAGCTTAAACCCTACTCTGTCTGACATTGACACTTGACAGTTTTAGTCAGTGAGTGACCGTCTGAAGAATTATGTTCCAATCTCGCATTTCTCATTATTTCTAGGATTACAAATCAGCTGATAATTTTATTAAATCCGGCATTAGATGATTTACTATTTGTAATTTAAGCAGTCATTACCAAAAATGCCTAAAAAGAAGACGGGTCAAAGAAAGAAAGCGGAGAAACAAAAATTACGGCAGAAAGAAATACGTAATGCCCGAGAGAACGTCGATCTAGCGGCGCACCCTTGCAATGTGCCCATGGAATGTGACAAGTGCCAGAAGTAAGAATTGAGTTTTCGTGTGCTCCGAGGTTTTGAGTTTATTGTTCCTTGATCTGTAAGCCTTTCAAGTAAAACGCAATGGCTGAAGTAATTTGTCCTAACAATGCCACGTCGGTCTGTGAAAGTTTGAATAACTTATCCTCAACAGTTTCTATTTAAATTTAATCTCAAAAAATAGTAGATTTTTTCTTTGTTGTGTAACATAAGAGTATTTGTTATTACTCAAGCTTAGATAATGATTTAAAAAAATAATGAATAACCTCAACAAATTGATCAGATTTTTTTAATTATGGTCATCACCACTCATTTCACTTGTGACCATAGTCAATCTTAGTTGTAAATTAATCATTATTTATATATATATAATCTTAGAAGGCTTGTATTTCTGTTAGAAAGCAGAAAAACAGAGCATTTTGCTACTTCTGCCAGGCAGTGCAGCGGCTGCCGACATGTGCGCACTGCGGCAAGGTCAAGTGCATGCTGAAGTCCGGAGACTGTGTGGTGCGACACCCCGGCGTCTACACCACGGGCCTGGGAATGGTGGTATGCATGACATGCTAGAGATACCTATGATTGAATGGGCTCAAGATAAATAAGCTCATCATACGAAAGTAATTATTATAAGTTTTTAAATATAAGAACTAGAGGTAAATTGTGTTAGAGCTGGTTTAATAATCAGTATATTACTGTTACACAAAAATCCACTGTTCAGTGTTCAGTGTAATATACCTAATACTCACATGTTTTGTGATGTAATAGGCTTCATCTGACGACCTCCGTGGTCGAGTGGCGTACGCACCGGTTTCAAGGTGACGCTAGCTCTGAGGTCCCGGGTTCGATCCCCGGACGGGTCAATGTAGAAACCAAAAATTTTCTTCATTGCCTCGGGTCTGGGTGTTTGTGGTACCTTCGTTGCTTCTGAATTCCATAACACAAGTGCTTTAGCAACTTACTTTGGGTTCAGAGCAATGTATGTGATGTTGTCCGCATTTATTTATTTATTATTTATTCATACTGGTACATAGTTACCTTAACTGATTTAAACAAAAAAAAGTTGTGATTCCTTTATAATATTTGTATGCTAAATATATTACTCAGAATCTGCACAAACTTAGGCAGATCTGTTAGAGCAGGGATGCATACCTTTATGTATTGATGTGCCAATTTATAAAAAAAAGTTTCATCAGGTTATAGACATGCCATCAAAAATAATTTTGTCTCTATGTTTATTGAGAAAATAATGATTGTTTCCAAGATTTTGTTATTAGAATTTTCACTTGTATTAACTGTCAACCTTTTCGTTTCAATTATTTGTAATTGTTTCCTCGTTCCTTATAGTAGGTACATAATTCACTTTTTTTTCCGTAGTGCATAATGAACTATGCGATTGATATTAATGACGTGCCCAAAAAATTGATATTGTCGCGTGCCACTTATGGCACGCGACATTGGTTCGCCATCCCTGTGTTAGAGTATTTCTCTAATGGACAGATTGTGTAAAACAGCCAATACGAGCAAGAGTAATGGAAGAAGGTATTTAGTGTACTATTATCAGCTGCTTCAACCGAGTGCAGGTTTCAAGCAGTTGTGTCCTCAACGTCCATAGAGAGAGTCTTCTCTGATGTTTGGTTGAGCATTCTTAACTTTTCGTGGAGGTTTATTTTCTGTACAATGACGTATTATTATGTCGTATTGCAGGGTGCGATTTGCGATTTTTGCGAGGCGTGGGTGTGCCACGGACGTAAGTGTCTCACGGCGCATGCGTGCACCTGCCCGCTCATGGATGCTGTGTGTCTCGAGTGCGAGAGAGGTGAGCATAGCAATTGGCCGCCCTGCTAATAAACATGTGACATGGAACTTAAATTCTATACTCAATCACTTAAGGTTCTCTCTATAATGCTTCAACTGATGAAGAGTTTGGTTTTGGCAGGCGTGTGGGAACACGGGGGGCGCGTGTTCCGCTGCTGCTTCTGCCAGGGCTTCCTGTGCGAGGACGACCAGTTCGAACACCAAGCCTCCTGCCAGGTTCTGGAGTCGGAGACGTACAAGTGTCAGTATAGTATGGTACACGTGGTCCGGACGTACCGCGGGCAGTCAGTCGGGCGCGAGCTCACCGTGCGTGTGTTGCAGGCCAGTCGTGCAACCGGCTGGGGCAGTACTCGTGCCTGCGCTGCAAGACGTGCTTCTGCGAGGAGCACGTGCGGCGCCGCGGCGTGCGCTGCGACCGCCGCGCCGCGCCGCCGTGTCCGCGCTGCGCCTACCCCACGCACGTCACGGCCGACCTCAGCATGTCCAGTACGTACCTCACGTAACTCACTCACCTCACTCACCTCACTCACCCATTTACTGTGCCTGTTGGACCTTCACTAATGCATTTCACTATTTTAAGCCTTGGTTAGTCAGTTTGTGACTGTGGGCCAGCTTTGCAGCCCGATCGTTCGTAATGGCTACGCACATTTGCCGTGGTTATTATTAAAGAGAAAACATATTGTACCATTTGTGCGTCGGAAAGTACTTTAAGCCTTTGGTCCTGCGTTGGTTGGCATTGTCGGAGCATGAGAATGAGCTTTGAAACAAAATTGGGTTAAAAAGACATTGGTTAGACCAGTCAATGTCATTATAGTAAAGTACGTTGTGTGGTCCGCAGCGCGCTCGCACCGCTACGGGCGCCAGGGCGCGGCGCTGGCTGACGACGACGACTACGGTGACGCTAGCTACGGAGACGCAGGTGCTACATTATTTAACATTTTGTCATCATTCCTTTTGATTCTCATCGTCTTTATGGCATTTTTGTTAAAATATTTCTATTTGCCGCGCTGTAGCTGATCCAGGATTTGGTTATTTGATGTGCTGGTTTAACGATCAATATTTCAAATGATTGAAGTCTTCATATTAATTGTCTTGAAATTATAATTATTGATGGCGAGGCAATTGCGCCCTCGGTCCTAAAATAGTATCCGCATTTTAGAACACGCATTATATTTAGTTGAATATCAAGAGCATCATGATAGCTAACTAAAACAAAACTGTCGCAGGGGAGAGCTATGGCGGCGCCGAGGGAGGCGACTATTCCTCGTACTCGGAGTCTGATGACGACGAGGACGAAGAGAGCTCCGAGGACGAGGACAGCCGCGAGGCCGAGGACAGCCGCGAGCCCGCGCCTGCGCCCGGCAAGAGCGCGTGATCGCTCCGCCCGGCTCTACTCACTCACTAGGCGCAATATACTACTCATTACAAAACTTTGCTGTCTTGTTTTATTTATTAACTAGCTGTGCCTGCAACTTCGTTCGCGTGGATGACGAAGCTTATCAATGAGTCTTTAACCATTAAGGCTGAACACGCGACGGAAGCTAAAAAATTGAGTAAAATCTCCCGTTTTCCCAACATTTCCCTTCACTGCTCTGCTCCTATTGATTGTAGCGTGATGAAAAGTATACTATAACCTGCCCAGGAGTATGAAGAATAATTGTACCAAGTTTCGCTAAAATCCGTCGAGTAGTTTTTGTTTCTATAAGGAACATACAGACAGACAGACAGAAATTTTACTGATTACATTTTTGGCATCAGTATCGATCACTAATCACCCCCTGATAGTTATTTTGAAAATATATTTCATGTACAGAATTAACCTTTCTACAGATTTATTATAAGTATAGATATATAATTGATTACACGCACACAAATGTAAAAAACGGACTTAAAGTGATAATCCTTTGAAAATAAAAGAGAATGAAATACTCGAAACACGTATTACGGGACTACAGGGGTTCCATCATCAGCTCCTTACCGTAGGATGACCTGGGTCATATATTATTATTCTTACCAACAATAATATCATTTTTTTTCCAAATCGGTGTAGTCTACGTGTTAGGTACAAATAGACATCGGTAAATATAAATAAAAGAACAGAGGCATTGGGGACCAACCGGCAGCTAGTGACCGAGCCTTTTTTTGTTTGTGGGGTTCAAAATATTCAGACTCCATACAGCTATCATCATAGAGTACTTTTCTTTCATAGATAGACGGCTATAATAGCTGATTTTGCTTTCGGTAACTTAAGTAAATAAAAACCGGTCAAGTGCGAGCTCCGTGAGTGCGAGTCGGACTCGCGCACGAAGGGTTCCGTACCGTATATTTGAGTTGATTGAATGAAAGGTAAATTGCGGTTTACGATTTAGGACGTATTAAAAAAACTAGTTGCTAAAACGGCTGTCATAAAAGGTCTTTGGCAGTCGTTAAATCAAATCTGACAACCAGTCTTACTATGGGATACTCTTAATTACTTTTCTCTATGGATACTGTGTTTCCCAGTAAAATGGGTAGTGGAGGTCAGAAAGGCAGTCGCTCCATGTAAAATACGGTATCCAGCTGAATCCGGTAATACTGGTAGCCGACCCCAACATAGTTGGGAAAAGGCTCGGAAGATGATGATGATGATGAAAAAAACTAGTTGCGTTCTACTTTCTAACTACTTCTCGTTCAAACCAATTTTCGGTAGAAGATTGCATGGTAATGTACATCATATATTATTTTTAGTTTGATCATTTCTTATTTTAGAAGTTACGGAGGGGGACGGGACACATTTTACCCCTATGGAAGTGTCTCCCGCGCAAACTATTCAGTAGAAAAAATTTATATTCGAAAGCTCAATTTCATTTTTGAAGACCTATCTATAGTTACCCACAAGTATGGGTTTGATAAAAAAAAAATGAGTTTCAGTTCTGAGTTTGGGGAACCCCCAAAATGTATTGTTTTTGTTTTTGTGTGAAATGCTTGATGATGAATCTTATGCGGTTCACAGAATACATCTTCTTACCAAGTTTCAACAGCATAGTAGGTACTTATTGTTTCGGAAAAAAGCGGCTGTGACGAATCTATAAGGGTTCTGTTTTTGCCATTTGGCTATGGAACTCTAAAAAATAGCTCTACTACAGCACTTGCACCAGCAGTATTGTCATAATAGCATATTAAGTATATAAAATGCAAATGTACAGGTTCTGCCTTAAAAATCAGCCACGAGACGTTTCTCTTTCCGTTCGTACTTTTTATATAGCTTTGTTATGTTTGTTTAGTATTTTTCTGTGTGAAATGAAGCGAAAGCATATGATTGCAATGCTGCCAAGCTGAGATATTTTTCTAGTTGTTTTCCAGCATCGCAGCATCGATATATTATGTTATGTTTTAAAGGAGCTCAATATGGATTGATTATATAGCTAATACAAACCTATTATTTTAAAATTTCTTTATTTAAGTTGAACATTTTATATTTTGGACTTGATAACTTCATAGCAAAAATAAACTTTATAAAAATAGAACATGGGTGTATAAAACTTTAACTTGGCAACACTGTTAAGTTTTGACTCTCTCTTGCTTGACTGAAAATTTGACAGCTACGCAGCAATCGTCAGTCGCGGCGACAATTTATCGTCGGATTTAATCGTTTTGCTCAATAGTGTAGATAGATAAAAGTATCATAGAGTTGTGTCCGTCCTCATCGCAAGTGTAACTGCGTGAGTCCTTGTGCGTGAGGGGCGGCAGTCGCGATGCTGGCGCCGGATCGCGCTCGGTGAAAGTGCATGGTGTTGTGACCGTGATCGAAGCGCGAGTGGGTGACCATGGGCGTGGGCCTGCAGCCGCTCGAGTTCACAGAGTGCCTCGCGGACAGCCCCCAGTTCCGGGAGAATCTGCAGAGGCATGAAAAAGAGTTGGAGCGAACCAGTCAGCAGATTAAGCGCCTCATCAAGGAAGTCAAGGATGTCGTGCAGGCCGCTAAGCGTAAGTGTATTGATTACCTAGCAGCGTCGCTGCGAGCAGTGTTCGTCTATTGTAGGTGTTCAGTGTCACAAAGTCCTGTCTTCCCATAAGGTGATTTGATGGCATTTTACTATTGACTAACAAGCCACGGAAGCGTCTTGAGATCGCCAAAATAAATAATGGTTCAAGTGAAATATTTATTGGTGCAGTACCATGTTGGTACCAGAGAGAACACCAACTGGGCCCTGAACTGTAGATAACTGCTGCACACACACATTGATACTAGCATATAGGTAAAGAAGTTCTTTGAGCAGCTTACCCTGGTTGTAGTAGTGTGTACGCACTGATAACAGTTAATCAGGTCACCATTTGCAGCATGTACCTCACTCAAGAGAGTGTCCTCAGAGCTCTTCATTTAAAGGGCACTTATTGTTATTTCTGTGTGTGGATTATTTATTAAGTATTTAAGTTTTATTATGTTTAATTTTGAGTTACTTCTAATATAAGCAGTCCATGGCTCACTGAGCCACCAGTGTTTGAATGAGTTAAAATAGTTTGATCTGTGTGCACACGAGTGTGCCCTGATGTGCTGCAGTGATTCATGGCTGTGTCACATAATGTGTGTCAATGACTTAGTTAATTAGTGTGATGTAGTATGTAATGTGTAGTCATATTGTTCATAGTGTGCATCCTTGCACACTATGAACATATGCTCTAGCACACACCTGGTCAATATGTATTTGGTTTACAATCTCTACTGCAAGTAATATTTCAAAGCCTGCTCTACCATGTCTTCCAAGTTAAGCTGGAAATTCAGGAAATATATCTATTATTACTTGTTTTTGTTTCTGTTGATTTTATTAGTAATGTGTGAATGAAGTTATCAATTTAAAGAACTATTTTTATACCAGTCATTATGTAAACATACTTGTATGTGTTGAATGTAACATACATTCTATAGATGTTGAGTAGATTGACAATGCTGCACACAAGTGCAGCTATCTATCCAGTGGACTCTGACGGCTCGCAGTGCGGCGCGCCGCACTCACACGTCGCAGCGTGTCCTCCACTAACAATACGCTAAATAGTCGCGCTGCCGATGACGCACACATGCAATTGTCATCTCATACTGAGTGTTACATTGGCGTGTTGTTTGTTTAATAGTTATTAGTTGTATCGGCTGCGGGCGGCGGCCGGCGGCTGCATTAGGCCGTGACTCAGTGCGGGTGACTCTGCCCACTAAACTAACGTGCCTTATTGTACCGCAAAATCTTTATAAGGACGAGGCGATCTCACTGGCAAGGCTGCGCCCGCGCCACTGGCTGTACAATACGTCATGGTCAATTGACAAAGGATTGTTGAGTTGCCGCGTAGTTACGTGTTCCCCGTATGCTAGAGCCTTGCGGCGCGAGCAGTCGATAACACGCGGCCGATAACGCGCGCATCGTCGCCAGGTATTGGACACCTCATACCGCACTATCTGCACGTTTCTTAATCTCGTCCTTGAGCAGGCCGCGGAGCTGTCCACACGCACGCTCTCCCAGATAACGACGTAATTAACAATCAATTGCAATGGGCGATATGAGCTTGATGGTGAACGCATTTCTTAACATTGTTTTGAAACGGTGGGAGAGTATTGCGAAAGGTATCGTCACCAACTGTAATAGCACATCTCGATAACAAGGATGAGTCAGCCGCTTGCCGCCGCGGCAGAGATGTCTGCACTGAACACGCACAGTGCATAGTAATACGCCTTGCACAGTAGGTTGAGGCGCCGAGATTCCTGTGCTTGTTCGGGATGTAAACATGAGGCGTCATCAAGAAGATGCAGAATTTCACCGGAAAGCTTTCTCTGAACAGAACCCCTGCGCAAAGCCTTACCTCAACTTTCTACGTGCGAGATGTCATATATTATGTCGCAGTGCATTCTATTAGAAAGCCCCGACAGATCACCTATATTATACAATATGAATACGAATGCATATAAATACTACCTGCTACCGAAGTCCCGCTTCCGCTTTTTTAATATTATTTATTTAACACACGCGTAGTTTTAGTAGAAGAATTATACATATTATATTGTATGTGCAGACTTCAGTTCATTAAAGTGTTGATTTTGCGACCGCGATATGATTGAATGTATAGTCTATATTTATATGTCTTGATTTGTTTGTCCATAGTCTAACACCTTTGTAGGGTTAAATAAATATAAAATGCGGACAACATCACATACATTGCTCTGAACCCAAAGTTAGTAGCTAAAGCACTTGTTATGGAATTCAGAAACAACGAAGGTACCACAAATACCCAGACCCGAGACAATGTAGAACAATTGGTTTCTACATTGACCGGTCCGGGGATCGAACCCGGGACCACAGAGCTAGCGACACCTTGAAAACCGGTTAGCACGCCACTCGACCACGGAGGTCGTCATTCCTATGATTGTCATTCATAGAAGTAAACTTGACTGCATATACAATATCTTAACATATTGTATATAGCTGAAAGGCCAATCGTCAATTATCTACCACTATACGACTCCGGTGACTTCGATCCCCGCTTGGTGTGATTCACAAAATGTGTTCGGACTTGCTGCTTAGACAGGCTCTTTCCTTCACCTGTTAGTTGTTGAAGCACAGAATACTAATTCATTTAACCTACGTTTTTCTTTGTATGAATTTTATAAATGGCCTTACTCACCCGACTTTGTTTTATGTAAAGACTAGCTGTGCCAGCGACTTCGTTCGCGTGGATGACGAAACTTATCAATGAGTTTTTTGTGTAAAGTGCTATTTTTGTAAAACGTTATCTATCGAGCATACCTCTGGCACCTCTGGCTAGTCTCATTCGCCTAGCGTGTCTCGATGTAGCAGAAAGAGATGGTCTCTTTCTGAAAGGCATCGTTTTATAAACATGTCCGTATTAAAAATAAAGAAATCCTTAAGACTATTTTTATAGAATAGCCTTAACACTACACTTACGTATAAACCAATAAATAAGCAAAATCCCTAAAAACTAATATCTATACGAATGACTAATCCTACCTAAGAGTACTAAAAATAACCTACGTTACACACTATCAAATATACTGCCTATACTTGAAGTTTAAATCTATACGGTCTACGCCTTATAAAAGTAAACCTAAATACCCACATAAACTGGTAAATAAAAATACCTACTTACCTAAATAAACCTATTTCAGATGATAACTAATCTAAACTCAATAAATAAGCAAAATCCCTGAAAACTAATATCTATACGAATGATGAATCGTACCTAACAGTATTATAAAATAACCTACGGTCACTACGTACACTATCAAATAAATATACTACCTATGCTTTAAAATTAAAATCTATACCTACGACTTATAAAAATGAACCTATAAAACTGTACGGCGACGTAACCTACGACAAACTTATTATTTGCGGTTAGTAAAGTAATCGGGTCTAGGGATTGAACCGCAAAATTAAGTTTGTTTTTTATTGTATATACTTTTCCGGGATAAAAACTACCCAGTGGTGGTGGTGCCCAGGATAATAAAGAATATCTATACCAAGTTTCATCGTAATCGAAACGGTAGTTTTTGCGTGAAGCCTGAACAAAAAGACAGACAGAAAAAAAAATCTTTCATCACAACTTCGGGTAAGGTGTCGGTCTAGTAACACCCCCCGCCATTTATTTTTTTGATATTTTCAATGTACAGAATTTTTACTTTTACAGATTTATTATCTATACTAATATTATAAAGCTGAAGAGTTTGTTTGTTTGGTTGAACGCGCTAATCTCAGGAACTACTGGTTAGAATTGAAAAAATCTTTTTGTGTTAGATAGTCCATTTATTGAGGAAGGCTTTAGGATATATAACATTACGCTGCGACTAATAGGAGCGAAGCAGCAGTGAAAAATGTCACAAAAACGGGGAAAAATATTCATACTTGAAAGCTTCCGTTGCGTGCGCTGCGTAAACGGTTCGAGCTACCCAAAATATATGTATGAAAGAATTGTTCCTCTTTAAATGACCTAAAAAAATGTCTGCGACAGTATATGTCTATCTTTTAAGATTGACTCACTATAACCTTTTTTAAGGTAATCATTTGGTCGAAATTAATGCATTATTGCCAATTATTTGATACAGAGTTTTATCAACATAATAATTTTAACTAAAATTATCATTTACGCAGAAATGCTTTTTTTTTACTTTTTCATCGCGGTCATAATAACAGAAATTGACGCGGACGAAGTCGCGGGGATCAGCTAGTAATATGTAAAGATGTGATGACTGATGACAAAACTGAATGAGAATGTTACTTTTTACTAGCTGTGCCTGCAATTTCGTTCGCGTTTACTGATTGCATTTTTGGCATCAGTATCGATCACTAATCACCCCCTGATAGTTATTTTGAAAATATATTAAATGTACAAAATTGACCTTTCCACAGATTTATTATAAGTATAGATGACCTGTAAAATAAGGTGTGTGTGAATGTGTTGCAGGACTGGGCGCGGCGCAGCAGGCGCTGGCCACCAGCATGGAGCAGTTCGAGTTCGCGTGCATCGGCGCGTCCATGACGGAGGACGAGCGCGTCATCAGTCGCTCGCTGCACCACTTCGCCACGCTCATCCGCACCATCGAGGACGAGCGCGACCGCATGGTGCGTGTTCTCTTCACTTTACTTCCAATGCCTAGAGCGTGGGAGCGCGACTAAGTCTTGCCTGTGGAGGCTCAGCGTCCGTTCTGTTTGTAAACAAGTGCTAGTCGGCCTTCAAATAATCACTTTCCATTCCATTACGATCGTTTACTTTTACTAAGCGGTCGCGCGAGCGCATTCGCCCCGCGGGATGCATGCTAATGAGGGCGTTGACACAATTAGGTGTGACCTTACGTAAGCGACGGGCTCCGCGTCACGAGTGACGTAAGCACGTGTCCGCCTTGTGACGTCATCATCATCAACCACTCGTGAACCCGGCCTCCGATATCCCGTGTGACGTCGGCGGCGAAACTATCAAACCTCATCTACTAACTGCATGCGCAACACCTATCGTTTAAAGGTGCGTGTGTTATTTTGTAGCTTTATTTAAATTCATTGTACTCCCGCTGCACACCGCAAGCTTCATATTTTGACGTGATTCGTAAAGATGCGCAAGCGCGGCGGCTCGCGTAGTCGAAAGTAAAATTGTTAAAATAATGTCCACATATTGTGATCACATAATATAGCATATTATGATGTTACCCGACCAGTTTCCAATATAATGTCTTTTTTAGTTTAGTTGGCAGGTTAGGTCAAATTTACAACATTGTGCTTGTTTCGTTTGTTTAGACGATAAACGGAAATCAGAACAAACAGCTGGATAGGTTTCCATTTCCAACGTAAATTAGTATGCTAGGTTAGATTCTGCAAACATACTTATTTTCAAGAATCTGTAATGCAGTTTAGTTTTATAGAGTCTCCCTGCAGGCTGACATTAAATAATACCTCTCTGTGTAGAGCTCAGCGAACACCTCCCAGTAATGTGGTGTGTGTGCTGCGTCTGTCACCGCGGTCTATCTCGCAGCTCGTCACTTTCTGTACAACTCACTTTCAGGAAGACTTACCTCATTAGGTACAATGTTGTTCGAGATTTAAGTACTTTTATTTCGCGCAGATAACAATAAGCACACGACAATATGTAAAGTTCGTTGAGCAACTATCACTACCGTTAAGGCTTCTTACGGCAGCACTGGCATATTATATTGCATAAATAGAACGCAGCGGACAATAGGCGGCCAGACACACAGAGGCGCAGCTGATGAGCTGATAGCGGCTTAGTCACGCCGCACGCCGCGCTCACAGCGCCAGCCCCGGCTCTTGTTATTGATCCCAATGTTTTCACTCCAAAGTCTGACTATCGACGCTTAAACTATATGATACTATTGTATCGTGCCATACTCTTTCTTTAAGCCGAAATTATATTTTTATTTTGGGGCATGTTGTGTCGCGACGTTTGCGACTGAAGTGTAACGAACACATACATTTAGTATGAATAAAATTGCACGAATTACTTTCCGCGTGTTGGCGCGTTGTATAGTTCTGCCGCGACACAACACGTCTCGACAAAATAATATAACCCCAGCTTACGACAATACGACATATAGTGGAGTCAGTCGACCTTTGCCCCTCAACATTTTCTGAAACAACGCCAATTTTGATCATTTTTCTTTTATTTTGTTGTTTATTGATGATTAATTTACAAAAAACATGATTAGGTCAAAAAAAAATCTTCGTTTCATTAGCTTTTCAAAGAGGTACAATAGTCAGAAAAAACGTAGACGGTTCACCGTTAAATGAAAATTATTAAGTTCTGTATAATCAAAAAATGTAAAAGTAGCAACATACAATATCATTACATAATGATACCTCGAGTAGCCAGTCACCTTGGCGCTTGCGAGTAGTTACGACACAGCTATAGCGAACTGTCTGTGTGTTGCAGCTGGGGCGCGCGCACGAGCAGATCATCCAGCCGCTCGAGCGCTTCCGCAAGGAGCACATCGGCGCCGTCAAGGTAACCACTCGCCCTCTGCAGGGCACTAGCCCTGAACACTCTAATGACAACAGATTAACAAGCTTACCGGTGCATCGAGGACAATCTCCTTTGGCTTGCACGTCGCGTGTCAGAGCTCTGTGACGAGAATACACGATAATGTGATTAGCAGCGCGAGCCGCACGCCACGTGCACCCGCCCTCGTGGCCGCCGCCGCACTAACCCGCCTCTCACTGTTTCAGGAGGGGAAGAAGAAGTTCGACAAGAAGACTGCCAAGTTCTGCCAGAGCCAGGAGCGCACGCTGTCGCTGTCCACCAAGAAGCCGGAAGCCGTGTTCCAAGAGGTGCGCTCCGCCAGACACGCTCTGACACCACTCAGCCAGACCAACATCTTACAATAACATTTTACAATATATATTGATTTCTGAGGTTTATGCTAATGTTAGACATTGAAATAAAATTACTTTTACGCAGTTATCATTGTCACGGGTAGACTGAGGTATTGTTCGTCTTGACAGTTGATGTAGCTCATTCTACTTTCATATTTTTATTAATTAGTGTTACGGCCCACGCAATATGACCTCATTGTGTCTTGTTGAGGTCTTGCTGCGCTGCTCTCGGGTTCGATTTTGAGTTTGTGAATTATCGGGTCCCAAGTAGATGATATCTTCCAGCCATCTTTTCTATTGTAATTAGGGTGCTTTTTTAATCTCAATAGCCTCACGAAATACCCTAGGCAGGAACTAAGGTTCTTTATCAAATTTTATAAACCACAGATCCTCGCTTTAGAACCTTTTCCGCGATATAGTCCGTAAAAGTAATTTTATTAAAATTTTAAAATATAACTAAAATCTAGCTGATTGTTATTCATAAAATGTAAAAAGCGAGTCCTTTCGTAGCTCAGTGGTGATTCTTAGAGCAACTCCCTAGAAAATTAAAGTAAACAGGGAAATTAAATAACATTAAATTATAAAGAGAATTGCCCAAACTCATTGGCCCCACAAAATGGTTAACTAATAAAAATCCATAGCAAATTATTTATGATCTAAGAACCACGCAGACACTTATTTTAACCTTTTTAATAAAAGATAGTTTGAGCCAGTGTCAAAGACAAGGATTTGCGAGCACTAAATTAAACAAAATTCGTATTCGAAAATGATCATCGTATTCGAAAATGATCATCGTATATGAAAAATTCGTGAAAAAAAATTCATAACGAGTGAGGTAGCATACGAATGAGACATGTGTTTGGGAACATACTATGTAATATTATATACACTACAGTATAAGTATGTTTATCTGTTTTCTGGTTACCTATGTACAGGCCTAGTTTGGCATCAGATGGCCTTCTGTGAGTTGTCCCAGGATTATTATTAAAAACAATTTATTCGTCAAAATTGTGTTAAAGAGTAATGGTTTCTGCCCCTTTCAGTAATTTAACGGTGTTTTATGTGCGCAGGCGGACGCGGCCATGGACATGGCGGAGCGCGACTTCTGCCAGGCGTCGCTGGAGTACGTGTTCCAGCTGCAGGCCGTGCAGGAGCGCAAGAAGTTCGAGCTGGTGGAGACGCTGCTGGGCTTCGTGTTCGGCTGGTGGACCTTCCACCACACGGCGCACGACGTGCACGCCGACGCCGAGCCGCGCGTGCGCGACCTGCAGCTGCGCATCCAGCGGGTGAGCCACCGCCGCCATCGCCGCCATCGCCGCGGACACTCCGACATTAACACATACTAAAACATGACTGGCTTTTGAATGACTTTGATTTGATGATTAACAAAGCTCGCCTCGCACGACATCCGCTCTTTAAGACCAGTCTGCCCGAGCAGTCGCGGTGGCACACGTGTCGTTACCGTGCTCGTCTTCTGCAGTTGCGCGACATTTATCTGAATTCGTATCGTGCGGGGTCTGCGCAGGCAATAATTAATTGTTGGTTGCAGACGCGGAGTAACTTCGAAGAGATGAGCAAGCAGACCGAGTCGCTTATGAAGAAGATGATGGAGGTCCGCCAGATGGTGAGTAGTGCGTGTGCGTGTGGGTGTGTGCGCGTGTGTGTGCGCGTGTCGTGTGTAACGTGTGCCGTGTGTGTGTGCAGAACAAGGAGGAGGAGGCGGCGGAGGAGGCGGGCGGCGGCGTGTCGCGCGCCGGATACCTGTTCCTCATGGAGAAGAGTGAGTGCCGCAATACTAACACCCGCTCACTTGCGAGTTGCCCGACCACCATCTTGTAAATATTACATCTTTTGGTGCTCGTCATTGCGTATCAAACTAACAGACTGCATGTACTTTGATTGTCAAAAACGAATAATAATAATACTAGCCTATAAACGTCCCACTGCTGGCCACAGGCCTCTTCCGTCTTTTTTAGAACGAATAAAATATAATTATTTTATAATGTTAATATTACTTGGAATAATAATGTAGTTTATACTTTACTTGATAATGAAGTATTGTGTGTGTCAACAGAGGCGTTCGGTACGACTACTTGGAGCAAACATTACTGCACGTATGAGAAGAGTTCGCGGCTGCTGGCGCTGACGCCCTACAACCAGATCAACGTGAAGACGGTGAGCTGGACGCGTGTGTGTGAGGCAAAACGTGATAGCCGCGTACTGATTGAGCGAGCAGCCTCGCGAGGCTGCCTCACAAGGCAAATCCTCGGTCGGTCAAGACGTGCCTCACCCTAGGCAAACGCACGCGTTGCCTCGCCCGAACGTGCCGCGGCCCGAGCCGAGCGTTGTCGGTTTTTGTCGATGCTCAAAGGCGCCTCAGTACGTTTGCCGCGCTCACTCAAGACGGTAGTGTTTTGCCTCGCTTATTCGTTGCGTGGTCTCGGGCAAACTATACGCACGCGCGGTCTCTATTCGACTTCAAGTTAAACTGAGCGTCGATGCTCACAGTGGCTCGGCCATGCCGCGCGAGGTAGCCTCGGATTAAAAAACTTACAGACCGAGGCCTCCTCGCGCGGCATGCGTACTGCGGCAAATGTCCGAGGCTGCCTCGCGAAGCCGCTCGGTCGGTCAGTACGCGGCTAATGAGGTCGGGTCTGTGGTGCGAGTAAGGCGTGAGCGTAGTGTGAGTGTTGCGTGTGAGGAGTTTAGCACAGCGTGACTTTCATTGGACGCGTGTGGTTCGCTGAAATACTGGTTATGGTAAGTGTGTATCAGTATGTATCGCGACGTGACTCGCATCGTGTGCGTGTGCAGGCGGGCAGCGCGGAGAGCGTGTGCGTGTGCGGCGGGCGCGCGTGCTCGGAGCCGGCGGAGCGGCGCTTCTGCTGGGAGTGCGTGCCGGGCGAGCGCGAGCGGCCGCCGCTCACGCTGCAGGCGCTGTCGGAGCGCGACCGCGCCGCCTGGCTGCGCGCGCTGGACCAGGCGCCCGCCGCCCGCGCCGCGCCCGCGCCCGCCGCCGCGCCCGCGCCCGCCGCCGCGTTGGACGACGCCGGCTTCGCCTTCGTGCGGCGCGTGCTGGCGGCGCTGGAGGCGCGCGGGCTGGAGGAGCAGGGCCTGTACCGCGTGGCCGGCGTGGCCTCCAAGGTGGCCCGCCTGCTGGCGCACGCCGCGCCCCCGCGCCGCGCCCCCGACCTGGCCGACCCGCTCGAGTGGGAGACCAAGACGCTCACGTCCGCGCTCAAGGCCTTCCTGCGCGCGCTGCCGGAGCCGCTGCTGACGCGCGAGCTGCACGCGCAGTTCCTGGCCGTGGCCAAGTGCGAGCGCCGCGGCGAGCGCGCGGCGGGGCTGGCCGCGCTCGTGCGCGCGCTGCCGCCCGCCAACCGCGAGATGCTCACCATGGTCGTGCAGCACCTGCGCAAGTCAGTACACACTACACACGCACCTCCACGCCTCTATAGCTGCGTTACATACATATATATATGTAAAGAAAAAAACATTGTTACATTTTCTTTATTTGAATTTTGGTTGGTTTGACATCTGTCGATGATAAAAATGGAGATTTGTTTTGTGTTATATTATGTTTAAATAAGATGTGTAAAAATAAACTTAAAATGTCGTTTTATAATGTTTCTATCTCACGTAGTTTGATGTGTAAATTAAACTCGTGTTACTCTGAAATCAAAGATTTTATTGTATAGATTTTACTATATCACTACAACCTAATAAAAACAAATTAACATAAATATATCAAAACATACCTGAAATCAAAGAAACGACATTTTAAATTTATTTTTACACATCTTATTTAAACATAATATAACACAAAACAAATCTCCATTTTTATCATCGACAGAATTCTGATGTCAAACCAACCAAAATTCAAATAAAGAAAATGTAACAATGTTTTTTTCTTTACATATATTTATAAATAAAATCAAAAGCGATCTGCACATTCGCCAGATCTGGACGCACCCTAAGCTCTTGTGTACATTTAGTTTGAAGGTATTATGTACCTGAATGTGTCGGAGACAATGATACCGAGTGCGTGTTGTGCAGCGTGGCGGCGCGCAGCGACAAGAACCTGATGACGTCATCGAACCTGGCCGTGTGCTTCGGGCCGACGCTGCTGCGGCCCGAGCGCGAGACGGTGGCCTCCATCCTCGAGCTCAAGTTCTACAACGTGCTGGTGGAGACGCTGCTCGACCACTACGAGGAGGTGTTCGAGCCGCACGCGCTCCACCAGCCCCCGCACGCGCCCGCACTCCCGCCCGCACACCCGCCCGCACACCCGCCCGCACACGCGCCCGCACTGCAGCCCCCGCACAACGGAGCGCTCAGGTACGTGCACGTCCACTACACCGACTTCTAGAGCACCGCGCGTCTCGCGACTATTGCGATACACCATCGGTGCTATTCTATGGAGAGTCACCACCAGAACTATTGAAACTACAGAAAAACATATCATTGATTGTATGGATTTTAATGTAGCGTCTTAAACCTTTATCTCATCAAATAGGCGTAAGTGTACCTACACACACATAAATTGTAAGTTATAGTGACAGAAATAGATGCAGTTAGTAGTTAAGGAGATTAGAACCCCGATGGTAAGGAGACACATACATAGTCAATAGATACCTGCACGTTAGTTGTTTAACCCAAGCGTATGGAACCAGCGCGGCAGCGTCACGTGTGTCGGCGGCACACTCTCACGCAATGTTCACATCGTTACGCGGCCGCAGACACCGGAATACCTTATTATGTAAATCAGAGATGTTATGGATCTGCCATTTCGGATCTGAATACTGATTATTATATCCTTACCTAGAATATGTGCGTCGCATGGTATCCGAAACTTTTCGGCTTTTCTGTCCTATAAACACATATATAAAACTGACTCTTGGACCACGCTATCTATTACTAAAAATACAATTAAAGAAAAATAAACCTTTTTAAAAAACAAGCTTTATTACTCTAATAAGAACTCCATAAATTTTATAAATATATAATTTATAACTCTATAAATAAAAGCCTTGCTCCCTTTCAGCTCCATCATCAGATCAGGGGCCCGAGTCTGCTATTTACACTCGTGTCAGTGTGCTCATAGTTAGCTCATAGTGGGACGATTCGGGCGCTTCCGGCGGCGCTCGGGCCCTCTCGGACGCGCCCGAATCGTCCCACTATGAGCACACTGACACGGAGTGTAAATAGCAGACTCGGGCCCCAGCTCTATGTCATAATAATATTGCATTGTCATCCGATTTTTACATGCATGCAAAATTTTATTTCAATCGGTTGAAGTTGACTGATTCTCAATTAAGTTGCATGATTCCACTCGGATAAACATACATACATTGCAAGTTAAATAAAAGCTTGTAAAAACTTAAATCAGTTGCGCAGTTTTAAAAATCTAAGCGAATAGACAGCGGAAGCGACTTCATTTTATACTATGGTAAGATTAAAGCAATGAATGACTCGCTCAGAGTATTGAGGCAAAACAAATGTTAGCATCGGTTAGCGAGCTCCATAACATGCCTGATGTGACGTGACGAGTGTCGCCGCCGGGTGTCGCCGGGTGTCCGGTGTTCGCGGTCACCTCACCGCACACTACCTTCTATACTAATACTTATTATGCGTGAATATAAAATAAGATTACCTCTACACTAATAATCCTATTCTGGAGGAAGGCTAATATTATGCAGGTGGGTGAAACCGTGGGGCAGAGGTAGTTAGATGGTAGTGGTGCTGCAACTTTCGCATCACAAGATATCTTGGAGGGACTTGTGCTGTACGTTGTAATGTGAAGTCTAACATAAGTCATCATTGGCACTGGTACTGTTGTTCACAAACTAAACAAAATGTAAAGCATTGTGTTAGTGCGGGTAATCCACACGTATCTATGTCTGTGTCCTCGATAGCCTCTTTTAGGGGGTTTCTTAAATTATAACTTAATAGAATATAAGTTTAGTTCGTGCTTAACAGAATGAGGGCCATTATTAATTGTAACTAGTATGTGAGCAGTAAATGAGTCTTACTAACCCTTTGTATTTCCTTCGCATTCGATCACGAGGCTGCGGTGGCGGCGGCTGATCTCATCTCATGCATCTAATGTTGTGTTTGTGTGAGCTTTGTACACGCTTTGACTTGCTTCTAATAAACAATCCAATTGATGTAACCTTTTAATTGTGTTGTGATCTAACCAAGCCTAAACCGCTCGCTCCTTCACCTCCCTACTGATAAAACTGCGAATACTCAAAGGCTTGCGAATTCAAGCCATGCAGAGTAACTAGAGCCGAAGGCAAAAACATACCACAAGGTAAGGAAATTATACTCACACCAGGTGACCCGCGCCCACTCCTCCGGCCGTCAAACACTTTACTTGGGATGAAACTATCTATATTTTGTGGCTCTTAGTAATGCGTGTTTCGTTTGTTTTGTGTTGGTGTAGATATCATCACAGATAAATTAATGGTAGGTACTGTGCATGTCCGGCGCGAACGCACGGAAACTTAAATTGTATGGTTTAAAGGGCAATTATATTTTGTAATAAATGTGGAGCATTTATTACAAAATATAATTAAGGTAACTAATGGCGCGTTCCCACTATGTCGTAACGATTAATTTATCGTTGGACGACTGTCGTCTCTAGCTGTTCCAACTATAACGATTGTTTGTCGTCATAATTTTTTATCGTTTAGCGACTATCGTATCTAGCCGTTCCCATTGGATCGCGACGACATTTTATCGTTTGGCTACGATGGAGTTGCGTGTCGTAACGATTTTTTTTATCGTTTAACGACTGTCGTGCTTGCCGTTCCCACTGTCATAACAATCTGTCGTCACTGCAAAAAATGTCGTAATAATAATGTCGTTATATATGTGAACACCTCCATTTAAACATATAAGCCACGACACTTAAAACTACACGACTTACCGTCGTCACGACAAAGTGGGAACGCGCCCTCATGCATTTACTTATATAGGTGTCCCAAAAAGTATGGATAATCGGGTGTCCAGAGGTAGAGGCACTTAGAGGTATCCGAATCCACCCTATGTATTTTCCGCGTTTTTCTGTGGTTTTCGATACCTATATTACAGATTTATTGATTTTTATCTGAATTCTGACTTCCAAAATGATTCCGCTCAGCCTACCGTGGTGCCTTAGTAGTTCAAGAGATTACAATTAATTAAAATAGTATTAAGTAAAACATAAATGCATCGCAATAGCAGTTTTTGATGTATGCTGATGATGTCAAAATTTATAAAGCTTGCTCTAATCTACAAGACTGTTTACTCCTACAGGACCTAAATAGGCTTTCCCGGTACTGTACACTTAATAAACTCCAGCTCAGCATACCTAAATGTCATGTAATAACATGTACAAAAAAAAAAAACCGACTGCATAAAAAACACTTTAAATAAAAACTGAAAAGTAAAAAACATGTTCAATAAGTCTAGAAGTGTAGATAGCAATGTTATTAGTACACAAATTTAATAATAAATACATAATCAATCAATTAACACTTACAACTACACTAAAATTAAATCTTATATAAATAAACTAGCTGTACCCGGCATGCGTTGCAATGCAATTTTTTCTACCCAGCACCTGCCTACTACCTACCTGCCTGCCTACTACCTACCTACTACCACTTAGGGGTATGAAAAATAGATAGTAGCCGATTTGCATATAAAATTTTATAAAAATCGGTCAAGCCGTTTCAGAGGAGTATGGTAACTAATATTGTGACACGAGAATTTTATATATAAGATAAAACTAACACGCGTCAAAAAACTCATCGTCATCCTTGTCAATGGCGGGAAACGTGCCCAGAAGGCTGGCAGCATTGCCACGTTGAATGGCTATGCCGATTCTCTGTGCAAGGAACAAACCAGCTCTCTGATCACGAGTAGAGTCTACAAAACGTTTTGACAGTTCTTTAAAAAGATTTCGCGCACTCGGACCCCATGACCCGAGCGTTTCAACCCCAAACGGCTCGAAAATATAATTACCAATTAGGTTATTATACTTTCGCCGTTTAAGGGTCTCCGCAGCTCCAGCAGCAGCGCCGGGAGATTCCGCCGAACTTAGAACGTGGGATGGCGCAAGGGTGTCGACGCACGTTGCGTCCCACACCAAAGGCCGACCCAATTTCCAAGGCAACAATGACATACCGTCAGGTCTCTTACCATCGCCGCGCACCAAAACATTGGGTTCCAAAACAGCTGGTACACCGGCAGTGACAAGAGCACGACGAATAATGTCATTAATATTTGCGTGACGGGATATACGCCTTGCGCTCCTGCTGCAGGACAGGCCAGGGTGACCGAAGCTATCGATTGTTTCACCGCATTGACAACGATGACATGCGCAAAAGGTATACCTAAACGTAAACTGATGGCGAGCCGGAAAGTATTGTCATCCAAAATCGTACCAAGAGTGGTTGACGGAAGTGCCTGTAACCAGAGGCCCGATTCCCATTCTCCCACAGCCAGGAGACGCGCGCGCTCTGCAGTGTTGATTGACGTATTAATCGGGGGGCACGGCAGTGCCCCCGCCAAGTCGAGCGCGAAGCAAACACTGCAGTACCATCCTTTACTGGAACCATTTCGTCGCATTTTCAGGCCTCTATTTGAGAACCTCTGGATAAGACCAGAACGCAGAAATTTTCGTCATCCAGTAAGCTGTACTCATATACTTAAAATCCAAAATTTCAAGTCTGTAGGTCATTTAGTTCCGAAGTTAAGCGAAAGCAAAGTTTCGCATGTACGACACTCACTCATGATCATAAAAATAGAACTAGTACTTCCCATAAACTCAGAGAGCTGAAATTTGGTACAGAGTTAGGGTTTAATGGCCACATAAAGGGAAAACTATAAAAACTAGGATAATCGAAGATCTGGAGTACCTGGTGACCCTGAGTAGAAAACAAAATTTTTTAGAAGTTTATGCTAATTTTTTTACATGACCTATGAACAATTTCTTTCCCGAAAACAATCTCATCCGAGCTACCATTTTGGAAATATAAATTGTTTTATATAAAATAAAAAACCGGTAGAAGGCTCATATCTCGGAAACGGTGCGTCGTAGGGCCATGCTTCTCAGACCCTAAATGGTTGCTACAGACAAGGTCAACCCGATACTGCAAAAAAATCGGAAAGATTCCGAAAAAAAAAAACTTCGAAAATTTGACTGTCCTTGCTCCATAGCGCCCCTAAGGCTACACTCCAACCCAATCAATATACCATAAATTATTCCTTGTCAAAGTAATACTATAGATGATGCCACAGATATAACATAATCAACATAATTTTTTTACGCCATAATTCACTCTTGGTCTGCAATGGGCATCAAACTTAACTACGGAAATATAGTAAACACAAACACAAAATAATCATTGTTTATGCATAGGTCGAGTTGTGTGAAAAATGCACGACAAAAATATAAACAATCAAAAATATTCTTATGTCGTACAAAGCAACAAAATTTAACTAAAAAAGATTAGTTTACGTTTCTACAAAAAGAAGTGAAATCCCACCAAAAACATTCTGTAAAAAACTAGCCAAGTCTCGATGGAGCTGCTTGTTTATCTCTAAAAAGTAATGAAATCTAGACAAAGTCGTACCAAGTCTAAGGTTCCTTACTGCGATTTATTTATTATTATAGTTAATGTTGTGTGACTTGGCCGTTGAACGGTACACAAGAGTACAAAACCAGGTGCTCCATGACACCATTCCACCAATCTGTCGCGAAACAAACAGTATTAAAAATTATTTCCAGTACAGACAGACTTCTAATCATTGATAGAAGTCCGTCTGTACGTCTATTTTATGTTAGATCGGTGGTCGATTTGATGCCACAAAAAGAAGAGAGCAGAAGTCAGCATTGTCAATGCTGAATGCATGTTTTGCACAATCAACAACAGCCTAAAATGAGACACTACCGTCCAATTACCAATACCAGTATGGGCTATTATCTCGCTTAACAAACATAGGTAGTTACAACAGATAGAACATTACGTGTTAAAAAAATTGACTTGTACACACTCACGTATAAAGAATGTTCAACGGCCAAGTCACACAACATTAACTATAATAATAAAGAAATCGCAGTAAGGAACCTTAGACTTGGTACGACCTAACTAGAGCCAAAACCTAACTGAAGGGGCTGAAACTTATCAGACAAAACGTTGCTGTACAACTTACAACAAATTTTGGCTGCCGTACGTCTGTAGGTGGTGCCAACAGCAATGAGGCGAATACCACCATCCTTTTTAATAATAATAAAATAATAATAAAATAAAATCCTTTATTGTCAGGCGACTAAGGCCCATAGATTTTTGCTAAGGGCACACAGGTTGGCTCCATAAAGGGTGTCAATGATCCACTCATGGACCCCACCTGCGAGCATTAAATTTGTCAAAGCCGTAAGCTCCCTCAGAAGCGACTCACCGGCTTCACCGGCAGTGGGGCCTGTGAGGTCCTTTAGGTGCTGTGGAGTCAGGCCATCCAGACCGCCAGCGGAGCCGCTCCGGAAAGAACCTATGGTTTCGACCAACTGTTTTACTGAAATTTGAAACGAGTGTAAATTTGGGTCTGGTGGGTCAGGAAAAGAAAGTTTATCTCCAGGCACGGGGTGTTTGCTCTCCAGCGCGGAGAGGGTTTCTGGAGAGCATGGTGCAACCTCGTTGCTAAACAATATTTTGGCAGCTCCCCGAATATCACCTTCACTTAGTTTGGTCTGAACGACCCGAGAAACATCACCCGGTAAGCGATGCTTTTGTGATGCGACTTTGGACTGGAAAATAGGATTTGAATAACTACAATAATCTTTAATTTGAGCGGTAAGAGATTTCTTACAAGCCAAATTTTTTTGTACGTGTTAAATTTTGTAAGGGAAGGTGAGTAATTGATCCCAGGCACTTAAAGTGTTTTCGCGAGATGCAAGACGAACACATTTTGCAAGATAAGAAGCAACTGAAGGTCTTGCACCCCGGGGAACAGGTTTTAAAATAGGAACGGTTTTCTTAAAATTCGATAATGTTTGCCACAACGGTAATGATGTGGCTGTCGGGGAAATTAAAGGAATCGAGGAGGCAGGGCTAGAAGACACGTTCGGCGATTTGTGGACCTTTCCAAAATGTATCTTCAAGCCCCGATCACCTTTGAAAAATCGTGCCTGAGGACAATAAGGGCAGCTAACCAAAGCACTTGATATGGATGACGATTGGATAACACTACCCGCGGACCCGTCACAATCTGCATCCGAAGACATAAAATGTTACAAAATAGAAAAAACACTCATTAAAAAATTCGGAAATGTCAAAAACGCCCGCCGCCGCTCCCGTGCCTCTGCTAGCCAGTAGCCGCGCTAGCGCGGCACTCCTCGGTAGCAGTACTGATTAATTGGTAAAACGTTTTCCAATCGATTTTATTTCTTTTATTTCATTGTAATTTAGTAGGAAAATTTGAAATTTTCATTGACATTAAAACGATAATGAATGATTTTAGTCTAGCTTATTTAATGGGTCCCGACTGTTACAGACACTTATGTTTCTCATTAGATTGATTGTGTATTGATTATTAAATTTTTGTACTAATAACATTGCTATCTACACTTCTAGACTTATTGAACTTGTTTTATCTTTTCAGTTTATTTAAAGTGTTTTTTATGACGACCTCCGTGGTCGAGTGGCGTACGCACCGGTTTCAAGGTGTCGCTAGCTCTGAGGTCCCGGGTTCGATCCCCGGACGGGTCAATGTAGAAACAAACTTTTCTACATTGTCTCGGGTCTGGGTGTTTGTGGTACCTTCGTTGTTTCTGAATTCCATAACACAAGTGCTTTAGCTACTTACTTTGGTTTCAGAGCAATGTATGTGATGTTGTCCGCATTTATTTATTTTATGCAGTCGGGTTTTTTTTTTTTTTATTTGTTTATTTTTTATTTAACACTTTTTAGTTAAAATCATAATAATTCTAGCTTTTTCTTAAGGTTTCTTAAGCACAAACTTGCAGCCCTGGTAGGCTTTCATGTACTTTCATGGTGGTGGAACTGGCTATCCACCTAGCGTACGGCATTCGAGTATGTATTTATGTACTTTCATGGTGGTGGAACTGGCTATCCACCTAGCGTACGGCATTCGAGTATGTATTTATGTACTTTCATGGTGGGGGAACTGGCTATCCACCTAGCGTACGGCATTCGAGTATGTATTTATGTACTTTCATGGTGGTGGAACTGGCTATCCACCTAGCGTACGGCATTCGAGTATGTATTTATGTACTTTCATGGTGGTGGAACTGGCTATCCACCTAGCGTACGGCATTCGAGTATGTATTTATGTACTTTCATGGTGGTGGAACTGGCTATCCACCTAGCGTACGGCATTCGAGTATGTATTTATGTACTTTCATGGTGGTGGAACTGGCTATCCACCTAGCGTACGGCATTCGAGTATGTATTTATGTACTTTCATGGTGGTGGAACTGGCTATCCACCTAGCGTACGGCATTCGAGTATGTATTTATGTACTTTCATGGTGGTGAAACTGGCTATCCACCTAGCGTACGGCATTCGAGTATGTATTTAGTTTGGATAAAGAACAATTTTTCACATAGTATTTTTTTTATACGTAAATGATATACCATTTTGGAATCCTCGTTACAAGCCCTTTAATTTGATACCCATATTGTAGCAAACATATTTTTTTTATTTTTTTTTACCTCAATCTATGGCACCTCGTGGCCGCCATGTTGGTTTTTGTTTGACGTGACATATCTAAGAACACTTGGGTAATCGATACGAATCCAACGATACCCTAATTATCGAAATCCATTCGGCCGTTTCGAAGATATGAGGTAATAAAGAATATTACACACATACATACATACATACAAGATACGCGCGAAAAACATAACCCTTCTTGGCAGTCGGGTAAAAAGAATCGAGATGGTCCAAAAGAAGTTTTTAAGATCTATACATTTTAAATTTCATCGCTCTAAACGCTCATAGCAATACTTACTTGAAAACTATAATTTATTAAGCTTGGAGTCTAGACGCAAACTACTTAAGTCCATGATGTTGCATGGCATATGTAACAATAAATTTGACTGTAGCGGTATTACGAACCAGCTATGTTACGTGGTGCCCAGAACTGTATTACAGCGAGAGGTGCGCGTGCCTCGGCTGTTCTACACTGGAAAGTGTAGAACTAATGCTGGTGCACGAGCACCTCTCCGCTGTCTCTTAGAAACATATAACACACACTTTGTTGATATCGATATCTTTGCACTTACACATTTTAAATTCAAACTGGCGGCAGTTGAAGTCTTAAAACAGTCGCTTTAAGACTTCCACAGCTGCACCTTATTTTTAGCGGTTAAGAAAACAATTCGTTTTTTTTTTTTTGCGCAGGTCTATTTTTTTTTTTTTTTTAAGTTTAATAATATTTCTCCGCGGACATAGGTGTGGGTTATACATTAACTTATATAGATATACTCTAACTTTATAATGTAATGTATAATTGTTATATGTCCCAACAAATAAATAAATAAATAATGGTTAAATAAATGTGGTAACACCTAACAAGAATAAGTTCCCACATAACTATTCACCTTTTTTTATTAGTATTAGAGGGGTTTTAGCAAATCCTACACGTATGTGTCTTAGATTTTTCTGTTGGTAATGGGTGGTTACTGAGTACTATAATAATGTGTATAGTACATTATTATATATACTATACTAATATTATAAAGCTGAAAAGTTTGTTTGTTTGTTTGGTTGAACGTGCTAATCTCAGGAACTACTGGTTAAAATTGAAAAAATCTTTTTGTGTTAGATAGTCCATTTATCGAGGAAGGCTTTAGGATATATAACATTACGCTGCGACCAATAGGAGCGAAGCAGCAGTGAAAAATGTCACAAAAATGGGGAAAAATATTCATACTTGAAAGCTTCCGTTGCGTGCGCTGCGTAAACGGTTCGAGTTACCCAAAATATATGTATGAAAGAATTGTTCCTCTTTAAATGATCTAAAAAAATGTCTCCGACAGTATATGTCTATCTTTTAAGATTGACTCACTATAACCTTTTTTAAGGTAATCATTTGGTCGAAATTAATGCATTATTGCCAATTATTTGCTACATCGTTTTATCAACATAATATTAACTAAAATTATCATTTACGCAGAAATACTTTTTTTTTAATTCTTAATCGCGGTCATAATAACAGAAATTGACGCGGACGAAGTCGCGGGGATCAGCTATAATTATTATATAACCAATAGTATTTGCTGAGTGCGCAAACAAATGGTTTGTACAGGCAACACGCTGTACCCCGGGGTTTTACTGGCCTTGCTTTTCTCCCAACTCCCAAGGCGCGTGATCTTACATAGCACAGAAAACCTACCTCCAAAAATATTTTTCGAAGTCGGTTGGTAGTTTCAGATGACCGTTAAAAAAAAACATTTTTAATTGTAATAAGTATTATTATATGTATTTAATAAGTTCTGTACATTCATGAAATAATGTTACCTCTTTGTTATTGTTTATAATTTTTTTGTTTGAAAGCAGTAAAATAAGAAAAGCATGAAAAGCATCATACAAAAAATTTTTTTATAGGGCGGTCTTATTAATTTTTTTTCTAAGTAACCATCCGTATTTTTTATGTAACAAACGTTAGATCGTCCTCTGTGGCAAAATCCGACTAAGCGACAAGCGACTACGCCAACGTGTGACGTCACTTAGCACGGTGCGAGTCAACGGTGATCGGTTGTTTCATGAACGTATACCGTAACACTCCGCATCGCCTGTATTACAGTAGACGGGCGCAGCGTGACGTCATCGCAGAAGCGCGAATTTCAAAAATCTGTGCTTATAACATTGTAACTTTGGTTATACTGGCCTGATTTCAATGAAACAAAAAACTATAATCATTTGCACGATTACGCATATTGTATTGTATTAAATGTACATTATTTTCGACATGGAATTACGCATATTGAATGCAGTAACTTTTAGTATAATATTTGGATTTGAATCATTATCCATTTTTTTTGATTTTTTCTTTACTTGCGACTTTAGATTTTGCAGTACCTACGCTAAATTTCGTGATTCTAGGTCGACGAGAAGTGCCCCACAAGTTTTGAGTTTTGTTTAAATGCATGAGAAAAACGCCAAAAATTACTGTATTTTCTTATGGGTTGAAATATTAGCTTCAATTATTTATGGCATGAAGAGTTTGTAGACCTGGTTATTTGATATTAATTTAAAAGGAAACAAAAAAATAATTATTTACTTAAATCAACTGTACGTATACGTAAACAATAATAAATCGCTCGCAAATAATCACCGAGGTCTCAGTAATAAGGAGGCTGTCAGTTGCTCCGGCTTAAAAAAACAACAAGTGGAGCGTGTGGGCCGCGTGGCGCGCGCCGACTACCTGCGTCCTGCGAGCGAGGGAACAGGGGCCCGATGCCGCTATTTTAAGTCATATTTGGCAGCACCTGTGACGACGCCGAATCTCTCTCATGTCTATTAAAAAAAAAAACGATCGGACTGGGTTTTCTTAACACCCTCTATGTTTCATATTTTTTATCTTTGTTCCCCGATTACGCAAAGACGAATAGGTCGATTTTGATAAACTTTTTTTTTTGTTTGAAATTTTATACTTCGTAGGTGATCCCAAGGTCATCAGCTCAAGATGCTTTCAGGGAAATCGAAGGCTCCGATCCCCTTTTATATGCACGTATTACGTGGTTCACTTTGTTCATTGATTCTATTTAATTTGAAATGATTATTGTATCACTTTTTTCCGATGTTTAACAGTTAACATATAACATACATTTTTGTCTCATCACGAAATAGTACCTTCCTCTTAGCACGTCGCTGAATATAAGTCATTTAACACTGCCATCTGTGCAATCAAATAGTTTTTTGTTCTTTTGACGCCAAAGACCTACTTAAAATATTTGAAAATAAAATGAGGTGAGGTGAGGGAGTGCGGGGGGCGGGGGGCGCGGAGGCTGCGAGCGACAGCTGTTCGCGACAACACAGTCATAAAGACGCTGCCTTCCCGCCCCCCTCCGCGCCCCGCAACCCGCGCCGCCCGCCTCGCACCTATCACCTGTGCCATCCTGTGCGCCGTCTGCCGGGTTCATCCACATTCATTCGTTTTTGCACCCGAGCGCGCGATTTGTATCATGAACGGTTAGCGTTCTAAAGAATGCCCGTGATTACTATTTTTCTGTTTAAAGCTGCGGTATACGTTTACTTTAATAATAATATTTATTATCAGGATGTCTATACATACTATAACAGTGTATAATGTATATACAGGTAAAAATACTTGTATATAAAGTTATTTATAGATAGTAATTATGCGATTTTATAAACATCCTTAAAACATAATTTACATAAAAGAACGGAAAATATGTAATTTATTTGCTATTATAAATAGTGTATAGTGTGCGGCACGACATGGCGACAGGCTGTTACCTACATAACAAATGACAAACAATCCAAGTTTCACGTGACGCAGATTTATTTATTAGTAGCGTCTCAGTACTATTGTCTGTGTTTAGAGGACTTGGATTGAACGGTTTTACGATGTTCCTATTATTACGATCTCGCCGGCAGATGTTACGACCTACAAAAAATATATTCAGCTGCGTATTGTGCAGGCAGGGGTGGCTCAAGCAATGTGATTTGCGTCTTTGTTGGCACTCGGAGAAAACGGGATGTGAGGTACCGGGGGCAAGTAAGGCCCACCTAAAAAAAATTGCTTTAAATCTAAGTATAATGCGTATAGGATGTTAAAACATATTGTTTACATAGCTTGTACATTATTGTACAATGTACATGTTGCTGTAATAAATGGTGTAAAACAATTAAGAAAAGCATATTTTTTAATAAGAAAATACACTTTTCAAAAACCCTTCTCAAGGACCTTATTATACTACAGTAGTACATTAAAGCCGATATAAAAATTTGCTTTATTTTTACAGTAAATCGTCCTAAATTTGCCTAGAAATAAGTTAAAATAAAAGTAAATTGTTGTTTTTTTAACTTATTCAATTTATTATCTTATTTAAATTTTAATAATTTTCCTTTATTTATTAAATAAAGTAACAATAAATAAATAACAATAGAACGGTTTAATTTCTATGCTCTGCCTGGATTCATAAACTGGGCTTTTCTTTTGGAAATTTTTGGGTTTTGAATTTGAAATTCGCAGTTGGTGTGCTTTATTTGTGAATGTTACGCGATGAACCCGACTATTGGCAAAATTTATTAATCAATAAAAATTATCTGCGTGAAATTTTGCGAGTATATAAAGTGATAAATAACCAATTTTAGCAGAAGGCGGTAGGAAGTAGCATTTATGTGTTATATTTATGCAAACAAAAAATACAATTATGGTAAAAAGACATGTCTATTACGCATTTTTACACATTTACCATTACATTATAGTGCCATTACAAGGGTAGATACTTAACATACTCTAAAAGAATAATATACCTGCTGCCTTATGTAAAACCAATATTTTTGATGTGATCGCGGTGGGCTATATATTTGTAAATAACCCATATAGCTCACTGGAGCTACTGAGCATATAGGCCAAATAGCTCTTAAATTTGCGTTGATTAAACTGAGCTTCCAATAGGTAGATATTGTAGAAAAACATTAGAGATGTACCGACATGGTGTGATGGTGCAGCAGGAATAAAATGCTGATGATAGGTAGTGCACAGTCCCGTGGCGATGACCGCCGCGGGGGGAGGGGACCGAACCGAAACCTTACGAGAGATAAGAATGCGGCGCGCGGCAGCTGCGCGTGCGCGGAATGCACACCTGCCGCGACCTGCGCGGACCCGCCTGGACAACTAGCGCTGGAAATATACTCGTAGCTCTCGCCCTCACCTGTCCTGCGCCTACGCCTGCTTTGTGTTTTCGTATTTATTGTAGATCCGGAGGAATTTTGTAGACATCCTTGGTCATGGCGGTAGGATTTTGCTTGACTCTTACCACGGTAATATTATAATACAGTAGTGTAACTCGGCCGCATGATAGAAATAAATGCCTACAGCCGCGCGGTACGTAAACATGCGTTAGGGCTGCCCGTCTCCAGCATTTGTCTACTTTCTGTTTCTATTTAGTTTTGTGATTGTAAATATCCTTTTTATATAAATAAATGAAATACTTTGTATATTGAATAGAAAGTGTTCAATAAAAATGCGTGTTGTTTTTTGATTGGTAGGTAGATTTAATTTGTTATTAATGCATGTTTTACTGATTTACCGAGCTAACGGAGGGATGGCCTGGTGATCTGTCTCACAGGTTTTACCTACTACAGACACCAGTCTCTATATAACGTGTACAAAATTTAATCTGTAACTTTCTAGAAATGATGAGAAAATAAAGATTTTTATTATTTATTTATTTTTATTAATTAAAAAAACATGTTAGTTGTTTGAAAAACAAATCGGGCTTATAAATTTGCGACCGAAAAATATTTGCGCCTCGACTGAGTCGAACGAAATGCTTTATTGTTAAATTTTAAAGTATAATAAATCCGCATTCTTATATAAAGCTTAATTAAAAGTGCGTTATTGACGAATTCATACAACCAAAAACAGCACAATATTTCCTACTCGTCATATTAACTGATTTTTAGAGAAAAAATCGCGCGGTTATTGTTAAAAAAACAACACACCGTCCGTTCGACACTGCGGTACAGCCGTGACTGTCTATTCCCCGAGCGCACCCCGAGATCGAGCGCGTAGGTATAGCTCGCGTTTCGTCCGTTTGTATGAAGTTGGAGTACTGTATTATAATATTACCGTGCTCTTACCATTTAAGACCAGACGAGAATGCATTTATACATTTAAAGCACATATATGACCGACCATATTATTCAAAACTAGAATGTTTGTTATATAGGTGTACATTAAGTATACCTGCATAATACTTAATGTACACCTATATACTAAACATTCTAGTTTTGAATAATCACGCTTCGCATTCTTCAAAGGAGTAAGGAAAGGCGAACATATGGCACGAGCAGGTGGCAAGCGCAGTGTGCGGAGCCGGCCGGGCCCATCGCGCACCGACACTCAATGCGCCTGTACACAATTGTACAGGATAAACAATAATGCACTAGTGCGCTACTGGCTAATCAGCTGCCAAAAACAAAATTACTCATTAACTGACAGTTATCTAATTATTATTGTGAAAGATACTTATTGTTTTTTACTTTTCCCATTCATTTAGTGAGAGCATTGTCCCTTTGAAAAATAAAATATTTTGGTTAAATGGGCCTTTGATTATGAAAAAACAAATATCGATTCGCAATGAGCTCGCGGGCGCGGTAAGATAGAAAATCAGTGAGGTGGTCGGCGGCGGCAGGTGCGCGAGTGCACGTGCTCGCAGCTGCCGCGCGGTATATAGCGCGCGCGCCGCGGCTCTGCCCGCACTGCGGAGCGCGCCGCCGACCACGACGCTCCTCTGCTCTGTCTCCTCCGTCTCTAACATTCGCAATACAACATGATCATCTGCCTCTCAGGATTCGTGATTGCCGGGTTCGTGTCTAGTTATATCAGTTTAACTTTTAAGTCTTGACTGTGAGTGTGTGATTATGTGGAGTCCCTGCTGGATCTTTTACCAAAATTGTTTAGTTTTGTTTTTGTGAGAATAAAAGTAATTATTTTTTTATGAGACTTCAACATAATAATGCAATCTTCTGTACGTAGAATACTTTTGTACTGACACACCATGGTGCCCGGCATCCCTCGGCCATGTGTGTGTGTGTGTGTGTGCGTGTGTGTGGTTGTTCTGCGGTTGTGTGTGGCGCGTGACTTATCGCCGTGTATTGCTTGTTGCAGGACTTCCCCGACGTCGATGCCACTCTCCGGGCGCAATGAAATCGTAAGTACTCTACGGTCACATCGTATCACTTACACGTACTTCACTAACTCATACAATTAACTCATAATTACATACTAAATAATTTGTTCATAATAAAGAGACCCCGCGTTAACAACAAAGTAAATAAAAAGTGAATTCAAAATCCATAAACCAAACCAGATAGAATGAAAATGCAGTCGAAGACATATCCTGCCTTCCATAGTCTAATAAAATAATAGTGACATAGGCCGATGGTATTGCTATAAATTGATCTATATCCATAGTCACCAAATCGTGTTTTATCTCATAATTAACATCAATTTGAACATAAGTAATTTACACAGATTTTATGGTTGACAGGGTGTAGTGGAGCGCATGGGCGTAAGCGTGGGCGGTTGCGAGCGCATGCTGGGCGTGGGCGTGGGCGCGCGCTACTCGCCGCACCACCAGCAGCTGCTGGCGCAGTTCGCGCGCGCGGGCGGGGGCGCGGGGGGCGCGGGCGGGGGCGCGCCGCGCTCCAGCAGCTCGTCCGCCGAGTCCGTGTCGTCGCACAGCGCGTCGCCGCCGCCAGCGCTGCACCCGCTGCAGCCGCCGCGCGCACTGCACGCCGCGCTGCTCGCGCACGCGCCCGCCGCCGCCCGCCACGCGCGCGTGCGCACGCTGTACGCCTGCCTGGGCGAGAGCGACGGCGAGCTGTCGTTCGAGCCCAACCAGATCATCACGAACGTGACGGCGTCGGGCGAGCCGGGCTGGCTGCGCGGCACGCTCAACGGCAAGACCGGCCTCGTGCCCGAGAACTACGTCGAGCCGCTGCCCTGAGAGCCGCGCGACCGACGCGACCGACGCGACCGACGCGACCGACCCCACACACCAAATATCATATCGTAGTCTTATGTTGTTGATTCTTTTGTACGTATTTGTATATTTTGTACATTGTAAATAAGAGTTTGTTGATATTTTAACTATTTATATTATACTTTGTTGTGAATTTTGTACCAAATATACTATGTATGACGTATTATTATGCGATGTCCGCTCGTGGATTGTAATGATAAAGATAAAGACTAATTTGAACGAAAACTGTTTTTTTTTTAAATTTATTTATTGAATCCCAATTGTTACATGTAGCAGGTTAACAGAAGTCGTCGATATTAACATCTAAACACGATAAGCGTCAAGGCGGATACAGACATTGCGAGATTTGCGCTGCGTACGCAAAATATGAATTCCCACACAATGCAACGCATGCGATGAGCGCCTGCGCTGCGCATGCCTCGCAATACCTGTCTCTGTCTTTACATGGTAGGCGAAGCGATACGACGCAAAAAATCGAAACTACATCTTAATACAATATCTACAAGCGGGCACCCCGCCGCACCACACAGCGTCACTCTAAACTCCCTCCCCTCACTGTACATGTCACTCACTATCGTGTCTCGCGCCCCGCCGAGGCGGTCACTGTCCACGGGCGGCACTTCTGCGGTAAGCTGGAATTTGATCCAATCATTTTCAAAAATCGCGTAACACGGCTCACAAGACAGTCACGTGCCGCGCGACCGGCACTCCCTTCCAACGCGCGGCTCAGCGAGTGCCGCGGGGGCGCGCTCCCCCCGCACCGAATTAGCTGCGCGCCCCCGCCAGCGCCGCGCCCCCGCCCGCGCCCCCCGCCGCGCCCCCGCCCGCGCCCGCCAGCCGCTCCAGCTGGCGCGCCTCGCCCGCGCGCACCACGCGCAGCAGCGCCGAGTACTTGTCCCGCAGCGCCCGCAGCCGCGCCGCGCCTTCCTCGGCCGCGTGCCGCGTGGCGCGCTTCAGCTCCGCCACCGACGCCTCGCGCGCCGCCAGCGCCGCCTCCAGCTCGTGCGCGCGCGCCCCCGCCGCCTCGGCCCGCGCCGCGCTCGCCTCCGCCTCCGCCTCCGCGCGCGCCCACGCCGCCCGCAGCGCGCGCTCGTCCGCCGCCGCGCGCTCGGCCGCCGCCGCGCCCGCGCCCGCCGCGCCCGCCCCGGCCGCGGCGCCCAGGCGCGCCTCGCGCTCCGCCAGCACCAGCAGCTCGCGCCGCAGCCGCCGCACGTGCTCGGCGCGCCGCTCGGCCGCCAGCGCCGCCTTGGCCAGCGCCTCCACGTGGCGCGCGGCCTCGAAGGACTCGCCGCGCGTGCGCTGCAGCTCGGCCGCGTCCAGCGCGCGCTGCGCCTCCGCCTCGCTGAGCGCGGCCTCGGCGCGCAGGCGCCTGTCGCGCTCCTCGGCCAGCGCGGCCTCGAGCCCGGCGTCGCGCTCGGCGGGCGCGGCGGGCGCGGGCGCGGGCGGCGGCTGCAGGCGCGCGCGCAGCTCGTCGCGCTCGCGCTGCGCGGCCCGCACGCGCTCCTGCAGCGCGGCGTTCTGCAGCTCCAGCGCGCGCACCTGGCGGCAGCGGCCCAGCAGGCGGCGGTTGCGCTCGGCGTGCGCGTCGCGGCGCCAGCGCTCGTACATGAGCTGCGCGTGCGCGAGCGCGAGCTGCTCGGCCAGCTCGGCGCCGCCGCCGCGTGCTCGCCCCGCGTACAGCTCCGACATGTACGCGTCTAATCGCTCGCACGGCTGGCTAGACTCCACAGACTGCATAATAAATTATTTAAAAACAATGAAATATTTAGAGACAAGTAAATGACGGATAAAAGTAGGATTCGGTGGTGGCCTACTCTAGATGTTTTCTTAAAATATTAGATTCAACAATGTCTCAGTAAACTCATAGTTTTATTTTACATCCTTGTCGGTGTGTTTGTGATATTGGAAAAGCAGCAATTTGCATTTTTATTAGTTTGCTGCGAAGCCAGTCCCCAAACTCACTGACGTCTACAGAACACAAAAAAAGGTAAATAAAAGGTCCTTGATTTGAACGAGAATTACTCTAACCTGGTGCCTGGCATCATCCGGTACCGAGCGGAAGTAATCGGCGAGAAGGAACTCGTAGGGCTCCGGCCACGTGTCCACTGTCTGCACGGCCACCTCGCAGCGCGCGCCCCCCCGCGCCGGGCTGCAGGACGCGGCGCGGCGCGGCGGGGGCGCGGAGCGGCGCGGGGCCAGCGGGGGCGCGGCGCGACGCGGAACACGCGCCCGCTCCGCCCCCGCCGCGCCCAGCGCCTCGCCCCATGCGTCCGCCGCCGCCGCGCGCGCTGTTAGCTCCAGCACCTCGCGGTCCTCCACGTTCAGCGGCTCCAGCGGCGCCGCGTAGGGCGGGGGCGCGGGCCGGCTCGGCTCGGGCCGCGCCACCGCGCCCGCCGGCGGGGGCGCGCCCGCGAACGGCACCGGCGACTCCGCCGCGCGTCTCTCCAGCGCCACGCGCGCGAGCCGCGCCGAGTAGGCGTCGGCCCCGGGGGCGCCCGGCGCGGCGGACGGCGACGTCTCTATGCGCGGCGGCGACGCCGGCCGGGAGCGCCGCCCGATGGCACGCACGGCGCTCGAGTCTCCCGGGAAGCGAAACTGGGCGCGAGTCTCTCGCGCGGGTGTGTTCTCTGGAGTAGCCTCAACCGCGGCCTCGGGCGGCTCGGCAGGATCGGCCTCCGCTGGTAAAGGTGTATGCGGTGCAGAGTCGGCGCCGCAGCGGTCGCCAAGTGCGAACCATGGCTCCGCTCCGGGGCGCAAAACTGCGGCCGTGCGGGCAGCGTGCGCGCCGGAGCCGGGCGCCGGAGACGTGCGCGCGGGCGCCTGCGCCGGCGGTGCGGCCACCGGGAGCGGCGACGGTGCGGCGTCTTCTGCGCGCAAATGTAACGACAGGCGGCGACACTCAGCCACCACGTCGTGATACTCAAGACGCGCCCAGCGTCCCGGGTCGGCTTCACGCAGGCGACTGCCGGTCACTAACGCGGGATGCAGTCGAACAGAGTCCGCAAGCACGCTCACCCCGCGCTCCCAGGCGTCGCGGGCGCTACTGGCCGGCAGCTCGGCTCCGTGCGCGCGCAATGCTTCAACCAGCGTGCAGGGATGCGTAGCGTAGAGCGCGTGAAACAGCGCCAGTTGAGCCAACTGTAGGTGAGCGCGCGTTGCGGGAGAGGGCGGGGGCTCGAGTGCGGCGGGGCGCAGCAGCGCGTCGGCCAGGTCGGCGGGGTGCGCGGCGGCCAGCGCGGGCGCGGCGGGCAGCAGCGCGGCCAGCGCCAGCAGCGCGTGCAGCAGCGGCAGCGCGTCGCGCTCGAGGCGCGCGGCGCGCAGCAGATCTCGCGCCAGCGGGTGCGCGGGCAGGCGGTGCAGCCAGGGCGGGCGGCGCGCCACGAGCGGCGCGAAGGCGGCGAGTGCATGGTGTCGCTGGGCGCGCTCGCCGCGCAGCTGCTCCTGCAGCGCGTCCAGCAGATGGCGCGCGTGCAGCTCGGGCGCGCGCGCCAGCAGGTCGAGCGCGCGCGCCGAGCCCGTGCGCGCGTGGTAGGCGAGCAGCGCGCGCGTCAGCCAGGGCTCGCGCACGCCGCAGTAGAGCGCGGCGAGCGCGTCGGCCGCGTCGCGCGCGCCCGCCGCGCCGCCCTCCAGCAGCGCGAACACCTCGCCCGCCTCGCACGCAGCCAACATCTCCAACCGCCTGCCATATCCATGCTTGTTACATATATTTGATCCAAAGAACAAAAGAGCTGTTTGACTTCAGTACAGCAGTAGTTTGACAAAAGAGCTGTTTAATTTGATGAAAATTTCAGACCGTTCAATGGCTTTCCTATGGAAATAAGAGGCAAGAAACTCCATTGGCGCATTTTTTTGATTTATTAAATACAATTATTTTAAAATATGTGGAAACAACATAAGTAGCAAAATGTTTAGATCATGGTAGACTATGACATCCAAAAAAGAATGAAAAAACAACAACATTCGACTTTTCCACTAAAATATGTAGTTTTGGCCATATTTACATACATTCCACTAATATTGGAGATGGATTCAATATAAAATCCCACATAGCACTTTTTATTATTACATTCTAAGATCAGAAGGTTACCGGGCCACGCATTTTTATGTACATTACAACATGGTATTTTGATTGAATAAACAATATAAATAATACTCAAATTGTTGTGTTACGGTATCTTCAGCAGCCCCTGATAGAATAAAGGAATTTAAAATCATGAGTCATAAAATAAACAACCTTTTTAAATAATCAAAACAAGCAATTGACTTTTGTTTCATAAGTACCAAAAATGAATTAAGGTTTAGTCTTAAAATATTATTTGAAAAGTTTATCCCATTACCCCCCCCCCCCCCCCCCTCCACTACAGGTGCACATCCCCAGGCTATGAACTTGGCTACTGTGTGCTGTGCAATTACAATAAACTCAAATTTTCACATCATCATCAGATTATTTAACTCAAAGAATTATTGCAATAGAAATACTAAATATATTTATTTATTTTGATTTTTCTCCTTGCAGCTGGCACAATAAATATTAATTATTATTTTAGAAAAGCTAGAAAATAAGATAAATATTGTGCTGTCTGCTTTTGTCACTTGGTTTTCTACAAACAATTTAAAACTTAATGTCAGCAAGACGAAATGCATGCTATTCAAAACTACAGTTAGAAATTGTGATAATGTTGTAGTAGCTTCGGTAGGGAATAAGGTAGATGTCGTGAATCATTTGAAATTTCTTGGCATACAAATCGATGCGCTCCTTAACTGGAAACATGAACTAGCAGCAATAACTTCAACTTTAAGTAGTGCATGCTATGCCATAAGAAGTTTAAGGGATGAACTAACAGTTGCTCAGCTACGCACAGTCTACTTTGCGTTGGTTGAATCCAAACTTAGATACAGCATTAAGTTATGGGGAAATAGTTACAAATATAATATATATGCAGCCTTTGTTATGCAAAAGCGTGCCCTCAGAACTATGCTTCGCATTGAACAAACAGAGTCCTGTCGTGATCATTTTGCACAACTAACAATTTTAACCGTCCCATGTCTCTATATATTAGTCCTCTTAAGTGACTTTCACAAAAACTTAAACAAATATGAGACAAAAGAAGAAAGAGAACGTAGAATACTAACGCGTAGAAAGGATTTTGCTAACTTTATACAACCTAAATTAAATGTAGTAAAACATAGTTCCAAAGTACAGTCAGTTCATATTTTTAATAAATTGCCACAAGATTTAAAAATTATAAGTAGTACAAACTTATTTAACACTAAATTAAAAACATTTTTATTGAAAAAATGCTATTACAGTGTGGAAGAGTACCTCAATGATAAAAATAATAATAAATATTAATTATACTGTGTTGTGTAGAAATTGATTGTTATATATATAATTCAGTGACTGGTTGAGGAAAAAATTGTACTGGGAGTGTCTGGGAGTAATATTGATTGTATGACATGAATGTATTATGAGCACCTATGATATATCTTTACTTTTATATTGTTATTTTTATGTATCTATTCAACACAAATGTATTTTGTTATGAATAAATGACTTATGACTTATACTGAGTATGTTCGGGACGGCAATGTTAAACGACCAACAATCATTCAGATGAAGTTATGTAGACAGACATGATTATTGACTCTCCCAGGTACAAATACATATTATTACGTTCAACGTACTCCTGTGGTATCGCTCGAATCACTGCATCTACGTAGTTATTTATGTGTTTTGTGCTTACGTACCAATCAGCAGTTCGGAGAGAAGATCCCTGAGTCACTGAGGCAGGAGGAATCTTGATTTATTTTACTAATACTACAGTTCAGATGTAATCTACTACGAAATTTATTTTAGGTAGATTTTAATGTATATAGCGAAGGATTGCTACTCAAGCAAAAACCGTCTTCACGATAAATATTTTACTACTTTATCGCACACCGGAATCTACTTTGATGACATTTGGTACAATTATTAATTGGTGATCTGCCGTCATCTGCCTGCTGTTCATTTGACAGTGACAGTAAAGTAAGCCGCTGTCAACTAGACCAATTTACTCTAAGAATTTACTAGAGTTTATTTATGAAAACTAAAGAGTGAGCCTTTAAGAGTATGAATCGTAAGCACTAGTATGAACTATTTTTGTCAAAGAGTTTCCATTAATACATAGAGCGAGTCTAACGTACCATGATCCGAGAGCACGCGTACGAACTCGCATCAACTTCAATGTCACGTCCTTTCAGTGTCAAAACTGAGCGCGCCGTGTTTGCATCTCCGAGCAATAAATGCATTTATTTATTAAATAGTCTATTTTAATAAATAGATTTGAAGCTGGTATCTACTAGATTAATTAATAAAGTCATGTTTTAGTTTATATGTTTTTTAATATTATTTCAAAACCTAAAATCCATTTAATTACTCTATCTATCTATATAAAATTTTTTTTTGCAAAAAAAAAACCGACTTCAAAAATCGAGAAAAGCACTAAAAAGTTAAAAATAATTCTATAACCTACCTATATTAATAAACCTAACCTAAACTACGAATACTACGATTAACCTAAAGGATTAACCTATAATACAATTTAACAATTTTTGGAGTCGGTGCCAAGCTAAGTAATGAAACGACTGGTAATTCCTGAGTATATTGATGTGTATTGTGTTTGTAAAAATATATTATTAATATGGTTAAGTGTAAACGGTAGTACTTATCTTTTTTTCTTTGTGTCTTAATATTAGGTAATCTGTCATAAAGTATTTTTATTGTTTTCCGACATTAGAATTAATATTTAGAAGCTGTAAGATTTATGTTTTATTTTTTCTGCTCTTAGTCTGTTGGTAGGTATATTATAATGATTTAAGTTTTGTATATTGCTTGGCCCCGACTCCAAAAAATTTTAAAATTGTATTATAGGTTAATCGTAGTTTAGGTTAGGTTTATTAATATAGGTAGGTTATAGAATTATTTTTAACTTTTTAGTGCTTTTCTCGATTTTTGAAGTCGGTTTTTTTTTGCAAAAAAATTTTTTATTTGTTTATTTTTAGTGACATATTTTTAATCTTAGATAATATGGGTAGGCCTTCAGCTGACACCCTTTCATCATCCTCATGATAATTTTCATCAAACGAAATCCAGTGCCACGCATCTCACATCCAACGAATTCCCGCTACATTCACGAGGTCATCTTGGCTTCATCATCAGATCTGATAGTAGAATGGTTCTTATTGAACGCAAATGCTTCACTTGTTGTAGAAATAAGCCCAAACAATATGTAGCTGCTATCAACCATTAAGGAGTTCCCTAAACTGTACTGCACCTGCATCACGGACCTTGCAGTGGCAGTCATTACCCATCTCGGTGTAAAGATCTTGTCAACACGAATAAAATAAGCCCAAACACGAGGTAGTTAAGATGTGCCGTTGAGGAGTTCCCTCGATCCTCTGTCGTCTCCATCATCAGATCTGCCCTAAACCTCCATAGTATTGTAGTCTCATCAGATATACACATAAATATCAAGTTTTTGACCCATGCTTGCCTACAATTTTCAAGAGATGCTCTCGATTTCTCAGGGTTTCCACCATCAGGTCCTGACCTGATAACAATGGGACCAAATGACAAGCATACCATTTCAAATAAAAAAATATTTTTTGAAATCGGTCCAGGCGTCTTTGAGAAATCGAGTAACAAACATAAAAAAAAAAAAAAATACAGCCGAATTGAGAACCTCCTCCTTTTTTTGAAGTCGGTTGAAAATAACTCTATCCGCAACCATCGATATTTTCGCATAAACGTCTATTGTGGCACGAAAAATCCCTTAGAGTAACCACAGAGCGAGTCTAACGTTCTTTGACCCGAGGACACGGGTATGATCTCACACCAATTTCAATGTCACGTCCAATTAGTGTCAAAACTGAGCGCGCCGCGTTTGAATCTCCCGGTATAATTGACAAACTATTGAAATTAAAATTATAATATATTTATAAAATACTAGCTGATCCCCGCGACTTCGTCCGCGTCAATTTCTGTTATTATGACCGCGATGAAAAAGTTTTAAAAAAAGCATTTCTGCGTAAATGATAATTTTAGTTAAAATTATTATGTTGATAAAACTCTGTATCAAATAATTGGCAATAATGCATAAATTTCGACCAAATGATTACCTTAAAAAAGGTTATAGTGAGTCAATCTTAAAAGATAGACATATTGTCAATGGTGGACTGTATTGATTAAACTAAAACATAGGGCTTCTTAATATCTTCATTTATTAACCTTAGTCAGGACCGGCTAGCACGACAAATGTTGACGGACGAATACATTCATTACAAACAAATAGCCTCTATTTATACACTTTTATTGGCGCTAGTATCGGTCGATGCGAGAACCGAATAACAACCAATCAGAGCGCGTACTTTAATTTATTACATCATCTTTCTAGAACTTATTTCATCATCTTTCTAAGTTCGGGCGCTCGACAGGTTGCGACCTGTTCGTACAATCGAATCGGATCTCACGCCGATTCACAACAGTCATTGTTAGCACTTATATTTAGTTGGAGTATCAAACAACCTTACTCTAACATATCCCTATTATAAAATCATATTTTTATTCTTATTGCATAATATACATAAATATTACAACATACCCAAAATGAAGCTCCGTCGTACGTAACATTCTCCCCCCGGCGCAGGGCTACCGTAGCCTAATCTTCCACGCAGAGGACGGCGAGCTTCGTAGTTGGTCGTCGTAGGATGCCCGCTGTGGTCCTCACGTCGGCTGATCGCACCTTGCCGTCTGGACCGCTGTATACTGCTTCCACGACGCCTCGAGGCCACGTCCCTCTAGGTAACGTAGAGTCGATGACAATGACTAGGTCACCGACTTGGAGAGGTCGTCGTTGGTCATCGGATGCACCTCGGGGCACCAACGTAGGCAGATACTCGTCCACCCAGCGCCGCCAGAAGTGGTCGGCGAGCGCTTGGGCGGCTCTCCACTGCTTGCGGCTGACCTCCTCACAAGGCCCAGTATAGGGAAGGCCTGAAGAGGTCCCGATGAGGAAGTGATTGGGGGTGAGAGCCTCCGGATCCTTAGGATCGACAGAGACATGAGTCAGAGGCCGAGAATTTATAGAGTGTTCGGCCTCCGTCAGCAGCGTCAGTAGCACATCTTCTTTTAGCGCCTTTTGGTGTAAGGTCGCCCCCAGCGCTGTCTTGACGGAGCGTACTAAGCGTTCCCACGCTCCCCCCATATGCGGCGCTCCTGGTGGTATGAATTTCCATTTCATACGGTGTTCGAGCCCAAAGTGAGTGAACTCTTTGGCCCATTCCTTGTAGGCTGCCCGTAGTTCGCTGTCAGCCCCCCTGAAGTTGGTGCCGTTGTCGGAGTACATAATTCTGGGCCAACCTCGTCGCGCCGCCATTCTCCTTACAGCCATCAGCGCTGAGTCGGTTGACAAACTTGTCACCAGCTCCAGGTGTACTGCCCTCGTGACCAGGCAGGTGAACAGCGCCCCCCATCGTTTTTCGTGTCTTCTTCCGATGACCACCGTCATTGGACCGAAGTAATCGATCCCGCAGTGGGTGAAGGGTCGCTGTGTCGTCGTCAGTCGTTCCATTGGCAAGTCACCCGTCGTCGGTTTCACTGGCGTCGCTCTTCTGATGCGGCAGAGCTGGCAGCGTTGTGCGATTGATCGCACCGTAGGGCGTAGGTGAACTACCCAGTACCGCTGCCTTAGGTCGTTAATTACGCGTTCGTTGTTAGCGTGACCAGCTCGGCGATGCATGTCCTCTACCAGTAGTCGTGTGAACGGGTGCTTGCCGTGTAGAATCACAGGTGTCTTCTGACTCTCCGTGACTGCCGCGTGTCCAATCCTCCCTCTGACCTTAAGTAACTGATCTTCTAAATAAGGGTCTAACTTGTATAGACTGCTGGACTTGGGCACCGGCTTCCCCTTCTCGAGCAGTTGTATCTCTTCTGCGTAGTCATCGAGCTGTGCTTGTCGTAGCCACAGTTTCTCGGCCTTTTCAATTAGGTCGACTGTCATCTGGCTAGTCCTGTTTTTACATTTTTCCCTGAACAGGAAGGGCATAGCGGTCGCTCGTAATAACTTTTCGTATGAGGAGAACCTGCTTATGTCGGGCAGGTGAGAAGGGCGTTCTCTTCTTTCTTCTATCACGACGTACGTAGTCTCGTCGTGGATGGTGTCAGACTTAATGTTCTCTCTCGGCCAGGACTCTTCCTTGTCGTACAAGAACATGGGGCCGGTGAACCATCTATCCTCTGGTTTCATGTGCATGGTGTAGTTGGGGCGCGTCGCGTCGTCCGCTACATTATGCTCGGTGGGTACCCACCTCCACTGGCTGACGTTCGTTAACTCTGCTATTTCACCCAGGCGATGCGCCACAAACGCTGTGTACTTTAAAGCGTCCTTTTGAATCCAACGTAGGACGGTCTGTGAGTCCGTCCAGTACGTCACGCCGCCGGGCTTGTCTCGGTGTTCCTTTAATATCGTGTCTGCCAGTCGTGCGCCGATCACTGCTGCCTGTAGTTCAAGTCGTGGAACAGTGACGGGTTTCAGAGGGGCCACCCGTGCCTTAGCTGCCACCAGCCTGACATCTATTCTTCCATCTGGTTTCTGGATCCTCCAGTAGGCTGCGGCTGCGTATGCTTGCTCGCTCGCATCGCAGAAGACGTGTAGCTCCATGAGGTCGTCTGGGCCCTTGCCGTAGTACCTCGGTATGCGTAGCTGTGTGACTCCGTTCAGGCTCCGCATCCATTCTTCGAAGTGCTGCACGTCCTCCTCAGGAATCGCCTCGTCCCAGCCAACGTCGTGCCTCCACAGGTTCTGCAAAAAGATCTTACCGGTAACTGTGAAGTGACTGATGAGTCCCAGGGGATCGTAGACTGCCATCACTGCTCCCAAGGCTTCTCGTTTCGTCGGCGCTCTGTCGCTCGTCTTCACCTCGGGTGACAACCGACTGAGTCCAGTGTTGAAACCTAACTTGTCCGTATTTGTCTGCCACAGCAAGCCTAGCGTCTTATCAGCATTTTCTTCCCTCTGTCCGAGTCTCACTTCTGTGTTGCGTGCCTGTTTCTCCTGTGTTATGCTGTTCACCACGTTGTGTCGATTGGAGCACCAACCCCGCAGATTGAAGTGTGCGTTCTCGTGGATCCTCTTTACTTGACGCGCTGTCTCGATCGCCTCTTCCTCAGTGGCAAGGCTGTCTACGTAGTCATCCATGTAGTGGCTTGATGTGATAGCTTGCACGGCGTCGGGATACTCTTGTTCGTACAGCTTTGCGTTGGCGTCTCGTACCGAGTGCGCAATGAAGGGTGAACACGAAGCCCCAAAGATCATAGATGTCATCTTGTACCTCGTTGGCGGTGCAGCACGGTCCTTGTCTCGCCACAGGAACATCTGTGCCGCTTGATCTTGACTTCTTATCTTGACTTGGAGAAACATCTCTTGTATGTCGGCTGTGACAGCTACCGGGCGCTCCCTGAACCTGAACAAGATTCCTGGCAGTGACTTCAGGAGGTCGGGTCCTTCCAGCAGGTAGTCATTCAGGCACACTCCACTGTATCGATGCGCGGCGTCGAACACCAGCCGCATCTTCCCAGGTTTGTTAGGGTTCACGACCGGGAAGTGTGGCAAGTACCATACCTTCTTGTGTTCATCTTCTGACCCGCTACACTCCTGTGCGTATCCCTTATCCAGCAGATTCTTGACCAGAGCGCTGTACTGGGCTGCGAACTGTGACGATGAGTCCATCTTCTTTTCAATCGTCTTCAGTCTTCTGAGGGCGCAGCTGTAGTTGTTAGGCATGGAAACATTTTCATCACGCCATGGTAACCCGACTTCGTAGTATCCGTTGACCCTTTTCATCGTTGCCTGCACCGCGTCGATCGCCTTCTGATCTTCAGGCTTGACCTTCTTTGCCAAAGAAACTCCCAGGGCGTCGATCTTGAAGTGTGACTTCACTAACTCTTCTACACGACGTACGTCATCTGTCTGCTTTGCTGCAGACACGTCGTGCAGATGTAACACGACTTGTCCTTCTTGTTTCCTTAGCGTCGCTCGCGGTGCAGTCCCGTGGATCACCCATCCTAGTTGAGTGTACGAAGCTGCAGGTTCATTCTTCTTACCCATGCGTAGTTCACGGGTGACTATCAAGTGCCAGTTGTCGGCGCCTATCAATACCTTCGGCGTGGCTTGCTCGAAGAAAGCGTCTTCTTGTATGTCATGGAGGTGTGAGTAGTTCACCATCGTTGACCTGTCCACCGTCTGGCCATGAAGTTGCAGGTTCTTCATTGTTCGTGCGCGTAACTCTTTAAATCTGCCATTATGGCCGCGTACCTGAAGCTTAACCTCCTGGCTGCATTCTTCATGTTGTTGTGAGGTCACACCTTGTATACGTAGCGTGGAGACTGGACCACTCACTTTTATCTGACGTGCGAGTTCCTCGTCGACGAGCGATGTTGTGGAGCCTTCATCCATTAACGCGAACGTTGACACTTGACCGCCTGGCCCTTGTAACACTACGGGGCACACTTTGAGTAACACACGCGACACGTTGCTCGGCGCGGACACCGTCATGACGGCCTCTTTGGAGGGTCGATCTTGAACGTCGGCCGCCTTCTCAGGTCGTTTACTCTTACTTGTATCTAGCTCCTTGTGCAGCAACGCGTGGTGTGGGCGGGTGCAGGCGTCCTTGCCGCATCGCTTCGCTCGGCAATGTTCACGTCGATGGCGCCTCGTTGCACACTTAAAACACACTCTTTGGTCACGTACCCAGTTCCATCTCTCGTCGACACTCATTCTCTGGAACTTCGCACACTTAGGCACCTCGTGATCACTGCCGCAACACAAACACTCTTGATTACGTTCTTCTTGTTTGTCCGATGTAGTGTAGACTACCTCGCGGGTCGTCTTTTTCCTGGGGTTGAGTTGAGTAACACTTCTCGTTTCTTTCTTCGGCGCGGGCGCGGGCGTGGGCGTAGTACTTGCGAAGGCATACCTCATTGCTCGGTCAGCCTCCCGCATCAGGAACCTGGATAGTATATTAATCTCGGGCTCACGCGACGACTCCACAGCCTCAGAAGCGAAGTCGCACCATCTTGACTTAATGTGCGGGCTCAACTTCTCCACCACTTCACGCACTAACATCGGGTTCCATATATATCCGCGATTATCTATATTAGATAATACGCACACTATGTTCTGTAACTTCACTGCGAACGAGTTTAAATCACTTGCTACACTGGTGAGTCGAGGCAGCTTCTTTAAATCCTCTGCTACTCGGTCCATCAGTATCTCCGGCCTCCCGTAGTACTGCTCCAGTGTCTTCATGATCACTTGCGGATCTGACGCGGTATACAGGAGTGCAGACACTGCCTCTCTTGCCTCTCCCTTGATGCAGTTTCGCAGTCTCGCCAAGTTTTCCATTGAAGAGAACTTATACACACTCGACGAGTCGGCGAACGCCGCCTTAAATGGCAACCATTCTGTGGCTGCTCCCGTGAATATAGGTAACTCAGTTACCTGTCGTGGCGGCGGGCGCACGCGCATCATTTTGTCCAACGTGTCGGCCAGCTGTTCTATTCCTCTTCCCACACGGCGTTCCCCTCTTGTGGGTGACCGCGAGGCCGATCGTTGTCTTCTTCTGTTCGGTGTGACGTCATCGGCGCACATGGTAGGTTCCTTAAAGGCGGTCGCGGCAGCGGGATGTGGAGGTTGCTTCTCCTGCGGGTGGTCCATAACCTGGGGGTGACTTCGGTCCATACTTTGAAGCCACTCGTCCACCCTGTCATCACTCCTATGTCCGGAGCCCTCTTCACGGGCCTCTGCCTCTGCCTCTATCACTGACACTTCGTACTCGAAGCGTTTATTTACGAGCGATTTTTCAATCTCTAGTTGCTCGTTTCGTATCGCAGCGATCCTCTTCTGTGCTTCATATTCTGCCTTTTTCACTCTCGCCACGTCACTACAATACGATCTTCTCGAAAGTACCGTACTTGCAGTGTCCCTAATTGATGCATTACGTCCCGTCACTGTCCTAGCCGAGTCCTGTGTATGTAGCGCGGAAGCCGCCGTAGGGTAACGCGGCGCGGGCGTCGTGAAGACCGAGTCCCCACAATCGTATGCGGTCGCGGTAGCTCTACTCGCCTGTACGAGGCGTGGAGCGGATACGGCGGGCGCGCCCTCCGACGTAGTCGGCGCGATCCTCCTCGCTGCGTCGGCGCCGGTAGCGAGGGGCGCGGTCGCGAGCGCGGGCACGCTGAGATCGATCCCAGCCGTGGGCACACTATACGGGGTGCGCGGCAACGCGGACGCACTAGTCGACGGCGACCGAGGCGGATCTTCAAACATACGTGGGCGCCGGCTATCGTAGCCTGACTCTGATTCGTTTTCCCTGGCCGCAACGCTTCTGGTCTTCATGTTTGTACGAAACTAACTTATATTTACGACACAAACACTATAACTTATATTTACGACACACACACTACGACTTCTTTAACGAAAACGGCACTTCGGAAGTCTTGCTGACGATAATCACTATCCTGCTCGAAGGACCAACTGTCAATGGTGGACTGTATTGATTAAACTAAAACATAGGGCTTCTTAATATCTTCATTTATTAACCTTAGTCAGGACCGGCTAGCACGACAAATGTTGACGGACGAATACATTCATTACAAACAAATAGCCTCTATTTATACACTTTTATTGGCGCTAGTATCGGTCGATGCGAGAACCGAATAACAACCAATCAGAGCGCGTACTTTAATTTATTACATCATCTTTCTAGAACTTATTTCATCATCTTTCTAAGTTCGGGCGCTCGACAGGTTGCGACCTGTTCGTACAATCGAATCGGATCTCACGCCGATTCACAACAGTCATTGTTAGCACTTATATTTAGTTGGAGTATCAAACAACCTTACTCTAACATATCCCTATTATAAAATCATATTTTTATTCTTATTGCATAATATACATAAATATTACAACATACCCAAAATGAAGCTCCGTCGTACGTAACACATATACTGTCGCAGACATTTTTTTAGGTCATTTAAAGAGGAACAATTCTTTCATACATATATTTTGGGTAACTCGAACCGTTTACGCAGCGCACGCAACGGAAGCTTTCAAGTATGAATATTTTTCCCCGTTTTTGTGACATTTTTCACTGCTGCTTCGCTCCTATTAGTCGCAGCGTAATGTTATATATCCTAAAGCCTTCCTCAATAAATGGACTATCTAACACAAAAAGATTTTTTCAATTCTAACCAGTAGTTCCTGAGATTAGCGCGTTCAACCAAACAAACAAACAAACAAACTCTTCAGCTTTATAATATTACTAGCTGATCCCCGCGACTTCGTCCGCGTCAATTTCTGTTATTATGACCACGATTAAGAAGTTAAAAAAAAAAGTATTTCTGCGTAAATGATAATTATATATAATTAGTATAGATTATGTTGATAAAACTCTGTAGCAAATAATTGGCAATAATGCATTAATTTCGACCAAATGATTACCTTAAAAAAGGTTATAGTGAGTCAATTTTAAAAGATAGACATATACTGTCGCAGACATTTTTTTATATCATTCAAAGAGGAACAATTCTTTCATACATATATTTTGGGTAACTCGAACCGTTTACGCAGCGCACGCAACGGAAGCTTTCAAGTATGAATATTTTCCCCCGTTTTTGTGACATTTTTCACTGCTGCTTCGCTCCTATTGGTCGCAGCGTGATGTTATATATCCTAAAGCCTTCCTCGATAAATGGACTATCTAACACAAAAAGATTTTTTCAATTCTAACCAGTACTTCCTGAGATTAGCGCGTTCAACCAAACAAACAAACAAACAAACAAACAAACAAACTCTTCAGCTTTATAATATTATAGTATAGATAATGCATTAATTTCGACCAAATGATTACCTTAAAAAAGGTTATAGTGAGTCAATTTTAAAAGATAGACATATACTGTCGCAGACATTTTTTTAGATCATTGAAAGCGGAACAATTCTTTCATACATATATTTTGGGTAACTCGAACCGTTTACGCAGCGCACGCAACGGAAGCTTTCAAGTATGAATATTTTCCCCCGTTTTTGTGACATTTTTCACTGCTGCTTCGCTCCTATTGGTCGCAGCGTGATGTTATATATCCTAAAGCCTTCCTCGATAAATGGACTATCTAACACAAAAAGATTTTTTCAATTCTAACCAGTACTTCCTGAGATTAGCGCGTTCAACCAAACAAACAAACAAACAAACAAACAAACTCTTCAGCTTTATAATATTAGTATAGATAATGCATTAATTTCGACCAAATGATTACCTTAAAAAAGGTTATAGTGAGTCAATTTTAAAAGATAGACATATACTGTCGCAGACATTTTTTTAGATCATTGAAAGCGGAACAATTCTTTCATACATATATTTTGGGTAACTCGAACCGTTTACGCAGCGCACGCAACGGAAGCTTTCAAGTATGAATATTTTCCCCCGTTTTTGTGACATTTTTCACTGCTGCTTCGCTCCTATTGGTCGCAGCGTGATGTTATATATCCTAAAGCCTTCCTCGATAAATGGACTATCTAACACAAAAAGATTTTTTCAATTCTAACCAGTACTTCCTGAGATTAGCGCGTTCAACCAAACAAACAAACAAACTCTTCAGCTTTATAATATTAGTATAGATAATGCATTAATTTCGACCAAATGATTACCTTAAAAAAGGTTATAGTGAGTCAATTTTAAAAGATGGACATATACTGTCGCAGACATTTTTTTAGATCATTCAAAGCGGAACAATTCTTTCATACATATATTTTGGGTAACTCGAACCGTTTACGCAGCGCACGCAACGGAAGCTTTCAAGTATGAATATTTTCCCCCGTTTTTGTGACATTTTTCACTACTGCTTCGCTCCTATTGGTCGCAGCGTGATGTTATATATCCTAAAGCCTTCCTCGATAAATGGACTATCTAACACAAAAAGATTTTTTCAATTCTAACCAGTACTTCCTGAGATTAGCGCGTTCAACCAAACAAACAAACAAACAAACAAACAAACTCTTCAGCTTTATAATATTAGTATAGATATATAATATATAATATATAATATATATAGTATAGATATTTAAAAATTTATTATCCGGTAAAACTATTGAAATTTAAAATCAAATGGTTTTTTTATAGAATCTTTGTTTTTTTTTAATATTTTTGTCTTTGGGGCACTGATAGAACAATGATAGCACATTTTTAAACATTCCTAAGTTTACACCATAATTTAGTAACTTTGAATTATCATGCAAAGAGTGTCATAGACAATCGAAATTCTGGTTTAGAAAAAAAAACACCTAGAGGAAAAAAATATAATGTCAAACAAACTTCACTTCATAGATATTTGATTGATGGAAATATATAACCTAATTTAACGAGGTTTTGTCACTAAAATTTCACAACAATTTTAAATACTTCAAAGATGTATGAGAATGAAGTTATAAATATTATTTGAATTTAAACTTATTACAACAATTGTATTATTACAAGAAAAAATTGTTCCTTCTCGTAGTGGAAAGTGAGAAATAGTTTAGTGATGCTCAGAGCGGTATCTACGATTTATGTCGAGGGCCAGGCACTCGAATTACTTTCGTCTGCCAGAAGAGATGTGTACAAGCTCTTTCGTGAGTCTATCCTCATTAAAAATCCATTTGATTGTTGTTGTACCATGAATTTGTAATTCGGCAAATATCTAGCAGATGTCTTACTTTGACAGTAGTTTATAACTGGGGTACTGTTATCTGTATTAAGATTGGTGGCTTAGATTAAATTATTTCCCTATTATAAGGAATCTATGAATGGCTAAACAAAATTCGTCATTTGGTAAAAAAATTATAAATTTTGCCCATACTTGTGTTTTATCTTCATGATCAATAATAAAATGATTAATGTTGATAATATATATATCCGCTTACATTTGTACCTGTATAGCATAATTATAGATGAGTTTTGTGTGTGTTGTGGTGCTAGGCAGGTTTGTATAGTAGCATACTGTGTTGCAGGCACCAGCTCACTGTCCACGCAGGCCGCCCCACAGGTAAACACTCACATCTGTTGGTAGCCATACCTACATTACATTCCTGTATTATAACCTACCTGATGTATATGGCTTAAAACTTATTATACAGAATCAGCCCACAGGTATGTACATTAGACATTGCTCAATGACCAGATTCCAAACAGGTAGTCAAGACTAGCACAGGAAACCATTCTCAATAATATTACTGCAAGTTGTTAATAACTTACTTTATTTTCAAGCTTCCAAGGAAAATAAAAAGCTACAGAACGGTATGTGTACTTACTCAATACACTCAATGTTTCAGTTATAATGATATTGGCCATTAATGATGTAGCTGTTGTTTGCAACCTCTCTGCCATGTATGTTGGCTATCACAGCATATAGAAGCTATATTAAGTTTCATTAAAATCTGTTTAGTAGTTTGCTGTCAATGTGAAACAGACTGACAGTTACTTTGACATTTATTATTATTGGTATGGGTAAAAAAATAATTGTGCTACAATAACTATACCTACATATACAATATGTTAAGAAAACCCTGTTAGGCCCTAAAGGGTAATACAGTGAAACTCCGGTAATCCGACAAACATTATGCAAGGCAGTGTCGGACTATCGAATTTGTCGGATTATAGAGTACCGCCTAAGACCCCCTATAATCCGGATTTTTTTAACAAGAGAGTACCTTTTAGTCCGACAAATTACAGAATATGCAATAAGATTAAATTAGAAAATAGTGGTGTACAAACAAATGTACATAGGTACTAAAATAATCGAAAATTATGAATCAATCAATTTAAGAAGCATCAAAATATTCATCATTTTTTTGTTTGACATTGATGAATAATAGTGGTGGGGCATACAAAATATAACTTGTACAATCATGCACTAGCGAAGATTGACAAAAAATATTCAATAATAAATAATATACCATGTCGGATTACAGGGGGTGCCGGATAAGACAGGGGCCGGATTACCGGGGTTCCACTGTATAGGATTCACCATCACATAACCAAATAATATATGAAGCTTGAGATATTCATGATAGATAGATTAATAATGAACTTTGCAATTAAAATAAACTGTGAAGTTCCTCAAAACTAATGATTTTTTTATATGTAACAACATTATTTTCGTCAGTAGTATTGGCTGAAAAGCAATATTGCTATAAATAAGAAAAATACTGATTATTATCATTTAACTGGGAATTTATCGATAATATATGCTAAGAAGAAGATCATTTAACTAATATCTTTTATCCCAATAAATGATTAAATAATGACTCAATAAATACATAATTCCATTGCTTGTTAGGTCTTTGTGTTAGTTTTTTTTAATGTAATAATATTGTAACACAAAGACCATTCAGTATTATAAAATAAAAGAATACCAAGAGAATTATGCAATTTTGATTTTTGATGATGATTCTGATTTTTGTATATCATAATTGGTCTCTTGATAGTTTTGTATGTTTCTGCTTTGCTGAGAAAATAATACGAAGTTGTTTTTGCAGACGGTACTGTCGTCGCCAAGAGGTAGAAATGAGGCCACGGCTGCGCCCCCAGCAGCTCCGCCCCCCGCGAGCGCGCCTCCGCCCCCCCCGCCCCCGCCCCCGCCCCCGCCGCCGCCGCGCCGCGCATGGCCGCTGGCCGCCACCGCGCTCGCCGTCACCGCGTCGCTCGGCGGGGTCAGTCTGCTGCACGCTCGCCACGCACTCCGCGCCCTCCGCCGCCACCCTCCGGCCAGTAATAACCGCAGACGCTCATTGTTCACAGGTGTACTTTTACCGCAAGTTGAACGATGACAGCAACAAGCCCCTCCCCGAAACATCGGACGTAGAGCGCGCTGCCGAGTCGAGCGAGCCGGACGAGCCGCCGCCGATCCCCAGGTCGGGCGAGGCCATTCCGCGGCGCGTGCAGTTCCTGCTGGTGGGCGCGGGCACGGCGTCGTTCGCCGCCATGCGCGCCATCCGGTCGGCGCGGCCCGACGCGCGCGTGCTCATGGTGGGCGCCGAGCCCGAGCTGCCGTACATGCGGCCGCCGCTCAGCAAGGAGCTGTGGCGCGAGCCCGACCTCGCGGCGCGCGCCCCGCACCTGGACGCGCTCTCGTTCCGCCAGTGGAACGGCCGGCGCCGCACCGTGGCCTACGAGCCGTCCGCCTTCTACACGCCGGTGGAGCAGCTGCCCGAGAGTGCGGGCGGGGCCAGCGTGGCGCGCGGCTGGCGCGTCGTGCGCCTGGACGTCAACAAGCACGAGGCCGAGCTGCGCGCGCCGGGCCAGCCACCCGTGCTCGTGCAGTACGACAAGTGCCTGGTGGCCACGGGTGAGTGCGGGCTTGCGGGCGCGGCGGGCGGCGCGGCGGCCGCTGACTGTGCGTGTTGCAGGGCTGCGCGCGCGGCGGGCGGAGGCGCTGCGGGCGGCGGCGGCGGCGGGGCGGGCGCTGGCGCTGCGCGGCGTGCGCGACGCGGCGCGGCTGGCGCGCGAGCTGGAGCGCCCCGACGTGCGGCGCGTGGCCGTGCTGGGCGGCGGCTTCCTGGCCTCCGAGCTCAGCGCCGCGCTCGCCGAGCGACGTGAGTGTCCCTCTGTCGCGCCCCGCGCCCCTAGCCCGGGCCTGCGCGCGGTGCTGACGCTGCTCATGTTCCAGTGATGTCGGAGGGCCGCGTGGTGATGCAGCTGTTCCGCGAGGGCGCGCCGCTGGCGAGCGTGCTGCCGCCGTACCTGGCGGCCGAGGCGGCGCGGCGGCTGCGCGAGGCGGGCGTGACGCTGCTGCCAGATGGTAAGTCTTATGGTTCGTCTTTTCTTTCTTTTTTATGGCAAAAAAAGCCCCGGCTTAAACTTACCTTCCCTTGCAGCCGAGGTTGTGGAGGGCGCCCCGGAGGCGAAGGGCGTGCAGCTACGGCTGGCATCGGGCGCGGACGTGCAAGCCGACCTAGTGGTGGAGTGCGTCGGTAGCGAGGTGGACGACGAGCTAGCGCTGGCCTCGCACCTGGAGACGCACCCTGAGCTGGGCGGGCTACTGGTGAACGCCGAGCTGCAGGCGCGCAGTGACGTGTACGCGGCCGGCGACGTGGCCTGCTTTTACGACGTCGTGCTGGGCCGGCGCCGCGTCGAGCACCACGACCACGCGGTGGTGTCGGGCCGCCTGGCTGGCGAGAACATGGCCGCCATTGGCCCGCCCAAGCACTACACGCACCAAAGCATGTTCTGGAGCGACCTGGGCCCGCAGCTGGGCTACGAGGTGCGCCCGCGACCCTGCCCCCCCCCCCCCCGCGCCTCGCCGCACCTGCTGACCCTCTGCTTCCCCGCAGGCTATCGGCATCATCGACTCGCGGCTGCCCACGGTGGGCGTGTTCTCCGCGGACGCGGTGGCTGAGAGCGCGACGGCCGCGGAAGGCGTGGCGGAGGCGGCGATGGCGGTGGGCGCGGACCCGGCCGGAGGCGCGGCGTGCGCCCCCGCGCCCGCGCCCGCGCCCGCGCCCTCGCCCGACGCCGCCAGCCGGCGCTACGAGCGCGGAGTGGTGTTCTACCTGCGCGAGCGGCGCGTGGTGGGCGTGCTGCTGTGGAACCTCTTCAACCGCATGCACGTGGCGCGCCAGGTACGCGGCGCTCGGATCGCGTTCGGCTCGCGCCCGCCCCGCTCGCCGCTCCGCTCACTCTCCGCTTGGTCCGCAGGTGCTGGCGCAAGGCGAGTTCGACGACCTGTTCGAGGTTGCGAAGCTGTTCGCCTTGCACGAGGAGGAGTAGCGGTCGCCGCAGCCGCCGGGGCCTGGACGCCGAGCAGTGCACATAAAACGCATTTACCTGTTATGACTTTGTAAATAACTATCTACTTTCTAAACGAATACAACTGATCTAGTTAATTAATTGCGTGTTTTATTTATATTTGAAGAATACGAGGCGTGCGAATGGGTCGTCTTTTATCAAATTTAGTTCTGTGCAAATAGGTTTTCTAGGTAAAGGGGGGTCTTCAAGTATTTCGGAACGCAAATTTTAAAGATTATGGACCCCCCTCCCCCCCCTCCCCCCACGTAACGCGCCGTAACGTTTTTCTGTACCCTCCCTCCCCCCTCTTAAACGTTACGTTAAGGTCGGACTATGTACTATCTTAGGGTGTTACAACACCAATCGAGCGATCGTCGATCGATGGTAGAATGGATTGGTCGACGTCGATCGATAGTTTCTACTTGACCAATCGATCGATTGTCGATCGACGATCGATCGATGGTAGAATGGATAACGCATCCTCTTGTAAATACATTTCGAAAGAAACTGATGGAATATAGCCGGGGTTAATCGATCTACGTCGACCGATGCCATCGACCGGCAGTCGATCGATTGGTTAGTCGACCGGTATCCGTCGACCGATGCCATCGACCGGCAATCGATCGATTGGTTAGTCGACCGGTATCCGTCGATCAATTAAAGCTACCACACCAATCGATCAACGTCGACCGATGTCGATCGATGGCTTCGATCGACTATCGATCGATTGGTGTGGTAACACCCTTATATATAAAATTCTCGTGTCACAATGTTAGTTACCATACTCCTCCGAAACGGCTTGACCGATTTTTATGAAATTTTATATGCATATTCAGTAGGTCTGAGAATCGGCTACTATCTATTTTTCATATCCCTAAGTGGTAGTAGGTAGGTAGTATGCAGGTAGGCAGTAGGCAGGTGCTAGGTAGAAAAAATTGCATTGCAACGCATGCCTGGTTCAGCTAGTAACATATAATAAAACTTGCGTTTTAAAACACGTCCACACTATGTAACTTTGTTATTGAACATTGCAACATAAAACAATACTGTAGACAAGAATAATGTTATATAATCATTGTCGTTTGTAGATCTTCAGAGCTGTCTTTGTTCCACTCCATTAAACCACAAAAAATTTGACGTCTATATAATTATAACATTGTTGTACATATCAATAACATTTAGTGTCCACATTATCTGAAATATATTATACGTATAAAATATCTAATTTATTTAACTTGGCCGGTTTTTGTCTTTATTTACCATTGTACTTCTCATATATTTATCAATTGAGCTTTTATTTTAAACTTTGTTATGTCTATATTGTTTACATCGAAAGAACAAAAACAAAAGTTAAATTACTTCGTTAACGAGGATTTCTATACATATGAAGACTTGTATCTTGTGTTGTTAGCCGATTTACAAGACCTTTTGTCGACGATTAGTGCATCATCCCTACCCTCAACATCGAAAAAATTGTTTCGTCTGCAAATACGAATAATGATCAACTCGTTAGACTGCCGAGGATACAATTACCGAGTTTTAGTGGGAACTATGAAGATTGGCCTACCTTTCAAGACTTATTTATTTCATTGGTTCATGAAAATACGGCGATTAGTGATGTTCAGAAGTTACATTATTTGAAGAGTAGTGTCACTGGGGAAGCCGAGGTATTATTGAAGCCTATTCAAATAACACAAAGTAATTATGAACAAGCATGGAGTGTTCTCAAATCAAGGTACGGTAATAAAAGATTAATAATTATGACGACCTCCGTGGTCGAGTGGCGTACGCACCGGTTTCAAGGTGTCGCTAACTCTGAGGTCCCGGGTTCGATCCCCGGACGGGTCAATGTAGAAACCAACTTTTCTACATTGTCCCGGGTCTGGGTGTTTGTGGTACCTTTGTTGCTTCTGAATTCCATAACACAAGTGCTTTAGCTACTTACTTTGGGTTCAGAGCAATGTATGTGATGTTGTCCGCATTTATTTATATTATTTATTTATTTATTATCAATTCAGTGTTAAAGAAAATAATTTCGCAAAGGAAAATAAATAATCTACAAATCAAATAAAGAGTTTATTAGACGTTACAACGGTTTGTTTAAACAACTTACAAAATTTAAATATAATTACGTGCTCGTGGGATCCTATAATTATTTTTATTGTGATACAGAAAATGGATCCAGAGACTCATAAAGAGTGGGAACAAACTGTTTGCTCAAATGAAGACGATAAATTACCTACCTGGGATGACTTAAAGCAGTTCCTGCAGTCAAGATACCGTACCTTTGAACTTGTAATGTCAACATCGGGCACCCGTGAAAAACCTATGAAAGAGCGTTCACACCTCGTGACTGCTACAGCTACAACTTCACCATCGTCGGGAGATAGAAAATGCGTGCTATGTAAAGTAAACCATACCTTATGACATTGTAAAGACTTCACCAAACTGCAACCTACTGAGAGATCTGAATATGTTAAGTTAAACAAACTTTGCTTTAATTGTTTGGTACCAGGACATTCCGCATATCAATGTAAATTGCGAATGAACTGTCGCATATGCAGTCGACGTCATCATACTCTACTACACCGACCTAAGGACTCTGCTTCTTCGGTACAATCTGAGGACTCTAAACAACCGAAAGCAATACAACACGGCGTAGAAGAGAAGGAGGAAATAGTCAACACTACGATCGCGTCGCATCACAGTGCCAAACAAAGCACAAGTCTAGCACTACTGGCCACGGCAACAGTTTCAGCAAGGAACGAGCACAATCACACTGTTGTTCTACGGGCACTAGTAGAGCAAGGTTCGCAGGCGTCATTCATCAGCGAAAAGGCGACACAACTGCTCATACTAACCAGGCATACAGCAAGAGGAAGTATCATTGGTGTGGGATCTACAAGAACTAATGTCGATCACGTGGTGCAACTAAGGATTGGTTCTAGATGGAATCCAAGTTTCGAAATCAATATACAAGCATACGTTATGAGTAAACAATTAACCACGAAAATCCCCTCCAAAGCTGTTCCTGCTAGCCATTGGCCACACCTAGAGGGACTCAACCTCGCTGACCCGGACTATCACAAACCGGGTCCTATAGACTTGCTTCTAGGTGTTAAAGAGTATGCACAACTCGTGCAACAACAATTTATCAAGGGTCCTCCTGGTTCTCCGTGTGCCCAAGAAACAAACCTGGGATGGATTCTGTTTGAAGAAATAAACACTTATTTACAAGAAGAAAGCTTTCTGGTCCTTCATCAGCAAATAGAAATAGAAAACATGTTAAAATCCCTTTGGGAAATTGACACTGACAAGAAAAGAAAAATAACAAGAGAAGAAAAGCTATGTGGAACAATATATGAAAACACTCATGCAAGAACAAAAGAAGGAAGATACTTAGTAAGGTTACCTATTAAAGCCGAAAATCCCTTATCGCCTAATGGAAATACAAAAGAAATAGCAAGAAATAGACTACTACAGCTTGAGAAAAGATTTAGAAAGGAACCTACACTAAAAGAAGACTACCAAAAGGCCATGCAAGAATATATAAAATCAAACTACATGGAAGAAATACCTGAAAATGAATGTAATAAAAACAAAGCGGTGTACTTACCTCATCACGCCGTTGTCCGCGCTGATAAAGAAACCTCGAAGACACGCATCGTGTTTGATGCTTCAGCTAAAGGGTCGAATCACGTTTCTCTCAACGATGAGCTGCTTGTAGGTCCTCAACTGCAAGACGACCTTCGAGATATTGTTATGCGATCGAGATTATATCGCGTCTGCTATGCCAGTGATATCCAGAAAATGTACCTGCAAGTCTTACTACATAAACAAGACGCCGATACATACCAACGCCTGTTGTGGCGAGAAGAAGCGTCAGATCCAATCAAAGAATACCGTATGCTTCGTGTTACTTTTGGTACAGCTTCAGCACCCTATCTAGCTGTAAGAACTCTTCATCAAGTGTCTGACGATGAAGGTGAAAGCCATCCAGGGGCTGTACGAGTTATCAAATCAGATTTGGATGATCTGATATCAGGCGAAGACACGGCAGAGAAAGCCATACAGACGGCTCAAGAAGTCTCCAGTAGGTATACTAAAAAAGGGTGGCTTCATATTATCACAATGGTCTTCAAATTCTACGGAGTTTATGCAATCTATAGATGCTAATATGAGAACAACACGAGTACATTTAGATTTAAAATTAGATGGAACTGTGCAAGCCCTAGGATTGATCTGGCATCTAGGAACAGATCAATTTCAACATAAATTAAACTTACCTCCAATATCAGACAAGGTTACAAAAAGAACAATCTTATCAGACACTAGCTGTGCCCCGCGGTTTCACCCGCGTTAATACCTATATTCCGTTCCCGATGTCTTTATAGTTACTTTGTTATGCGGGGCGGAGACGTATCCAAAAAATTAAAGATTTTGAAAATCTGTCTACCCGTTCTTGAGTTAAGAATAGTGTAACTAACACCTCGCGGTTCCATACCTATCTCGTACTACCTCTTTAACCCCGTTACGTCATTGGTTCCTTTACTTATTTGTTAATAGTAAACTTAAAGGAATAATAAACATTTACCTACAAACAACTTTTATGTCCGAAAGGCTAAATTGCTATTATTATCAATTCGCTTATTATTATGGTGCCGTATTTTTTAAATAACTTACATTTTTAAACTTGTGATATCTTTCGAATGGAATGTCCAAATTGAATAATTCATAAAGTCATATAATGGTATTAAAGCAAACTTAAATATGAAGTTATTTATTTTAATAATAATAATAATAATAATATTCCGGGACAACTCACACACGGTTATCTGATCCCAAGATAAGCAGAGCTCGTGTTATGGTAACCAGACAACTGATAAACATACTTATATATTTCTAAATACATACATATTATAGATAAATTACACCCAGACAACCAGGGGCCCGAGTCTGCTATTTACACTCCGTGTTACTATGATCATAGTGGGATGATAGTGTCAACCCAATATGTGCCTAATTTTCGTATTCAGTCATGAGTGGCATGAGTGGGACACTACAACAATCAGTCATGAGTGGCATGAGTGGGACGCGGTGTTGTCAATTTAAATTAAAAATAAAAGTATCAAACATTTTGTAATTATTAATAGGCAACACCGATTGGCACTAATTATTAATAATCGTTTCTTATGTTGCAAAAAATTGTATTAGCTAATTGTTTTTTGAATACTAATTAATTGTAAAAGCCCATACAATATGTAATTTCTATTAAAAACTTGTAAATAAGGATAATTATGTTTTAAAAAAGGAAAGTTTTCGTTGAAAATGACACATTGTCTATGAAAAATAAAAATGTTTAGCCATAGATATGATGCAACTGCTGTCAAAAAATAGCGGAATACGAAATTGTACCGGCCATCGGTCATATTCACTCAACTCGCGGCTCAATCGTTCCGATGGCCAAATGTGACGTTTTGACAGTTAGTAGAATGCCAATTATCGTAAAATGGTCCCACTAACCCCACCCACTCAGACGATTCAAGCAAATGTAAATAGCAGACTCGGGCCCCAGAACAAATGATCGTGCTCATCACACAAACATTTGTCCTGGGTGGGAATCGAACCCACGACCTCCGGTATAGCAGTCAGGGTCACTAACCACTAGACCAACAGGCCCGTCATTTTGATAAGGATTAATTCCAAAGTATAAATAAAAGACCTTTTATAGCGGTGGCATTTATATAAATTTTAAAAAATGAAAAATACACTTATTGTGACATAACTATAGTAGTTAGACATATGCTGTCGTGATATTTTTTGTAGATAATTATATGTTCTACAAAAACGTAGTACATTATTTTGTTCTATAATCAATAGTTTTCGCAGCGCACGCGATGTAAGAAAGTTTTTTGGTAATTTTTTTACACCTTGGGTTACATTATTGGAGTTTTAGTATGGATACTTAACTTTTTTGAAAATTTAATATAGCCTATGTTCACCGGAGATAGTGTAGCTTCCCAACAGTGAAAGAATTTTTCAAATCGGTCAAGTAGTTTCGGAGCCTATTCATTTCAAACAAACAAACAAACAATCAAATCATTCCTCTTTATAATATTAGTGTAGATGCAGAAACTGTTCGACCCGCTGGGATGGATCGCTCCGAGTTTAATCTTGGCTAAAATGTTAATACAAAAATTATGAATGGAAAAGGCTGGCTGGGACGACAAAATAAACCAAAACCTGGTAAACGAGTGGTTGACTATTCGTGACGACTTTGAAGAAGTAAAGGAAGTATATATTGATCGATGGCTTGGCACATCAAGTAGTGAGGTAGACAAGATAGAAATCCATGGCACAGATTACTAAATAGTTACTACGTAACAGATACTTCACTCAGTAGAAAATTTCCAATACCTACTGCTATCTACTCCGTCGCGTTAGCAAGCGCTGCATGCTAAAATGTGCCTAAATGCCCAAGCGTACAGTTGTGATTGCTTTGCACCGCGCGATCCCACAGCAATCGCAGGGCTGCCGCTTCGATAAAATTAAATTTACATAACTTTTTATGTCATGTTTTTGAGAACTGTGAATATGTTCTGACTTATATGTGGCAGCTTAAAATTGTATCGTTTCTAAATATATTTTTTTATAAATTGGTTCTGATCGTGCATCAGTGTGTAGGTTTAAAATAAAAAAAATATAATTAAAAAAATAAAAAACACGCCTGCCTGCAAGTCGGGGTCGGTTACTTGGAACAATTCATTACAGGTCCCCCGAATGCAAATATTTGACTTGTTTTTAATTTTTTTTTGACATGGCAGGCGTGTTTTTTATTTTTTTAATTATATTTTTTTTATTTAATACATTTTAGTGAACAACAAAAAAACATGACAACTCAAAAATAAATATCGTTCGGAACCCTTTGCAGGCGATTTCGACTCACACTTGACCATTTTTTAATGTCCACATAGCCTATGTCACTCGGGATAACTCAAAGCTTCTAATGATACCACAAACATTGAAATCGGTCAAGCCTTTTAGAAGTTATGGTGGAATAAAGAAACTCACAAACATACATACATACATACATACATACATACATGAACCCTGAAAACATAACACTCCTTTTTGGGCAGTCGTGTAATAAAAAAATCTTTAAAAGTTACATGTGTTTTATTTTTATATATTTTTGTATAAATTTCTTACCCTTTCTAAATTCTCGGTTATTAAAAAGTTTTATGAGATATTGTTTTGGAAAACAAGGGCAGAGAGAATCAAAATGTATGTCATTTAAAATTTCATAAAGAGTACTATCCGGCCTTTGTTTCATATTTTTTTCAAAATAATGAATAAAAATAGTCTCAAGTTTTCTTACATAATTATGAACAAATGGAACTATTACAATTTATTAACAACGTGCGTGCGCTTCGCTTGCGAAAACCTCACTGAATTTGGTCCGCAAACGGCCCGAGACCGCTCGGCCGAGCGGTAGGTAATTATAGCGCGCAAGTACATGGAGTGACGGAGGCCTGTCCATGGCTTCAGCGACGCTTCCACGCGAGCGTATCACATGAGTAGATAAACGGCGTATGCAGCAGTGGCATAATAATATGTCCGAATAAAGATGCGGGATGGTGTCTGGTGAAGAGTCAATGCCTTTTCTCACAAATAGATATTTGTTAAATAATCTATAAAATAGATTAGTTATTTTCCCCGCACTTAAGAACATTATTTTCCCTTATTTTTATAAAAAAATAGTAATATAATTGAATTCCTGTTGAAGATTCCGACCGCCATTACCTGTCATCGCAGCGCCATTGGTTACGTATCGAGTGTTTTCGGGAGACTCACGCGAATGACCAATAGAGGGCGCCTGCAGCGGTGACAAATATATAGTTCGTTCCGTCCGCCGCCATTCGCATTGTGTCGAGTGTACATCGCCCCGCTTTAAATATTCCGCATATGTTGAAATTCTCATGATTCTCGTGAATTAAATGGACTTCCTGCCGTGAGACTTGAAGAACTTATAGTGCAGTGTTGATTTTACGAGTTTTCACCTGGCCACCGGTGGATGAATCAAGATTTAGCTCGCCGGCCGGCAGCCCACATCGCAACGACGCACCCTTGAACCGTGAACGAGGCATCTTCTCCGCACCCAGGTTCTAAGTGTGGTCCCTGGATTCATAAGGTACGTGGGCATTTGCTGCAATAGTTGTGATCGGTATTGGTGTCTGATTCGGAATCGGTCAACAGGTTTTCAATTTTCAATTTTTATTAACCGCCATTGGTAGTTCTTAAAAACACCATCCTATCAGGGGAAGCTATTTACACGCTCCCCCATAATTATTTGGTCCTTTCGAGCCGGATAGGCAACCGCTCCCCGCATAATAGGTACCTACAGGTTATAGTATTTACGTAAACTTTTGGTAAACTAAACCTGCCTAGGTATAAACCGCTCCGCTTTAACATAAACAATATTGACAATAAATAGATTCTACGTAATTCTTTGGTAAATCTGGCAATATTGTTTCATAAAATTGAACGTGTTACGTATTAATTGGTAAAGTTCATTTTATGTAGTATACTTAATTTATTTTTAACTTTGGTAACTAGTGCAATACGAGGTGGTTATCCATATTGTTTTGTTTCATAAAATTGAACGTGTTACGTATTAATTGGTAAAGTTCATTTTATGTAGGTATACTTAATTTATTTTTCACTTCGGTAACTAGTACAATAGGAGGTAGTTATCTATCGTTTCGGCTTTGTGATATTAAAGTAGTTAACAAAATGACTGATCTAAAGCCTGAAGATTTACTAACAATCCTTCACGAGAAAAAAGGATTGTTGTTTAAACGTATTAATCATCTATATGATTCGTCAAAAAATATGTCTTCCTTCGATTCGCGTAAGAACGAAAGTTTTATGACTGAGTCCGAGACTATTGACGACATGCGAGACAAATTTGAATCTTATGTCGATAAAATTAACCATATAAATATTAAATTGAAACCTGGTTCGAGCCCCGACTATCTGGGTGTAATTTATCTATCATATGTATGTATTTAGAAATATATAAGTATGTTTATCAGTTGTCTGGTTACCATAACACAAGCTCTGCTTAGCTTGGGATCAGATAACCGTGTGTGAGTTGTCCCGGAATATTATATATTATTATTACTATGCTTGTTTAGAATCCTTTGAAGATTTGTTTATTCATATTAAGCGTATTAGGAATAAAATCAATAGTAGTCAATCTCAGTTATCAAAAAATTAAATTGCCTCCGATCGCACTGCCATCTTTCGACGGGAAACCCGAGAATTGGCCTGTTTTCTACGAGTCGTTCAAGGCGAATATTCATAATGATGATCAGCTGACTGACTCGCAGCGTGTGCAGTACTTAGTTGGTAGGCTTACACATAACGCGTTAAAAATCACAGCTGGTATTGTGCCTACGGGTGGTACGGTTAAGAAATACCAAGATAAGCGCACATTAGGTACACACTATTTGAATAATATATTAGATTTAAAAAGTTGTTCATATAACGCAAATGGTCTCGATTCTTTCATTGAAACATTTAGTTCAAGTAGTTCCGCTTTGAAACAACTTGGGATTCCGGATCTTGCGGACTTTATACTCTTGCATTGCGCCATGAGAAAAATAGATTCGCAGACTGGTCAATCGTTTGAACTTTCCATTCGCGATATTGAAATACCCACAACTAAATTGTTGATAAGTTTCGTTCAGGATCCGGCAAAGATATTAGCACGCTCGAATTCATCTCATTCGAATGCGAAAAATAATTATAATAAACCTCATGGTTCCGCATCTCGCGATCCTTGCACGCAAAGAAAAGCGTTTGTTGTGAGTGAATCGCCTAATTTTTCCGCTCCGCCAGCGAACTCGATCTCGAGTTGCCCGTTTTGTAAAGCTACTGCCCATGTTCATTTGTATAAGTGCCCTAAGTTTCAATCCGCGTTGACTCCTAGAACTAGATTTGAGTTTATTAAATCCGAACATGGTTGCGCTAATTGTCTGAGCATGTCGCATGGTTTGAGTGATTGCAAGTCGACCTCAGTCTGTAACATATGTAAAAAACGTCATCATACGTTATTACATTTTAATAAAAATGATCACTCGCAAACAGCTGATGTCAAACCGACGATTTGCAATGTAGTCGTCGCGTCTTCCCCGGCCGCGCCGCTGTCCGCCGCGCCTCCCGCGCTTTCCCCGCTCCGCGCTGCGTCATCGCTTGTTACGTCACCCGCCACTGTGGCGCGCTCTTATTCTCATTGCGATAAGGTCGATATTTCCGCACCGGTGCCCGTGTGTGGTTCGGGCGATGTTATTACAACATCTCCGACCCACAACACGGCCGTGTTATTAGCAGCAGATAATAAGACTAAGGCGATTCTGTTATCAACCGCGCAGGTTTATGCGAGAGCTAATAACAATAGCTCGGGCCATAAAACTATTGTTAGGTGTTTAATTGACAATGGTTCGCAAAATAATTTAACACGTTCACTGCGTTACGGGAAGTATTTGGTTGTAATTGAATTTCGCTCTGTGCGGCAGCTAGTTGTCCTTGTTTTGCGCTCCGTGCGGAGGTGATTTTTTTAGGTTTTCATACTAGTAAAAAAGAGACACCTATATTGCCGGTTTCCTTGCTTGAAGTGTATTGAAATTTACGAATTAAAATGTACGGGAATTATTTTATCGTAACGCACAGGAAGGTAATTATTTTACAATAGTGCGATACGGGAACTATTTGGCCGTATCCTAAACCCCGTACCGCACAGAACGTGAGCGCGCGCGGAGCTACAGTTAGCCGTAGTGCTGTGCCCTGTTAATACGATTATACAGAACGCGATATAAATAGCGCGGTATGGTACCTGTACTGTTACTTTCTTAAGTCTTTTTTTCTGTTGATTAAATTATCGAATAAAATAAATAATTTTAAAACGTAAATCAGGGTTTTTTTTTGTAATTTAGCTTTTATAAGTACCTAAAAATGTTAATAATACAAAATAAGAATTTACTGTTTTTGTTAAAAACTTGACATTAGCGTAGTTAGTTACTTATTATTTTTGTTAAAAATAGTTTCTGTTAATTTTGTACGACCTGAATGAACAATAATAAATTTGAAACAGAAAAATATTTTACTTTTTACATCCCATCCCTAGCAATATGACTGTTGTATGCGCCACGACAACTATTTTCCCGTAAAATCAACCATTTCTAAAAATACCTGTAACTTTTAAGATATTGCTTAGATCCCCGTGCGACGGCAGCTGTGTATACACAAGGATGTAAGCTCTTGATTGGTACAACAAAAAAAACCTGCTGTGGACTTTCCATGTTTCTGTGGAGGTTTGAAGTAAGGACTACGTACGGGAAAATAGACGTCGTAACGCATATCAGGCAATCTTGATACGGGAAGTATGTGACTTGTACAGCACTGGTAGCAAGTCTTAATCTAGAGCAGCCGCAGCGAACGTGTTAATAACTACAGCTTGTTGTAGAAAACTTAATTTAGTAATAATTCCTTTGAGTAATTCTTTTGTCAAAGGCGTTGGTTCTGTATCGCGGCCGATAATAGGTTATGTGAACTTAGATATCGAGTCTCGCGTATACTCGCATCAAAAGTATACCATTCACGCGTTAGTAGTTGAGTGCATTACGGACCAGCTACCTTCGCGTGGGATTGCCATGTGGACTTCCACTCGCTTCCGCTCGCTGATTTAAGCTGGAATATTCCAGGTGATATTGACATAGTGTTAGGCGCTCAGCTGTTTCCGTATATTTATTTGGGGAATATACTAGTTTTTAGACCATAACTTTAATTTTTTATATTACACCTACCTTAGTTTATTACACGGTTAGCTAGCCCTCGCCGAGGCACTTCTAACGACACCACTCACGTGCGGCTAGCTCGCAAAAAATGTTGTACTGAAAAACTAGTTTTTAGACCATAACTTCAATTTTTTATATTACACCTACCTTAGTTTATTACACGGTTAGCTAGCCCTCGCCGAGGTGCTTCTAACGACACCACTCACGTGCGGCTAGCTCGCAAAAAAATTTGTACTGAAAAACTAGTTTTTAGACCATAACTTTAATTTTTTATATTACACCTACCTTAGTTTATTACACGGTTAGCTAGCCCTCGCCGAGGCGCTTCTAACGACACCAATCACGTGCGGCTAGCTCGCAAAAAATGTTGTACTGAAAAACTAGTTTTTAGACCATAACTTTATTTTTTTATATTACACCTACCTTAGTTTATTACACGGTTAGCTAGCCCTCGCCGAGGCGCTTCTAACGACACCACTCACGTGCGGCTAGCTCGCAAAAAATGTTGTACTGAAAAACTAGTTTTTAGACCATAACTTTATTTTTTTATATTACACCTACCTTAGTTTATTACACGGTTAGCTAGCCCTCGCCGAGGCGCTTCTAACGACACCACTCACGTGCGGCCAGCTCGCAAAAAATGTTGTAATGAAAAACTAGTTTTTAGACCATAACTTTAATTTTTTATATTACACCTACCTTAGTTTATTACACGGTTAGCTAGCCCTCGCCGAGGCGTTTCTAACGACACCACTCACGTGCGGCTAGCTCGAAAAAATGTTGTAATGAAAAACTAGTTTTTAGACCATAACTTTAATTTTTTATATTACACCTACCTTAGTTTATTACACGGTTAGCTAGCCCTCGCCGAGGCGCTTCTAACGACACCACTCACGTGCGGCTAGCTCGAAAAAATGTTGTACTGAAAAACTAGTTTTTAGACCAAAACTTTAATTTTTTATATTACACCTACCTTAGTTTATTACATATTTAGCTAGCCCTCGCCGAGGCGCTTCTAACGACACCACTCACGTGCGGCTAGCTCGAAAAAATGTTGTTATGAAAAACTAGTTTTTGGACCATAACTTTAATTTTTTATATGACACCTACCTTAGTTTATTACATACTAGCTGTACCCGGCATGCGTTGCAATGCAATTTTTTCTACCTACTACCTACCCACTACCTACCTACTACCTACCTACTACCTACCTACTACCTACCTACTACCTACCTACTACCTACCTACTACCTACCTACTACCTACCTACTACCTACCTACTACCTACCTACTACCTACCTACTACCTACCTACTACCTACCTACTACCTACCTACTACCTACCTACTACCTACCTACTACCTACCTACTACCTACCTACTACCTACCTACTACCTACCTACTACCTACCTACTACCTACCTACTACCTACCTACTACCTACCTACTACCTAATTGTGTTTTTTTTTTTTTTAATGTACAAAAGTATCCTATGTCCGTCTCCTGGCTCTAAGCTACCTCCCCACCAATTTTCAGCCATATCGGTCCAGCCGTTCTTTAGTTATAAATAGTGTAACTAACACGACTTTCTTTTATATATATAGACTAGCTGTACCCGGCATGCGTTGCAATGCAATTTTTTCTACCTACTACCTACCTACTACCTACCTACTACCTACCTACTACCTACCTACTACCTACCTACTACCTACCTACTACCTACCTACTACCTACCTACTACCTACCTACTACCTACCTACTACCTACCTACTACCTACCTACTACCTACCTACTACCTACCTACTACCTACCTACTACCTACCTACTACCTACCTACTACCTACCTACTACCTACCTACTACCTACCTACTACCTACCTACTACCTACCTACTACCTACCTACTACCTACCTACTACCTACCTACTACCTACCTACTACCTACCTACTACCTACCTACTACCTACCTACTACCTACCTACTACCTACCTACTACCTAATTGTGTTTTTTTTTTTTTTTAATGTACAAAAGTATCCTATGTCCGTCTCCTGGCTCTAAGCTACCTCCCCACCAATTTTCAGCCATATCGGTCCAGCCGTTCTTTAGTTATAAATAGTGTAACTAACACGACTTTCTTTTATATATATAGACTAGCTGTACCCGGCATGCGTTGCAATGCAATTTTTTCTACCTACTACCTACCTACTACCTACTACCTACCTACTACCTACCTACTACCTACCTACTACCTACCTACTACCTACCTACTACCTACCTACTACCTACCTACTACCTACCTACTACCTACCTACTACCTACCTACTACCTACCTACTACCTACCTACTACCTACCTACTACCTACCTACTACCTACCTACTACCTACCTACTACCTACCTACTACCTACCTACTACCTACCTACTACCTACCTACTACCTACCTACTACCTACCTACTACCTACCTACTAACTACCTACTACCTACCTACTACCTACCTACTACCTACCTACTACCTACCTACTACCTACCTACTACCTACCTACTACCTACCTACTACCTACCTACTACCTACCTACTACCTACCTACTACCTACCTACTACCTACCTACTACCTACCTACTACCTACCTACTACCTACCTACTACCTACCTACTACCTACCTACTACCTACCTACTACCTACCTACTACCTACCTACTACCTACCTACTACCTACCTACTACCTAATTGTGTTTTTTTTTTTTTTAATGTACAAAAGTATCCTATGTCCGTCTCCTGGCTCTAAGCTACCTCCCCACCAATTTTCAGCCATATCGGTCCAGCCGTTCTTTAGTTATAAATAGTGTAACTAACACGACTTTCTTTTATATATATAGACTAGCTGTACCCGGCATGCGTTGCAATGCAATTTTTTCTACCTACTACCTACCTACTACCTACCTACTACCTACCTACTACCTACTACCTACCTACTACCTACCTACTACCTACCTACTACCTACCTACTACCTACCTACTACCTACCTACTACCTACCTACTACCTACCTACTACCTACCTACTACCTACCTACTACCTACCTACTACCTACCTACTACCTACCTACTACCTACCTACTACCTACCTACTACCTACCTACTACCTACCTACTACCTACCTACTACCTACCTACTACCTACCTACTACCTACCTACTACCTACCTACTACCTACCTACTACCTACCTACTACCTACCTACTACCTACCTACTACCTACCTACTACCTACCTACTACCTACCTACTACCTACCTACTACCTACCTACTACCTACCTACTACCTACCTACTACCTACCTACTACCTACCTACTACCTACCTACTACCTACCTACTACCTACCTACTACCTACCTACTACCTACCTACTACCTACCTACTACCTACCTACTACCTACCTACTACCTACCTACTACCTACCTACTACCTACCTACTACCTACCTACCTACTACCTACCTACCTACTACCTACCTACTACCTACCTACCTACCTACTACCTACCTACCTACTACCTACCTACCTACTACCTACCTACCTACTACCTACCTACCTACTACCTACCTACCTACTACCTAATTGTTTTTTTTTTTTTTTTTTAAATGTACAAAAGTATCCTATGTCCGTCTCCTGGCTCTAAGCTACCTCCCCACCAATTTTCAGCCATATCGGTCCAGCCGTTCTTTAGTTATAAATAGTGTAACTAACACGACTTTCTTTTATATATATAGATTTAGCTAGCCCTCGCCGAGGCGCTTCTAACGACACCACTCACGTGCGGCTAGCTCGAAAAAATGTTGTTATGAAAAACTAGTTTTTGGACCATAACTTTAATTTTTTATATGACATTACCTTAGTTTATTACATATTTAGCTAGCCCTCGCCGAGGCGCTTCTAACGACACCACTCACGTGCGGCTAGCTCGAAAAAATGTTGTTATGAAAAACTAGTTTTTGGACCATAACTTTAATTTTTTGGGTGCTATTTAAACAGGCTTCTTTTTAATATCATTATTCGCCCCCAAAAATGTATGTTGCCTTCTAAATTACTAAGTCAGCCACAATTAACGAGCATCTAAATAATACTATCTTAGCCACTAGTTATCTTCTATGTAAACGACTCTAAATACAACTCAGCATAATGATTATTTTTTAGCATCTAAATTTGTAGCATGCATTCTAACAGTAAACTTCTAAAATACTATTAAATGACATCAAAAAATATATTTATTTAGCTTCTAACTTTTTAACCCAGTACGTTTAAAATGTAACTCATCCCATATTAATTGATCGTCAAAATTTTGCTAACAATGTCATCAAATAGTCGGTATATTGGCCACTAATATTATCAGAAGCTATTGAGGAGAGACAAAATAAAAGACTTTATTTTTAACCGACTTTAAAAAAAGGAGGAGGTTCTCAATTCGGATGTTTGTATGTTTTTTTTTATGTTTTTTCGTGCATAGCTCCGTTGCTTTCTTTCCAACCGATTTGAAATATTTTTTCTTTGTTGGAAAGTATACTTCCCAAATGGTCCCACAGTCACCAAGTCGGGATCTGATGATGGAATTTTGGCAAAATCGAGGGAACTCTTCAAATTTTATAGGAAAACGTACAGCGATTTTGGTATTTTCTATAAGTGAAGCATTTGCGTTCAATAAGAACCATTCTACTATCAGATCTGATGATGAAGCCAAGATGACCTCGTGAATGTAGCGGGAATTCGTTGGATGTGAGATGCGTGGCACTGGATTTCGTTTGACGGAAATTATCATGAAGATGATGAAAGGGTGTCAGCTGAAGGCCTACCCATATTATCTAAGATTTAAAATATGTCACTAAAAATATAAAAATATTTTTTTTTATTTGCAAAAAAAAAAACCGACTTCAAAAAATCTATAAAAGCACTAAAAAGTTATATGAATAAACCTAACCTAAACTACGATTAACCTATAATACAATTTAACAATTTTTTGGAGTCGGGGCCGCTGTCGCTGTCGTCTCGCGTACTCGCGCCAAATATTGCAGTGGCTATTTTTACGATAAAAGAATATGATGTATTATTTTACATGCTAAGTTATAATAAATTATGCTTTCTGTAGAAGCTTGAATTATATTTTTTTGAAGACATTGCGTTGAAGCTGTAAAACGTAAAATGGTGACGAGATGTCAAATCCGAGGCCGAGTTAGTAAATTAGGTGTCAATGCATAAATAAGAAGGAAAAGTTACAATAATTGATGATCTTTACCTGACGCTTTCTATAGAATATTTAGTGGGCGTTGTAATAGATACGAATTATTTTATTAGAGGCTATGTCATTTTCCCGTTGCTTAGTTATAAAATTAGAAGTTTAATCACGTGTCCAATAAATAATTTTGTGGCTAGACTTATAATTTCCCTAATTTTTTATATGACACCTACCTTAGTTTATTACATATTTAGCTAGCCCTCGCCGAGGCGCTTCTAACGACACCACTCACGTGCGGCTAGCTCGAAAAAATGTTGTTATGAAAAACTAGTTTTTGGACCATAACTTTAATTTTTTATATGACACCTACCTTAGTTTATTACATATTTACGTAGCCCTCGCCGAGGCGCTTCTAACGACACCACTCACGTGCGGCTAGCTCGAAAAAATGTTGTTATGAAAAACTAGTTTTTGGACCATAACTTTAATTTTTTATATGACACCTACCTTAGTTTATTACATATTTAGCTAGCCCTCGCCGAGGCGCTTCTAACGACACCACTCACGTGCGGCTAGCTCGAAAAAATGTTGTTATGAAAAACTAGTTTTTGGACCATAACTTTAATTTTTTATATGACACCTACCTTAGTTTATTACATATTTAGCTAGCCCTCGCCGAGGCGCTTCTAACGACACCACTCACGTGCGGCTAGCTCGAAAAAATGTTGTTATGAAAAACTAGTTTTTGGACCATAACTTTAATTTTTTATATGACACCTACCTTAGTTTATTACATATTTAGCTAGCCCTCGCCGAGGCGCTTCTAACGACACCACTCACGTGCGGCTAGCTCGAAAAAATGTTGTTATGAAAAACTAGTTTTTGGACCATAACTTTAATTTTTTTTATGACACCTACCTTAGTTTATTACATATTTAGCTAGCCCTCGCCGAGGCGCTTCTAACGACACCACTCACGTGCGGCTAGCTCGAAAAAATGTTGTTATGAAAAACTAGTTTTTGGACCATAACTTTAATTTTTTATATGACACCTACCTTAGTTTATTACATATTTAGCTAGCCCTCGCCGAGGCGCTTCTAACGACACCACTCACGTGCGGCTAGCTCGAAAAAATGTTGTTATGAAAAACTAGTTTTTGGACCATAACTTTAATTTTTTATATGACACCTACCTTAGTTTATTACATATTTAGCTAGCCCTCGCCGAGGCGCTTCTAACGACACCACTCACGTGCGGCTAGCTCGAAAAAATGTTGTTATGAAAAACTAATTTTTGGACCATAACTTTAATTTTTTATATGACACCTACCTTAGTTTATTACATATTTAGCTAGCCCTCGCCGAGGCGCTTCTAACGACACCACTCACGTGCGGATAGCTCGAAAAAATGTTGAAATGAAAAACTAGTTTTTGGACCATAACTTTAATTTTTATATTACACCTACCTTAGTTTATTACATATTTAGCTAGCCCTCGCCGAGGCGCTTCTAACGACACCACTCACGTGCGGATAGCTCGAAAAAATGTTGAAATAAAAAACTAGTTTTTGGACCATAACTTTAATTTTTATATTACACCTACCTTAGTTTATTACATATTTAGCTAGCCCTCGCCGAGGCGCTTCTAACGACACCACTCACGTGCGGATAGCTCGAAAAAATGTTGAAATGAAAAACTAGTTTTTGGACCATAACTTTAATTTTTATATTACACCTACCTTAGTTTATTACATATTTAGCTAGCCCTCGCCGAGGCGCTTCTAACGACACCACTCACGTGCGGATAGCTCGAAAAAATGTTGAAATGAAAAACTAGTTTTTGGACCATAACTTTAATTTTTATATTACACCTACCTTAGTTTATTACATATTTAGCTAGCCCTCGCCGAGGCGCTTCTAACGACACCACTCACGTGCGGATAGCTCGAAAAAATGTTGAAATGAAAAACTAGTTTTTGGACCATAACTTTAATTTTTATATTACACCTACCTTAGTTTATTACATATTTAGCTAGCCCTCGCCGAGGCGCTTCTAACGACACCACTCACGTGCGGATAGCTCGAAAAAATGTTGAAATGAAAAACTAGTTTTTGGACCATAACTTTAATTTTTATATTACACCTACCTTAGTTTATTACATATTTAGCTAGCCCTCGCCGAGGCGCTTCTAACGACACCACTCACGTGCGGCTAGCTCGAAAAAATGTTGTTATGAAAAACTAGTTTTTGGACCATAACTTTAATTTTTTATATGACACCTACCTTAGTTTATTACATATTTAGCTAGCCCTCGCCGAGGCGCTTCTAACGACACCACTCACGTGCGGCTAGCTCGAAAAAATGTTGTTATGAAAAACTAGTTTTTGGACCATAACTTTAATTTTTTATATGACACCTACCTTAGTTTATTACATATTTAGCTAGCCCTCGCCGAGGCGCTTCTAACGACACCACTCACGTGCGGCTAGCTCGAAAAAATGTTGTTATGAAAAACTAGTTTTTGGACCATAACTTTAATTTTTTATATGACACCTACCTTAGTTTATTACATATTTAGCTAGCCCTCGCCGAGGCGCTTCTAACGACACCACTCACGTGCGGCTAGCTCGAAAAAATGTTGTTATGAAAAATTAGTTTTTGGACCATAACTTTAATTTTTTATATGACACCTACCTTAGTTTATTACATATTTAGCTAGCCCTCGCCGAGGCGCTTCTAACGACACCACTCACGTGCGGCTAGCTCGAAAAAATGTTGTTATGAAAAACTAGTTTTTGGACCATAACTTTAATTTTTATATTACACCTACCTTAGTTTATTACATATTTAGCTAGCCCTCGCCGAGGCGCTTCTAACGACACCACTCACGTGCGGATAGCTCGAAAAAATGTTGAAATGAAAAACTAGTTTTTGGACCATAACTTTAATTTTTATATTACACCTACCTTAGTTTATTACATATTTAGCTAGCCTTCGCCGAGGCGCTTCTAACGACACCACTCACGTGCGGATAGCTCGAAAAAATGTTGAAATGAAAAACTAGTTTTTGGACCAGAACTTTAATTTTTATATTACACCTACCTTAGTTTATTACATATTTAGCTAGCCCTCGCCGAGGCGCTTCTAACGACACCACTCACGTGCGGATAGCTCGAAAAAATGTTGAAATGAAAAACTAGTTTTTGGACCATAACTTTAATTTTTATATTACACCTACCTTAGTTTATTACATATTTAGCTAGCCCTCGCCGAGGCGCTTCTAACGACACCACTCACGTGCGGCTAGCTCGAAAAAATGTTGTTATGAAAAACTAGTTTTTGGACCATAACTTTAATTTTTTATATGACACCTACCTTAGTTTATTACATATTTAGCTAGCCCTCGCCGAGGCGCTTCTAACGACACCACTCACGTGCGGCTAGCTCGAAAAAATGTTGTTATGAAAAACTAGTTTTTGGACCATAACTTTAATTTTTTATATGACACCTACCTTAGTTTATTACATATTTAGCTAGCCCTCGCCGAGGCGCTTCTAACGACACCACTCACGTGCGGATAGCTCGAAAAAATGTTGAAATGAAAAACTAGTTTTTGGACCATAACTTTAATTTTTATATTACACCTACCTTAGTTTATTACATATTTAGCTAGCCCTCGCCGAGGCGCTTCTAACGACACCACTCACGTGCGGATAGCTCGAAAAAATGTTGAAATGAAAAACTAGTTTTTGGACCATAACTTTAATTTTTATATTACACCTACCTTAGTTTATTACATATTTAGCTAGCCCTCGCCGAGGCGCTTCTAACGACACCACTCACGTGCGGATAGCTCGAAAAAATGTTGAAATGAAAAACTAGTTTTTGGACCATAACTTTAATTTTTATATTACACCTACCTTAGTTTATTACATATTTAGCTAGCCCTCGCCGAGGCGCTTCTAACGACACCACTCACGTGCGGATAGCTCGAAAAAATGTTGAAATGAAAAACTAGTTTTTGGACCATAACTTTAATTTTTATATTACACCTACCTTAGTTTATTACATATTTAGCTAGCCCTCGCCGAGGCGCTTCTAACGACACCACTCACGTGCGGATAGCTCGAAAAAATGTTGAAATGAAAAACTAGTTTTTGGACCATAACTTTAATTTTTATATTACACCTACCTTAGTTTATTACATATTTAGCTAGCCCTCGCCGAGGCGCTTCTAACGACACCACTCACGTGCGGATAGCTCGAAAAAATGTTGAAATGAAAAACTAGTTTTTGGACCATAACTTTAATTTTTATATTACACCTACCTTAGTTTATTACATATTTAGCTAGCCCTCGCCGAGGCGCTTCTAACGACACCACTCACGTGCGGATAGCTCGAAAAAATGTTGAAATAAAAAACTAGTTTTTGGACCATAACTTTAATTTTTATATTACACGTACCTTAGTTTATTACATATTTAGCTAGCCCTCGCCGAGGCGCTTCTAACGACACCACTCACGTGCGGATAGCTCGAAAAAATGTTGAAATGAAAAACTAGTTTTTGGACCATAACTTTAATTTTTATATTACACCTACCTTAGTTTATTACATATTTAGCTAGCCCTCGCCGAGGCGCTTCTAACGACACCACTCACGTGCGGATAGCTCGAAAAAATGTTGAAATGAAAAACTAGTTTTTGGACCATAACTTTAATTTTTATATTACACCTACCTTAGTTTATTACATATTTAGCTAGCCCTCGCCGAGGCGCTTCTAACGACACCACTCACGTGCGGATAGCTCGAAAAAATGTTGAAATGAAAAACTAGTTTTTGGACCATAACTTTAATTTTTATATTACACCTACCTTAGTTTATTACATATTTAGCTAGCCCTCGCCGAGGCGCTTCTAACGACACCACTCACGTGCGGCTAGCTCGAAAAAATGTTGTTATGAAAAACTAGTTTTTGGACCATAACTTTAATTTTTTATATGACACCTACCTTAGTTTATTACATATTTAGCTAGCCCTCGCCGAGGCGCTTCTAACGACACCACTCACGTGCGGCTAGCTCGAAAAAATGTTGTTATGAAAAACTAGTTTTTGGACCATAACTTTAATTTTTTATATGACACCTACCTTAGTTTATTACATATTTAGCTAGCCCTCGCCGAGGCGCTTCTAACGACACCACTCACGTGCGGCTAGCTCGAAAAAATGTTGTTATGAAAAACTAGTTTTTGGACCATAACTTTAATTTTTTATATGACACCTACCTTAGTTTATTACATATTTAGCTAGCCCTCGCCGAGGCGCTTCTAACGACACCACTCACGTGCGGCTAGCTCGAAAAAATGTTGTTATGAAAAACTAGTTTTTGGACCATAACTTTAATTTTTTATATGACACCTACCTTAGTTTATTACATATTTAGCTAGCCCTCGCCGAGGCGCTTCTAACGACACCACTCACGTGCGGCTAGCTCGAAAAAATGTTGTTATGAAAAACTAGTTTTTGGACCATAACTTTAATTTTTATATTACACCTACCTTAGTTTATTACATATTTAGCTAGCCCTCGCCGAGGCGCTTCTAACGACACCACTCACGTGCGGATAGCTCGAAAAAATGTTGAAATGAAAAACTAGTTTTTGGACCAGAACTTTAATTTTTATATTACACCTACCTTAGTTTATTACATATTTAGCTAGCCCTCGCCGAGGCGCTTCTAACGACACCACTCACGTGCGGATAGCTCGAAAAAATGTTGAAATGAAAAACTAGTTTTTGGACCATAACTTTAATTTTTATATTACACCTACCTTAGTTTATTACATATTTAGCTAGCCCTCGCCGAGGCGCTTCTAACGACACCACTCACGTGCGGCTAGCTCGAAAAAATGTTGTTATGAAAAACTAGTTTTTGGACCATAACTTTAATTTTTTATATGACACCTACCTTAGTTTATTACATATTTAGCTAGCCCTCGCCGAGGCGCTTCTAACGACACCACTCACGTGCGGATAGCTCGAAAAAATGTTGAAATGAAAAACTAGTTTTTGGACCATAACTTTAATTTTTATATTACACCTACCTTAGTTTATTACATATTTAGCTAGCCCTCGCCGAGGCGCTTCTAACGACACCACTCACGTGCGGATAGCTCGAAAAAATGTTGAAATGAAAAACTAGTTTTTGGACCATAACTTTAATTTTTATATTACACCTACCTTAGTTTATTACATATTTAGCTAGCCCTCGCCGAGGCGCTTCTAACGACACCACTCACGTGCGGATAGCTCGAAAAAATGTTGTTATGAAAAACTAGTTTTTGGACCATAACTTTAATTTTTTATATGACACCTACCTTAGTTTATTACATATTTAGCTAGCCCTCGCCGAGGCGCTTCTAACGACACCACTCACGTGCGGCTAGCTCGAAAAAATGTTGTTATGAAAAACTAGTTTTTGGACCATAACTTTAATTTTTTATATGACACCTACCTTAGTTTATTACATATTTAGCTAGCCCTCGCCGAGGCGCTTCTAACGACACCACTCACGTGCGGATAGCTCGAAAAAATGTTGAAATGAAAAACTAGTTTTTGGACCATAACTTTAATTTTTATATTACACCTACCTTAGTTTATTACATATTTAGCTAGCCCTCGCCGAGGCGCTTCTAACGACACCACTCACGTGCGGATAGCTCGAAAAAATGTTGAAATGAAAAACTAGTTTTTGGACCATAACTTTAATTTTTATATTACACCTACCTTAGTTTATTACATATTTAGCTAGCCCTCGCCGAGGCGCTTCTAACGACACTACTCACGTGCGGATAGCTCGAAAAAATGTTGAAATGAAAAACTAGTTTTTGGACCATAACTTTAATTTTTATATTACACCTACCTTAGTTTATTACATATTTAGCTAGCCCTCGCCGAGGCGCTTCTAACGACACCACTCACGTGCGGATAGCTCGAAAAAATGTTGAAATGAAAAACTAGTTTTTGGACCATAACTTTAATTTTTATATTACACCTACCTTAGTTTATTACATATTTAGCTAGCCCTCGCCGAGGCGCTTCTAACGACACCACTCACGTGCGGATAGCTCAAAAAAATGTTGAAATGAAAAACTAGTTTTTGGACCATAACTTTAATTTTTATATTACACCTACCTTAGTTTATTACATATTTAGCTAGCCCTCGCCGAGGCGCTTCTAACGACACCACTCACGTGCGGCTAGCTCGAAAAAATGTTGTTATGAAAAACTAGTTTTTGGACCATTACTTTAATTTTTTATATGACACCTACCTTAGTTTATTACATATTTAGCTAGCCCTCGCCGAGGCGCTTCTAACGACACCACTCACGTGCGGCTAGCTCGAAAAAATGTTGTTATGAAAAACTAGTTTTTGGACCATTACTTTAATTTTTTATATGACACCTACCTTAGTTTATTACATATTTAGCTAGCCCTCGCCGAGGCGCTTCTAACGACACCACTCACGTGCGGCTAGCTCGAAAAAATGTTGTTATGAAAAACTAGTTTTTGGACCATAACTTTAATTTTTTATATGACACCTACCTTAGTTTATTACATATTTAGCTAGCCCTCGCCGAGGCGCTTCTAACGACACCACTCACGTGCGGCTAGCTCGAAAAAATGTTGTTATGAAAAACTAGTTTTTGGACCATAACTTTAATTTTTTATATGACACCTACCTTAGTTTATTACATATTTAGCTAGCCCTCGCCGAGGTGCTTCTAACGACACCACTCACGTGCGGCTAGCTCGAAAAAATGTTGTTATGAAAAACTAGTTTTTGGACCATAACTTTAATTTTTATATTACACCTACCTTAGTTTATTACATATTTACGTAGCCCTCGCCGAGGCGCTTCTAACGACACCACTCACGTGCGGATAGCTCGAAAAAATGTTGAAATGAAAAACTAGTTTTTGGACCATAACTTTAATTTTTATATTACACCTACCTTAGTTTATTACATATTTAGCTAGCCCTCGCCGAGGCGCTTCTAACGACACCACTCACGTGCGGATAGCTCGAAAAAATGTTGAAATGAAAAACTAGTTTTTGGACCATAACTTTAATTTTTATATTACACCTACCTTAGTTTATTACATATTTAGCTAGCCCTCGCCGAGGCGCTTCTAACGACACCACTCACGTGCGGCTAGCTCGAAAAAATGTTGTTATGAAAAACTAGTTTTTGGACCATAACTTTAATTTTTATATTACTTCTACCTTAGTTTATTACATATTTACGTAGCCCTCGCCGAGGCGCTTCTAACGACACCACTCACGTGCGGATAGCTCGAAAAAATGTTGAAATGAAAAACTAGTTTTTGGACCATAACTTTAATTTTTATATTACTTCTACCTTAGTTTATTACATATTTACGTAGCCCTCGCCGAGGCGCTTCTAACGACACCACTCACGTGCGGATAGCTCGAAAAAATGTTGAAATGAAAAACTAGTTTTTGGACCATAACTTTAATTTTTATATTACACCTACCTTAGTTTATTACATATTTAGCTAGCCCTCGCCGAGGCGCTTCTAACGACACCACTCACGTGCGGATAGCTCGAAAAAATGTTGAAATGAAAAACTAGTTTTTGGACCATAACTTTAATTTTTATATTACACCTACCTTAGTTTATTACATATTTAGCTAGCCCTCGCCGAGGCGCTTCTAACGACACCACTCACGTGCGGATAGCTCGAAAAAATGTTGTTATGAAAAACTAGTTTTTGGACCATAACTTTTATTTTTTATATGGCACCTACCTTAGTTTATTACATATTTAGCTAGCCCTCGCCGAGGCGCTTCTAACGACACCACTCACGTGCGGCTAGCTCGAAAAAATGTTGTAATGAAAAACTAGTTTTTGGACCATAACTTTAATTTTTTATATGACACCTACCTTAGTTTATTACATATTTAGCTAGCCCTCGCCGAGGCGCTTCTAACGACACCACTCACGTGCGGATAGCTCGAAAAAATGTTGAAATGAAAAACTAGTTTTTGGACCATAACTTTAATTTTTATATTACACCTACCTTAGTTTATTACATATTTAGCTAGCCCTCGCCGAGGCGCTTCTAACGACACCACTCACGTGCGGATAGCTCGAAAAAATGTTGAAATAAAAAACTAGTTTTTGGACCATAACTTTAATTTTTATATTACACCTACCTTAGTTTATTACATATTTAGCTAGCCCTCGCCGAGGCGCTTCTAACGACACCACTCACGTGCGGATAGCTCGAAAAAATGTTAAAATGAAAAACTAGTTTTTGGACCATAACTTTAATTTTTATATTACACCTACCTTAGTTTATTACATATTTAGCTAGCCCTCGCCGAGGCGCTTCTAACGACACCACTCACGTGCGGATAGCTCGAAAAAATGTTGAAATGAAAAACTAGTTTTTGGACCATAACTTTAATTTTTATATTACACCTACCTTAGTTTATTACATATTTACGTAGCCCTCGCCGAGGCGCTTCTAACGACACCACTCACGTGCGGATAGCTCGAAAAAATGTTGAAATGAAAAACTAGTTTTTGGACCATAACTTTAATTTTTATATTACACCTACCTTAGTTTATTACATATTTACGTAGCCCTCGCCGAGGCGCTTCTAACGACACCACTCACGTGCGGATAGCTCGAAAAAATGTTGAAATGAAAAACTAGTTTTTGGACCATAACTTTAATTTTTATATTACACCTACCTTAGTTTATTACATATTTACGTAGCCTTCGCCGAGGCGCTTCTAACGACACCACTCACGTGCGGATAGCTCGAAAAAATGTTGAAATGAAAAACTAGTTTTTGGACCATAACTTTAATTTTTATATTACACCTACCTTAGTTTATTACATATTTAGCTAGCCCTCGCCGAGGCGCTTCTAACGACACCACTCACGTGCGGATAGCTCGAAAAAATGTTGAAATAAAAAACTAGTTTTTGGACCATAACTTTAATTTTTATATTACACCTACCTTAGTTTATTACATATTTAGCTAGCCCTCGCCGAGGCGCTTCTAACGACACCACTCACGTGCGGATAGCTCGAAAAAATGTTAAAATGAAAAACTAGTTTTTGGACCATAACTTTAATTTTTATATTACACCTACCTTAGTTTATTACATATTTAGCTAGCCCTCGCCGAGGCGCTTCTAACGACACCACTCACGTGCGGATAGCTCGAAAAAATGTTGAAATGAAAAACTAGTTTTTGGACCATAACTTTAATTTTTATATTACACTTACCTTAGTTTATTACATATTTACGTAGCCCTCGCCGAGGCGCTTCTAACGACACCACTCACGTGCGGATAGCTCGAAAAAATGTTGAAATGAAAAACTAGTTTTTGGACCATAACTTTAATTTTTATATTACACCTACCTTAGTTTATTACATATTTACGTAGCCCTCGCCGAGGCGCTTCTAACGACACCACTCACGTGCGGATAGCTCGAAAAAATGTTGAAATGAAAAACTAGTTTTTGGACCATAACTTTAATTTTTATATTACACCTACCTTAGTTTATTACATATTTACGTAGCCTTCGCCGAGGCGCTTCTAACGACACCACTCACGTGCGGATAGCTCGAAAAAATGTTGAAATGAAAAACTAGTTTTTGGACCATAACTTTAATTTTTATATGGCACCTACCTTAGTTTATTACATATTTAGCTAGCCCTCGCCGAGGCGCTTCTAACGACACCACTCACGTGCGGCTAGCTCGAAAAAATGTTGTAATGAAAAACTAGTTTTTGGACCATAACTTTAATTTTTTATATGACACCTACCTTAGTTTATTACATATTTAGCTAGCCCTCGCCGAGGCGCTTCTAACGACACCACTCACGTGCGGATAGCTCGAAAAAATGTTGAAATGAAAAACTAGTTTTTGGACCATAACTTTAATTTTTATATTACACCTACCTTAGTTTATTACATATTTAGCTAGCCCTCGCCGAGGCGCTTCTAACGACACCACTCACGTGCGGATAGCTCGAAAAAATGTTGAAAAAAAAAACTAGTTTTTGGACCATAACTTTAATTTTTATATTACACCTACCTTAGTTTATTACATATTTAGCTAGCCCTCGCCGAGGCGCTTCTAACGACACCACTCACGTGCGGATAGCTCGAAAAAATGTTAAAATGAAAAACTAGTTTTTGGACCATAACTTTAATTTTTATATTACACCTACCTTAGTTTATTACATATTTAGCTAGCCCTCGCCGAGGCGCTTCTAACGACACCACTCACGTGCGGATAGCTCGAAAAAATGTTGAAATGAAAAACTAGTTTTTGGACCATAACTTTAATTTTTATATTACACTTACCTTAGTTTATTACATATTTACGTAGCCCTCGCCGAGGCGCTTCTAACGACACCACTCACGTGCGGATAGCTCGAAAAAATGTTGAAATGAAAAACTAGTTTTTGGACCATAACTTTAATTTTTATATTACACCTACCTTAGTTTATTACATATTTACGTAGCCCTCGCCGAGGCGCTTCTAACGACACCACTCACGTGCGGATAGCTCGAAAAAATGTTGAAATGAAAAACTAGTTTTTGGACCATAACTTTAATTTTTATATTACACCTACCTTAGTTTATTACATATTTACGTAGCCTTCGCCGAGGCGCTTCTAACGACACCACTCACGTGCGGATAGCTCGAAAAAATGTTGAAATGAAAAACTAGTTTTTGGACCATAACTTTAATTTTTATATCTAGACACACGGCAGTGTGTCCGCCAAGTTCGAGCAAAAAAAAGCGACACACCGGCCGTGGGTTATATTACACGAACCATTTCGGGCCAATTTCGACCACCCTATAACTCAAAACATATTTAATCTACGCATATGAAATTTCGAGTTTCTGTTGACATCCCCTTAATTGTCTAGAATACATAATTTCATTATTCTACCTATAGCAGTTCTTGAGATATTGACGTCAGAAAATCGCTATTTTTACTATACACTCACTGACTCACTGATTCACTGACTCACTGACTCATCAAAAACCTAGACCACTTCCAATGGTCGTACTAACTTGAAATTTGGCATGCAGATAGGTCTTAAGGTCAAAGTAAAGGGAAAAATCTGAAAACGGCCAAGTGTGAGTCAGTTTTAAAAATAGCGAAGGTGTAACTTTGTTCTACTATGAAGTCATAATGAACTAAATGGGTCTATCTTCCAATGGTCGTACCGACCTGAAATTTGGCTCGAAGGTTTGTCTTTAGGTCGAAATAAAGTAAAAATCTGAAAACGGCCAAGTGTGAGTCAGTTTCGAAAACAACGAATGTGTAATTTTGTTCTACTATAAGTAGGTATGGAGTGGAAATGAGATAAGACTTATTTAAATTTAGTTAAATACCAATTTAAGACAATACATGTTTGTCTTAAAGACAAGAACAATAAAATTGTTCACCACTCTGTGTGTGTCTGTTGCGGGAACCGAACCCACAATTTACGAAGTGCAAAGCAGGTCACTAGGTACACTAGGTGCGCTAAACCAGTCAAAAAAAAATGAAAAGACTATTTTTTCTCGCATAGTCTAAATAATTTCTAATTTTACAACTAAGTGGAATGAGACATTTCCTTAAGCAAAAGTGATAAAAAAATAATAAAGAACCTACACTCAACAAAAATAAATGAAATCCCATCAAAAACATAAATGTGAAAGGCTGCCAAGTTCGATACTATGGGTATGCTTCGCCTATAAAAGAAGTGAGATCTGAATAAGTACCAAGTTCCATAAAAATACCTCAAATCATAAATAGTTATAGGAAAGCACACGTCTTGATTTCCAGCAGTTTTTAAGGTACATTTTGAATAAGTATCACGTTACATAGAAATACCTAAAATTATAATAGTCAGAGAAACGCACACCGGTTTTTTTAGCAGTTTCCTGATAACATTTATTATTTTCAGTACTTTTTAATAATGTAACTTGGCAAGTTTTAATAGAAAATTATATACTTGACACATTGCAGTCCAAAGGTGTCGATTCATTGCATTGAAAAGGTGTGTGGTGTGTGAAAACTTGCCAAGTAACATCATTAAAAAGTGCTGAAAATAATAAATGTTATCAGGAAACTGCTAAAAAAACCGGTGTGCGTTTCTCTGACTATTATAATTTTAGGTATTTCTATGTAACGTGATACTTATTCAAAATGTACCTTAAAAACTGCTGGAAATCAAGACGTGTGCTTTCCTATAACTATTTATGATTTGAGGTATTTTTATGGAACTTGGTACTTATTCAGATCTCACTTCTTTTATAGGCGAAGCATACCCATAGTATCGAACTTGGCAGCCTTTCACATTTATGTTTTTGATGGGATTACACCTACCTTAGTTTATTACATATTTACGTAGCCTTCGCCGAGGCGCTTCTAACGACACCACTCACGTGCGGATAGCTCGAAAAAATGTTGAAATGAAAAACTAGTTTTTGGACCAAAACTTTAATTTTTATATTACACCTACCTTAGTTTATTACATATTTACGTAGCCCTCGCCGAGGCGCTTCTAACGACACCACTCACGTGCGGATAGCTCGAAAAAATGTTGAAATGAAAAACTAGTTTTTGGACCATAACTTTAATTTTTATATTACACCTACCTTAGTTTATTACATATTTACGTAGCCCTCGCCGAGGCGCTTCTAACGACACCACTCACGTGCGGATAGCTCGAAAAAATGTTGAAATGAAAAACTAGTTTTTGGACCATAACTTTAATTTTTATATTACACCTAAATCAAAAATCAAAATCAAAATCAAAATGTTTTTATTTCTTATAAACCAAATAAAAAAGGCGCTCAAGAAACGTTACGTTAAATCTACTGACTCTAGTTGCTCGGTTCCAAAGTGTCCTTCCTATGGAGAAGAGCCGGCAAGAAACTCCATAGGTTACTCTTTTAAAAACTAAATTGTTACAATTATTTGTACATTATTGGTTAAATATATGCGTCAACAACGCAATAAAACTACGTTAATAAAATAAAGGAAAAATACTAATAATAATTTAAAATAAAGAAAAAATACTAATAATAATTTAAGGCAATCAGTCCGTTATAATGAATAATAAAAAACCACGCTGTTGACGCATTCACATGAAAAAAGCACAAAATAAATAAAATTGTATATAAAATAAAAAGAAAACCATTTTACATACAATATATATATGTAGTCACACAAAAAAAAAAAAAAATAATAATAATAAAGAAATACCCTAACAGGAATGTCAAGGCATGTCCAGTGCCTTCAGGAAATACAGGCGGCTTAAGAACTCATTTAACCTACCTTAGTTTATTACATATTTAGCTAGCCCTCGCCGAGGCGCTTCTAACGACACCACTCACGTGCGGATAGCTCGAAAAAATGTTGAAATGAAAAACTAGTTTTTGGACCATAACTTTAATTTTTATATTACACCTACCTTAGTTTATTACATATTTACGTAGCCCTCGCCGAGGCGCTTCTAACGACACCACTCACGTGCGGATAGCTCGAAAAAATGTTGAAATGAAAAACTAGTTTTTGGACCATAACTTTAATTTTTATATTACACCTACCTTAGTTTATTACATATTTAGCTAGCCCTCGCCGAGGCGCTTCTAACGACACCACTCACGTGCGGATAGCTCGAAAAAATGTTGAAATGAAAAACTAGTTTTTGGACCATAACTTTAATTTTTATATTACACCTACCTTAGTTTATTACATATTTAGCTAGCCCTCGCCGAGGCGCTTCTAACGACACCACTCACGTGCGGATAGCTCGAAAAAATGTTGAAATGAAAAACTAGTTTTTGGACCATAACTTTAATTTTTATATTACACCTACCTTAGTTTATTACATATTTACGTAGCCCTCGCCGAGGCGCTTCTAACGACACCACTCACGTGCGGATAGCTCGAAAAAATGTTGAAATGAAAAACTAGTTTTTGGACCATAACTTTAATTTTTATATTACACCTACCTTAGTTTATTACATATTTACGTAGCCCTCGCCGAGGCGCTTCTAACGACACAACTCACGTGCGGATAGCTCGAAGAAATGTTGAAATGAAAAACTAGTTTTTGGACCATAACTTTAATTTTTATATTACACTTACCTTAGTTTATTACATATTTACGTAGCTCTCGCCGAGGCGCTTCTAACGACACCACTCACGTGCGGATAGCTCGAAAAAATGTTGAAATGAAAAACTAGTTTTTGGACCATAACTTTAATTTTTATATTACACTTACCTTAGTTTATTACATATTTACGTAGCCCTCGCCGAGGCGCTTCTAACGACACCACTCACGTGCGGATAGCTCGAAAAAATGTTGAAATGAAAAACTAGTTTTTGGACCATAACTTTAATTTTTATATTACACTTACCTTAGTTTATTACATATTTACGTAGCCCTCGCCGAGGCGCTTCTAACGACACCACTCACGTGCGGATAGCTCGAAAAAATGTTGAAATGAAAAACTAGTTTTTGGACCATAACTTTAATTTTTATATTACACTTACCTTAGTTTATTACATATTTACGTAGCCCTCGCCGAGGCGCTTCTAACGACACCACTCACGTGCGGATAGCTCGAAAAAATGTTGAAATGAAAAACTAGTTTTTGGACCATAACTTTAATTTTTATATTACACTTACCTTAGTTTATTACATATTTACGTAGCCCTCGCCGAGGCGCTTCTAACGACACCACTCACGTGCGGATAGCTCGAAAAAATGTTGAAATGAAAAACTAGTTTTTGGACCATAACTTTAATTTTTATATTACACCTACCTTAGTTTATTACATATTTACGTAGCCCTCGCCGAGGCGCTTCTAACGACACCACTCACGTGCGGATAGCTCGAAAAAATGTTGAAATGAAAAACTAGTTTTTGGACCATAACTTTAATTTTTATATTACACCTACCTTAGTTTATTACATATTTACGTAGCCCTCGCCGAGGCGCTTCTAACGACACCACTCACGTGCGGATAGCTCGAAAAAATGTTGAAATGAAAAACTAGTTTTTGGACCATAACTTTAATTTTTATATTACACCTACCTTAGTTTATTACATATTTACGTAGCCCTCGCCGAGGCGCTTCTAACGACACCACTCACGTGCGGATAGCTCGAAAAAATGTTGAAATGAAAAACTAGTTTTTGGACCATAACTTTAATTTTTATATTACACCTACCTTAGTTTATTACATATTTACGTAGCCCTCGCCGAGGCGCTTCTAACGACACCACTCACGTGCGGATAGCTCGAAAAAATGTTGAAATGAAAAACTAGTTTTTTGGACCATAACTTTAATTTTTATATTACACTTACCTTAGTTTATTACATATTTACGTAGCCCTCGCCGAGGCGCTTCTAACGACACCACTCACGTGCGGATAGCTCGAAAAAATGTTGAAATGAAAAACTAGTTTTTGGACCATAACTTTAATTTTTATATTACACCTACCTTAGTTTATTACATATTTACGTAGCCTTCGCCGAGGCGCTTCTAACGACACCACTCACGTGCGGATAGCTCGAAAAAATGTTGAAATGAAAAACTAGTTTTTGGACCATAACTTTAATTTTTATATTACACCTACCTTAGTTTATTACATATTTACGTAGCCTTCGCCGAGGCGCTTCTAACGACACCACTCACGTGCGGATAGCTCGAAAAAATGTTGAAATGAAAAACTAGTTTTTGGACCATAACTTTAATTTTTATATTACACTTACCTTAGTTTATTACATATTTACGTAGCCCTCGCCGAGGCGCTTCTAACGACACCACTCACGTGCGGATAGCTCGAAAAAATGTTGAAATGAAAAACTAGTTTTTGGACCATAACTTTAATTTTTATATTACACTTACCTTAGTTTATTACATATTTACGTAGCCCTCGCCGAGGCGCTTCTAACGACACCACTCACGTGCGGATAGCTCGAAAAAATGTTGAAATGAAAAACTAGTTTTTGGACCATAACTTTAATTTTTATATTACACTTACCTTAGTTTATTACATATTTACGTAGCCCTCGCCGAGGCGCTTCTAACGACACCACTCACGTGCGGATAGCTCGAAAAAATGTTGAAATGAAAAACTAGTTTTTGGACCATAACTTTAATTTTTATATTACACCTACCTTAGTTTATTACATATTTACGTAGCCCTCGCCGAGGCGCTTCTAACGACACCACTCACGTGCGGATAGCTCGAAAAAATGTTGAAATGAAAAACTAGTTTTTGGACCATAACTTTAATTTTTATATTACACCTACCTTAGTTTATTACATATTTACGTAGCCCTCGCCGAGGCGCTTCTAACGACACCACTCACGTGCGGATAGCTCGAAAAAATGTTGAAATGAAAAACTAGTTTTTGGACCATAACTTTAATTTTTATATTACACCTACCTTAGTTTATTACATATTTACGTAGCCCTCGCCGAGGCGCTTCTAACGACACCACTCACGTGCGGATAGCTCGAAAAAATGTTGAAATGAAAAACTAGTTTTTGGACCATAACTTTAATTTTTATATTACACCTACCTTAGTTTATTACATATTTACGTAGCCCTCGCCGAGGCGCTTCTAACGACACCACTCACGTGCGGATAGCTCGAAAAAATGTTGAAATGAAAAACTAGTTTTTTGGACCATAACTTTAATTTTTATATTACACTTACCTTAGTTTATTACATATTTACGTAGCCCTCGCCGAGGCGCTTCTAACGACACCACTCACGTGCGGATAGCTCGAAAAAATGTTGAAATGAAAAACTAGTTTTTGGACCATAACTTTAATTTTTATATTACACCTACCTTAGTTTATTACATATTTACGTAGCCTTCGCCGAGGCGCTTCTAACGACACCACTCACGTGCGGATAGCTCGAAAAAATGTTGAAATGAAAAACTAGTTTTTGGACCATAACTTTAATTTTTATATTACACCTACCTTAGTTTATTACATATTTACGTAGCCTTCGCCGAGGCGCTTCTAACGACACCACTCACGTGCGGATAGCTCGAAAAAATGTTGAAATGAAAAACTAGTTTTTGGACCATAACTTTAATTTTTATATTACACTTACCTTAGTTTATTACATATTTACGTAGCCCTCGCCGAGGCGCTTCTAACGACACCACTCACGTGCGGATAGCTCGAAAAAATGTTGAAATGAAAAACTAGGTTTTGGACCATAACTTTAAGTTTTATATTACACTTACCTTAGTTAATTACATATTTACGTAGCCCTCGCCGAGGCGCTTCTAACGACACCACTCACGTGCGGATAGCTCGAAAAAATGTTGAAATGAAAAACTAGTTTTTGGACCATAACTTTAATTTTTATATTACACCTACCTTAGTTTATTACATATTTACGTAGCCTTCGCCGAGGCGCTTCTAACGACACCACTCACGTGCGGATAGCTCGAAAAAATGTTGAAATGAAAAACTAGTTTTTGGACCATAACTTTAATTTTTATATTACACTTACCTTAGTTTATTACATATTTACGTAGCCCTCGCCGAGGCGCTTCTAACGACACCACTCACGTGCGGATAGCTCGAAAAAATGTTGAAATGAAAAACTAGTTTTTGGACCATAACTTTAATTTTTATATTACACTTACCTTAGTTTATTACATATTTACGTAGCCCTCGCCGAGGCGCTTCTAACGACACCACTCACGTGCGGATAGCTCGAAAAAATGTTGAAATGAAAAACTAGTTTTTGGACCATAACTTTAATTTTTATATTACACCTACCTTAGTTTATTACATATTTACGTAGCCCTCGCCGAGGCGCTTCTAACGACACCACTCACGTGCGGATAGCTCGAAAAAATGTTGAAATGAAAAACTAGTTTTTGGACCATAACTTTAATTTTTATATTACACTTACCTTAGTTTATTACATATTTACGTAGCCCTCGCCGAGGCGCTTCTAACGACACCACTCACGTGCGGATAGCTCGAAAAAATGTTGAAATGAAAAACTAGTTTTTGGACCATAACTTTAATTTTTATCTTACACCTACCTTAGTTTATTACATATTTACGTAGCCCTCGCCGAGGCGCTTCTAACGACACCACTCACGTGCGGATAGCTCGAAGAAATGTTGAAATGAAAAACTAGTTTTTGGACCATAACTTTAATTTTTATATTACACTTACCTTAGTTTATTACATATTTACGTAGCCCTCGCCGAGGCGCTTCTAACGACACCACTCACGTGCGGATAGCTCGAAAAAATGTTGAAATGAAAAACTAGTTTTTGGACCATAACTTTAATTTTTATATTACACTTACCTTAGTTTATTACATATTTACGTAGCCCTCGCCGAGGCGCTTCTAACGACACCACTCACGTGCGGATAGCTCGAAAAAATGTTGAAATGAAAAACTAGTTTTTGGACCATAACTTTAATTTTTATATTACACTTACCTTAGTTTATTACATATTTACGTAGCCCTCGCCGAGGCGCTTCTAACGACACCACTCACGTGCGGATAGCTCGAAAAAATGTTGAAATGAAAAACTAGTTTTTGGACCATAACTTTAATTTTTATATTACACCTACCTTAGTTTATTACATATTTACGTAGCCCTCGCCGAGGCGCTTCTAACGACACCACTCACGTGCGAATAGCTCGAAAAAATGTTGAAATGAAAAACTAGTTTTTGGACCATAACTTTAATTTTTATATTACACCTACCTTAGTTTATTACATATTTACGTAGCCCTCGCCGAGGCGCTTCTAACGACACCACTCACGTGCGGATAGCTCGAAAAAATGTTGAAATGAAAAACTAGTTTTTGGACCATAACTTTAATTTTTATATTACACCTACCTTAGTTTATTACATATTTACGTAGCCCTCGCCGAGGCGCTTCTAACGACACCACTCACGTGCGGATAGCTCGAAAAAATGTTGAAATGAAAAACTAGTTTTTTGGACCATAACTTTAATTTTTATATTACACTTACCTTAGTTTATTACATATTTACGTAGCCCTCGCCGAGGCGCTTCTAACGACACCACTCACGTGCGGATAGCTCGAAAAAATGTTGAAATGAAAAACTAGTTTTTGGACCATAACTTTAATTTTTATATTACACCTACCTTAGTTTATTACATATTTACGTAGCCCTCGCCGAGGCGCTTCTAACGACACCACTCACGTGCGGATAGCTCGAAAAAATGTTGAAATGAAAAACTAGTTTTTGGACCATAACTTTAATTTTTATATTACACCTACCTTAGTTTATTACATATTTACGTAGCCTTCGCCGAGGCGCTTCTAACGACACCACTCACGTGCGGATAGCTCGAAAAAATGTTGAAATGAAAAACTAGTTTTTGGACCATAACTTTAATTTTTATATTACACTTACCTTAGTTTATTACATATTTACGTAGCCCTCGCCGAGGCGCTTCTAACGACACCACTCACGTGCGGATAGCTCGAAAAAATGTTGAAATGAAAAACTAGTTTTTGGACCATAACTTTAAGTTTTATATTACACTTACCTTAGTTTATTACATATTTACGTAGCCCTCGCCGAGGCGCTTCTAACGACACCACTCACGTGCGGATAGCTCGAAAAAATGTTGAAATGAAAAACTAGTTTTTGGACCATAACTTTAATTTTTATATTACACCTACCTTAGTTTATTACATATTTACGTAGCCTTCGCCGAGGCGCTTCTAACGAAACCACTCACGTGCGGATAGCTCGAAAAAATGTTGAAATGAAAAACTAGTTTTTGGACCATAACTTTAATTTTTATATTACACTTACCTTAGTTTATTACATATTTACGTAGCCCTCGCCGAGGCGCTTCTAACGACACCACTCACGTGCGGATAGCTCGAAAAAATGTTGAAATGAAAAACTAGTTTTTGGACCATAACTTTAATTTTTATATTACACTTACCTTAGTTTATTACATATTTACGTAGCCCTCGCCGAGGCGCTTCTAACGACACCACTCACGTGCGGATAGCTCGAAAAAATGTTGAAATGAAAAACTAGTTTTTGGACCATAACTTTAATTTTTATATTACACCTACCTTAGTTTATTACATATTTACGTAGCCCTCGCCGAGGCGCTTCTAACGACACCACTCACGTGCGGATAGCTCGAAAAAATGTTGAAATGAAAAACTAGTTTTTGGACCATAACTTTAATTTTTATATTACACTTACCTTAGTTTATTACATATTTACGTAGCCCTCGCCGAGGCGCTTCTAACGACACCACTCACGTGCGGATAGCTCGAAAAAATGTTGAAATGAAAAACTAGTTTTTGGACCATAACTTTAATTTTTATATTACACCTACCTTAGTTTATTACATATTTACGTAGCCCTCGCCGAGGCGCTTCTAACGACACCACTCACGTGCGGATAGCTCGAAAAAATGTTGAAATGAAAAACTAGTTTTTGGACCATAACTTTAATTTTTATCTTACACCTACCTTAGTTTATTAAATATTTACGTAGCCCTCGCCGAGGCGCTTCTAACGACACCACTCACGTGCGGATAGCTCGAAGAAATGTTGAAATGAAAAACTAGTTTTTGGACCATAACTTTAATTTTTATATTACACTTACCTTAGTTTATTACATATTTACGTAGCCCTCGCCGAGGCGCTTCTAACGACACCACTCACGTGCGGATAGCTCGAAAAAATGTTGAAATGAAAAACTAGTTTTTGGACCATAACTTTAATTTTTATATTACACTTACCTTAGTTTATTACATATTTACGTAGCCCTCGCCGAGGCGCTTCTAACGACACCACTCACGTGCGGATAGCTCGAAAAAATGTTGAAATGAAAAACTAGTTTTTGGACCATAACTTTAATTTTTATATTACACTTACCTTAGTTTATTACATATTTACGTAGCCCTCGCCGAGGCGCTTCTAACGACACCACTCACGTGCGGATAGCTCGAAAAAATGTTGAAATGAAAAACTAGTTTTTGGACCATAACTTTAATTTTTATATTACACCTACCTTAGTTTATTACATATTTACGTAGCCCTCGCCGAGGCGCTTCTAACGACACCACTCACGTGCGAATAGCTCGAAAAAATGTTGAAATGAAAAACTAGTTTTTGGACCATAACTTTAATTTTTATATTACACCTACCTTAGTTTATTACATATTTACGTAGCCCTCGCCGAGGCGCTTCTAACGACACCACTCACGTGCGGATAGCTCGAAAAAATGTTGAAATGAAAAACTAGTTTTTGGACCATAACTTTAATTTTTATATTACACCTACCTTAGTTTATTACATATTTACGTAGCCCTCGCCGAGGCGCTTCTAACGACACCACTCACGTGCGGATAGCTCGAAAAAATGTTGAAATGAAAAACTAGTTTTTTGGACCATAACTTTAATTTTTATATTACACTTACCTTAGTTTATTACATATTTACGTAGCCCTCGCCGAGGCGCTTCTAACGACACCACTCACGTGCGGATAGCTCGAAAAAATGTTGAAATGAAAAACTAGTTTTTGGACCATAACTTTAATTTTTATATTACACCTACCTTAGTTTATTACATATTTACGTAGCCCTCGCCGAGGCGCTTCTAACGACACCACTCACGTGCGGATAGCTCGAAAAAATGTTGAAATGAAAAACTAGTTTTTGGACCATAACTTTAATTTTTATATTACACCTACCTTAGTTTATTACATATTTACGTAGCCTTCGCCGAGGCGCTTCTAACGACACCACTCACGTGCGGATAGCTCGAAAAAATGTTGAAATGAAAAACTAGTTTTTGGACCATAACTTTAATTTTTATATTACACTTACCTTAGTTTATTACATATTTACGTAGCCCTCGCCGAGGCGCTTCTAACGACACCACTCACGTGCGGATAGCTCGAAAAAATGTTGAAATGAAAAACTAGTTTTTGGACCATAACTTTAATTTTTATCTTACACCTACCTTAGTTTATTAAATATTTACGTAGCCCTCGCCGAGGCGCTTCTAACGACACCACTCACGTGCGGATAGCTCGAAAAAATGTTGAAATGAAAAACTAGTTTTTGGACCATAACTTTAATTTTTATATTACACCTACCTTAGTTTATTACATATTTACGTAGCCTTCGCCGAGGCGCTTCTAACGAAACCACTCACGTGCGGATAGCTCGAAAAAATGTTGAAATGAAAAACTAGTTTTTGGACCATAACTTTAATTTTTATATTACACTTACCTTAGTTTATTACATATTTACGTAGCCCTCGCCGAGGCGCTTCTAACGACACCACTCACGTGCGGATAGCTCGAAAAAATGTTGAAATGAAAAACTAGTTTTTGGACCATAACTTTAATTTTTATATTACACTTACCTTAGTTTATTACATATTTACGTAGCCCTCGCCGAGGCGCTTCTAACGACACCACTCACGTGCGGATAGCTCGAAAAAATGTTGAAATGAAAAACTAGTTTTTGGACCATAACTTTAATTTTTATATTACACCTACCTTAGTTTATTACATATTTACGTAGCCCTCGCCGAGGCGCTTCTAACGACACCACTCACGTGCGGATAGCTCGAAAAAATGTTGAAATGAAAAACTAGTTTTTGGACCATAACTTTAATTTTTATATTACACTTACCTTAGTTTATTACATATTTACGTAGCCCTCGCCGAGGCGCTTCTAACGACACCACTCACGTGCGGATAGCTCGAAAAAATTTTGAAATGAAAAACTAGTTTTTGGACCATAACTTTAATTTTTATCTTACACCTACCTTAGTTTATTAAATATTTACGTAGCCCTCGCCGAGGCGCTTCTAACGACACCACTCACGTGCGGATAGCTCGAAGAAATGTTGAAATGAAAAACTAGTTTTTGGACCATAACTTTAATTTTTATATTACACTTACCTTAGTTTATTACATATTTACGTAGCCCTCGCCGAGGCGCTTCTAACGACACCACTCACGTGCGGATAGCTCGAAAAAATGTTGAAATGAAAAACTAGTTTTTGGACCATAACTTTAATTTTTATATAACACTTACCTTAGTTTATTACATATTTACGTAGCCCTCGCCGAGGCGCTTCTAACGACACCACTCACGTGCGGATAGCTCGAAAAAATGTTGAAATGAAAAACTAGTTTTTGGACCATAACTTTAATTTTTATATTACACTTACCTTAGTTTATTACATATTTACGTAGCCCTCGCCGAGGCGCTTCTAACGACACCACTCACGTGCGGATAGCTCGAAAAAATGTTGAAATGAAAAACTAGTTTTTGGACCATAACTTTAATTTTTATATTACACCTACCTTAGTTTATTACATATTTACGTAGCCCTCGCCGAGGCGCTTCTAACGACACCACTCACGTGCGGATAGCTCGAAAAAATGTTGAAATGAAAAACTAGTTTTTGGACCATAACTTTAATTTTTATATTACACCTACCTTAGTTTATTACATATTTACGTAGCCCTCGCCGAGGCGCTTCTAACGACACCACTCACGTGCGGATAGCTCGAAAAAATGTTGAAATGAAAAACTAGTTTTTTGGACCATAACTTTAATTTTTATATTACACCTACCTTAGTTTATTACATATTTACGTAGCCCTCGCCGAGGCGCTTCTAACGACACCACTCACGTGCGGATAGCTCGAAAAAATGTTGAAATGAAAAACTAGTTTTTGGACCATAACTTTAATTTTTATATTACACCTACCTTAGTTTATTACATATTTACGTAGCCCTCGCCGAGGCGCTTCTAACGACACCACTCACGTGCGGATAGCTCGAAAAAATGTTGAAATGAAAAACTAGTTTTTGGACCATAACTTTAATTTTTATATTACACCTACCTTAGTTTATTACATATTTACGTAGCCCTCGCCGAGGCGCTTCTAACGACACCACTCACGTGCGGATAGCTCGAAAAAATGTTGAAATGAAAAACTAGTTTTTGGACCATAACTTTAATTTTTATATTACACTTACCTTAGTTTATTACATATTTACGTAGCCCTCGCCGAGGCGCTTCTAACGACACCACTCACGTGCGGATAGCTCGAAAAAATGTTGAAATGAAAAACTAGTTTTTGGACCATAACTTTAATTTTTATATTACACTTACCTTAGTTTATTACATATTTACGTAGCCCTCGCCGAGGCGCTTCTAACGACACCACTCACGTGCGGATAGCTCGAAAAAATGTTGAAATGAAAAACTAGTTTTTGGACCATAACTTTAATTTTTATATTACACCTACCTTAGTTTATTACATATTTACGTAGCCCTCGCCGAGGCGCTTCTAACGACACCACTCACGTGCGGATAGCTCGAAAAAATGTTGAAATGAAAAACTAGTTTTTGGACCATAACTTTAATTTTTATATTACACTTACCTTAGTTTATTACATATTTACGTAGCCCTCGCCGAGGCGCTTCTAACGACACCACTCACGTGCGGATAGCTCGAAAAAATGTTGAAATGAAAAACTAGTTTTTGGACCATAACTTTAATTTTTATATTACACTTACCTTAGTTTATTACATATTTACGTAGCCCTCGCCGAGGCGCTTCTAACGACACCACTCACGTGCGGATAGCTCGAAAAAATGTTGAAATGAAAAACTAGTTTTTGGACCATAACTTTAATTTTTATATTACACCTACCTTAGTTTATTACATATTTACGTAGCCCTCGCCGAGGCGCTTCTAACGACACCACTCACGTGCGGATAGCTCGAAAAAATGTTGAAATGAAAAACTAGTTTTTGGACCATAACTTTAATTTTTATATTACACTTACCTTAGTTTATTACATATTTACGTAGCCCTCGCCGAGGCGCTTCTAACGACACCACTCACGTGCGGATAGCTCGAAAAAATGTTGAAATGAAAAACTAGTTTTTGGACCATAACTTTAATTTTTATATTACACCTACCTTAGTTTATTACATATTTACGTAGCCCTCGCCGAGGCGCTTCTAACGACACCACTCACGTGCGGATAGCTCGAAAAAATGTTGAAATGAAAAACTAGTTTTTGGACCATAACTTTAATTTTTATATTACACTTACCTTAGTTTATTACATATTTACGTAGCCCTCGCCGAGGCGCTTCTAACGACACCACTCACGTGCGGATAGCTCGAAAAAATGTTGAAATGAAAAACTAGTTTTTGGACCATAACTTTAATTTTTATATTACACCTACCTTAGTTTATTACATATTTACGTAGCCCTCGCCGAGGCGCTTCTAACGACACCACTCACGTGCGGATAGCTCGAAAAAATGTTGAAATGAAAAACTAGTTTTTGGACCATAACTTTAATTTTTATATTACACTTACCTTAGTTTATTACATATTTACGTAGCCCTCGCCGAGGCGCTTCTAACGACACCACTCACGTGCGGATAGCTCGAAAAAATGTTGAAATGAAAAACTAGTTTTTGGACCATAACTTTAATTTTTATATTACACCTACCTTAGTTTATTACATATTTACGTAGCCCTCGCCGAGGCGCTTCTAACGACACCACTCACGTGCGGATAGCTCGAAAAAATGTTGAAATGAAAAACTAGTTTTTGGACCATAACTTTAATTTTTATATTACACCTACCTTAGTTTATTACATATTTACGTAGCCCTCGCCGAGGCGCTTCTAACGACACCACTCACGTGCGGATAGCTCGAAAAAATGTTGAAATGAAAAACTAGTTTTTGGACCATAACTTTAATTTTTATATTACACCTACCTTAGTTTATTACATATTTACGTAGCCCTCGCCGAGGCGCTTCTAACGACACCACTCACGTGCGGATAGCTCGAAAAAATGTTGAAATGAAAAACTAGTTTTTGGACCATAACTTTAATTTTTATATTACACCTACCTTAGTTTATTACATATTTACGTAGCCCTCGCCGAGGCGCTTCTAACGACACCACTCACGTGCGGATAGCTCGAAAAAATGTTGAAATGAAAAACTAGTTTTTGGACCATAACTTTAATTTTTATATTACACCTACCTTAGTTTATTACATATTTACGTAGCCCTCGCCGAGGCGCTTCTAACGACACCACTCACGTGCGGATAGCTCGAAAAAATGTTGAAATGAAAAACTAGTTTTTGGACCATAACTTTAATTTTTATATTACACCTACCTTAGTTTATTACATATTTACGTAGCCCTCGCCGAGGCGCTTCTAACGACACCACTCACGTGCGGATAGCTCGAAAAAATGTTGAAATGAAAAACTAGTTTTTGGACCATAACTTTAATTTTTATATTACACCTACCTTAGTTTATTACATATTTACGTAGCCCTCGCCGAGGCGCTTCTAACGACACCACTCACGTGCGGATAGCTCGAAAAAATGTTGAAATGAAAAACTAGTTTTTGGACCATAACTTTAATTTTTATATTACACCTACCTTAGTTTATTACATATTTACGTAGCCCTCGCCGAGGCGCTTCTAACGACACCACTCACGTGCGGATAGCTCGAAAAAATGTTGAAATGAAAAACTAGTTTTTGGACCATAACTTTAATTTTTATATTACACCTACCTTAGTTTATTACATATTTACGTAGCCCTCGCCGAGGCGCTTCTAACGACACCACTCACGTGCGGATAGCTCGAAAAAATGTTGAAATGAAAAACTAGTTTTTGGACCATAACTTTAATTTTTATATTACACCTACCTTAGTTTATTACATATTTACGTAGCCCTCGCCGAGGCGCTTCTAACGACACCACTCACGTGCGGATAGCTCGAAAAAATGTTGAAATGAAAAACTAGTTTTTGGACCATAACTTTAATTTTTATATTACACCTACCTTAGTTTATTACATATTTACGTAGCCCTCGCCGAGGCGCTTCTAACGACACCACTCACGTGCGGATAGCTCGAAAAAATGTTGAAATGAAAAACTAGTTTTTGGACCATAACTTTAATTTTTATATTACACCTACCTTAGTTTATTACATATTTACGTAGCCCTCGCCGAGGCGCTTCTAACGACACCACTCACGTGCGGATAGCTCGAAAAAATGTTGAAATGAAAAACTAGTTTTTGGACCATAACTTTAATTTTTATATTACACCTACCTTAGTTTATTACATATTTACGTAGCCCTCGCCGAGGCGCTTCTAACGACACCACTCACGTGCGGATAGCTCGAAAAAATGTTGAAATGAAAAACTAGTTTTTGGACCATAACTTTAATTTTTATATTACACCTACCTTAGTTTATTACATATTTACGTAGCCCTCGCCGAGGCGCTTCTAACGACACCACTCACGTGCGGATAGCTCGAAAAAATGTTGAAATGAAAAACTAGTTTTTGGACCATAACTTTAATTTTTATATTACACCTACCTTAGTTTATTACATATTTACGTAGCCCTCGCCGAGGCGCTTCTAACGACACCACTCACGTGCGGATAGCTCGAAAAAATGTTGAAATGAAAAACTAGTTTTTGGACCATAACTTTAATTTTTATATTACACCTACCTTAGTTTATTACATATTTACGTAGCCCTCGCCGAGGCGCTTCTAACGACACCACTCACGTGCGGATAGCTCGAAAAAATGTTGAAATGAAAAACTAGTTTTTGGACCATAACTTTAATTTTTATATTACACCTACCTTAGTTTATTACATATTTACGTAGCCCTCGCCGAGGCGCTTCTAACGACACCACTCACGTGCGGATAGCTCGAAAAAATGTTGAAATGAAAAACTAGTTTTTGGACCATAACTTTAATTTTTATATTACACCTACCTTAGTTTATTACATATTTACGTAGCCCTCGCCGAGGCGCTTCTAACGACACCACTCACGTGCGGATAGCTCGAAAAAATGTTGAAATGAAAAACTAGTTTTTGGACCATAACTTTAATTTTTATATTACACCTACCTTAGTTTATTACATATTTACGTAGCCCTCGCCGAGGCGCTTCTAACGACACCACTCACGTGCGGATAGCTCGAAAAAATGTTGAAATGAAAAACTAGTTTTTGGACCATAACTTTAATTTTTATATTACACCTACCTTAGTTTATTACATATTTACGTAGCCCTCGCCGAGGCGCTTCTAACGACACCACTCACGTGCGGATAGCTCGAAAAAATGTTGAAATGAAAAACTAGTTTTTGGACCATAACTTTAATTTTTATATTACACCTACCTTAGTTTATTACATATTTACGTAGCCCTCGCCGAGGCGCTTCTAACGACACCACTCACGTGCGGATAGCTCGAAAAAATGTTGAAATGAAAAACTAGTTTTTGGACCATAACTTTAATTTTTATATTACACCTACCTTAGTTTATTACATATTTACGTAGCCCTCGCCGAGGCGCTTCTAACGACACCACTCACGTGCGGATAGCTCGAAAAAATGTTGAAATGAAAAACTAGTTTTTGGACCATAACTTTAATTTTTATATTACACCTACCTTAGTTTATTACATATTTACGTAGCCCTCGCCGAGGCGCTTCTAACGACACCACTCACGTGCGGATAGCTCGAAAAAATGTTGAAATGAAAAACTAGTTTTTGGACCATAACTTTAATTTTTATATTACACCTACCTTAGTTTATTACATATTTACGTAGCCCTCGCCGAGGCGCTTCTAACGACACCACTCACGTGCGGATAGCTCGAAAAAATGTTGAAATGAAAAACTAGTTTTTGGACCATAACTTTAATTTTTATATTACACCTACCTTAGTTTATTACATATTTACGTAGCCCTCGCCGAGGCGCTTCTAACGACACCACTCACGTGCGGATAGCTCGAAAAAATGTTGAAATGAAAAACTAGTTTTTGGACCATAACTTTAATTTTTATATTACACCTACCTTAGTTTATTACATATTTACGTAGCCCTCGCCGAGGCGCTTCTAACGACACCACTCACGTGCGGATAGCTCGAAAAAATGTTGAAATGAAAAACTAGTTTTTGGACCATAACTTTAATTTTTATATTACACCTACCTTAGTTTATTACATATTTACGTAGCCCTCGCCGAGGCGCTTCTAACGACACCACTCACGTGCGGATAGCTCGAAAAAATGTTGAAATGAAAAACTAGTTTTTGGACCATAACTTTAATTTTTATATTACACCTACCTTAGTTTATTACATATTTACGTAGCCCTCGCCGAGGCGCTTCTAACGACACCACTCACGTGCGGATAGCTCGAAAAAATGTTGAAATGAAAAACTAGTTTTTGGACCATAACTTTAATTTTTATATTACACCTACCTTAGTTTATTACATATTTACGTAGCCCTCGCCGAGGCGCTTCTAACGACACCACTCACGTGCGGATAGCTCGAAAAAATGTTGAAATGAAAAACTAGTTTTTGGACCATAACTTTAATTTTTATATTACACCTACCTTAGTTTATTACATATTTACGTAGCCCTCGCCGAGGCGCTTCTAACGACACCACTCACGTGCGGATAGCTCGAAAAAATGTTGAAATGAAAAACTAGTTTTTGGACCATAACTTTAATTTTTATATTACACCTACCTTAGTTTATTACATATTTACGTAGCCCTCGCCGAGGCGCTTCTAACGACACCACTCACGTGCGGATAGCTCGAAAAGATGTTGAAATGAAAAACTAGTTTTTGGACCATAACTTTAATTTTTATATTACACCTACCTTAGTTTATTACATATTTACGTAGCCCTCGCCGAGGCGCTTCTAACGACACCACTCACGTGCGGATAGCTCGAAAAAATGTTGAAATGAAAAACTAGTTTTTGGACCATAACTTTAATTTTTATATTACACCTACCTTAGTTTATTACATATTTACGTAGCCCTCGCCGAGGCGCTTCTAACGACACCACTCACGTGCGGATAGCTCGAAAAAATGTTGAAATGAAAAACTAGTTTTTGGACCATAACTTTAATTTTTATATTACACCTACCTTAGTTTATTACATATTTACGTAGCCCTCGCCGAGGCGCTTCTAACGACACCACTCACGTGCGGATAGCTCGAAAAAATGTTGAAATGAAAAACTAGTTTTTGGACCATAACTTTAATTTTTATATTACACCTACCTTAGTTTATTACATATTTACGTAGCCCTCGCCGAGGCGCTTCTAACGACACCACTCACGTGCGGATAGCTCGAAAAAATGTTGAAATGAAAAACTAGTTTTTGGACCATAACTTTAATTTTTATATTACACCTACCTTAGTTTATTACATATTTACGTAGCCCTCGCCGAGGCGCTTCTAACGACACCACTCACGTGCGGATAGCTCGAAAAAATGTTGAAATGAAAAACTAGTTTTTGGACCATAACTTTAATTTTTATATTACACCTACCTTAGTTTATTACATATTTACGTAGCCCTCGCCGAGGCGCTTCTAACGACACCACTCACGTGCGGATAGCTCGAAAAAATGTTGAAATGAAAAACTAGTTTTTGGACCATAACTTTAATTTTTATATTACACCTACCTTAGTTTATTACATATTTACGTAGCCCTCGCCGAGGCGCTTCTAACGACACCACTCACGTGCGGATAGCTCGAAAAAATGTTGAAATGAAAAACTAGTTTTTGGACCATAACTTTAATTTTTATATTACACCTACCTTAGTTTATTACATATTTACGTAGCCCTCGCCGAGGCGCTTCTAACGACACCACTCACGTGCGGATAGCTCGAAAAAATGTTGAAATGAAAAACTAGTTTTTGGACCATAACTTTAATTTTTATATTACACCTACCTTAGTTTATTACATATTTACGTAGCCCTCGCCGAGGCGCTTCTAACGACACCACTCACGTGCGGATAGCTCGAAAAAATGTTGAAATGAAAAACTAGTTTTTGGACCATAACTTTAATTTTTATATTACACCTACCTTAGTTTATTACATATTTACGTAGCCCTCGCCGAGGCGCTTCTAACGACACCACTCACGTGCGGATAGCTCGAAAAAATGTTGAAATGAAAAACTAGTTTTTGGACCATAACTTTAATTTTTATATTACACCTACCTTAGTTTATTACATATTTACGTAGCCCTCGCCGAGGCGCTTCTAACGACACCACTCACGTGCGGATAGCTCGAAAAAATGTTGAAATGAAAAACTAGTTTTTGGACCATAACTTTAATTTTTATATTACACCTACCTTAGTTTATTACATATTTACGTAGCCCTCGCCGAGGCGCTTCTAACGACACCACTCACGTGCGGATAGCTCGAAAAAATGTTGAAATGAAAAACTAGTTTTTGGACCATAACTTTAATTTTTATATTACACCTACCTTAGTTTATTACATATTTACGTAGCCCTCGCCGAGGCGCTTCTAACGACACCACTCACGTGCGGATAGCTCGAAAAAATGTTGAAATGAAAAACTAGTTTTTGGACCATAACTTTAATTTTTATATTACACCTACCTTAGTTTATTACATATTTACGTAGCCCTCGCCGAGGCGCTTCTAACGACACCACTCACGTGCGGATAGCTCGAAAAAATGTTGAAATGAAAAACTAGTTTTTGGACCATAACTTTAATTTTTATATTACACCTACCTTAGTTTATTACATATTTACGTAGCCCTCGCCGAGGCGCTTCTAACGACACCACTCACGTGCGGATAGCTCGAAAAAATGTTGAAATGAAAAACTAGTTTTTGGACCATAACTTTAATTTTTATATTACACCTACCTTAGTTTATTACATATTTACGTAGCCCTCGCCGAGGCGCTTCTAACGACACCACTCACGTGCGGATAGCTCGAAAAAATGTTGAAATGAAAAACTAGTTTTTGGACCATAACTTTAATTTTTATATTACACCTACCTTAGTTTATTACATATTTACGTAGCCCTCGCCGAGGCGCTTCTAACGACACCACTCACGTGCGGATAGCTCGAAAAAATGTTGAAATGAAAAACTAGTTTTTGGACCATAACTTTAATTTTTATATTACACCTACCTTAGTTTATTACATATTTACGTAGCCCTCGCCGAGGCGCTTCTAACGACACCACTCACGTGCGGATAGCTCGAAAAAATGTTGAAATGAAAAACTAGTTTTTGGACCATAACTTTAATTTTTATATTACACCTACCTTAGTTTATTACATATTTACGTAGCCCTCGCCGAGGCGCTTCTAACGACACCACTCACGTGCGGATAGCTCGAAAAAATGTTGAAATGAAAAACTAGTTTTTGGACCATAACTTTAATTTTTATATTACACCTACCTTAGTTTATTACATATTTACGTAGCCCTCGCCGAGGCGCTTCTAACGACACCACTCACGTGCGGATAGCTCGAAAAAATGTTGAAATGAAAAACTAGTTTTTGGACCATAACTTTAATTTTTATATTACACCTACCTTAGTTTATTACATATTTACGTAGCCCTCGCCGAGGCGCTTCTAACGACACCACTCACGTGCGGATAGCTCGAAAAAATGTTGAAATGAAAAACTAGTTTTTGGACCATAACTTTAATTTTTATATTACACCTACCTTAGTTTATTACATATTTACGTAGCCCTCGCCGAGGCGCTTCTAACGACACCACTCACGTGCGGATAGCTCGAAAAAATGTTGAAATGAAAAACTAGTTTTTGGACCATAACTTTAATTTTTATATTACACCTACCTTAGTTTATTACATATTTACGTAGCCCTCGCCGAGGCGCTTCTAACGACACCACTCACGTGCGGATAGCTCGAAAAAATGTTGAAATGAAAAACTAGTTTTTGGACCATAACTTTAATTTTTATATTACACCTACCTTAGTTTATTACATATTTACGTAGCCCTCGCCGAGGCGCTTCTAACGACACCACTCACGTGCGGATAGCTCGAAAAAATGTTGAAATGAAAAACTAGTTTTTGGACCATAACTTTAATTTTTATATTACACCTACCTTAGTTTATTACATATTTACGTAGCCCTCGCCGAGGCGCTTCTAACGACACCACTCACGTGCGGATAGCTCGAAAAAATGTTGAAATGAAAAACTAGTTTTTGGACCATAACTTTAATTTTTATATTACACCTACCTTAGTTTATTACATATTTACGTAGCCCTCGCCGAGGCGCTTCTAACGACACCACTCACGTGCGGATAGCTCGAAAAAATGTTGAAATGAAAAACTAGTTTTTGGACCATAACTTTAATTTTTATATTACACCTACCTTAGTTTATTACATATTTACGTAGCCCTCGCCGAGGCGCTTCTAACGACACCACTCACGTGCGGATAGCTCGAAAAAATGTTGAAATGAAAAACTAGTTTTTGGACCATAACTTTAATTTTTATATTACACCTACCTTAGTTTATTACATATTTACGTAGCCCTCGCCGAGGCGCTTCTAACGACACCACTCACGTGCGGATAGCTCGAAAAAATGTTGAAATGAAAAACTAGTTTTTGGACCATAACTTTAATTTTTATATTACACCTACCTTAGTTTATTACATATTTACGTAGCCCTCGCCGAGGCGCTTCTAACGACACCACTCACGTGCGGATAGCTCGAAAAAATGTTGAAATGAAAAACTAGTTTTTGGACCATAACTTTAATTTTTATATTACACCTACCTTAGTTTATTACATATTTACGTAGCCCTCGCCGAGGCGCTTCTAACGACACCACTCACGTGCGGATAGCTCGAAAAAATGTTGAAATGAAAAACTAGTTTTTGGACCATAACTTTAATTTTTATATTACACCTACCTTAGTTTATTACATATTTACGTAGCCCTCGCCGAGGCGCTTCTAACGACACCACTCACGTGCGGATAGCTCGAAAAAATGTTGAAATGAAAAACTAGTTTTTGGACCATAACTTTAATTTTTATATTACACCTACCTTAGTTTATTACATATTTACGTAGCCCTCGCCGAGGCGCTTCTAACGACACCACTCACGTGCGGATAGCTCGAAAAAATGTTGAAATGAAAAACTAGTTTTTGGACCATAACTTTAATTTTTATATTACACCTACCTTAGTTTATTACATATTTACGTAGCCCTCGCCGAGGCGCTTCTAACGACACCACTCACGTGCGGATAGCTCGAAAAAATGTTGAAATGAAAAACTAGTTTTTGGACCATAACTTTAATTTTTATATTACACCTACCTTAGTTTATTACATATTTACGTAGCCCTCGCCGAGGCGCTTCTAACGACACCACTCACGTGCGGATAGCTCGAAAAAATGTTGAAATGAAAAACTAGTTTTTGGACCATAACTTTAATTTTTATATTACACCTACCTTAGTTTATTACATATTTACGTAGCCCTCGCCGAGGCGCTTCTAACGACACCACTCACGTGCGGATAGCTCGAAAAAATGTTGAAATGAAAAACTAGTTTTTGGACCATAACTTTAATTTTTATATTACACCTACCTTAGTTTATTACATATTTACGTAGCCCTCGCCGAGGCGCTTCTAACGACACCACTCACGTGCGGATAGCTCGAAAAAATGTTGAAATGAAAAACTAGTTTTTGGACCATAACTTTAATTTTTATATTACACCTACCTTAGTTTATTACATATTTACGTAGCCCTCGCCGAGGCGCTTCTAACGACACCACTCACGTGCGGATAGCTCGAAAAAATGTTGAAATGAAAAACTAGTTTTTGGACCATAACTTTAATTTTTATATTACACCTACCTTAGTTTATTACATATTTACGTAGCCCTCGCCGAGGCGCTTCTAACGACACCACTCACGTGCGGATAGCTCGAAAAAATGTTGAAATGAAAAACTAGTTTTTGGACCATAACTTTAATTTTTATATTACACCTACCTTAGTTTATTACATATTTACGTAGCCCTCGCCGAGGCGCTTCTAACGACACCACTCACGTGCGGATAGCTCGAAAAAATGTTGAAATGAAAAACTAGTTTTTGGACCATAACTTTAATTTTTATATTACACCTACCTTAGTTTATTACATATTTACGTAGCCCTCGCCGAGGCGCTTCTAACGACACCACTCACGTGCGGATAGCTCGAAAAAATGTTGAAATGAAAAACTAGTTTTTGGACCATAACTTTAATTTTTATATTACACCTACCTTAGTTTATTACATATTTACGTAGCCCTCGCCGAGGCGCTTCTAACGACACCACTCACGTGCGGATAGCTCGAAAAAATGTTGAAATGAAAAACTAGTTTTTGGACCATAACTTTAATTTTTATATTACACCTACCTTAGTTTATTACATATTTACGTAGCCCTCGCCGAGGCGCTTCTAACGACACCACTCACGTGCGGATAGCTCGAAAAAATGTTGAAATGAAAAACTAGTTTTTGGACCATAACTTTAATTTTTATATTACACCTACCTTAGTTTATTACATATTTACGTAGCCCTCGCCGAGGCGCTTCTAACGACACCACTCACGTGCGGATAGCTCGAAAAAATGTTGAAATGAAAAACTAGTTTTTGGACCATAACTTTAATTTTTATATTACACCTACCTTAGTTTATTACATATTTACGTAGCCCTCGCCGAGGCGCTTCTAACGACACCACTCACGTGCGGATAGCTCGAAAAAATGTTGAAATGAAAAACTAGTTTTTGGACCATAACTTTAATTTTTATATTACACCTACCTTAGTTTATTACATATTTACGTAGCCCTCGCCGAGGCGCTTCTAACGACACCACTCACGTGCGGATAGCTCGAAAAAATGTTGAAATGAAAAACTAGTTTTTGGACCATAACTTTAATTTTTATATTACACCTACCTTAGTTTATTACATATTTACGTAGCCCTCGCCGAGGCGCTTCTAACGACACCACTCACGTGCGGATAGCTCGAAAAAATGTTGAAATGAAAAACTAGTTTTTGGACCATAACTTTAATTTTTATATTACACCTACCTTAGTTTATTACATATTTACGTAGCCCTCGCCGAGGCGCTTCTAACGACACCACTCACGTGCGGATAGCTCGAAAAAATGTTGAAATGAAAAACTAGTTTTTGGACCATAACTTTAATTTTTATATTACACCTACCTTAGTTTATTACATATTTACGTAGCCCTCGCCGAGGCGCTTCTAACGACACCACTCACGTGCGGATAGCTCGAAAAAATGTTGAAATGAAAAACTAGTTTTTGGACCATAACTTTAATTTTTATATTACACCTACCTTAGTTTATTACATATTTACGTAGCCCTCGCCGAGGCGCTTCTAACGACACCACTCACGTGCGGATAGCTCGAAAAAATGTTGAAATGAAAAACTAGTTTTTGGACCATAACTTTAATTTTTATATTACACCTACCTTAGTTTATTACATATTTACGTAGCCCTCGCCGAGGCGCTTCTAACGACACCACTCACGTGCGGATAGCTCGAAAAAATGTTGAAATGAAAAACTAGTTTTTGGACCATAACTTTAATTTTTATATTACACCTACCTTAGTTTATTACATATTTACGTAGCCCTCGCCGAGGCGCTTCTAACGACACCACTCACGTGCGGATAGCTCGAAAAAATGTTGAAATGAAAAACTAGTTTTTGGACCATAACTTTAATTTTTATATTACACCTACCTTAGTTTATTACATATTTACGTAGCCCTCGCCGAGGCGCTTCTAACGACACCACTCACGTGCGGATAGCTCGAAAAAATGTTGAAATGAAAAACTAGTTTTTGGACCATAACTTTAATTTTTATATTACACCTACCTTAGTTTATTACATATTTACGTAGCCCTCGCCGAGGCGCTTCTAACGACACCACTCACGTGCGGATAGCTCGAAAAAATGTTGAAATGAAAAACTAGTTTTTGGACCATAACTTTAATTTTTATATTACACCTACCTTAGTTTATTACATATTTACGTAGCCCTCGCCGAGGCGCTTCTAACGACACCACTCACGTGCGGATAGCTCGAAAAAATGTTGAAATGAAAAACTAGTTTTTGGACCATAACTTTAATTTTTATATTACACCTACCTTAGTTTATTACATATTTACGTAGCCCTCGCCGAGGCGCTTCTAACGACACCACTCACGTGCGGATAGCTCGAAAAAATGTTGAAATGAAAAACTAGTTTTTGGACCATAACTTTAATTTTTATATTACACCTACCTTAGTTTATTACATATTTACGTAGCCCTCGCCGAGGCGCTTCTAACGACACCACTCACGTGCGGATAGCTCGAAAAAATGTTGAAATGAAAAACTAGTTTTTGGACCATAACTTTAATTTTTATATTACACCTACCTTAGTTTATTACATATTTACGTAGCCCTCGCCGAGGCGCTTCTAACGACACCACTCACGTGCGGATAGCTCGAAAAAATGTTGAAATGAAAAACTAGTTTTTGGACCATAACTTTAATTTTTATATTACACCTACCTTAGTTTATTACATATTTACGTAGCCCTCGCCGAGGCGCTTCTAACGACACCACTCACGTGCGGATAGCTCGAAAAAATGTTGAAATGAAAAACTAGTTTTTGGACCATAACTTTAATTTTTATATTACACCTACCTTAGTTTATTACATATTTACGTAGCCCTCGCCGAGGCGCTTCTAACGACACCACTCACGTGCGGATAGCTCGAAAAAATGTTGAAATGAAAAACTAGTTTTTGGACCATAACTTTAATTTTTATATTACACCTACCTTAGTTTATTACATATTTACGTAGCCCTCGCCGAGGCGCTTCTAACGACACCACTCACGTGCGGATAGCTCGAAAAAATGTTGAAATGAAAAACTAGTTTTTGGACCATAACTTTAATTTTTATATTACACCTACCTTAGTTTATTACATATTTACGTAGCCCTCGCCGAGGCGCTTCTAACGACACCACTCACGTGCGGATAGCTCGAAAAAATGTTGAAATGAAAAACTAGTTTTTGGACCATAACTTTAATTTTTATATTACACTTACCTTAGTTTATTACATATTTACGTAGCCCTCGCCGAGGCGCTTCTAACGACACCACTCACGTGCGGATAGCTCGAAAAAATGTTGAAATGAAAAACTAGTTTTTGGACCATAACTTTAATTTTTATATTACACCTACCTTAGTTTATTACATATTTACGTAGCCCTCGCCGAGGCGCTTCTAACGACACCACTCACGTGCGGATAGCTCGAAAAAATGTTGAAATGAAAAACTAGTTTTTGGACCATAACTTTAATTTTTATATTACACCTACCTTAGTTTATTACATATTTACGTAGCCCTCGCCGAGGCGCTTCTAACGACACCACTCACGTGCGGATAGCTCGAAAAAATGTTGAAATGAAAAACTAGTTTTTGGACCATAACTTTAATTTTTATATTACACCTACCTTAGTTTATTACATATTTACGTAGCCCTCGCCGAGGCGCTTCTAACGACACCACTCACGTGCGGATAGCTCGAAAAAATGTTGAAATGAAAAACTAGTTTTTGGACCATAACTTTAATTTTTATATTACACCTACCTTAGTTTATTACATATTTACGTAGCCCTCGCCGAGGCGCTTCTAACGACACCACTCACGTGCGGATAGCTCGAAAAAATGTTGAAATGAAAAACTAGTTTTTGGACCATAACTTTAATTTTTATATTACACCTACCTTAGTTTATTACATATTTACGTAGCCCTCGCCGAGGCGCTTCTAACGACACCACTCACGTGCGGATAGCTCGAAAAAATGTTGAAATGAAAAACTAGTTTTTGGACCATAACTTTAATTTTTATATTACACCTACCTTAGTTTATTACATATTTACGTAGCCCTCGCCGAGGCGCTTCTAACGACACCACTCACGTGCGGATAGCTCGAAAAAATGTTGAAATGAAAAACTAGTTTTTGGACCATAACTTTAATTTTTATATTACACCTACCTTAGTTTATTACATATTTACGTAGCCCTCGCCGAGGCGCTTCTAACGACACCACTCACGTGCGGATAGCTCGAAAAAATGTTGAAATGAAAAACTAGTTTTTGGACCATAACTTTAATTTTTATATTACACTTACCTTAGTTTATTACATATTTACGTAGCCCTCGCCGAGGCGCTTCTAACGACACCACTCACGTGCGGATAGCTCGAAAAAATGTTGAAATGAAAAACTAGTTTTTGGACCATAACTTTAATTTTTATATTACACCTACCTTAGTTTATTACATATTTACGTAGCCCTCGCCGAGGCGCTTCTAACGACACCACTCACGTGCGGATAGCTCGAAAAAATGTTGAAATGAAAAACTAGTTTTTTGGACCATAACTTTAATTTTTATATTACACTTACCTTAGTTTATTACATATTTACGTAGCCCTCGCCGAGGCGCTTCTAACGACACCACTCACGTGCGGATAGCTCGAAAAAATGTTGAAATGAAAAATAAAAAAAAAACTTTTTAAAAAAAAAGAGAACCGCCTTCAAAAATCCGATTCACTGAAAAGTATTAAATAATTTTAAATGTACTGCTTATCAAATTACTAAAATATTAGGATAATAAGTATAATTATACTTCAAGCACAATTATTGTTATTTTTGGAGTCGGTGTCTGTCCTTATAATATAGTACTAAAATTTGCTATTAGCGGCTGACACCGACTCCAAACATAATAATAATTGTGCTTGAAGTATAATTATACTTATTATCCTAATATTTTAGTAATTTGATAAGCAGTACATTTAAAATTATTTAATACTTTTCAGTGAATCGGATTTTTGAAGGCGGTTCTCTTTTTTTTTAAAAAGTTTTTTTTTTATTTAATACTTTTTAGTGTTTGATACTTTGTTTACTTACTTAAAATGGGTTTAGTCAAGTCGAGATAATCGCGTTTAAACATACACACATACATACAGGTCAATCTGAGAACCTCCTTTTTTTGAAGTCGGTTAATTATAAAATACCAAAACCTTCTCCTTGGTCTAACAAACACTTTTCTGAAAACCGTATCAAAATCGGTTCAGTCAAACGCGAGATAATCGCATCCAAATATACATACATACAAGTCAATCTGAGAACCTCCTTTTTTTCAAGTCGGTTAAATAAAACATACTAAAACCTTCTCCTTGAACTAACAAATTATTTTCTGAAAACCGCATCATAATCGGTTCAGCCAAACGCGAGATAATCGCGGACAAACATACATACATACATACAAACATACAAACATACAAACATACAAACATACAAACATACATACATACAGGTCAAACTGAGAACCTCCTTTTTTTTGAAGTCGGTTAAAAACTAGTTTTTGGACCATAACTTTAATTTTTATATTACACCTACCTTAGTTTATTACATATTTACGTAGCCCTCGCCGAGGCGCTTCTAACGACACCACTCACGTGCGGATAGCTCGAAAAAATGTTGAAATGAAAAACTAGTTTTTGGACCATAACTTTAATTTTTATATTACACCTACCTTTGTTTATTACATATTTACGTAGCCCTCGCCGAGGCGCTTCTAACGACACCACTCACGTGCGGATAGCTCGAAAAAATGTTGAAATGAAAAACTAGTTTTTGGACCATAACTTTAATTTTTATATTACACTTACCTTAGTTTATTACATATTTACGTAGCCCTCGCCGAGGCGCTTCTAACGACACCACTCACGTGCGGATAGCTCGAAAAAATGTTGAAATGAAAAACTAGTTTTTGGACCATAACTTTAATTTTTATATTACACCTACCTTAGTTTATTACATATTTACGTAGCCCTCGCCGAGGCGCTTCTAACGACACCACTCACGTGCGGATAGCTCGAAAAAATGTTGAAATGAAAAACTAGTTTTTGGACCATAACTTTAATTTTTATATTACACTTACCTTAGTTTATTACATATTTACGTAGCCCTCGCCGAGGCGCTTCTAACGACACCACTCACGTGCGGATAGCTCGAAAAAATTTTGAAATGAAAAACTAGTTTTTGGACCATAACTTTAATTTTTATATTACACTTACCTTAGTTTATTACATATTTACGTAGCCCTCGCCGAGGCGCTTCTAACGACACCACTCACGTGCGGATAGCTCGAAAAAATGTTGAAATGAAAAACTAGTTTTTGGACCATAACTTTAATTTTTATATTACACCTACCTTAGTTTATTACATATTTACGTAGCCCTCGCCGAGGCGCTTCTAACGACACCACTCACGTGCGGATAGCTCGAAAAAATGTTGAAATGAAAAACTAGTTTTTGGACCATAACTTTAATTTTTATATTACACCTACCTTAGTTTATTACATATGTACGTAGCCCTCGCCGAGGCGCTTCTAACGACACCACTCACGTGCGGATAGCTCGAAAAAATGTTGAAATGAAAAACTAGTTTTTGGACCATAACTTTAATTTTTATATTACACTTACCTTAGTTTATTACATATTTACGTAGCCCTCGCCGAGGCGCTTCTAACGACACCACTCACGTGCGGATAGCTCGAAAAAATGTTGAAATGAAAAACTAGTTTTTGGACCATAACTTTAATTTTTATATTACACTTACCTTAGTTTATTACATATTTACGTAGCCCTCGCCGAGGCGCTTCTAACGACACCACTCACGTGCGGATAGCTCGAAAAAATGTTGAAATGAAAAACTAGTTTTTGGACCATAACTTTAATTTTTATATTACACTTACCTTAGTTTATTACATATTTACGTAGCCCTCGCCGAGGCGCTTCTAACGACACCACTCACGTGCGGATAGCTCGAAAAAATGTTGAAATGAAAAACTAGTTTTTGGACCATAACTTTAATTTTTATATTACACTTACCTTAGTTTATTACATATGTACGTAGCCCTCGCCGAGGCGCTTCTAACGACACCACTCACGTGCGGATAGCTCGAAAAAATGTTGAAATGAAAAACTAGTTTTTGGACCATAACTTTAATTTTTATATTACACCTACCTTAGTTTATTACATATTTACGTAGCCCTCGCCGAGGCGCTTCTAACGACACCACTCACGTGCGGATAGCTCGAAAAAATGTTGAAATGAAAAACTAGTTTTTGGACCATAACTTTAATTTTTATATTACACTTACCTTAGTTTATTACATATTTACGTAGCCCTCGCCGAGGCGCTTCTAACGACACCACTCACGTGCGGATAGCTCGAAAAAATGTTGAAATGAAAAACTAGTTTTTGGACCATAACTTTAATTTTTATATTACACTTACCTTAGTTTATTACATATTTACGTAGCCCTCGCCGAGGCGCTTCTAACGACACCACTCACGTGCGGATAGCTCGAAAAAATGTTGAAATGAAAAACTAGTTTTTGGACCATAACTTTAATTTTTATATTACACCTACCTTTGTTTATTACATATTTACGTAGCCCTCGCCGAGGCGCTTCTAACGACACCACTCACGTGCGGATAGCTCGAAAAAATGTTGAAATGAAAAACTAGTTTTTGGACCATAACTTTAATTTTTATATTACACTTACCTTAGTTTATTACATATTTACGTAGCCCTCGCCGAGGCGCTTCTAACGACACCACTCACGTGCGGATAGCTCGAAAAAATGTTGAAATGAAAAACTAGTTTTTGGACCATAACTTTAATTTTTATATTACACCTACCTTAGTTTATTACATATTTACGTAGCCCTCGCCGAGGCGCTTCTAACGACACCACTCACGTGCGGATAGCTCGAAAAAATTTTGAAATGAAAAACTAGTTTTTGGACCATAACTTTAATTTTTATATTACACTTACCTTAGTTTATTACATATTTACGTAGCCCTCGCCGAGGCGCTTCTAACGACACCACTCACGTGCGGATAGCTCGAAAAAATGTTGAAATGAAAAACTAGTTTTTGGACCATAACTTTAATTTTTATATTACACCTACCTTAGTTTATTACATATTTACGTAGCCCTCGCCGAGGCGCTTCTAACGACACCACTCACGTGCGGATAGCTCGAAAAAATGTTGAAATGAAAAACTAGTTTTTGGACCATAACTTTAATTTTTATATTACACCTACCTTAGTTTATTACATATTTACGTAGCCCTCGCCGAGGCGCTTCTAACGACACCACTCACGTGCGGATAGCTCGAAAAAATGTTGAAATGAAAAACTAGTTTTTGGACCATAACTTTAATTTTTATATTACACCTACCTTAGTTTATTACATATTTACGTAGCCTTCGCCGAGGCGCTTCTAACGACACCACTCACGTGCGGATAGCTCGAAAAAATGTTGAAATGAAAAACTAGTTTTTGGACCATAACTTTAATTTTTATATTACACTTACCTTAGTTTATTACATATTTACGTAGCCCTCGCCGAGGCGCTTCTAACGACACCACTCACGTGCGGATAGCTCGAAAAAATGTTGAAATGAAAAACTAGTTTTTGGACCATAACTTTAATTTTTATATTACTCTTACCTTAGTTTATTACATATTTACGTAGCCCTCGCCGAGGCGCTTCTAACGACACCACTGACGTGCGGATAGCTCGAAAAAATGTTGAAATGAAAAACTAGTTTTTGGACCATAACTTTAATTTTTATATTACACCTACCTTAGTTTATTACATATTTACGTAGCCCTCGCCGAGGCGCTTCTAACGACACCACTCACGTGCGGATAGCTCGAAAAAATGTTGAAATGAAAAACTAGTTTTTGGACCATAACTTTAATTTTTATATTACACTTACCTTAGTTTATTACATATTTACGTAGCCTTCGCCGAGGCGCTTCTAACGACACCACTCACGTGCGGATAGCTCGAAAAAATGTTGAAATGAAAAACTAGTTTTTGGACCATAACTTTAATTTTTATATTACACTTACCTTAGTTTATTACATATTTACGTAGCCCTCGCCGAGGCGCTTCTAACGACACCACTCACGTGCGGATAGCTCGAAAAAATGTTGAAATGAAAAACTAGTTTTTGGACCATAACTTTAATTTTTATATTACACCTACCTTAGTTTATTACATATTTACGTAGCCCTCGCCGAGGCGCTTCTAACGACACCACTCACGTGCGGATAGCTCGAAAAAATGTTGAAATGAAAAACTAGTTTTTGGACCATAACTCTAATTTTTATATTACACCTACCTTAGTTTATTACATATTTACGTAGCCCTCGCCGAGGCGCTTCTAACGACACCACTCACGTGCGGATAGCTCGAAAAAATGTTGAAATGAAAAACTAGTTTTTGGACCATAACTTTAATTTTTATATTACACTTACCTTAGTTTATTACATATTTACGTAGCCCTCGCCGAGGCGCTTCTAACGACACCACTCACGTGCGGATAGCTCGAAAAAATGTTGAAATGAAAAACTAGTTTTTGGACCATAACTTTAATTTTTATATTACACCTACCTTAGTTTATTACATATTTACGTAGCCTTCGCCGAGGCGCTTCTAACGACACCACTCACGTGCGGATAGCTCGAAAAAATGTTGAAATGAAAAACTAGTTTTTGGACCATAACTTTAATTTTTATATTACACTTACCTTAGTTTATTACATATTTACGTAGCCCTCGCCGAGGCGCTTCTAACGACACCACTCACGTGCGGATAGCTCGAAAAAATGTTGAAATGAAAAACTAGTTTTTGGACCATAACTTTAATTTTTATGTTACACTTACCTTAGTTTATTACATATTTACGTAGCCCTCGCCGAGGCGCTTCTAACGACACCACTCACGTGCGGATAGCTCGAAAAAATGTTGAAATGAAAAACTAGTTTTTGGACCATAACTTTAATTTTTATAGTACACCTACCTTAGTTTATTACATATTTACGTAGCCCTCGCCGAGGCGCTTCTAACGACACCACTCACGTGCGGATAGCTCGAAAAAATGTTGAAATGAAAAACTAGTTTTTGGACCATAACTTTAATTTTTATATTACACTTACCTTAGTTTATTACATATTTACGTAGCCCTCGCCGAGGCGCTTCTAACGACACCACTCACGTGCGGATAGCTCGAAAAAATGTTGAAATGAAAAACTAGTTTTTGGACCATAACTTTAATTTTTATCTTACACCTACCTTAGTTTATTACATATTTACGTAGCCCTCGCCGAGGCGCTTCTAACGACACCACTCACGTGCGGATAGCTCGAAAAAATGTTGAAATGAAAAACTAGTTTTTGGACCATAACTTTAATTTTTATATTACACTTACCTTAGTTTATTACATATATACGTAGCCCTCGCCGAGGCGCTTCTAACGACACCACTCACGTGCGGATAGCTCGAAAAAATGTTGAAATGAAAAACTAGTTTTTGGACCATAACTTTAATTTTTATATTACACCTACCTTAGTTTATTACATATTTACGTAGCCTTCGCCGAGGCGCTTCTAACGACACCACTCACGTGCGGATAGCTCGAAAAAATGTTGAAATGAAAAACTAGTTTTTGGACCATAACTTTAATTTTTATATTACACTTACCTTAGTTTATTACATATTTACGTAGCCCTCGCCGAGGCGCTTCTAACGACACCACTCACGTGCGGATAGCTCGAAAAAATGTTGAAATGAAAAACTAGTTTTTGGACCATAACTTTAATTTTTATGTTACACTTACCTTAGTTTATTACATATTTACGTAGCCCTCGCCGAGGCGCTTCTAACGACACCACTCACGTGCGGATAGCTCGAAAAAATGTTGAAATGAAAAACTAGTTTTTGGACCATAACTTTAATTTTTATATTACACCTACCTTAGTTTATTACATATTTACGTAGCCCTCGCCGAGGCGCTTCTAACGACACCACTCACGTGCGGATAGCTCGAAAAAATGTTGAAATGAAAAACTAGTTTTTGGACCATAACTTTAATTTTTATATTACACCTACCTTAGTTTATTACATATTTACGTAGCCCTCGCCGAGGCGCTTCTAACGACACCACTCACGTGCGGATAGCTCGAAAAAATGTTGAAATGAAAAACTAGTTTTTGGACCATAACTTTAATTTTTATATTACACCTACCTTAGTTTATTACATATTTACGTAGCCCTCGCCGAGGCGCTTCTAACGACACCACTCACGTGCGGATAGCTCGAAAAAATGTTGAAATGAAAAACTAGTTTTTGGACCATAACTTTAATTTTTATATTACACCTACCTTAGTTTATTACATATTTACGTAGCCCTCGCCGAGGCGCTTCTAACGACACCACTCACGTGCGGATAGCTCGAAAAAATGTTGAAATGAAAAACTAGTTTTTGGACCATAACTTTAATTTTTATATTACACTTACCTTAGTTTATTACATATTTACGTAGCCCTCGCCGAGGCGCTTCTAACGACACCACTCACGTGCGGATAGCTCGAAAAAATGTTGAAATGAAAAACTAGTTTTTGGACCATAACTTTAATTTTTATATTACACCTACCTTAGTTTATTACATATTTACGTAGCCCTCGCCGAGGCGCTTCTAACGACACCACTCACGTGCGGATAGCTCGAAAAAATGTTGAAATGAAAAACTAGTTTTTTGGACCATAACTTTAATTTTTATATTACACTTACCTTAGTTTATTACATATTTACGTAGCCCTCGCCGAGGCGCTTCTAACGACACCACTCACGTGCGGATAGCTCGAAAAAATGTTGAAATGAAAAACTAGTTTTTGGACCATAACTTTAATTTTTATATTACACTTACCTTAGTTTATTACATATTTACGTAGCCCTCGCCGAGGCGCTTCTAACGACACCACTCACGTGCGGATAGCTCGAAAAAATGTTGAAATGAAAAACTAGTTTTTGGACCATAACTTTAATTTTTATGTTACACTTACCTTAGTTTATTACATATTTACGTAGCCCTCGCCGAGGCGCTTCTAACGACACCACTCACGTGCGGATAGCTCGAAAAAATGTTGAAATGAAAAACTAGTTTTTGGACCATAACTTTAATTTTTATATTACACCTACCTTAGTTTATTACATATTTACGTAGCCCTCGCCGAGGCGCTTCTAACGACACCACTCACGTGCGGATAGCTCGAAAAAATGTTGAAATGAAAAACTAGTTTTTGGACCATAACTTTAATTTTTATATTACACTTACCTTAGTTTATTACATATTTACGTAGCCCTCGCCGAGGCGCTTCTAACGACACCACTCACGTGCGGATAGCTCGAAAAAATGTTGAAATGAAAAACTAGTTTTTGGACCATAACTTTAATTTTTATCTTACACCTACCTTAGTTTATTACATATTTACGTAGCCCTCGCCGAGGCGCTTCTAACGACACCACTCACGTGCGGATAGCTCGAAAAAATGTTGAAATGAAAAACTAGTTTTTGGACCATAACTTTAATTTTTATATTACACTTACCTTAGTTTATTACATAAATACGTAGCCCTCGCCGAGGCGCTTCTAACGACACCACTCACGTGCGGATAGCTCGAAAAAATGTTGAAATGAAAAACTAGTTTTTGGACCATAACTTTAATTTTTATATTACACCTACCTTAGTTTATTACATATTTACGTAGCCTTCGCCGAGGCGCTTCTAACGACACCACTCACGTGCGGATAGCTCGAAAAAATGTTGAAATGAAAAACTAGTTTTTGGACCATAACTTTAATTTTTATATTACACTTACCTTAGTTTATTACATATTTACGTAGCCCTCGCCGAGGCGCTTCTAACGACACCACTCACGTGCGGATAGCTCGAAAAAATGTTGAAATGAAAAACTAGTTTTTGGACCATAACTTTAATTTTTATATTACTCTTACCTTAGTTTATTACATATTTACGTAGCCCTCGCCGAGGCGCTTCTAACGACACCACTGACGTGCGGATAGCTCGAAAAAATGTTGAAATGAAAAACTAGTTTTTGGACCATAACTTTAATTTTTATATTACACCTACCTTAGTTTATTACATATTTACGTAGCCCTCGCCGAGGCGCTTCTAACGACACCACTCACGTGCGGATAGCTCGAAAAAATGTTGAAATGAAAAACTAGTTTTTGGACCATAACTTTAATTTTTATATTACACTTACCTTAGTTTATTACATATTTACGTAGCCTTCGCCGAGGCGCTTCTAACGACACCACTCACGTGCGGATAGCTCGAAAAAATGTTGAAATGAAAAACTAGTTTTTGGACCATAACTTTAATTTTTATATTACACTTACCTTAGTTTATTACATATTTACGTAGCCCTCGCCGAGGCGCTTCTAACGACACCACTCACGTGCGGATAGCTCGAAAAAATGTTGAAATGAAAAACTAGTTTTTGGACCATAACTTTAATTTTTATATTACACTTACCTTAGTTTATTACATATTTACGTAGCCCTCGCCGAGGCGCTTCTAACGACACCACTGACGTGCGGATAGCTCGAAAAAATGTTGAAATGAAAAACTAGTTTTTGGACCATAACTCTAATTTTTATATTACACCTACCTTAGTTTATTACATATTTACGTAGCCCTCGCCGAGGCGCTTCTAACGACACCACTCACGTGCGGATAGCTCGAAAAAATGTTGAAATGAAAAACTAGTTTTTGGACCATAACTTTAATTTTTATATTACACTTACCTTAGTTTATTACATATTTACGTAGCCCTCGCCGAGGCGCTTCTAACGACACCACTCACGTGCGGATAGCTCGAAAAAATGTTGAAATGAAAAACTAGTTTTTGGACCATAACTTTAATTTTTATATTACACCTACCTTAGTTTATTACATATTTACGTAGCCTTCGCCGAGGCGCTTCTAACGACACCACTCACGTGCGGATAGCTCGAAAAAATGTTGAAATGAAAAACTAGTTTTTGGACCATAACTTTAATTTTTATATTACACTTACCTTAGTTTATTACATATTTACGTAGCCCTCGCCGAGGCGCTTCTAACGACACCACTCACGTGCGGATAGCTCGAAAAAATGTTGAAATGAAAAACTAGTTTTTGGACCATAACTTTAATTTTTATGTTACACTTACCTTAGTTTATTACATATTTACGTAGCCCTCGCCGAGGCGCTTCTAACGACACCACTCACGTGCGGATAGCTCGAAAAAATGTTGAAATGAAAAACTAGTTTTTGGACCATAACTTTAATTTTTATATTACACCTACCTTAGTTTATTACATATTTACGTAGCCCTCGCCGAGGCGCTTCTAACGACACCACTCACGTGCGGATAGCTCGAAAAAATGTTGAAATGAAAAACTAGTTTTTGGACCATAACTTTAATTTTTATATTACACTTACCTTAGTTTATTACATATTTACGTAGCCCTCGCCGAGGCGCTTCTAACGACACCACTCACGTGCGGATAGCTCGAAAAAATGTTGAAATGAAAAACTAGTTTTTGGACCATAACTTTAATTTTTATCTTACACCTACCTTAGTTTATTACATATTTACGTAGCCCTCGCCGAGGCGCTTCTAACGACACCACTCACGTGCGGATAGCTCGAAAAAATGTTGAAATGAAAAACTAGTTTTTGGACCATAACTTTAATTTTTATATTACACTTACCTTAGTTTATTACATATATACGTAGCCCTCGCCGAGGCGCTTCTAACGACACCACTCACGTGCGGATAGCTCGAAAAAATGTTGAAATGAAAAACTAGTTTTTGGACCATAACTTTAATTTTTATATTACACCTACCTTAGTTTATTACATATTTACGTAGCCTTCGCCGAGGCGCTTCTAACGACACCACTCACGTGCGGATAGCTCGAAAAAATGTTGAAATGAAAAACTAGTTTTTGGACCATAACTTTAATTTTTATATTACACTTACCTTAGTTTATTACATATTTACGTAGCCCTCGCCGAGGCGCTTCTAACGACACCACTCACGTGCGGATAGCTCGAAAAAATGTTGAAATGAAAAACTAGTTTTTGGACCATAACTTTAATTTTTATGTTACACTTACCTTAGTTTATTACATATTTACGTAGCCCTCGCCGAGGCGCTTCTAACGACACCACTCACGTGCGGATAGCTCGAAAAAATGTTGAAATGAAAAACTAGTTTTTGGACCATAACTTTAATTTTTATATTACACCTACCTTAGTTTATTACATATTTACGTAGCCCTCGCCGAGGCGCTTCTAACGACACCACTCACGTGCGGATAGCTCGAAAAAATGTTGAAATGAAAAACTAGTTTTTGGACCATAACTTTAATTTTTATATTACACCTACCTTAGTTTATTACATATTTACGTAGCCCTCGCCGAGGCGCTTCTAACGACACCACTCACGTGCGGATAGCTCGAAAAAATGTTGAAATGAAAAACTAGTTTTTGGACCATAACTTTAATTTTTATATTACACCTACCTTAGTTTATTACATATTTACGTAGCCCTCGCCGAGGCGCTTCTAACGACACCACTCACGTGCGGATAGCTCGAAAAAATGTTGAAATGAAAAACTAGTTTTTGGACCATAACTTTAATTTTTATATTACACCTACCTTAGTTTATTACATATTTACGTAGCCCTCGCCGAGGCGCTTCTAACGACACCACTCACGTGCGGATAGCTCGAAAAAATGTTGAAATGAAAAACTAGTTTTTGGACCATAACTTTAATTTTTATATTACACTTACCTTAGTTTATTACATATTTACGTAGCCCTCGCCGAGGCGCTTCTAACGACACCACTCACGTGCGGATAGCTCGAAAAAATGTTGAAATGAAAAACTAGTTTTTGGACCATAACTTTAATTTTTATATTACACCTACCTTAGTTTATTACATATTTAGCTAGCCCTCGCCGAGGCGCTTCTAACGACACCACTCACGTGCGGATAGCTCGAAAAAATGTTGAAATGAAAAACTAGTTTTTGGACCATAACTTTAATTTTTATATTACACCTACCTTAGTTTATTACATATTTACGTAGCCCTCGCCGAGGCGCTTCTAACGACACCACTCACGTGCGGATAGCTCGAAAAAATGTTGAAATGAAAAACTAGTTTTTTGGACCATTACTTTAATTTTTATATTACACTTACCTTAGTTTATTACATATTTACGTAGCCCTCGCCGAGGCGCTTCTAACGACACCACTCACGTGCGGATAGCTCGAAAAAATGTTGAAATGAAAAACTAGTTTTTGGACCATAACTTTAATTTTTATATTACACCTACCTTAGTTTATTACATATTTACGTAGCCCTCGCCGAGGCGCTTCTAACGACACCACTCACGTGCGGATAGCTCGAAAAAATGTTGAAATGAAAAACTAGTTTTTGGACCATAACTTTAATTTTTATATTACACCTACCTTAGTTTATTACATATTTACGTAGCCTTCGCCGAGGCGCTTCTAACGACACCACTCACGTGCGGATAGCTCGAAAAAATGTTGAAATGAGAAACTAGTTTTTGGACCATAACTTTTATTTTTATATTACACCTACCTTAGTTTATTACATATTTACGTAGCCCTCGCCGAGGCGCTTCTAACGACACCACTCACGTGCGGATAGCTCGAAAAAATGTTGAAATGAAAAACTAGTTTTTGGACCATAACTTTAATTTTTATATTACACTTACCTTAGTTTATTACATATTTACGTAGCCCTTGCCGAGGCGCTTCTAACGACACCACTCACGTGCGGATAGCTCGAAAAAATGTTGAAATGAAAAACTAGTTTTTGGACCATAACTTTAATTTTTATATTACACCTACCTTAGTTTATTACATATTTACGTAGCCCTCGCCGAGGCGCTTCTAACGACACCACTCACGTGCGGATAGCTCGAAAAAATGTTGAAATGAAAAACTAGTTTTTGGACCATAACTTTAATTTTTATATTACACCTACCTTAGTTTATTACATATTTACGTAGCCCTCGCCGAGGCGCTTCTAACGACACCACTCACGTGCGGATAGCTCGAAAAAATGTTGAAATGAAAAACTAGTTTTTGGACCATAACTTTAATTTTTATATTACACCTACCTTAGTTTATTACATATTTACGTAGCCCTCGCCGAGGCGCTTCTAACGACACCACTCACGTGCGGATAGCTCGAAAAATTGTTGAAATGAAAAACTAGTTTTTGGACCATAACTTTAATTTTTATATTACACTTACCTTAGTTTATTACATATTTACGTAGCCCTCGCCGAGGCGCTTCTAACGACACCACTCACGTGCGGATAGCTCGAAAAAATGTTGAAATGAAAAACTAGTTTTTGGACCATAACTTTAATTTTTATATTACACCTACCTTAGTTTATTACATATTTACGTAGCCCTCGCCGAGGCGCTTCTAACGACACCACTCACGTGCGGATAGCTCGAAAAAATGTTGAAATGAAAAACTAGTTTTTTGGACCATAACTTTAATTTTTATATTACACTTACCTTAGTTTATTACATATTTACGTAGCCCTCGCCGAGGCGCTTCTAACGACACCACTCACGTGCGGATAGCTCGAAAAAATGTTGAAATGAAAAACTAGTTTTTGGACCATAACTTTAATTTTTATATTACACCTACCTTAGTTTATTACATATTTACGTAGCCCTCGCCGAGGCGCTTCTAACGACACCACTCACGTGCGGATACTTCGAAAAAATGTTGAAATGAAAAACTAGTTTTTGGACCATAACTTTAATTTTTATATTACACCTACCTTAGTTTATTACATATTTACGTAGCCTTCGCCGAGGCGCTTCTAACGACACCACTCACGTGCGGATAGCTCGAAAAAATGTTGAAATGAAAAACTAGTTTTTGGACCATAACTTTAATTTTTATATGACACTTACCTTAGTTTATTACATATTTACGTAGCCCTCGCCGAGGCGCTTCTAACGACACCACTCACGTGCGGATAGCTCGAAAAAATGTTGAAATGAAAAACTAGTTTTTGGACCATAACTTTAATTTTTATATTACACTTACCTTAGTTTATTACATATTTACGTAGCCCTCGCCGAGGCGCTTCTAACGACACCACTGACGTGCGGATAGCTCGAAAAAATGTTGAAATGAAAAACTAGTTTTTGGACCATAACTCTAATTTTTATATTACACCTACCTTAGTTTATTACATATTTACGTAGCCCTCGCCGAGGCGCTTCTAACGACACCACTCACGTGCGGATAGCTCGAAAAAATGTTGAAATGAAAAACTAGTTTTTGGACCATAACTTTAATTTTTATATTACACTTACCTTAGTTTATTACATATTTACGTAGCCCTCGCCGAGGCGCTTCTAACGACACCACTCACGTGCGGATAGCTCGAAAAAATGTTGAAATGAAAAACTAGTTTTTGGACCATAACTTTAATTTTTATGTTACACTTACCTTAGTTTATTACATATTTACGTAGCCCTCGCCGAGGCGCTTCTAACGACACCACTCACGTGCGGATAGCTCGAAAAAATGTTGAAATGAAAAACTAGTTTTTGGACCATAACTTTAATTTTTATATTACACCTACCTTAGTTTATTACATATTTACGTAGCCCTCGCCGAGGCGCTTCTAACGACACCACTCACGTGCGGATAGCTCGAAAAAATGTTGAAATGAAAAACTAGTTTTTGGACCATAACTTTAATTTTTATATTACACCTACCTTAGTTTATTACATATTTACGTAGCCCTCGCCGAGGCGCTTCTAACGACACCACTCACGTGCGGATAGCTCGAAAAAATGTTGAAATGAAAAACTAGTTTTTGGACCATAACTTTAATTTTTATATTACACCTACCTTAGTTTATTACATATTTACGTAGCCCTCGCCGAGGCGCTTCTAACGACACCACTCACGTGCGGATAGCTCGAAAAAATGTTGAAATGAAAAACTAGTTTTTGGACCATAACTTTAATTTTTATATTACACTTACCTTAGTTTATTACATATTTACGTAGCCCTCGCCGAGGCGCTTCTAACGACACCACTCACGTGCGGATAGCTCGAAAAAATGTTGAAATGAAAAACTAGTTTTTGGACCATAACTTTAATTTTTATATTACACCTACCTTAGTTTATTACATATTTACGTAGCCCTCGCCGAGGCGCTTCTAACGACACCACTCACGTGCGGATAGCTCGAAAAAATGTTGAAATGAAAAACTAGTTTTTGGACCATAACTTTAATTTTTATATTACACTTACCTTAGTTTATTACATATTTACGTAGCCCTCGCCGAGGCGCTTCTAACGACACCACTCACGTGCGGATAGCTCGAAAAAATATTGAAATGAAAAACTAGTTTTTGGACCATAACTTTAATTTTTATATTACACCTACCTTAGTTTATTACATATTTACGTAGCCCTCGCCGAGGCGCTTCTAACGACACCACTCACGTGCGGATAGCTCGAAAAAATGTTGAAATGAAAAACTAGTTTTTGGACCATAACTTTAATTTTTATATTACACTTACCTTAGTTTATTACATATTTACGTAGCCCTCGCCGAGGCGCTTCTAACGACACCACTCACGTGCGGATAGCTCGAAAAAATGTTGAAATGAAAAACTAGTTTTTGGACCATAACTTTAATTTTTATATTACACCTACCTTAGTTTATTACATATTTACGTAGCCCTCGCCGAGGCGCTTCTAACGACACCACTCACGTGCGGATAGCTCGAAAAAATGTTGAAATGAAAAACTAGTTTTTGGACCATAACTTTAATTTTTATATTACACCTACCTTAGTTTATTACATATTTACGTAGCCCTCGCCGAGGCGCTTCTAACGACACCACTCACGTGCGGATAGCTCGAAAAAATGTTGAAATGAAAAACTAGTTTTTGGACCATAACTTTAATTTTTATATTACACTTACCTTAGTTTATTACATATTTACGTAGCCCTCGCCGAGGCGCTTCTAACGACACCACTCACGTGCGGATAGCTCGAAAAAATGTTGAAATGAAAAACTAGTTTTTGGACCATAACTTTAATTTTTATATTACACCTACCTTAGTTTATTACATATTTACGTAGCCCTCGCCGAGGCGCTTCTAACGACACCACTCACGTGCGGATAGCTCGAAAAAATGTTGAAATGAAAAACTAGTTTTTGGACCATAACTTTAATTTTTATATTACACCTACCTTAGTTTATTACATATTTACGTAGCCCTCGCCGAGGCGCTTCTAACGACACCACTCACGTGCGGATAGCTCGAAAAAATGTTGAAATGAAAAACTAGTTTTTGGACCATAACTTTAATTTTATATTACACCTACCTTAGTTTATTACATATTTACGTAGCCCTCGCCGAGGCGCTTCTAACGACACCACTCACGTGCGGATAGCTCGAAAAAATGTTGAAATGAAAAACTAGTTTTTGGACCATAACTTTAATTTTTATATTACACCTACCTTAGTTTATTACATATTTACGTAGCCCTCGCCGAGGCGCTTCTAACGACACCACTCACGTGCGGATAGCTCGAAAAAATGTTGAAATGAAAAACTAGTTTTTGGACCATAACTTTAATTTTTATATTACACTTACCTTAGTTTATTACATATTTACGTAGCCCTCGCCGAGGCGCTTCTAACGACACCACTCACGTGCGGATAGCTCGAAAAAATGTTGAAATGAAAAACTAGTTTTTGGACCATAACTTTAATTTTTATATTACACCTACCTTAGTTTATTACATATTTACGTAGCCCTCACCGAGGCGCTTCTAACGACACCACTCACGTGCGGATAGCTCGAAAAAATGTTGAAATGAAAAACTAGTTTTTGGACCATAACTTTAATTTTTATATTACACCTACCTTAGTTTATTACATATTTACGTAGCCCTCGCCGAGGCGCTTCTAACGACACCACTCACGTGCGGATAGCTCGAAAAAATGTTGAAATGAAAAACTAGTTTTTGGACCATAACTTTAATTTTTATATTACACTTACCTTAGTTTATTACATATTTACGTAGCCCTCGCCGAGGCGCTTCTAACGACACCACTCACGTGCGGATAGCTCGAAAAAATGTTGAAATGAAAAACTAGTTTTTGGACCATAACTTTAATTTTTATATTACACCTACCTTAGTTTATTACATATTTACGTAGCCCTCGCCGAGGCGCTTCTAACGACACCACTCACGTGCGGATAGCTCGAAAAAATGTTGAAATGAAAAACTAGTTTTTGGACCATAACTTTAATTTTTATATTACACTTACCTTAGTTTATTACATATTTACGTAGCCCTCGCCGAGGCGCTTCTAACGACACCACTCACGTGCGGATAGCTCGAAAAAATGTTGAAATGAAAAACTAGTTTTTGGACCATAACTTTAATTTTTATATTACACCTACCTTAGTTTATTACATATTTACGTAGCCCTCGCCGAGGCGCTTCTAACGACACCACTCACGTGCGGATAGCTCGAAAAAATGTTGAAATGAAAAACTAGTTTTTGGACCATAACTTTAATTTTTATATTACACTTACCTTAGTTTATAACATATTTACGTAGCCCTCGCCGAGGCGCTTCTAACGACACCACTCACGTGCGGATAGCTCGAAAAAATTTTGAAATGAAAAACTAGTTTTTGGACCATAACTTTAATTTTTATATTACACTTACCTTAGTTTATTACATATTTACGTAGCCCTCGCCGAGGCGCTTCTAACGACACCACTCACGTGCGGATAGCTCGAAAAAATGTTGAAATGAAAAACTAGTTTTTGGACCATAACTTTAATTTTTATATTACACTTACCTTAGTTTATTACATATTTACGTAGCCCTCGCCGAGGCGCTTCTAACGACACCACTCACGTGCGGATAGCTCGAAAAAATGTTGAAATGAAAAACTAGTTTTTGGACCATAACTTTAATTTTTATATTACACCTACCTTAGTTTATTACATATTTACGTAGCCCTCGCCGAGGCGCTTCTAACGACACCACTCACGTGCGGATAGCTCGAAAAAATGTTGAAATGAAAAACTAGTTTTTGGACCATAACTTTAATTTTTATATTACACCTACCTTAGTTTATTACATATTTACGTAGCCCTCGCCGAGGCGCTTCTAACGACACCACTCACGTGCGGATAGCTCGAAAAAATGTTGAAATGAAAAACTAGTTTTTGGACCATAACTTTAATTTTTATATTACACCTACCTTAGTTTATTACATATTTACGTAGCCCTCGCCGAGGCGCTTCTAACGACACCACTCACGTGCGGATAGCTCGAAAAAATGTTGAAATGAAAAACTAGTTTTTGGACCATAACTTTAATTTTTATATTACACCTACCTTAGTTTATGACATATTTACGTAGCCCTCGCCGAGGCGCTTCTAACGACACCACTCACGTGCGGATAGCTCGAAAAAATGTTGAAATGAAAAACTAGTTTTTGGACCATAACTTTAATTTTTATATTACACTTACCTTAGTTTATTACATATTTACGTAGCCCTCGCCGAGGCGCTTCTAACGACACCACTCACGTGCGGATAGCTCGAAAAAATGTTGAAATGAAAAACTAGTTTTTGGACCATAACTTTAATTTTTATATTACACCTACCTTAGTTTATTACATATTTACGTAGCCCTCGCCGAGGCGCTTCTAACGACACCACTCACGTGCGGATAGCTCGAAAAAATGTTGAAATGAAAAACTAGTTTTTGGACCATAACTTTAATTTTTATATTACACCTACCTTAGTTTATGACATATTTACGTAGCCCTCGCCGAGGCGCTTCTAACGACACCACTCACGTGCGGATAGCTCGAAAAAATGTTGAAATGAAAAACTAGTTTTTGGACCATAACTTTAATTTTTATATTACACTTACCTTAGTTTATTACATATTTACGTAGCCTTCGCCGAGGCGCTTCTAACGACACCACTCACGTGCGGATAGCTCGAAAAAATGTTGAAATGAAAAACTAGTTTTTGGACCATAACTTTAATTTTTATATTACACTTACCTTAGTTTATTACATATTTACGTAGCCCTCGCCGAGGCGCTTCTAACGACACCACTCACGTGCGGATAGCTCGAAAAAATGTTGAAATGAAAAACTAGTTTTTGGACCATAACTTTAATTTTTATATTACACCTACCTTAGTTTATTACATATTTACGTAGCCCTCGCCGAGGCGCTTCTAACGACACCACTCACGTGCGGATAGCTCGAAAAAATGTTGAAATGAAAAACTAGTTTTTGGACCATAACTTTAATTTTTATATTACACTTACCTTAGTTTATTACATATTTACGTAGCCCTCGCCGAGGCGCTTCTATCGACACCACTCACGTGCGGATAGCTCGAAAAAATGTTGAAATGAAAAACTAGTTTTTGGACCATAACTTTAATTTTTATATTACACCTACCTTAGTTTATTACATATTTACGTAGCCCTCGCCGAGGCGCTTCTAACGACACCACTCACGTGCGGATAGCTCGAAAAAATGTTGAAATGAAAAACTAGTTTTTGGACCATAACTTTAATTTTTATATTACACCTACCTTAGTTTATTACATATTTACGTAGCCCTCGCCGAGGCGCTTCTAACGACACCACTCACGTGCGGATAGCTCGAAAAAATGTTGAAATGAAAAACTAGTTTTTGGACCATAACTTTAATTTTTATATTACACCTACCTTAGTTTATTACATATTTACGTAGCCCTCGCCGAGGCGCTTCTAACGACACCACTCACGTGCGGATAGCTCGAAAAAATGTTGAAATGAAAAACTAGTTTTTGGACCATAACTTTAATTTTTATATTACACTTACCTTAGTTTATTACATATTTACGTAGCCCTCGCCGAGGCGCTTCTAACGACACCACTCACGTGCGGATAGCTCGAAAAAATGTTGAAATGAAAAACTAGTTTTTGGACCATAACTTTAATTTTTATTTTACACCTACCTTAGTTTATTACATATTTACGTAGCCCTCGCCGAGGCGCTTCTAACGACACCACTCACGTGCGGATAGCTCGAAAAAATGTTGAAATGAAAAACTAGTTTTTGGACCATAACTTTAATTTTTATATTACACCTACCTTAGTTTATTACATATTTACGTAGCCCTCGCCGAGGCGCTTCTAACGACACCACTCACGTGCGGATAGCTCGAAAAAATGTTGAAATGAAAAACTAGTTTTTGGACCATAACTTTAATTTTTATATTACACCTACCTTAGTTTATTACATATTTACGTAGCCCTCGCCGAGGCGCTTCTAACGACACCACTCACGTGCGGATAGCTCGAAAAAATGTTGAAATGAAAAACTAGTTTTTGGACCATAACTTTAATTTTTATATTACACTTACCTTAGTTTATTACATATTTACGTAGCCCTCGCCGAGGCGCTTCTAACGACACCACTCACGTGCGGATAGCTCGAAAAAATGTTGAAATGAAAAACTAGTTTTTGGACCATAACTTTAATTTTTATTTTACACCTACCTTAGTTTATTACATATTTACGTAGCCCTCGCCGAGGCGCTTCTAACGACACCACTCACGTGCGGATAGCTCGAAAAAATGTTGAAATGAAAAACTAGTTTTTGGACCATAACTTTAATTTTTATATTACACTTACCTTAGTTTATTACATATTTACGTAGCCCTCGCCGAGGCGCTTCTAACGACACCACTCACGTGCGGATAGCTCGAAAAAATGTTGAAATGAAAAACTAGTTTTTGGACCATAACTTTAATTTTTATATTACACCTACCTTAGTTTATTACATATTTACGTAGCCTTCGCCGAGGCGCTTCTAACGACACCACTCACGTGCGGATAGCTCGAAAAAATGTTGAAATGAAAAACTAGTTTTTGGACCATAACTTTAATTTTTATATTACACTTACCTTAGTTTATTACATATTTACGTAGCCCTCGCCGAGGCGCTTCTAACGACACCACTCACGTGCGGATAGCTCGAAAAAATGTTGAAATGAAAAACTAGTTTTTGGACCATAACTTTAATTTTTATGTTACACTTACCTTAGTTTATTACATATTTACGTAGCCTTCGCCGAGGCGCTTCTAACGACACCACTCACGTGCGGATAGCTCGAAAAAATGTTGAAATGAAAAACTAGTTTTTGGACCATAACTTTAATTTTTATATTACACCTACCTTAGTTTATTACATATTTACGTAGCCCTCGCCGAGGCGCTTCTAACGACACCACTCACGTGCGGATAGCTCGAAAAAATGTTGAAATGAAAAACTAGTTTTTGGACCATAACTTTAATTTTTATATTACACTTACCTTAGTTTATTACATATTTACGTAGCCCTCGCCGAGGCGCTTCTAACGACACCACTCACGTGCGGATAGCTCGAAAAAATGTTGAAATGAAAAACTAGTTTTTGGACCATAACTTTAATTTTTATCTTACACCTACCTTAGTTTATTACATATTTACGTAGCCCTCGCCGAGGCGCTTCTAACGACACCACTCACGTGCGGATAGCTCGAAAAAATGTTGAAATGAAAAACTAGTTTTTGGACCATAACTTTAATTTTTATATTACACTTACCTTAGTTTATTACATATTTACGTAGCCCTCGCCGAGGCGCTTCTAACGACACCACTCACGTGCGGATAGCTCGAAAAAATGTTGAAATGAAAAACTAGTTTTTGGACCATAACTTTAATTTTTATATTACACTTACCTTAGTTTATTACATATTTACGTAGCCCTCGCCGAGGCGCTTCTAACGACACCACTCACGTGCGGATAGCTCGAAAAAATGTTGAAATGAAAAACTAGTTTTTGGACCATAACTTTAATTTTTATATTACACCTACCTTAGTTTATTACATATTTACGTAGCCCTCGCCGAGGCGCTTCTAACGACACCACTCACGTGCGGATAGCTCGAAAAAATGTTGAAATGAAAAACTAGTTTTTGGACCATAACTTTAATTTTTATATTACACTTACCTTAGTTTATTACATATTTACGTAGCCCTCGCCGAGGCGCTTCTAACGACACCACTCACGTGCGGATAGCTCGAAAAAATGTTGAAATGAAAAACTAGTTTTTGGACCATAACTTTAATTTTTATATTACACCTACCTTAGTTTATTACATATTTACGTAGCCCTCGCCGAGGCGCTTCTAACGACACCACTCACGTGCGGATAGCTCGAAAAAATGTTGAAATGAAAAACTAGTTTTTGGACCATAACTTTAATTTTTATATTACACCTACCTTAGTTTATTACATATTTACGTAGCCTTCGCCGAGGCGCTTCTAACGACACCACTCACGTGCGGATAGCTCGAAAAAATGTTGAAATGAAAAACTAGTTTTTGGACCATAACTTTAATTTTTATATTACACTTACCTTAGTTTATTACATATTTACGTAGCCCTCGCCGAGGCGCTTCTAACGACACCACTCACGTGCGGATAGCTCGAAAAAATGTTGAAATGAAAAACTAGTTTTTGGACCATAACTTTAATTTTTATATTACTCTTACCTTAGTTTATTACATATTTACGTAGCCCTCGCCGAGGCGCTTCTAACGACACCACTGACGTGCGGATAGCTCGAAAAAATGTTGAAATGAAAAACTAGTTTTTGGACCATAACTTTAATTTTTATATTACACTTACCTTAGTTTATTACATATTTACGTAGCCCTCGCCGAGGCGCTTCTAACGACACCACTCACGTGCGGATAGCTCGAAAAAATGTTGAAATGAAAAACTAGTTTTTGGACCATAACTTTAATTTTTATATTACACTTACCTTAGTTTATTACATATTTACGTAGCCCTCGCCGAGGCGCTTCTAACGACACCACTCACGTGCGGATAGCTCGAAAAAATGTTGAAATGAAAAACTAGTTTTTGGACCATAACTTTAATTTTTATATTACACCTACCTTAGTTTATTACATATTTACGTAGCCCTCGCCGAGGCGCTTCTAACGACACCACTCACGTGCGGATAGCTCGAAAAAATGTTGAAATGAAAAACTAGTTTTTGGACCATAACTTTAATTTTTATATTACACTTACCTTAGTTTATTACATATTTACGTAGCCCTCGCCGAGGCGCTTCTAACGACACCACTCACGTGCGGATAGCTCGAAAAAATGTTGAAATGAAAAACTAGTTTTTGGACCATAACTTTAATTTTTATATTACACTTACCTTAGTTCATTACATATTTACGTAGCCCTCGCCGAGGCGCTTCTAACGACACCACTCACGTGCGGATAGCTCGAAAAAATGTTGAAATGAAAAACTAGTTTTTGGACCATAACTTTAATTTTTATATTACACTTACCTTAGTTTATTACATATTTACGTAGCCCTCGCCAAGGCGCTTCTAACGACACCACTCACGTGCGGATAGCTCGAAAAAATGTTGAAATGAAAAACTAGTTTTTGGACCATAACTTTAATTTTTATATTACACCTACCTTAGTTTATTACATATTTACGTAGCCCTCGCCGAGGCGCTTCTAACGACACCACTCACGTGCGGATAGCTCGAAAAAATGTTGAAATGAAAAACTAGTTTTTGGACCATAACTTTAATTTTTATATTACACTTACCTTAGTTTATTACATATTTACGTAGCCCTCGCCGAGGCGCTTCTAACGACACCACTCACGTGCGGATAGCTCGAAAAAATGTTGAAATGAAAAACTAGTTTTTGGACCATAACTTTAATTTTTATATTACACCTACCTTAGTTTATTACATATTTACGTAGCCCTCGCCGAGGCGCTTCTAACGACACCACTCACGTGCGGATAGCTCGAAAAAATGTTGAAATGAAAAACTAGTTTTTGGACCATAACTTTAATTTTTATATTACACCTACCTTAGTTTATTACATATTTACGTAGCCCTCGCCGAGGCGCTTCTAACGACACCACTCACGTGCGGATAGCTCGAAAAAATGTTGAAATGAAAAACTAGTTTTTGGACCATAACTTTAATTTTTATATTACACCTACCTTAGTTTATTACATATTTACGTAGCCCTCGCCGAGGCGCTTCTAACGACACCACTCACGTGCGGATAGCTCGAAAAAATGTTGAAATGAAAAACTAGTTTTTGGACCATAACTTTAATTTTTATATTACACCTACCTTAGTTTATTACATATTTACGTAGCCCTCGCCGAGGCGCTTCTAACGACACCACTCACGTGCGGATAGCTCGAAAAAATGTTGAAATGAAAAACTAGTTTTTGGACCATAACTTTAATTTTTATATTACACTTACCTTAGTTTATTACATATTTACGTAGCCCTCGCCGAGGCGCTTCTAACGACACCACTCACGTGCGGATAGCTCGAAAAAATGTTGAAATGAAAAACTAGTTTTTGGACCATAACTTTAATTTTTATATTACACTTACCTTAGTTTATTACATATTTACGTAGCCCTCGCCGAGGCGCTTCTAACGACACCACTCACGTGCGGATAGCTCGAAAAAATGTTGAAATGAAAAACTAGTTTTTGGACCATAACTTTAATTTTTATATTACACTTACCTTAGTTTATTACATATTTACGTAGCCCTCGCCGAGGCGCTTCTAACGACACCACTCACGTGCGGATAGCTCGAAAAAATGTTGAAATGAAAAACTAGTTTTTGGACCATAACTTTAATTTTTATATTACACTTACCTTAGTTTATTACATATTAACGTAGCCCTCGCCGAGGCGCTTCTAACGACACCACTCACGTGCGGATAGCTCGAAAAAATGTTGAAATGAAAAACTAGTTTTTGGACCATAACTTTAATTTTTATATTACACCTACCTTAGTTTATTACATATTTACGTAGCCCTCGCCGAGGCGCTTCTAACGACACCACTCACGTGCGGATAGCTCGAAAAAATGTTGAAATGAAAAACTAGTTTTTGGACCATAACTTTAATTTTTATATTACACTTACCTTAGTTTATTACATATTTACGTAGCCCTCGCCGAGGCGCTTCTAACGACACCACTCACGTGCGGATAGCTCGAAAAAATGTTGAAATGAAAAACTAGTTTTTGGACCATAACTTTAATTTTTATATTACACTTACCTTAGTTTATTACATATTTACGTAGCCCTCGCCGAGGCGCTTCTAACGACACCACTCACGTGCGGATAGCTCGAAAAAATGTTGAAATGAAAAACTAGTTTTTGGACCATAACTTTAATTTTTATATTACACTTACCTTAGTTTATTACATATTTACGTAGCCCTCGCCGAGGCGCTTCTAACGACACCACTCACGTGCGGATAGCTCGAAAAAATGTTGAAATGAAAAACTAGTTTTTGGACCATAACTTTAATTTTTATATTACACTTACCTTAGTTTATTACATATTAACGTAGCCCTCGCCGAGGCGCTTCTAACGACACCACTCACGTGCGGATAGCTCGAAAAAATGTTGAAATGAAAAACTAGTTTTTGGACCATAACTTTAATTTTTATATTACACCTACCTTAGTTTATTACATATTTACGTAGCCCTCGCCGAGGCGCTTCTAACGACACCACTCACGTGCGGATAGCTCGAAAAAATGTTGAAATGAAAAACTAGTTTTTGGACCATAACTTTAATTTTTATATTACACTTACCTTAGTTTATTACATATTTACGTAGCCCTCGCCGAGGCGCTTCTAACGACACCACTCACGTGCGGATAGCTCGAAAAAATGTTGAAATGAAAAACTAGTTTTTGGACCATAACTTTAATTTTTATATTACACCTACCTTAGTTTATTACATATTTACGTAGCCCTCGCCGAGGCGCTTCTAACGACACCACTCACGTGCGGATAGCTCGAAAAAATGTTGAAATGAAAAACTAGTTTTTGGACCATAACTTTAATTTTTATATTACAAATACCTTAGTTTATTACATATTTACGTAGCCCTCGCCGAGGCGCTTCTAACGACACCACTCACGTGCGGATAGCTCGAAAAAATGTTGAAATGAAAAACTAGTTTTTGGACCATAACTTTAATTTTTATATTACACCTACCTTAGTTTATTACATATTTACGTAGCCCTCGCCGAGGCGCTTCTAACGACACCACTCACGTGCGGATAGCTCGAAAAAATGTTGAAATGAAAAACTAGTTTTTGGACCATAACTTTAATTTTTATATTACACCTACCTTAGTTTATTACATATTTACGTAGCCCTCGCCGAGGCGCTTCTAACGACACCACTCACGTGCGGATAGCTCGAAAAAATGTTGAAATGAAAAACTAGTTTTTTTACCATAACTTTAATTTTTATATTACACTTACCTTAGTTTATTACATATTTACGTAGCCCTCGCCGAGGCGCTTCTAACGACACCACTCACGTGCGGATAGCTCGAAAAAATGTTGAAATGAAAAACTAGTTTTTGGACCATAACTTTAATTTTTATATTACACCTACCTTAGTTTATTACATATTTACGTAGCCCTCGCCGAGGCGCTTCTAACGACACCACTCACGTGCGGATAGCTCGAAAAAATGTTGAAATGAAAAACTAGTTTTTGGACCATAACTTTAATTTTTATATTACACCTACCTTAGTTTATTACATATTTACGTAGCCCTCGCCGAGGCGCTTCTAACGACACCACTCACGTGCGGATAGCTCGAAAAAATGTTGAAATGAAAAACTAGTTTTTGGACCATAACTTTAATTTTTATATTACACTTACCTTAGTTTATTACATATTTACGTAGCCCTCGCCGAGGCGCTTCTAACGACACCACTCACGTGCGGATAGCTCGAAAAAATGTTGAAATGAAAAACTAGTTTTTGGACCATAACTTTAATTTTTATATTACACCTACCTTAGTTTATTACATATTTACGTAGCCCTCGCCGAGGCGCTTCTAACGACACCACTCACGTGCGGATAGCTCGAAAAAATGTTGAAATGAAAAACTAGTTTTTGGACCATAACTTTAATTTTTATATTACACTTACCTTAGTTTATTACATATTTACGTAGCCCTCGCCGAGGCGCTTCTAACGACACCACTCACGTGCGGATAGCTCGAAAAAATGTTGAAATGAAAAACTAGTTTTTGGACCATAACTTTAATTTTTATATTACACCTACCTTAGTTTATTACATATTTACGTAGCCCTCGCCGAGGCGCTTCTAACGACACCACTCACGTGCGGATAGCTCGAAAAAATGTTGAAATGAAAAACTAGTTTTTGGACCATAACTTTAATTTTTATATTACACCTACCTTAGTTTATTACATATTTACGTAGCCCTCGCCGAGGCGCTTCTAACGACACCACTCACGTGCGGATAGCTCGAAAAAATGTTGAAATGAAAAACTAGTTTTTGGACCATAACTTTAATTTTTATATTACACCTACCTTAGTTTATTACATATTTACGTAGCCCTCGCCGAGGCGCTTCTAACGACACCACTCACGTGCGGATAGCTCGAAAAAATGTTGAAATGAAAAACTAGTTTTTGGACCCATAACTTAAATTTTTATATTACACCTACCTTAGTTTATTACATATTTACGTAGCCTTCGCCGAGGCGCTTCTAACGACACCACTCACGTGCGGATAGCTCGAAAAAATGTTGAAATGAAAAACTAGTTTTTGGACCATAACTTTAATTTTTATATTACACCTACCTTAGTTTATTACATATTTACGTAGCCCTCGCCGAGGCGCTTCTAACGACACCACTCACGTGCGGATAGCTCGAAAAAATGTTGAAATGAAAAACTAGTTTTTGGACCATAACTTTAATTTTTATATTACACCTACCTTAGTTTATTACATATTTACGTAGCCCTCGCCGAGGCGCTTCTAACGACACCACTCACGTGCGGATAGCTCGAAAAAATGTTGAAATGAAAAACTAGTTTTTGGACCATAACTTTAATTTTTATATTACACCTACCTTAGTTTATTACATATTTACGTAGCCCTCGCCGAGGCGCTTCTAACGACACCACTCACGTGCGGATAGCTCGAAAAAATGTTGAAATGAAAAACTAGTTTTTGGACCATAACTTTAATTTTTATATTACACCTACCTTAGTTTATTACATATTTAGCTAGCCCTCGCCGAGGCGCTTCTAACGACGCCACTCACGTGCGGATAGCTCGAAAAAATGTTGAAATGAAAAACTAGTTTTTGGACCATAACTTTAATTTTTATATTACACCTACCTTAGTTTATTACATATTTAGCTAGCCCTCGCCGAGGCGCTTCTAACGACACCACTCACGTGCGGATAGCTCGAAAAAATGTTGAAATGAAAAACTAGTTTTTGGACCATAACTTTAATTTTTATATTACACCTACCTTAGTTTATTACATATTTAGCTAGCCCTCACCGAGGCGCTTCTAACGACACCACTCACGTGCGGATAGCTCGAAAAAATGTTGAAATGAAAAACTAGTTTTTGGACCATAACTTTAATTTTTATATTACACCTACCTTAGTTTATTACATATTTAGCTAGCCCTCGCCGAGGCGCTTCTAACGACACCACTCACGTGCGGATAGCTCGAAAAAATGTTGAAATGAAAAACTAGTTTTTGGACCATAACTTTAATTTTTATATTACACCTACCTTAGTTTATTACATATTTAGCTAGCCCTCGCCGAGGCGCTTCTAACGACACCACTCACGTGCGGATAGCTCGAAAAAATGTTGAAATGAAAAACTAGTTTTTGGACCATAACTTTAATTTTTATATTACACCTACCTTAGTTTATTACATATTTAGCTAGCCCTCGCCGAGGCGCTTCTAACGACACCACTCACGTGCGGATAGCTCGAAAAAATGTTGAAATGAAAAAACTAGTTTTTGGACCATAACTTTAATTTTTGTATTACACCTACCTTAGTTTATTACATATTTAGCTAGCCCTCGCCGAGGCGCTTCTAACGACACCACTCACGTGCGGATAGCTCGAAAAAATGTTGAAATGAAAAACTAGTTTTTGGACCATAACTTTCATTTTTATATTACACCTACCTTAGTTTATTACATATTTAGCTAGCCCTCGCCGAGGCGCTTCTAACGACACCACTCACGTGCGGATAGCTCGAAAAAATGTTGAAATGAAAAACTAGTTTTTGGACCATAACTTTAATTTTTATATTACACCTACCTTAGTTTATTACATATTTAGCTAGCCCTCGCCGAGGCGCTTCTAACGACACCACTCACGTGCGGATAGCTCGAAAAAATGTTGAAATGAAAAACTAGTTTTTGGACCATAACTTTAATTTTTATATTACACCTACCTTAGTTTATTACATATTTAGCTAGCCCTCGCCGAGGCGCTTCTAACGACACCACTCACGTGCGGATAGCTCGAAAAAATGTTGAAATGAAAAACTAGTTTTTGGACCATAACTTTAATTTTTATATTACACCTACCTTAGTTTATTACATATTTACGTAGCCCTCGCCGAGGCGCTTCTAACGACACCACTCACGTGCGGATAGCTCGAAAAAATGTTGAAATGAAAAACTAGTTTTTGGACCATAACTTTAATTTTTATATTACACCTACCTTAGTTTATTACATATTTACGTAGCCCTCGCCGAGGCGCTTCTAACGACACCACTCACGTGCGGATAGCTCGAAAAAATGTTGAAATGAAAAACTAGTTTTTGGACCATAACTTTAATTTTTATATTACACTTACCTTAGTTTATTACATATTTACGTAGCCCTCGCCGAGGCGCTTCTAACGACACCACTCACGTGCGGATAGCTCGAAAAAATGTTGAAATGAAAAACTAGTTTTTGGACCATAACTTTAATTTTTATATTACACTTACCTTAGTTTATTACATATTTACGTAGCCCTCGCCGAGGCGCTTCTAACGACACCACTCACGTGCGGATAGCTCGAAAAAATGTTGAAATGAAAAACTAGTTTTTGGACCATAACTTTAATTTTTATATTACACTTACCTTAGTTTATTACATATTTACGTAGCCCTCGCCGAGGCGCTTCTAACGACACCACTCACGTGCGGATAGCTCGAAAAAATGTTGAAATGAAAAACTAGTTTTTGGACCATAACTTTAATTTTTATATTACACCTACCTTAGTTTATTACATATTTACGTAGCCCTCGCCGAGGCGCTTCTAACGACACCACTCACGTGCGGATAGCTCGAAAAAATGTTGAAATGAAAAACTAGTTTTTGGACCATAACTTTAATTTTTATATTACACTTACCTTAGTTTATTACATATTTACGTAGCCCTCGCCGAGGCGCTTCTAACGACACCACTCACGTGCGGATAGCTCGAAAAAATGTTGAAATGAAAAACTAGTTTTTGGACCATAACTTTAATTTTTATATTACACTTACCTTAGTTTATTACATATTTACGTAGCCCTCGCCGAGGCGCTTCTAACGACACCACTCACGTGCGGATAGCTCGAAAAAATGTTGAAATGAAAAACTAGTTTTTGGACCATAACTTTAATTTTTATATTACACTTACCTTAGTTTATTACATATTTACGTAGCCCTCGCCGAGGCGCTTCTAACGACACCACTCACGTGCGGATAGCTCGAAAAAATGTTGAAATGAAAAACTAGTTTTTGGACCATAACTTTAATTTTTATATTACACTTACCTTAGTTTATTACATATTTACGTAGCCCTCGCCGAGGCGCTTCTAACGACACCACTCACGTGCGGATAGCTCGAAAAAATGTTGAAATGAAAAACTAGTTTTTGGACCATAACTTTAATTTTTATATTACACCTACCTTAGTTTATTACATATTTACGTAGCCCTCGCCGAGGCGCTTCTAACGACACCACTCACGTGCGGATAGCTCGAAAAAATGTTGAAATGAAAAACTAGTTTTTGGACCATAACTTTAATTTTTATATTACACTTACCTTAGTTTATTACATATTTACGTAGCCCTCGCCGAGGCGCTTCTAACGACACCACTCACGTGCGGATAGCTCGAAAAAATGTTGAAATGAAAAACTAGTTTTTGGACCATAACTTTAATTTTTATATTACACTTACCTTAGTTTATTACATATTTACGTAGCCCTCGCCGAGGCGCTTCTAACGACACCACTCACGTGCGGATAGCTCGAAAAAATGTTGAAATGAAAAACTAGTTTTTGGACCATAACTTTAATTTTTATATTACACTTACCTTAGTTTATTACATATTTACGTAGCCCTCGCCGAGGCGCTTCTAACGACACCACTCACGTGCGGATAGCTCGAAAAAATGTTGAAATGAAAAACTAGTTTTTGGACCATAACTTTAATTTTTATATTACACCTACCTTAGTTTATTACATATTTACGTAGCCCTCGCCGAGGCGCTTCTAACGACACCACTCACGTGCGGATAGCTCGAAAAAATGTTGAAATGAAAAACTAGTTTTTGGACCATAACTTTAATTTTTATATTACACTTACCTTAGTTTATTACATATTTACGTAGCCCTCGCCGAGGCGCTTCTAACGACACCACTCACGTGCGGATAGCTCGAAAAAATGTTGAAATGAAAAACTAGTTTTTGGACCATAACTTTAATTTTTATATTACACCTACCTTAGTTTATTACATATTTACGTAGCCCTCGCCGAGGCGCTTCTAACGACACCACTCACGTGCGGATAGCTCGAAAAAATGTTGAAATGAAAAACTAGTTTTTGGACCATAACTTTAATTTTTATATTACACTTACCTTAGTTTATTACATATTTACGTAGCCCTCGCCGAGGCGCTTCTAACGACACCACTCACGTGCGGATAGCTCGAAAAAATGTTGAAATGAAAAACTAGTTTTTGGACCATAACTTTAATTTTTATATTACACTTACCTTAGTTTATTACATATTTACGTAGCCCTCGCCGAGGCGCTTCTAACGACACCACTCACGTGCGAATAGCTCGAAAAAATGTTGAAATGAAAAACTAGTTTTTGGACCATAACTTTAATTTTTATATTACACCTACCTTAGTTTATTACATATTTACGTAGCCCTCGCCGAGGCGCTTCTAACGACACCACTCACGTGCGGATAGCTCGAAAAAATGTTGAAATGAAAAACTAGTTTTTGGACCATAACTTTAATTTTTATATTACACTTACCTTAGTTTATTACATATTTACGTAGCCCTCGCCGAGGCGCTTCTAACGACACCACTCACGTGCGGATAGCTCGAAAAAATGTTGAAATGAAAAACTAGTTTTTGGACCATAACTTTAATTTTTATATTACACCTACCTTAGTTTATTACATATTTACGTATCCCTCGCCGAGGCGCTTCTAACGACACCACTCACGTGCGGATAGCTCGAAAAAATGTTGAAATGAAAAACTAGTTTTTGGACCATAACTTTAATTTTTATATTACACCTACCTTAGTTTATTACATATTTACGTAGCCCTCGCCGAGGCGCTTCTAACGACACCACTCACGTGCGGATAGCTCGAAAAAATGTTGAAATGAAAAACTAGTTTTTGGACCATAACTTTAATTTTTATATTACACCTACCTTAGTTTATTACATATTTACGTAGCCCTCGCCGAGGCGCTTCTAACGACACCACTCACGTGCGGATAGCTCGAAAAAATGTTGAAATGAAAAACTAGTTTTTGGACCATAACTTTAATTTTTATATTACACCTACCTTAGTTTATTACATATTTACGTAGCCCTCGCCGAGGCGCTTCTAACGACACCACTCACGTGCGGATAGCTCGAAAAAATGTTGAAATGAAAAACTAGTTTTTGGACCATAACTTTAATTTTTATATTACACCTACCTTAGTTTATTACATATTTACGTAGCCCTCGCCGAGGCGCTTCTAACGACACCACTCACGTGCGGATAGCTCGAAAAAATGTTGAAATGAAAAACTAGTTTTTGGACCATAACTTTAATTTTTATATTACACCTACCTTAGTTTATTACATATTTACGTAGCCCTCGCCGAGGCGCTTCTAACGACACCACTCACGTGCGGATAGCTCGAAAAAATGTTGAAATGAAAAACTAGTTTTTGGACCATAACTTTAATTTTTATATTACACCTACCTTAGTTTATTACATATTTAGCTAGCCCTCGCCGAGGCGCTTCTAACGACACCACTCACGTGCGGATAGCTCGAAAAAATGTTGAAATGAAAAACTAGTTTTTGGACCATAACTTTAATTTTTATATTACACCTACCTTAGTTTATTACATATTTACGTAGCCCTTGCCGAGGCGCTTCTAACGACACCACTCACGTGCGGATAGCTCGAAAAAATGTTGAAATGAAAAACTAGTTTTTGGACCATAACTTTAATTTTTATATTACACCTACCTTAGTTTATTACATATTTAGCTAGCCCTCGCCGAGGCGCTTCTAACGACACCACTCACGTGCGGATAGCTCGAAAAAATGTTGAAATGAAAAACTAGTTTTTGGACCATAACTTTATTTTTTATATTACACCTACCTTAGTTTATTACATATTTACGTAGCCCTCGCCGAGGCGCTTCTAACGACGCCACTCACGTGCGGATAGCTCGAAAAAATGTTGAAATGAAAAACTAGTTTTTGGACCATAACTTTAATTTTTATATTACACCTACCTTAGTTTATTACATATTTACGTAGCCCTCGCCGAGGCGCTTCTAACGACACCACTCACGTGCGGATAGCTCGAAAAAATGTTGAAATGAAAAACTAGTTTTTGGACCATAACTTTAATTTTTATATTACACCTACCTTAGTTTATTACATATTTACGTAGCCCTCGCCGAGGCGCTTCTAACGACACCACTCACGTGCGGATAGCTCGAAAAAATGTTGAAATGAAAAACTAGTTTTTGGACCATAACTTTATTTTTTATATTACACCTACCTTAGTTTATTACATATTTACGTAGCCCTCGCCGAGGCGCTTCTAACGACACCACTCACGTGCGGATAGCTCGAAAAAATGTTGAAATGAAAAACTAGTTTTTGGACCATAACTTTAATTTTTATATTACACCTACCTTAGTTTATTACATATTTACGTAGCCCTCGCCGAGGCGCTTCTAACGACACCACTCACGTGCGGATAGCTCGAAAAAATGTTGAAATGAAAAACTAGTTTTTGGACCATAACTTTAATTTTTATATTACACCTACCTTAGTTTATTACATATTTACGTAGCCCTCGCCGAGGCGCTTCTAACGACACCACTCACGTGCGGATAGCTCGAAAAAATGTTGAAATGAAAAACTAGTTTTTGGACCATAACTTTAATTTTTATATTACACCTACCTTAGTTTATTACATATTTACGTATCCCTCGCCGAGGCGCTTCTAACGACACCACTCACGTGCGGATAGCTCGAAAAAATGTTGAAATGAAAAACTAGTTTTTGGACCATAACTTTAATTTTTATATTACACCTACCTTAGTTTATTACATATTTACGTATCCCTCGCCGAGGCGCTTCTAACGACACCACTCACGTGCGGATAGCTCGAAAAAATGTTGAAATGAAAAACTAGTTTTTGGACCATAACTTTAATTTTTATATTACACCTACCTTAGTTTATTACATATTTACGTAGCCCTCGCCGAGGCGCTTCTAACGACACCACTCACGTGCGGATAGCTCGAAAAAATGTTGAAATGAAAAACTAGTTTTTGGACCATAACTTTAATTTTTATATTACACCTACCTTAGTTTATTACATATTTACGTAGCCCTCGCCGAGGCGCTTCTAACGACACCACTCACGTGCGGATAGCTCGAAAAAATGTTGAAATGAAAAACTAGTTTTTGGACCATAACTTTAATTTTTATATTACACCTACCTTAGTTTATTACATATTTACGTAGCCCTCGCCGAGGCGCTTCTAACGACACCACTCACGTGCGGATAGCTCGAAAAAATGTTGAAATGAAAAACTAGTTTTTGGACCATAACTTTAATTTTTATATTACACCTACCTTAGTTTATTACATATTTAGCTAGCCCTCGCCGAGGCGCTTCTAACGACACCACTCACGTGCGGATAGCTCGAAAAAATGTTGAAATGAAAAACTAGTTTTTGGACCATAACTTTAATTTTTATATTACACCTACCTTAGTTTATTACATATTTACGTAGCCCTCGCCGAGGCGCTTCTAACGACACCACTCACGTGCGGATAGCTCGAAAAAATGTTGAAATGAAAAACTAGTTTTTGGACCATAACTTTAATTTTTATATTACACCTACCTTAGTTTATTACATATTTACGTAGCCCTCGCCGAGGCGCTTCTAACGACACCACTCACGTGCGGATAGCTCGAAAAAATGTTGAAATGAAAAACTAGTTTTTGGACCATAACTTTAATTTTTATATTACACCTACCTTAGTTTATTACATATTTACGTAGCCCTCGCCGAGGCGCTTCTAACGACACCACTCACGTGCGGATAGCTCGAAAAAATGTTGAAATGAAAAACTAGTTTTTGGACCATAACTTTAATTTTTATATTACACCTACCTTAGTTTATTACATATTTACGTAGCCCTCGCCGAGGCGCTTCTAACGACACCACTCACGTGCGGATAGCTCGAAAAAATGTTGAAATGAAAAACTAGTTTTTGGACCATAACTTTAATTTTTATATTACACTTACCTTAGTTTATTACATATTTACGTAGCCCTCGCCGAGGCGCTTCTAACGACACCACTCACGTGCGGATAGCTCGAAAAAATGTTGAAATGAAAAACTAGTTTTTGGACCATAACTTTAATTTTTATATTACACCTACCTTAGTTTATTACATATTTACGTAGCCCTCGCCGAGGCGCTTCTAACGACGCCACTCACGTGCGGATAGCTCGAAAAAATGTTGAAATGAAAAACTAGTTTTTGGACCCATAACTTTAATTTTTATATTACACCTACCTTAGTTTATTACATATTTACGTAGCCCTCGCCGAGGCGCTTCTAACGACACCACTCACGTGCGGATAGCTCGAAAAAATGTTGAAATGAAAAACTAGTTTTTGGACCATAACTTTAATTTTTATATTACACTTACCTTAGTTTATTACATATTTACGTAGCCCTCGCCAAGGCGCTTCTAACGACACCACTCACGTGCGGATAGCTCGAAAAAATGTTGAAATGAAAAACTAGTTTTTGGACCATAACTTTAATTTTTATATTACACCTACCTTAGTTTATTACATATTTACGTAGCCCTCGCCGAGGCGCTTCTAACGACACCACTCACGTGCGGATAGCTCGAAAAAATGTTGAAATGAAAAACTAGTTTTTGGACCATAACTTTAATTTTTATATTACACTTACCTTAGTTTATTACATATTTACGTAGCCCTCGCCGAGGCGCTTCTAACGACACCACTCACGTGCGGATAGCTCGAAAAAATGTTGAAATGAAAAACTAGTTTTTGGACCATAACTTTAATTTTTATATTACACTTACCTTAGTTTATTACATATTTACGTAGCCCTCGCCGAGGCGCTTCTAACGACACCACTCACGTGCGGATAGCTCGAAAAAATGTTGAAATGAAAAACTAGTTTTTGGACCATAACTTTAATTTTTATATTACACTTACCTTAGTTTATTACATATTTACGTAGCCCTCGCCGAGGCGCTTCTAACGACACCACTTACGTGCGGATAGCTCAAAAAAATGTTGAAATGAAAAACTAGTTTTTGGACCATAACTTTAATTTTTATATTACACCTACCTTAGTTTATTACATATTTACGTAGCCCTCGCCGAGGCGCTTCTAACGACACCACTCACGTGCGGATAGCTCGAAAAAATGTTGAAATGAAAAACTAGTTTTTGGACCATAACTTTATTTTTTATATTACACCTACCTTAGTTTATTACATATTTACGTAGCCCTCGCCGAGGCGCTTCTAACGACACCACTCACGTGCGGATAGCTCGAAAAAATGTTGAAATGAAAAACTAGTTTTTGGACCATAACTTTAATTTTTATATTACACCTACCTTAGTTTATCACATATTTACGTAGCCCTCGCCGAGGCGCTTCTAACGACACCACTCACGTGCGGATAGCTCGAAAAAATGTTGAAATGAAAAAACTACTTTTTGGACCATAACTTTAATTTTTGTATTACACCTACCTTAGTTTATTACATATTTAGCTAGCCCTCGCCGAGGCGCTTCTAACGACACCACTCACGTGCGGATAGCTCGAAAAAATGTTGAAATGAAAAACTAGTTTTTGGACCATAACTTTAATTTTTATATTACACTTACCTTAGTTTATTACATATTTACGTAGCCCTCGCCGAGGCGCTTCTAACGACACCACTCACGTGCGGATAGCTCGAAAAAATGTTGAAATGAAAAACTAGTTTTTGGACCATAACTTTAATTTTTATATTACACCTACCTTAGTTTATTACATATTTACGTAGCCCTCGCCGAGGCGCTTCTAACGACACCACTCACGTGCGGATAGCTCGAAAAAATGTTGAAATGAAAAACTAGTTTTTGGACCATAACTTTAATTTTTTATATTACACCTACCTTAGTTTATTACATATTTACGTAGCCCTCGCCGAGGCGCTTCTAACGACACCACTCACGTGCGGATAGCTCGAAAAAATGTTGAAATGAAAAACTAGTTTTTGGACCATAACTTTAATTTTTATATTACACCTACCTTAGTTTATTACATATTTACGTAGCCCTCGCCGAGGCGCTTCTAACGACACCACTCACGTGCGGATAGCTCGAAAAAATGTTGAAATGAAAAACTAGTTTTTGGACCATAACTTTAATTTTTATATTACACCTACCTTAGTTTATTACATATTTACGTAGCCCTCGCCGAGGCGCTTCTAACGACACCACTCACGTGCGGATAGCTCGAAAAAATGTTGAAATGAAAAACTAGTTTTTGGACCATAACTTTAATTTTTATATTACACCTACCTTAGTTTATTACATATTTACGTAGCCCTCGCCGAGGCGCTTCTAACGACACCACTCACGTGCGGATAGCTCGAAAAAATGTTGAAATGAAAAACTAGTTTTTGGACCATAACTTTAATTTTTATATTACACTTACCTTAGTTTATTACATATTTACGTAGCCCTCGCCGAGGCGCTTCTAACGACACCACTTACGTGCGGATAGCTCAAAAAAATGTTGAAATGAAAAACTAGTTTTTGGACCATAACTTTAATTTTTATATTACACCTACCTTAGTTTATTACATATTTACGTAGCCCTCGCCGAGGCGCTTCTAACGACACCACTCACGTGCGGATAGCTCGAAAAAATGTTGAAATGAAAAACTAGTTTTTGGACCATAACTTTAATTTTTATATTACACCTACCTTAGTTTATTACATATTTACGTAGCCCTCGCCGAGGCGCTTCTAACGACACCACTCACGTGCGGATAGCTCGAAAAAATGTTGAAATGAAAAACTAGTTTTTGGACCATAACTTTAATTTTTATATTACACCTACCTTAGTTTATTACATATTTACGTAGCCCTCGCCGAGGCGCTTCTAACGACACCACTCACGTGCGGATAGCTCGAAAAAATGTTGAAATGAAAAACTAGTTTTTGGACCATAACTTTAATTTTTATATTACACCTACCTTAGTTTATTACATATTTACGTAGCCCTCGCCGAGGCGCTTCTAACGACACCACTCACGTGCGGATAGCTCGAAAAAATGTTGAAATGAAAAAACTACTTTTTGGACCATAACTTTAATTTTTGTATTACACCTACCTTAGTTTATTACATATTTAGCTAGCCCTCGCCGAGGCGCTTCTAACGACACCACTCACGTGCGGATAGCTCGAAAAAATGTTGAAATGAAAAACTAGTTTTTGGACCATAACTTTAATTTTTATATTACACTTACCTTAGTTTATTACATATTTACGTAGCCCTCGCCGAGGCGCTTCTAACGACACCACTCACGTGCGGATAGCTCGAAAAAATGTTGAAATGAAAAACTAGTTTTTGGACCATAACTTTAATTTTTATATTACACCTACCTTAGTTTATTACATATTTACGTAGCCCTCGCCGAGGCGCTTCTAACGACACCACTCACGTGCGGATAGCTCGAAAAAATGTTGAAATGAAAAACTAGTTTTTGGACCATAACTTTAATTTTTTATATTACACCTACCTTAGTTTATTACATATTTACGTAGCCCTCGCCGAGGCGCTTCTAACGACACCACTCACGTGCGGATAGCTCGAAAAAATGTTGAAATGAAAAACTAGTTTTTGGACCATAACTTTAATTTTTATATTACACCTACCTTAGTTTATTACATATTTACGTAGCCCTCGCCGAGACGCTTCTAACGACACCACTCACGTGCGGATAGCTCGAAAAAATGTTGAAATGAAAAACTAGTTTTTGGACCATAACTTTAATTTTTATATTACACCTACCTTAGTTTATTACATATTTACGTAGCCCTCGCCGAGGCGCTTCTAACGACACCACTCACGTGCGGATAGCTCGAAAAAATGTTGAAATGAAAAACTAGTTTTTGGACCATAACTTTAATTTTTATATTACACCTACCTTAGTTTATTACATATTTACGTAGCCCTCGCCGAGGCGCTTCTAACGACACCACTCACGTGCGGATAGCTCGAAAAAATGTTGAAATGAAAAACTAGTTTTTGGACCATAACTTTAATTTTTATATTACACCTACCTTAGTTTATTACATATTTACGTAGCCCTCGCCGAGGCGCTTCTAACGACACCACTCACGTGCGGATAGCTCGAAAAAATGTTGAAATGAAAAACTAGTTTTTGGACCATAACTTTAATTTTTATATTACACCTACCTTAGTTTATTACATATTTACGTAGCCCTCGCCGAGGCGCTTCTAACGACACCACTCACGTGCGGATAGCTCGAAAAAATGTTGAAATGAAAAACTAGTTTTTGGACCATAACTTTAATTTTTATATTACACCTACCTTAGTTTATTACATATTTACGTAGCCCTCGCCGAGGCGCTTCTAACGACACCACTCACGTGCGGATAGCTCGAAAAAATGTTGAAATGAAAAACTAGTTTTTGGACCATAACTTTAATTTTTATATTACACCTACCTTAGTTTATTACATATTTACGTAGCCCTCGCCGAGGCGCTTCTAACGACACCACTCACGTGCGGATAGCTCGAAAAAATGTTGAAATGAAAAACTAGTTTTTGGACCATAACTTTAATTTTTATATTACACTTACCTTAGTTTATTACATATTTACGTAGCCCTCGCCGAGGCGCTTCTAACGACACCACTTACGTGCGGATAGCTCAAAAAAATGTTGAAATGAAAAACTAGTTTTTGGACCATAACTTTAATTTTTATATTACACCTACCTTAGTTTATTACATATTTACGTAGCCCTCGCCGAGGCGCTTCTAACGACACCACTCACGTGCGGATAGCTCGAAAAAATGTTGAAATGAAAAACTAGTTTTTGGACCATAACTTTAATTTTTATATTACACCTACCTTAGTTTATTACATATTTAGCTAGCCCTCGCCGAGGCGCTTCTAACGACACCACTCACGTGCGGATAGCTCGAAAAAATGTTGAAATGAAAAACTAGTTTTTGGACCATAACTTTATTTTTTATATTACACCTACCTTAGTTTATTACATATTTACGTAGCCCTCGCCGAGGCGCTTCTAACGACACCACTCACGTGCGGATAGCTCGAAAAAATGTTGAAATGAAAAACTAGTTTTTGGACCATAACTTTAATTTTTATATTACACCTACCTTAGTTTATTACATATTTACGTAGCCCTCGCCGAGGCGCTTCTAACGACACCACTCACGTGCGGATAGCTCGAAAAAATGTTGAAATGAAAAAACTACTTTTTGGACCATAACTTTAATTTTTGTATTACACCTACCTTAGTTTATTACATATTTAGCTAGCCCTCGCCGAGGCGCTTCTAACGACACCACTCACGTGCGGATAGCTCGAAAAAATGTTGAAATGAAAAACTAGTTTTTGGACCATAACTTTAATTTTTATATTACACTTACCTTAGTTTATTACATATTTACGTAGCCCTCGCCGAGGCGCTTCTAACGACACCACTCACGTGCGGATAGCTCGAAAAAATGTTGAAATGAAAAACTAGTTTTTGGACCATAACTTTAATTTTTATATTACACCTACCTTAGTTTATTACATATTTACGTAGCCCTCGCCGAGGCGCTTCTAACGACACCACTCACGTGCGGATAGCTCGAAAAAATGTTGAAATGAAAAACTAGTTTTTGGACCATAACTTTAATTTTTTATATTACACCTTCCTTAGTTTTATTACATATTTACGTAGCCCTCGCCGAGGCGCTTCTAACGACACCACTCACGTGCGGATAGCTCGAAAAAATGTTGAAATGAAAAACTAGTTTTTGGACCATAACTTTAATTTTTATATTACACCTACCTTAGTTTATTACATATTTACGTAGCCCTCGCCGAGACGCTTCTAACGACACCACTCACGTGCGGATAGCTCGAAAAAATGTTGAAATGAAAAACTAGTTTTTGGACCATAACTTTAATTTTTATATTACACCTACCTTAGTTTATTACATATTTACGTAGCCCTCGCCGAGGCGCTTCTAACGACACCACTCACGTGCGGATAGCTCGAAAAAATGTTGAAATGAAAAACTAGTTTTTGGACCATAACTTTAATTTTTATATTACACCTACCTTAGTTTATTACATATTTACGTAGCCCTCGCCGAGGCGCTTCTAACGACACCACTCACGTGCGGATAGCTCGAAAAAATGTTGAAATGAAAAACTAGTTTTTGGACCATAACTTTAATTTTTATATTACACCTACCTTAGTTTATTACATATTTACGTAGCCCTCGCCGAGGCGCTTCTAACGACACCACTCACGTGCGGATAGCTCGAAAAAATGTTGAAATGAAAAACTAGTTTTTGGACCATAACTTTAATTTTTATATTACACCTACCTTAGTTTATTACATATTTACGTAGCCCTCGCCGAGGCGCTTCTAACGACACCACTCACGTGCGGATAGCTCGAAAAAATGTTGAAATGAAAAACTAGTTTTTGGACCATAACTTTAATTTTTATATTACACCTACCTTAGTTTATTACATATTTACGTAGCCCTCGCCGAGGCGCTTCTAACGACACCACTCACGTGCGGATAGCTCGAAAAAATGTTGAAATGAAAAACTAGTTTTTGGACCATAACTTTAATTTTTATATTACACTTACCTTAGTTTATTACATATTTACGTAGCCCTCGCCGAGGCGCTTCTAACGACACCACTCACGTGCGGATAGCTCGAAAAAATGTTGAAATGAAAAACTAGTTTTTGGACCATAACTTTAATTTTTATATTACACCTACCTTAGTTTATTACATATTTACGTAGCCCTCGCCGAGGCGCTTCTAACGACACCACTCACGTGCGGATAGCTCGAAAAAATGTTGAAATGAAAAACTAGTTTTTGGACCATAACTTTAATTTTTATATTACACCTACCTTAGTTTATTACATATTTACGTAGCCCTCGCCGAGGCGCTTCTAACGACACCACTCACGTGCGGATAGCTCGAAAAAATGTTGAAATGAAAAACTAGTTTTTGGACCATAACTTTAATTTTTATATTACACCTACCTTAGTTTATTACATATTTACGTAGCCCTCGCCGAGGCGCTTCTAACGACACCACTCACGTGCGGATAGCTCGAAAAAATGTTGAAATGAAAAACTAGTTTTTGGACCATAACTTTAATTTTTATATTACACCTACCTTAGTTTATTACATATTTAGCTAGCCCTCGCCGAGGCGCTTCTAACGACACCACTCACGTGCGGATAGCTCGAAAAAATGTTGAAATGAAAAACTAGTTTTTGGACCATAACTTTATTTTTTATATTACACCTACCTTAGTTTATTACATATTTACATAGCCCTCGCCGAGGCGCTTCTAACGACACCACTCACGTGCGGATAGCTCGAAAAAATGTTGAAATGAAAAACTAGTTTTTGGACCATAACTTTAATTTTTATATTACACCTACCTTAGTTTATTACATATTTACGTAGCCCTCGCCGAGGCGCTTCTAACGACACCACTCACGTGCGGATAGCTCGAAAAAATGTTGAAATGAAAAAACTACTTTTTGGACCATAACTTTAATTTTTTGTATTACACCTACCTTAGTTTATTACATATTTAGCTAGCCCTCGCCGAGGCGCTTCTAACGACACCACTCACGTGCGGATAGCTCGAAAAAATGTTGAAATGAAAAACTAGTTTTTGGACCATAACTTTAATTTTTATATTACACCTACCTTAGTTTATTACATATTTACGTAGCCCTCGCCGAGGCGCTTCTAACGACACCACTCACGTGCGGATAGCTCGAAAAAATGTTGAAATGAAAAACTAGTTTTTGGACCATAACTTTAATTTTTATATTACACCTACCTTAGTTTATTACATATTTACGTAGCCCTCGCCGAGGCGCTTCTAACGACACCACTCACGTGCGGATAGCTCGAAAAAATGTTGAAATGAAAAACTAGTTTTTGGACCATAACTTTAATTTTTATATTACACCTACCTTAGTTTATTACATATTTAGCTAGCCCTCGCCGAGGCGCTTCTAACGACACCACTCACGTGCGGATAGCTCGAAAAAATGTTGAAATGAAAAACTAGTTTTTGGACCATAACTTTAATTTTTATATTACACCTACCTTAGTTTATTACATATTTAGCTAGCCCTCGCCGAGGCGCTTCTAACGACACCACTCACGTGCGGATAGCTCGAAAAAATGTTGAAATGAAAAACTAGTTTCTGGACCATAACTTTAATTTTTATATTACACCTACCTTAGTTTATTACATATTTACGTAGCCCTCGCCGAGGCGCTTCTAACGACACCACTCACGTGCGGATAGCTCGAAAAAATGTTGAAATGAAAAACTAGTTTTTGGACCATAACTTTAATTTTTATATTACACCTACCTTAGTTTATTACATATTTAGCTAGCCCTCGCCGAGGCGCTTCTAACGACACCACTCACGTGCGGATAGCTCGAAAAAATGTTGAAATGAAAAACTAGTTTTTGGACCATAACTTTAATTTTTATATTACACCTACCTTAGTTTATTACATATTTACGTAGCCCTCGCCGAGGCGCTTCTAACGACACCACTCACGTGCGGATAGCTCGAAAAAATGTTGAAATGAAAAACTAGTTTTTGGACCATAACTTTAATTTTTATATTACACCTACCTTAGTTTATTACATATTTACGTAGCCCTCGCCGAGGCGCTTCTAACGACACCACTCACGTGCGGATAGCTCGAAAAAATGTTGAAATGAAAAACTAGTTTTTGGACCATAACTTTAATTTTTAT